>CM070739.1:15049237-15649237 GCA_036346245.1 Bonia amplexicaulis
CAGGCACAGATATGTTTAAGAGCAACTTTCTTATACGATGGAAATTTATGACAGCATTGTAGGCAAATGATATAGATATAGTTATCACAATTATTGTATATCATCTATATGTCCTTGTATCCAAAATCCCAGATTCATGCATTTTCATGCTCACAGCTTGTACATCCATACGTTTGAGTCATGTAGACAATAGCAAATCTTGTCCACAAGCTTCAACCAATTTTAATATATGTGTTCAATAAGCAGTACATGAAATAACTGTTATATGTCCGAAGACTATAAAATATGTAAAGATGCAGTGCCCTTCACATTACATGATTACAATATGCGGTCAGTCTTTAAATAGCTCAGAAAATTTTAACGCAACAAAAGGTGCATCAGACAAGTATTTTGCTCCTTCCGCCATCAGAACATGTAGAGCAGCTAAACACGATGTTTCAATGGCACCAGCACTTCACTCCTCGTGCTAACCTTGAATGAAACAAACAAAAAAGAATGAAGAGGCACTAAAATGTCAGTGTCCAAACATATGACCATTTTACAAACAAACAAACAAACAAAGAGATCATTGAGAACTAAAATGCCACTAGGAAATTTTGAAAGGGCGTGTGGTGGCCATGACAACTTCCACATCTAAAGGCTAACAGAACTAATCAATATTCACACTGATCAATATTTTAAGAAACTATGGGAATGGATGCACGACAGGATTACCAAAAAATCTCACACAAGCTGCTTGCTTCAATAGAATAATATCGAGGGCCAACAGATTCCTGTGGAGCTTTTGTTTCATCCAATGGCTTTATGCTACCCTTAATACTGCACTATTGCAGGGTAAACATAAGGGTTTTAGAGCGTTAGCATTATCAACAACAAAAAGGGAATTGGTGATAACATCAAGAATGGTGAGTACCTCGAAATAGGTGGGAAAAGAAAGTGGAGTGAAGCCAAAGGAAATCTCAAGATCACCAGCAATTGACACTTCACTAACTGCCAATCCCAGTAAAATAAGGTCGAATTTTTTGTATGAATAATCTATTTTTTAATCAAAATTACAGAAAAATACCCGCGGAAATTTTTGTACAAAAATAGGCTCCAGTCGCCCATATTAGGCGACTGGACCCTTTCGCCCAACTCAGCGGCGACATCTGGCGAATCTGGTAACTATTGGACGATTATTGCAGTCGTCCCACCGTTGGGCGACATAAGTCCAGTCGCCCAACCGTGTGGCGACTATGGGTGGGTTAAAAGCATGACACGCTCGACCGCCGAGGGCCTTCCTTCCATTCGAGCGAGCGGCGCAGAAGAAGAGAAGAGAAAAGAGACGAGAAGAGGGGGGGAGAAGAGGAGAGGGAAGATTTAGATCAAGGTAATTTTTTGTATATTACTTTTGTTAGTGTTAGTAAAAACTGTAAAAAATGTAGCGTAGAAATTTTGTATAGTATTTTTGGTATAGACATTTTAATATAGAAAATTTAGTATAGACATTTTAGTATAGACATTTTAGTGTAGAAAAATTTAGTGTAGAAAATTTTAGTATAGACATTTTAGTGTACAAAAAATTAGTATAGACATTTTAGTATAGAAAAATATAATATAGACATTTTAGTGTACAAAAATTTAGTATAGATATTTTAGTGTACAAAAATTTAGTATAGACATTTTAGGGTAGAAAAATTTAGTAGACATTTTAGTATAGAAAATTTAGTATATGCATTTTAGTGTAGAAAAATTTGTATAGACATTTTAGTATAGAAAAATTTAGTACGTGCATTTTAGTGTAGAAACAATTAGTATAGACATTTTAGTGTAGAAAAATTTAGTATAGACATTTCTTGTACAAAAATTAGTATAGCCATTTTAGTGTACAAAAAATTAGTATAGCCATTTTAGTATAGAAAAATTTAGTATAGACATTTTAGTGTAAAAAAATTAGTATAGATATTTTAGTGTAGAAAAATTTAGTATAGACATTTTAGTGTAGAAAAGTTTAGTATAGACAGTTTAGTGTAGAAAATTTAGTATAGTCATTTTGTGACCATAATGTACAAATTAATTGTCGGCGATATTTATACATATTAGAAAAATCAAGAATATTGAGGATAAAATTAATCGTGCACGTTTTTATAGTGGGTTACGACACGTTTATTTTGGTTCCTTATAAGTGCTAACTTGAACTCTTTTTGCAGGTATGGTTCGTGATGGTCGTGATTACATTGGCGGTACCATTGTTGGACAAGCGTGGGACGGGTGCACCGCGTTTCCCGTCGTGTGCTGCCACCGGGGAGCACGGATGAGCTAGCTGAGCTGGGAGTGGTCCGGACACGCACACCTCGCGTGGCCTGGAGACTCAATCCCCGTTAGACAGTCAGGTTTGCACTCTCTGCGCTTCGTCTTTGCCGTAGAACGTTTCGTCGACCTTCACTTTGTTTGCGTGCGGGATCTTGGGACTACTCCCTCTTGCCCGGATGGTGCAGGCCACGGAGGAGGATGGACCCGCCTTGGCCGCGGGCGGGGACGAGGCCATGGAGCGATCATGGCGCTTCCTGTTCGACCGTTCCCTACTGACGGCTTTGGTGGACCATTGGCGGTCCGAGACGCACACTTTCCACCTCCCATTCAGGGAGATGACGCCGACCCTGCAGGATGTGTCCCTACTTCCTTCCGAGGCCCCGGTGAGTGGCGCACCGACTGCTCGGCGATTCGAGGGGTCCTTCCATCGGGTGCCGCCGATGACCACCACATCTTCCTGGCGAGTCAGACTCACGGGCCGTCGTTGAGGTGGTCTCCACACCCACGCCCAGTGCACAGACGGGTCGTCCAGCAGTGCCACCCCGACCAACGTGGCACTACTCCGGAGGTAGTATGTGGACACGTCCTACACCATCTCACCTGGAGCAGCCAAGGGGCTCTGCCTGGGGACAGCCTACTACACCACCTCAGCAGCTCTTCACGTCTCCTCCGCACATCCCTGGCTTGCACACGTAGGGGGTATACTCTGAGCCGTATGCCCCTCATCCTACTGCGATGGCGCCAACTGTGGGTACGCATCGTCGGATCTTGTTTTTATCCCAAGGCGATATGTAACGAACTAATGATATTACTACTGCAAGTCTTCACCTCCACCAGCACACACATGGCGTCTCCCCAGCCTAGGACGATGTAGACCAGTTTTTTTTGGGTGCCCGAGCCATCCTCCGGACGTAGTTTTTGGGCACACCACGGAGGTTCTTCCCGTGGTGCCTCCCGGTGCCGGAGGCACACAGAGAGGTGCGGTGACTCCACCGGCTCGACGCAGGTGCGACACGCCCCGATCATTTTACGTTCTCGGAGCGTCGTCACCCTTTGCCGGAGGACGGCCAAGCGGGCCGTATGGGAGGACGTGAGCGTGTGACTGGCGCAGCCGTGGTGCCGATTGAGGGTGTCTTGATGCTATATGTTATGCATGTAATAAAAAAGTACGTTGCACTGTATTATAAAGTTTATTTAAATTTAAACAAGCCTATTATATCCTCTTTTCGCATACAATCTTTCACATATCAAGTCATCTAACAAATATTAACATACCGCTTTTCTCCATTACGAATTCTTAGTGTATGTCGGTTACAGATGTATCTTTGCTCGTTCTACGGTCAATCTTTCGTAAAAAAATTATCTAAATTTTTTACGCACGTAGAATATACAATGAACATAAACTTTTATTACAACTCCAAGACATTTTGTATCGTTTAGAACTACAAAATTTACAAAATTTAAAACATTCACGGGACCATTGCGGTCACCCAATAGAAGCGATCGCATTAAAGTCGCCCAATGGGGGCGATCGCATGAAAGTCGCCGAATGGAATGACGATCGCATGAAAGTCGCCGGAGGGTAACGCGACAGAACTCGTCGCCTTCGGTTGGGCGAAGGCTTCACGCCCAATGGTTGACGACTTGAGCCTATTTTTGTAAAAATTTCCGCAGATATTTTTGTAATTTTGATTAAAAATAGGTTATTCACACAAAAAAAATCAAATAAGGTCGGTGCTATCTTAAACAAGTGATGTCCGTTGGAGCCATTAATGGAATGGAAACAACAAATGAACAAATAATGCAATGTGATGTCACCCTATGACCTAGGCCGGGAGTTGGGACCCCAATCGGACTAACTAGTCTGCAGAAGGCGCGCGCCACGCCGCCAGCAATCGTGAATCGCGAGAAATTATTGAAAAAATCCAAGGGTATATCGATTTTCAGAAGTAAAGGGTTTTGAAAAAGCGAGACATGTACGTAAAAAATCGCGGGGCCACAGACGTAAAAAACGGGACCCGTGTGCAATTTTTGAAAACGCGGGGGGCATCCTGCAAAAACGGAGGGCTCAAAAAAAATCCAGGACCTTTTCGCGAGAACCAGGGACCTGTACGCAATTTTAAAAATCACGTGTTATTGCCACCGCCGACCGTACGATTTTTCTAGCGCCACGCACCGGCCGTCATACACATGGGCGACGTGGGCAAGCCCCCGCGCGGCAATCCCCCCTGGAGTAATATGGGTTACGATTGACCTCAACATTTTCAGCCAAGACTAGGGATAGAAAATGATAACAGATAATCAATTTTATCCGATATTCGTATTTGAAAAACACGATATGGTATACAAAATCTATATTCGAAATATTCGATTCGAGAATATTCGTATTATTTGTATTCGTATTTGAGAATATTCGATTTGTATTCGATCCGTTTCAAACCGGAAAAATCCGAAAGAATTTTGTGATTCAAATTTGAATTTGGCGGTTTGAAACCGTAATCGTTCTAGAATCGGTCAAAACCGTGAAAGACTAGCAAAACCACTAGAAATTTATTCTACCGAGATTTGTTACAAAAGTTGTAAGAGGATATTCATATTCAAATAAATTAAGTACATACTCGATTCGAATTCGTAACTGTTATAACATTTAATTTGTATTCGTATTCGAAAATATTCAAATTCATATTCGTTTTAAAAATATGCATTCGCATTCATATTTAAGACTATTCAATCATATCATATCCAATCCGTTTCCATCCCCTAGTCCAGACTGCCCAGTGATCATGACAGTGTATCAAATAGAACCAATCTGATTCGAGCAAAATTTTAGCACCAAATGTGCTTCAGCCTTCAGGATCATATGGCTAAAACCCTGCAGAAACACGTAAACTGGAAATTGTAAAAGAACGGAACATAACTCCTTCACTAGGAAGGACGCTACTTACTCTGAAAACTGTAATCTTATGTACCAAACCACGAGTAGATATATATGCGGCTCAATATATACACCAAATGAACATCCCCCTTATTCTCCTAATTACATATCCATCGCCAGCGCTAGCAGGAGTGATGTGTGTCGTGCATGGTCCGCCTTAGCTTGTCGAGGATCCCAGAAGCCTTCCTCCGCGCCCTTGAAGTGCCATTCTGTGCGAGCCACGCCAGAGAGCCGTTCAAGTTCTCGTCCTCCACAACCACCCTCAGCTTTGTGCGGTTGTACATACAGATCGAGAAGAGAACAGCTACAGCATTCTCTTTGTTACACTTGCATTGATCCTCCCTTATAATGCGGAGCATGCAAGGCACAGCTCCAGTCTCACCGATCTCTTCCACTGTCTCATGGTCGCTTGATAGCAGAGCAAGGACAGCCAGGGATTCATCGACAAGTGACCCATCGCTGATGGCGTTCAGCGTCACATCAATAACCCCTCCTTTTGTAGCTCTTGATTTATTCTCGTGCAACATGCAAAGATTGAAAATGGCTGATGCCGCATCCTTCTTTGCTATCATGCTGCCGTGTTCAAGAAGATCAACCAAAGGCCTCATTGCACCTGACTCACCAATTTCGCCTTATTGTTGTCAAGAGCTGACAAACTAAAGAGGGCAGCTGCAGCATTGCTGCGGGCCTCCATAGTTCCCAACTGTAAAGCCCTTATGAGGAATGGGATTGCGTTTGGGTCATCTCCAATGATCTTCTTATTGCTCTCATGAACTGACAGATTAAGAATTGTAGTCACCGTGTCCTCTAGAACTTCTGCACTGTTTTTCAATTCTGGGTTGGAGACAAGAGATATCAATTGTGAGATGGAATCTGGTTTCTCTCCAATGACTGCTCGGAATGAGCTGTTGCGCTTAGTCAGAAGCCGGATATCTTTAATAGCTTGCCTCTGCTCGGATATGTTTGACGAGGATGACATCCTGTCAAATATGTCACTGAATGCCGTTCGCTCATTGTTGGTAACTAGATCTTCCTCTTGGTTCTCAAGTGGTGGCAGAGTGATCCCATTCTCTGTGCACCACTGTGAGATCATGCTTCTAACAAGGTGGTTTGGGATGAGAATTGTATTTGAGAGGACTTGCTGAGTCTGTGGGCATGTCCGGTTTCCAGCACTTAACCATTCTTGAATGAAGCGGCGATCATATGTCTGTAGGGAAAGTATAATAGTTATCTCAAGCTTGCATATTGAAACAAAAAGAAGCTCTGCACACAACTAACCATTCTTGAATGAAGCGGCGATCATATGTCTGTAGGGGAAGTATAATAGTTATCTCAAGCTTGCATATTGAAACAAAAAGAAGCTCTGCACACAACTGATAACATGACTATTCAACCGGAACAGTATGTCAGCAGCCATGAAGACAGCGACTACTGATCAAACATATCCGTAAGCTACATACCTTTTCAGTAAGCATACGTTGTGATCCCTATTCCCTATGTAGCATACTGATTGATTCATCATTACCCTCAAACAATTATTTTGTTCCAATTCATGCCAAACAAAAGGCTATGGATGCATCAATACACAATGTCAAATCAGGGACCGCGGGAATTAGGGAGTTATTATAAAGAGAATTTTGTTAAAGCCTATCGATCATCAATGCACAGTGCCAAATCTGGGACCGTGGGAAAATGAAGCTGGTGTAACAAGAACTTCGTTCAAGAGTATTTAAATTGACCTATTTTCCTGAACTACAGAGTATAAATTTGAGTAAGACACACCGACAAGGTAGGACTAGGCCAGTACTGCAGTGCTAGTATGGAATATAAATTTGAGTAAGACACACCGACAAGGTAGGACTAGGCCAGTACTGCAGTGCTAGTATGGAATACAGCACATCTCTGAAACGGGCGCATAATTCTAGCGTTAAAACCTAATTATCCAAACGAGCAGTTAAAACTCAATCTTTGAACTGCAACTTGAACATGGTGCAGCTGTACAAATCTCTCAAGTACCAATTGTCCGGTACATAACTTACAGTTATAAATTTCTTTGTAAATTCAACATAATACTTACAAGTCAAAGATAAGCAATCACTGCAGGTAGATTCACTCTCTTGCAGAATTTGACAGCTGAAACTCGCAAAGATGTTACTTTACTTCACTTATGGAGCAATTAAAAGTTTAAAACAAGCACAAAGAAAAACTAGGAAACAAACTCCCAAGTTAAGCCTGCGCATGAAAATTACAGCATAACAGTACTAACACCACGGCATCAATAACTGACCAAATATACCTGAAACAATCATTCAATTCACGCGTCACTTACATCACACCGACGGAACAATGAAAGCCAAATCAAAAACCATAAAAGCTGAATCTTTCATGATCTGCCAATGCGAAGAAAGGCAAAGAAACAGCAAGCAAACGTGGCAATGGCAGTAACTCAATTCACATGTGGTCGTAGCATGGTGTGTCAGATCAATATGCATCTGAAGTTCATTTCCGCGATTCACATAATAAATACTCCTAATTTCAAATCCGAGCAATAAAAACCCGGTCTCATCTTGTAATACGTTATCTTACGATATGGAACAAAAACAAACATGACTTTGTGCACACGGTTGTGTAGCATAGAGGATTAAACACCATGTGGATTCATTTCTATGTACTTATCATAGAGAAAGTACAACCAATATGACACAGAAACAATAACTGTTTGTAATTTTACCAAAAGAAAGGACACGCTTTGTTGAAGATTGAAAGACTAAATAAAACCAACAACCGAGACAGTAGTGATTTACTACTCACATTAAAATAGTCTAATTTACCCCTTGTATGAAGAATGTTCATCAATTAAACGCAAGGCAAGAACAGCAAGAACACAGGTTCCAAAACCAACAGGAACACCGAAAGAGAAAGTTCTAATCTTCGCCGCAAATATGAACAATCGAAAGGACAAAAGAAAACAAATCCTACTGTACAAAATTCGATAGCCCAGAGAAAAGTGACAGAGATTTGTGAAAACAACTATTTGTAAAACCAAAGGACTTCACCAACCTAAGACAATCGCATCACGGAAGGGCGGCGAATCACGAGCAAAAGTGAATTCAGAGAAACAATAGATCAGCACAAAAAAAGAGGCAAGACTGTCCGAACCACGAAAGGAACAGGTGACAATATCATCCCAAACTCGTACACAACAGAATTAATTAGTCGTGTTTGACGATTCAGACATGCTAGAAGCACCGAGAATTCAAGAGGACAGGACAAAGGGGAACATAAGCGAGAGAGAAGCAACAGAGACTACTGAAGAACAGCTGGTACAAGAAACACACCGAAATTGGCATCACACGAGCAAGCAGCAAGCAAGCTAATTTTATCGAATCGATCGATAAAAAGATAAAATCGCAGTTACACTAAACGCGCTCGATTAATTCTCTACGAAACTCCGACGAAGTGGCGAATTCAAGAACGGCGATTGACCGAATTAACTCTCCCCAAACCACACCACGAACAGATTTTGACCACCAATGGGTGGCGGTCAATTAAGCCAACCCCACAGGAACGGAAACCGCGGGAAGGCAGATCACCTGGCCGGACGCGAGGACGACGGGATCCCTCATGATCTCCGACGAGATCGGGCACAGGAAGTGCTCCGGCACCGCCCTCTTCCCCCCGGCGGCAACGCCGTCGGCATTATCCTTCCGCCGGCCCAGCTCAGCGTCCCGCAGCACCGCGAGCGCCGACGCCGCCTCGTCGAAGGTGTCCCCGTCCGCGCCGCCCGCCGTCACGGCGGCCACAAGCCGCCGCAGCCGGCGCCGCGACGCCGCCGTCTCCTCCGCCGTCGCCACCGGCGTCGGCTTCGCCATGCCGCGGTTAGTTGGGCTCGGGCTGTCCGTGCTCGCGGTCGGGCTTGCGCTGGGCTCCGGCGGGCATGGGCGTGGCGGTCGCCTCGGGGAGAGGAGGGGGAGAAGTGATGGTGGAGAGAGGCCGGAGGGGTTAGGGACTTGAGGTGGTTTGTGGTGGTGGGTTAACCGGTTAAGAGCCGCTTTTTTATATGGGAGTGGACGCTGCTCCAACGTTGGTATTTCTTAAGAATTTCACAGCAAATTCATACGCAAAAGTTGAAACTACGGTGTCTGGATCATTCTATTCTAATTTAGAATTTATTAAGTTAGGCTACATAGGTTCAAATATCATTGCACCAGATTTTGTAGGGGACTTATTTCCCTGTTCTCGTGTGATCGTGTGATCTATACAAATCTTCTCGGTTTGCACCCTTACGTAGGTATTAGATAATAGAAATACAATCAAAATAGATATAAATAGATATCATTCATTCAGTATCTTATTTTATTTTTTTTTCGAGTCAGAGTCAGACATGGATAGTATTAGATATTGATTTTTTCATTCTATATTCACTTCATAAGTCTTCAATTAAACTAAAATTATCCACTTGTTTGTAATCCTATCCAGAAAACCCCGATTTTGACCACTAACTTGTATGGACGTATCCTAATAAAGCCTACATAAAACTTGAATATACTTCTTAAAATGGAACAATTAATTTCATTTTTATGTGTCTAGTTAAGACGTTTTTATGGATATATGGTCATTTCGGCCGTAGCAGATGATTCTTTCCCGTAGAGCTAGTGCATGTATCAACGAACTAAATGCCGGTAAGTCGCTTTAAAAAATCTGTTTCGATAAATCATTTTAAAAAACGATAGAGAAACTACTTTATTTATTTATTTGAAAAAATCATTTGCAAAAAAATTAGGACCATCGGTCAAGAGTGAGTATTCTTCCCTACCCGAAAAAAGAAGTTTGTGTGTACATAGTAGGAATGGCAATCGGGCGTGGTGGGTAGGGTAATGCTCGCCTATGTCCATACCCATACACGCGACCTCGATTTACATCTATGAGCATACCTGCGAAGAACGACGGGTGAAAAACCTCGTCCATACCCATCGGTCGTGGGCATACTCGTTTACCCATGAACTGAGAACTATCTGAGAGTTGAACTAATGACAGGTATATATAAGTAACGATTGTTGCTAGGAAATATAATAGCTATAAAAAGTTTATAACAATCAATAGCAATTAGAGATATGCAAAAGTTTATAACAATCAATAGTAATTAGAGATATTGCTATATAATTGCGCCAATTGTCAAGCTTTATCGTGGGAAAAGCAGTAGTGCAGTGGAGCTTACCTATATCCGTGTTCGTTTACCCGACGGATAAGTGTTCCCTTTATTTCTATATCCGTGGATAAAAAATTCTATACTCGACTCTATTAAAATATTTAAAATATTTTCTAGGAATATATAGATAAACAGCCATAATTACCATCCCTAGTGCAGAGGCAGCAGAAAGGCTCCAAGCGGCAAGCCAGCGGGCGCCACGGCATGTAGCGGTTCAACGGATCGCAGGGGGACGCCATCTCGTTTTGCGTGGGGCCCACGGCGTCAGGGAGGCCACTTTACTCGGGGCCCACGTAGCGGCTCGTCCTGGAGCAAACGCGTGGCCCGACAGCTGGCAACCCTGTGTCAAACCTCACCACATCAGCTCATCTCGTTCGCGTCTGCAGCCGCGTCTTGAACTCATGGTTACGGTCTGGCGAACTCTCCAAAAAAAAAAAAAAGGCAACGTTTTGGCGCTTTGATCCAACGGCGCAACTGTCCTGCGCGTGGATCCGACGACCTTCAACTGTGCCCGCTTGGTGTCCGTACGTTAGCCAAACCGTAACATATTACATGTCCACGTACGTAGCACACCTGCTCGCCCAATCAAGCTAATCATACAGGGCTCAATTTACGAGGTATATGATGACATGAATTGCTTCGGTTGTTTTCTGTTACAAAATGCTATGCAACACTCGACAAAAAAATTTGTGACTAGTCGCATTTTGAATCTATTTGAAGATCCGTGCGCCACACCCCACTGCTGTACAGTTGGATGCGACTTTTTTACCATGGACGGCGACTTTTTTATTATTTTTATTTTTTTTGAGCTTTTTACTGATTCTTTTTTCTGTACTCATTTAAATTGTCTACGATGGGCTAACATGTTTTTTCTATTTTTTAATTTTTTTAAATTTAATTATGTCAAATAAGTCACCATCAGTACAGTACAATTTCGATTAGCTACAATATAATTTCATATATAAACCACTTTTTTCATCCCAACTAAGCGGGGTGTGAGCCGCCGGTCTCTCGTGACTCTCTTCAGCTTCGTGTCGTGCAGGAAGAGAGGCTATAGTTGATGAATTTTGTCTATATTTTTTAAAATAACAGTGAGTAACGGAGATGCTCATGCAGATAGCGATATAATTTTAAGCTTAGAAAGTCATTTGAAAAATTCGTTTGAAAAAGTTGCCCTATTTATTTTGACTTTTGAAAAACCAAGAGCTAAAAAGGCAAAAGAATAAGGCCCATGTATGTTCGATCTTCTTTTTTAAAAAAACAAATAACGGATTACATGCTCGATCTGATTGATGTTTTTTGGTTTATAATAATTTGATTCTAGCTCACAATCAAATCCGTATTGTTTGGTTTGACGAACAGGATGAATGGTTTGAGTGCTGAATTGCTAATATACTCCAATTCGATGGCCGATTTACCGAGTGGGTTGGGCCTGTTATACCGTGAGTGACGGGCGGCCGGAGTCTGACCGGCACTTACCGCCGGAGTTTAAACAAGCCAACAACCTGAGGTTGGGAATCGCGGACTTCATTACAGCGCGAACGTACGCAGGGCTGTAGGAGAAGGTGCGGCGCAATTCCTTTGCGATACTTGGGGTAGGGAAGCTGGTTGAAATTTCAGTGTCCGACCTTCAAAAGTAGCTACAGCGAAAGGCGCCGTCGTCGGAATTGCAAGGCAACATGGTGCACACTGCACAGGCTCACAGAGTCACAGTCGTCCGGCAACATTGGACGGCCCTGTGCCGCTTCGTGCCCCGTGCCGTATGGATTCAGTCTATTATCTCATCGTATCATACCGTGTCTATCCATATTATCTCTGGTTAGACCCAAGCACACTCCAAAGGTGAACAGGCTCACAGAGTCACAGTCGTTGGGCAACATTGGACGGCCCCGGCGCGCCAAACACTCCTCACTGGATCGACCGATTGATCGGTCGAGTTCATGCCTGCACCAAACGTAGCAAAAGTCAAAACCAACGTACCCCGTACGTACATCATACTCACAGGGCAGAGGTCCTTTTCTCCTAGAGCCTTTCTTTTTACAGTTAACAAAAAAATTTTGCATCCGTAGAGGTTAATTATATTAGATGTGCATACGTGTATAGCGTAGTTTGGAGCTCCAAATTAACCTAATTTGACTCACTCGAGCTCGATCGCGCCTAGCAAGTAGCAACGCTAGCTCTCTCGATCGAGATCGACGCGCGGCTGGTGCATAGCACCGATATGTGGGCCTATTATTTTTCTCCGAAACTGACGGTTTTTGGCTTATACTACAGTACCTAACTTTCAAACGGAGTATTTTTTCAAGACGAGGTCTACAACTTAAACGATGTAAACGTTAAAAACCCAACATCTGTACCATCCAAAATCGCAAGTGAATGCACGACGCTGTAGCCGAGGGCGGGGTCTCCGCTCAGGGACGGGTCCGAGGCGAACTCCTCGCGGGGGTGCCTTCTGAGGTCACGCTATGGCGCGGAGTCGACTTGCGGTCCGACAGCGTGCGGCCCGGAGCCGGCATCTTAATGGCGATGAGAATCGCGCTGACCCCTGAGGTGTCAGGATCAGGCGGCGACGGTCGTACGCATGTCCCAACGGAAAGGTGCACGCGGCGGGGCACGATTGACGCGTCGTGCGTTGCCAGCGGTCGCACGACTCCTTCCCGAGGGTGGTGGGGTGGCGGGACGCTATTAGCGTATCGTGCGCTATCGAGCGGCTCGTAGCCGCGCCGCCGCCGCCGCCGAGTTACGCTTCCGATTGTGGGAGGCGAACCGCTGGGCTACCACCGGTTGCCCTCCTGATTGTGGGGGAGGTGAGATGGCTTTATATACCCTTGCCACCGGTTTACGAGCGCTCTTCCCATTTGCTTATTCGCTCGCTTGTTGTTGTTGCGCTTTCTTTTCGCTCCGCGTGCTGGCACGATTCGCCTCTGCCCCTGTTCGTTTGGCCTTGCACTTTGGAGAAGAATGGCTTGCTGCAAAGATCCCGCTCGCCGGCTCAGTGGTAACGCCTCATCCAGCCAGCGCGGTTTGTCACCGCCACCAGCGGAATACCCTTGTAAGATCGAGGTGGCCGACTAGAGAGGGGTGAATAGGCGGTCTAAAAAAATCTCTACAAAGTATTGCTAATTAATTCAAGAGATTTTCTATTTGCCTAAACCAAATATAATACGGAAGCGCAAATCAAATGGTTTAGCTCAAATAGCGCCTACAACAAGTGAATTCGCCTAAGTGCACTAATAATTCTAGCCTAGGTCAATGGTTTGCAATCCTAGGTATATAAGCAATCAATTTAATTCTATGAATACAAATTGCTTGAATGTAAATAAGTACAAGGAAACAAACCACAATTGACACAACGATGTTTTACCGTGGTGTTCGGAGAGTTGCCGCTCTCCCCTAATCCACGTTGAGGTTAGCCCAAACGAATTGGACCGGCTCCACAAATTAAGCCGAAACATCTCAATCCACTAGTGGTAGCTCTTCCCGCTCCGGGTAGGTGAGCTGCAACCTTCACACACGCCGGGCCTTCTCACAAGCTTCTTTAAGAAGATCACCGGGCACGACGCCTCCAACGCCGTCTAGGAGTCAGCAAACTCCAAGAGTAACAAGCCAAGCCCCTCGCTTGACTCTCACCACGTGCAACGGATGCACAAGCTCGCTGGACACAAAGTCCACCACTAGAGGCAACACATGCACTCTAGTCCTCTTCTCCCTCCTCACAAAGTGCAACACATGCATAATTGAGTGGAGAACCCTTTTCTAGCTCAAGGAGTGCAACATATGCACCAACCAGTCAATCAACAACATCTCCAACCGGCCACAAGGGGTATAAATACCCCACACCAAAAAACTAGCCGTTGGAGCAAAGTCTGAAAATTAGACGAGCGGAACTCACTGGTCGACCAACGGCCGTAGTACCGATTCCCATATCTGACGCGCTGTAACAGCTATGTCAGAGCTTCTAAACTAGCCGTTACCCAATCGGCGCGGTAGTACCACCGTTTATTTTGCCGGTACTTCCGCTAACCGGTAGTACCGCAAAATCGGCGCGGTACTTCCGCTCGAGCCGAGCCTAAACTTGGCGCTCTCTAGAAAAAAGGCTCCACGGGATCGACCGGAGCTTCCGACGTTCGGTAGTACCTCACAACACATGCCGGTACTTTCGCTCCCTGGTAGTACCGCTCACACAGAGCCAGTACTTCCGATTTTCCTGAGCAGTACAGATATCTCAACAGATTTTTGCAAAACATATTTGCAAACTACAATATCATGCACAGAAGGATCACACATGATTTTCAACAAGTTGCAAAACACATTTGTACACTTTTGAAATCACGACGCAAAGATTAGATATGAGCTTCAACCATTTGCAAAACACATTTGCAAACATAAGCCTCATATCACAAGGAATGAAAACATGGGCTTCAATCACTTACAAAACACATTCGCAATGCATAATCCCATGTTACAAGAATTCAACATATGAGCGCTCCAATTATTTGCAAAACACATTCGCAAATATAAGCCTCATGTCGATTTGAGCTAGCGAGGTGAGGATGAGCCATAAACACATGATGAGACTCAAACTACTAGACATGACCCCACTTAATAGTACGACAATCTATACTAGCAATCCGGTCTTCCAACCAAACACCAAGACCGATGCGACTAGGAACACATCCTTAGCCCTAGCTAGTCATACATTTACCTTGGGTCATCATCTTGATACGCATCAACGCATGATGCATCTTTTCATCAACTTCATCAACACATGATGGACTTTGCTTGATCAACACATGATGGACTTTGCTTGATCAACACATGACCACCTTCATGCATCAACTCATGACGCATCTTCTTAATGACGGCCTTCAACACATGAAGCATTCATCTTCTTGATAGCTTTCAACTCATGAATCTATCTTCTTCTCGCATCATGACTTGATGAACTTCAACACATGAAGTCATCCCAAGTCATCCTCTTTTGTGAAACCTAACATATTCATCCAACTCATAGAAACCGTTAGTCCACAAAATAATTGTTATCAATTACCAAACCTCACCATTAACACATAATGGAGGGACAAGATTCAACAATATTCCCTTTTTGGTAATTCATGACAATCTCAACAAATCATGAGATGTAAAAATTGATTTGCGAGTATACAACTTGTACACAACAATTTGTATACTCTAAGATAAGCACAAAGCTTACTTATCTGGTTGTCATTTGACTATTCAACCATTAACACATAATGGAGGAGTTAGTTGACAACCCGATTACACGTGAGTATATATGAACTACACAAGTTATATATATACTCAACAATATGTTTCAAAGTAAAGATCCCAAATATGCATATTGAAAAAAGCATGGATCATTTACTCATGAAACTCCAAAAAATATAGAGAGCTCCCCCTAAATTTGTGCATACAAATGTATATATTGAATACATATACACATATTCATTTTGAACAAATAGTGGAGTTCAATCTATTTTTGGATCTAAGGAATGCACTAATATATGAGAAAATAATTTTGAATGCATACCTCTTTTGATTTCACCTTTTCATCCACATAAGACTAAGCAAGAACAACACTCAAACAAGCATATTAGTCTCATATATGCATTTGTCAATATCACCAAAACAACATAATGGTATATGATATTATCATTAAAATCACATTATGATATTTGTTATTAACACCAAAATCAACTTAAACGGAGCTTGATCTTTCAATCTCCCCTTTTGGTGATTGATGACAAATCCATTTATGATAATAGCATATTGGTGAAAATGACTAAATGATATAAAAATAAGCGCATGAGAGAAGGTGAAAGCATTAATCAACATTTAACTTTAAAATTTTAATTTTTCACATTTTGGCATCATCCAATTAATGTCTCTCCGATAAACACATTATCACATTTCTCCCCTATTAGCAATCGCATTCCTAATATTTCTCCCTCATTTAGCATTATCACAATTTTAAGTTTCTCTCCCCCATTATTAATATCTATTTCAATATTCAAAGCTATTATCACAAATTTCTCCCCCATTTGGCATTAAGCACCAAAAAGAATCAATTAACACAAATAGCATTGATTATTGCATTATGAGGGGTTTAATACCAATTTAGATCATGAGGAGCTTGATGCCCATTAATTTATCATAATGTGGTCATAAAAAGTATGAGCAAAAATACATATGACCAAAATGATACCATTTAAATTAATTGAAGATATTTGAAACACATTCAGATAATCTTACTCTTAGAAACTTGTTGAAGGCCTTTGACATTGATTCCACTTGAAATAATACCATTTGAAATGATACCAATTGTATATGAATCACTTGTAGCACTTGGATCATTTTTAGATTTTGCATTCCATGTGGCCTTCAAAAGCTACCTGGAAAACTAACTTGAAAATATCCAATAATTTTAAGAAAATTTGTCAGTATAGATTAAAGTCTGAGGATTAAAAGTCATAATTATTGCTTCCTCAGATTTTGAGCCTACTTAAAGATACAAAAATCATAAATCATTTTTGGGCAAATAAGTAAAATAATTTTTCCAATAGTAATATTTTACCCCTTTTTGCTTTAGTAAGCCCAAAATACTATATACGTTTTTCACAAAAAAAACTCTCCCTTACACAAAGGTCTCTTCTTGGCAGTCCTTTCTTCTCCTTTGACATACTAAGAATTCTCCTCTTTTGTTTTTCTTCTTTTCTTATATCCTCCCTTTTGTTTAACTCTTATTCTTCTAATCACTTGTGAGAATATACCACTTGTAAACATGAGTGATGTCAAGTATGGTTAATTTCAATTGTAGAAAACTTGATACCACTTGTACTATTTGAGAGCATACATGGCACCAAAAGTACCTGATTCCATTTGTAAAAACTTAATGCCTCTTGTATGATCAACTTGTTTCTCACAAGGTCAAGCTTTGGTACTTCATCTTTAATTATCTTCACTTGACTTGAAGAAGAGATACCACTTGTAGAAAAAGATGTTACTAGAAATAGCACTTGGAGGAGGAGTATGATATCAATAGAGGATATACCACTTGTCAAGGTGGATACCACTTGAAAGAAAATGATATCATAGGTGAGAGAGCTTGGTTAAAAGCAAAGATTATCTCGGCAAGAGGAAAAAGGATAGCACTTAGAAAGATGTCACTTTGAAGGAAAAAGGATACCACTTATTTTTCAAAGGAAAGAGATACCAAGTCAAAAGAGTAGATACCACTTGAAAAATAATACTTAGATCGGCGGGCGCTGTCGAGGTGCGGGGCCGAGCTCCTGGCGGGTGTGGTGGAGTCTTCGGAGATGAGGGTAGGTGCTTCGGTTCACGACCTAAGTCGTTATTGAGGGTGTCGCTAATACACGCGCCACGCGCACCCTTGCTCTCGGTGAGTGGAGGACGTTTGAAGGCCAGCTCCGAGCTGCCGAGGAGGCTCACTCCGCCAAGGACGAGCGCATCCGCCTGCTAGAGGCGTAAAGCGCGAGGGCGGTCTCCGACACGCAGGTACTTGCTGTAGAGGCGCATCGCGCAGCGGCAGAGGTGCAATGTGCCGTGGCGGGGGCCCAGCGTGCGGCGGCTGAGGAGCGCGATGGCCTACTCCGATGGATTGCGTCGGCCGGAGACGGCAGCGTGACTCGCCGCGGCAACGAGAGGAACGGACTACGGGAGATGCGTCGGTGGCGGTGTGGGGGGAGATCGAGTCTTTGGAGGTTGCCCTGACTGACCTTTCCGTCAATGTGCCAGAGCTAACATTCGGCCCCGAGGACCTGGCGCGAACGCTTCGATGAATCAGGGAGGGTTCGTCCCTCGCTCTTCGTGGCGCCAAGGCCTTCGGCGACCACTACGGCTTCGCCAGTGCTTGCGTCGCCTTCGTCATGCTCCACAACTGAGGGTGCCAGCACATCGGCGAGTTGGCCGACCCCAGCTGGAGCTGCTAGACGGAGCCCGGACGATGTCACGTGCCATTACTGTCGTCCAGCCTTCTATGATCGGATTTGGGGCTACATCGGGAGGCGCGGCCAAGGTAGTGCTGCGGCGGACACTGTGTAGGGAGAGGAACTTCGGCCAGTGGCTCGACGAAGTTCCTCGACGCAATGAAGATGGTGCTGCCGTCCCTGGGCACGGCGCGGATCCGCGGGTGTGATGGCGGGGTCCGGTGTGTAGGCGTGTGTTGCTAAGTACCGTTTATTGTAAGATGGCGCCCTGTGGCCGACTCCCCTTTGCATAAATGAAGTGCTTATGCCCAAAATGTTTTGACAATGCGTGCTACTTTTGCTCCAAGCAGATGCTTGCTGGAGGACGATTAGTACTTTCAGACCACATGATTTGACGGCATCTCCGGTGTTGGGCATGGGAGGAAGAGGCTCGGAACATTTGGGCGACTCGGACTTCGGTGGGCAGTGCTTCGACGAGGGAGCATGTTAAGGTGGAGCCGGACGAGTAGCGACCGAGGCATGCGAGGGCACTTGTAAACACACCATCTCACCCGAGCGCCAAGGGCTCGCCTGGGGACACTTACTACACCACTCAAGAGTTTTCACGCCTCCTCGCACATCCTCGGCACACCTAGGGGTATACTCGAGCCGATGCCCTCATCCCACCGCGATGGCGCCAACTGGTACGCATCGCCGATCTTGTTTTTTATCCCAGGCGATATGTACCTAACTAATGATATTACTACTGCAAGTCTTCACCTCCACCAAAGACACATGGCGCCTCCCAGCCTAGGACGATGTAGACCAGCTTTTTTTTTGACCTGCCCGAGCCATCCTCCGACGTAGTTTTTCTGGGCACACCACCGAGGTTCTTTCCCATAGGTTCTCCCGCAACCGGAGGGCACACACAAGAGGTGTACCGACTCACCGGCCGACGCAGTGCGACACGCCCCGATCATTTTACGTTTCTGAGCGTCGCACCCAGACCGGGAGGACTGCCAAGCTGTACGTAGGAGGAGCGCTGGTGATCACAGCCGTGGTGCCGATTGAGGGTGTCATTGATGCTATATGTTATGCATGTAATAAAAAGTACGCTGTAATCATTATAAAGTTTATTTAAATTTAAACAAGCCTATTATATCCTCTTTTCGCATACAATCTTTCACATATCAAGTCATCTAACAAATATTAACATACGCTTTTCAAGACACGAATTTTAGTGTATGTCGGCCACAACAGATGTACCGCTTCGTTTACCAATCTTTCGAAAAAATTATCTAAATTTTTTTACGCAGAATATACAATGAACATAAACTTTATTACAACTCAAAGACATTTTGTATCGCTTTAGAACTACAAAATTTACAAAATTTAAAATTCACTGGGACCGATCGCAAATAATTAGGGGCTAACGCATTAAAGTCGCCCAATGGGGGCGATCGCATGAAAGTCGCCGAATGGACGGGCGATCGCATGAAAGTCGCCGAGGGTACGCGACAGAACCTCGCCGCTCGGGTTGGGCGAAGGCTTCACGCCCAATGGTTGGACGACTTGAGCCTATTTTTTAAAAATTTCCTCAGATATTTTTGTAATTTTGATTAAAAATAGGTTATTCACACAAAAAAAATCAAATAAGGTCTGCTATCTTAAATGAGGATGTCTGCTGGAGCAGCTTTAGCATCGAATGGAAACAACAAATGAACAAATAATGCAATGTGATGTCCTTATGACCTAGGGGAGTTGGGACCCCAATCGACTAACTAGTCACAGAGGCGCTGCGCCACGCCGCCGCCAGCAATCAGAATCGCGAGAAATTATTGAAAAATCCAAGGTATATGCGATTACAGAGAAGTAAAGGGTTTTTGAAAAAGCGAGACATGTACGAAAAATCGCATGGGGCTCAGACGTAAAAAACGGACCCGTGCAATTTTTGAAACGCGGGCATCCCGCAAAACGGAGGGCTCAAAAATCCAGGACCTTTCGCGAGAACCGTGGACTCAGACGCAATTTTAAAAATCATGTTGCCACCGCCGACCGTATTTATTTTTCTGGCGCCGCCACGCACCGGCCGCCACGGGCGACGCGCGCAATCCCTCGAGTAATATGGGTTACGATTGACCTCAACATTTTCAAGACTAGGGATAGAAATGATAACAGATAATCAATTTTATCCGATATTCGATTTGAAAAACACGATATGGTATACAAAATCTATATTCTAAATATTCGATTCGAGAATATTCAGATTATTTGTATTCAGATTTGAGAATATTCGATTTGTATTCGATCCGTTTCAAACCCGAAAATCCGAAAGAATTTTGTGATTCAAATTTGAATTTGGCGGTTTGAAACCGAATCGTTCCTAATCGGTCAAAACCGTGAAAGACTAGCAAACCACTAGAAATTTATTCTACCGAGATTTGTTACAAAAGTTGTAAGAGGATATTCATATTCAAATAAATTAAGTACATACTGATTCAATTGTGAATGTTATAACATTTAATTTGTATTCAGATTCAAAATATTCAAATTCATATTCGTTTTAAAAATATGCATTCAGATTCATATTTAAGACTATTCAATCATATCATATCCAATCCGCTTCCATCCCCAGTCCAGACTGCCCAGTGATCATGACAGTGTATCAAATAGAACCAATCTGATTCGAGCAAAATTTTAGCACCAAATGTGCTTCAGCCTTCAGGATCATATGGCTAAAACCCTGCAGAAACACGTAAACTGAAATTGTAAAGAACGGAACATAACTCCTTCACTAGGAAGGACGCTACTTACTCTGAAAACTGTAATCTTATGTACCAAACCACGAGTAGATATATATGCGGCTCAATATATACACCAAATGAACATCCCCTTATTCTCCTAATTACATATCCATCGCCAGCGCTAGGGAGTGATGTGTCGTGCATGGTCCGCCTTAGCTTGTCGAGGATCCCAGCCTCCGCGCCCTTGAAGTGCCATTCTGTGCGAGAGCCAGAGAGCCGTTCGTTCTCGTCTCCACAACCACCTCAGCTTTGTGCGGTTGTACATACAGATCGAGAAGAGAACAGCTACAGCATTTCGTTACACTTGCATTGATCCTCCCTTATAATGCGGAGCATGCAAGGCACAGCTCCAGTCTCACCGATCTCTTCCACTGTCTCATGGTCGCTTGATAGCAGAGCAAGGACAGCCAGGGATTCATCGACAAGTGACCCATCGCTGATGGCGCTCAGCGTCACATCAATAACCCTCCTTTTGTAGCTCTTGATTTATTCTCGTGCAACATGCAAAGATTGAAATGGCTGATGCCGCATCCTTCTTTGCTATCATGCTGCCGTGTTCAAGAAGATCAACCAAAGGCCTCATTGCACCTGACTCACCAATTTTCGCCTTTATTGTTGTCAAGAGCTGACAAACTAAAGAGGGTGCAGCATTGCTGCGGGCCTCCATAGTTCCCAACTGTAAAGCCCTTATGAGGAATGGGATTGCGCTGGGTCATCTCCAATGATCTTCTTATTGCTCTCATGAACTGACAGATTAAGAATTGTAGTCACCGTGTCCTCTAGAACTTCTGCACTGTTTTTCAATTCTGTTGAGACAAGAGATATCAATTGTGAGATGGAATCTGGTTTTCCAATGACTGCTCGGAATGAGCTGTTGCGCTTTAGTCAGAAGTCGGATATCTTTAATAGCTTGCCTCTGCTCGGATATGTTTGACGAGGATGACATCCTGTCAAATATGTCACTGAATGCCGTCACTCATTGTTGGTAACTAGATCTTCCTCTTGGTTCTCAAGTGGTGGCAGAGTGATCCATTCTCTGTGCACCACTGTGAGATCATGCTTAACAAGGTGGTTTGGGATGAGAATTGTATTTGAGAGGACTTGCTGAGTCTGTGGGCATGTCCGGTTTCCAGCACTTAACCATTCTTGAATGAAGCGCGATCATATGTCTGTAGGAAAGTATAATAGTTATCTCAAGCTTGCATATTGAAACAAAAAGCTCTGTACACAACTAACCATTCTTGAATGAAGCGGCGATCATATGTCTGTAGGGGAAGTATATAGTTATCTCAAGCTTGCATATTGAAACAAAAAGAAGCTCTGCACACAACTGATAACATGACTATTCAACCGAACAGTATGTCAGCAGCCATGAAGACAGCTACTGATCAAACATATCCGTAAGCTACATACCTTTTCAGTAAGCATACGTTGATCCCTATTCCTATGTAGCATACTGATTGATTCATCATTACCCTCAAACAATTATTTTGTTCCAATTCACAAACAAAAGGCTATGGATGCATCAATACACAATGTCAAATCAGGGACCCGGAATTAGGAGTTATTATAAAGAGAATTTTGTTAAAGCCTATCGATCATCAATGCACAGTGCCAAATCTGGGACCGTGGGAAAATGAAGTTGGTGTAACAAGAACTTCGTTCAAGAGTATTTAAATTGACCTATTTTCCTGAACTACAGAGTATAAATTTGAGTAAGACACACCGACAAGGTAGGACTAGGCCAGTACTGCAGTGCTAGTATGGAATATAAATTTGAGTAAGACACACCGACAAGGTAGGACTAGGCTAGTACTGCAGTGCTAGTATGGAATACAGCACATCTCTGAAACGGGCGCATAATTCTAGCGTTAAAACCTAATTATCCAAACGAGCAGTTAAAACTCAATCTTTGAACTGCAACTTGAACATGGTGCAGCTGTACAAATCTCTCAAGTACCAATTGTCCGGTACATAACTTACAGTATAAATTTCTTTGTAAATTCAACATAATACTTAAGTCAAAGATAAGCAATCACTGCAGGATTCACTCTCTTGCAGAATTTGACAGCTGAAACTCGCAAAGATGTTACTTTACTTCACTTATGGAGCAATTAAAAGTTTAAAACAAGCACAAAGAAAAACTAGGAAACAAACTCCCAAGTTAAGCCTGCGCATGAAAATTACAGCATAACAGTACTAACACCACGGCATCAATAACTGACCAAATATACCTGAAACAATCATTCAATTCACGCGTCACTTACATCACACCGACGGAACAATGAAAGCCAAATCAAAACCATAAAAGCTGAATCTTTCATGATCTGCCAATGCGAAGAAAGGCAAAAGAAACAGCAAGCAAACGTGGCAATGGCAGTAACTCAATTCACATGTGGTCGTAGCATGGTGTGTCAGATCAATATGCATCTGAAGTTCATTTCCGCGATTCACATAATAAATACTCCCATTTCAAATCCGAGCAAAAACCCGGTCTCATCTTGTAATACGTTATCTTACGATATGGAACAAAAAACAACATGACTTTGTGCACACGGTTGTGTAGCATAGAGGATTAAACACCATGTGGATTCATTTCTATGTACTTATCTAGAGAAAGTACAACCAATATGACACAGAAACAATAACTGTTTGTAATTTTACCAAAAGAAAGGACACGCTTTGTTGAAGATTGAAAGACTAAATAAAACCAACAACCGAGACAGTAGTGATTTACTACTCACATTAAAATAGTCTAATTTACCCTTGTATGAAGAATGTTCATCAATTAAACGCAAGAACAGCAAGAACACAGGTTCCAAAACCAACAGGAACACCGAAAGAGAAAGTTCTAATCTTCGCCGCAAATATGAACAATCGAAAGGACAAAAGAAAACAAATCCTACTGTACAAAATTCGATAGCCCAGAAAAGTGACAGATTTGTGAAAACAACTATTTGTAAAACCAAAGGACTTCACCAACCTAAGACAATCGCATCACGGAAGGGCGGCGAATCACGAGCAAAAGTGAATTCAGAGAAACAATAGATCAGCAAAAAGAGGCAAGACTGTCCGAACCACGAAAGGAACAGGTGACAATATCATCCCAAACTCGTACACAACAGAATTAATTAGTCGTTTGACGATTCAGACATGCTAGAAGCACCGAGAATTCAAGAGGACAGGACAAGGGGAACATAAGCGAGAGAAGCAACAGAGACTACTGAAGAACAGCTGGTACAAGAAACACACCGAAATTGGCATCACACGAGCAAGCAGCAGCAAGCTAATTTTATCGAATCGATCGATAAAAAGATAAAATCGCAGTTACACTAAACGCGCTCGATTAATTTCTACGAAACTCCGACGAAGTGGCGAATTCAAGAACGGCGATTGACCGAATTAACTCTCCCCAAACCACACCACGAACAGACCACCAATGGTGGCGGTCAATTAAGCCAACCCCACAGGAACGGAAACCGCGGAAGGCAGATCACCTGGCCGGACGCGAGGACGACGGGATCCCCATGATCTCCGACGAGATCGGGCACAGGAAGTGCTCCGGCACCGCCCTTCCCCCGGCGGCAACGCCGTCGGCATTATCCTTCCGCCGGCCCAGCTCAGCGTCCCGCAGCACCGCGAGCGCCGACGCCGCCTCGTCGAAGGTGTCCCCGTCCGCGCCGCCCGCCGTCACGGCGGCACAAGCCGCCGCAGCCGGCGCCGCGACGCCGCCGTCTCCTCCGCCGTCGCCACCGGCGTCGGCTTCGCCATGCCGCGGTTAGTTGGGCTGGGCCGTCCGTGCTCGCGGTCGGGCTTGCGCTGGGCTCCGGCGGGCATGGGCGTGGCGGTCGCCTCGGGGAGAGGAGGGGAGAAGTGATGGGAGAGGCCGGAGGGTTAGGGACTTGAGGTGGTTTGTGGTGGTGGGTTAACCGGTTAAGAGCCGCTTTTTATATGGGAGTGGACGCTGCTCCAACGTTGGTATTTTAAGAATTTCAGCAAATTCATACGCAAAAGTTGAAACTACGGTGTCTGGATCATTCTATTCTAATTTAGAATTTATTAAGTTAGGCTACATAGGTTCAAATATCATTGCACCAGATTTTGTAGGGACTTATTTCCTGTTCTCGTGTGATCGTGTGATCTATACAAATCTTCTCGGTTTGCACCCTTACGTAGGTATTAGATAATAGAAATACAATCAAAATAGATATAAATAGATATCATTCATTCAGTATCTTATTTTATTTTTTTTCTCGAGTCGAAATCATACGGATAGATTAGATATTGATTTTTCATTCTATATTCACTTCATAAGTCTTCAATTAAACTAAAATTATCCACTTGTTTGTAATCCTATCCAGAAAACCCCGATTTTGACCACTAACTTGTATGGACGTATCCTAATAAAGCCTACATAAAACTTGAATATACTTCTTAAATGGAACAATTAATTTCATTTTATGTGTCTAGTTAAGACGTTTTATGGATATATGGTCATTTCGGCCGTAGCAGATGATTCTTTCCCCAGAGCTAGTGCATGTATCAACGAACTAAACGGTAAGTCGCTTTTAAAAACTGTTTCGATAAATCATTTTAAAAACGATAGAGAAACTACTTTATTTATTTATTTGAAAAAATCATTTGCAAAAAATTAGGACCATCGGTCAAGAGTGAGTATTCTTCCCACCGAAAAAGAAGTTTGTGTGTACATAGTAGGAATGGCATCCAAGGTGGGTAGGGTAATGCTCGCCATGTCCATACCCATACACGCCGAATTTATTTACATCTATGAGCATACTGCGAACGACGGGTGAAAACCTCGTCCATACCCACTTCGTGGGCATACTGCTACCCATGAACCGAGAACTATCTGAGAGTTGAACTAATGATGTATATATAAGTAGCTTGTTGCTAGGAAATATAATAGCTATAAAAAGTTTATAACAATCAATAGCAATTAGAGATATGCAAAAGTTTATAACAATCAATAGTAATTAGAGATATTGCTATAGTCATACCACCCAAGCTTTATCGTGGGAAAACAGTAAGTGCACGATGAGCTTACCTATATCCGTGTTCGCTATCCGACGGATAAGTGTTCCCTTTATTTCTATATCGTGGATAAAAAATTTATACTCGACTCTATTAAAATATTTAAAATATTTTCTAGGAATATATAGATAACAGCCATAATTACCATCCCTAGTGCAGAGGCAGCAAAGGCTCCAAGCGGCAAGCCAGCGGGCGCCACGGCATGTAGCGGTTCAACGGATCGCAGGGGACGCCATCTCGTTTTGCGTGGGGCCCACGGCGTCAGGGAGGCCACTTTACCGGGGCCCACGTAGCGGCTCGTCCTGGAGCAAACGCGTGGCCCGACAGCTGGCAACCCTGTGTCAAACCTCACCACATCAGCTCATCTCGTTCGCGTCTGCAGCCGCGTCTTGAACTCATGGTTACGGTCTGGCGAACTCTCCAACAAAAAAGGCAACGTTTGGCGCTTTGATCCAACGGCGCAACTGTCCTGCGCGTGGATCCGACGACCTTCAACTGTGCCCGCTTGGTGTCCGTACGTTAGCCAAACCGTAACATATTACATGTCCACGTACGTAGCACACCTGCTCGCCCAATCAAGCTAATCATACAGGGCTCAATTTACGAGGTATATGATGACATGAATTGCTTCGGTTGTTTTTCTGTTACAAAATGCTATGCAACACTGAAAAAAATTTGTGACTAGTCGCATTTTGAATCTATTTGAAGATCCGTGCCACACCCCACTGCTGTACAGTTGATGCGACTTTACCATGGACGGCGACTTTTTATTATTTTTATTTTTTTGAGCTTTTTACGATTCTTTTTCCGTATTTAAATTGTCTACGGCTAACATGTTTTTCTATTTTTAATTTTTTAAATTTAATTATGTCAAATAAGTCACCATCAAGACAAGACAATTTCGACAAGCTACAATATAATTTCATATATAAACCACTTTTTCATCCCAACTAAGCGGTGTGAGCCGGTTGCGTGACTCTCTTACTGTGGTCGTGGGCAGAAGAGAGGCTATAGTTGATGAATTTTGTCTATATTTTTAAAATAACAGAAGAGTAACGGAGATGCTCATGAGATAGCGATATAATTTTAAGCTTAGAAAGTCATTTGAAAAATTGTTGAAAAAGTTGCCCTATTTATTTTGACTTTGAAAACCAAGAGCTAAAAAGGCAAAAGAATAAGGCCCATGTATGTTCGATCTTCTTTAAAAACAAATAACGGATTACATGCTCGATCTGATTGATGTTTTTGGTTTATAATAATTTGATTCTAGCTCACAATCAAATCCGTATTGTTTGGTTTGACGAACAGGATGAATGGTTTGAGTGCTGAATTGCTAATATACTCCAATTGATGGCCGATTTACCGAGTGGGTTGGGCCTGTTATACCGTGAGTGACGGGCGGCTGGAGTCTGACCGGCACTTACCGCCGGAGTTTAAACAAGCCAACAACCTGAGGTTGGGAATCGCGGACTTCATTACAGCGCGAACGTACGCAGGGTGTAGGAGAAGGTGCGGCGCAATTCCTTTGCGATACTTGGGGTAGGGAAGCTTGAAATTTCAGTGTCCGACCTTCAAAAGTAGCTACAGCGAAAGGCGCTGTCGTCGGAATTGCAAGGCAACATGGTGCACACTGCACAGGCTCACAGAGTCACAGTCGTCCGGCATTGGACGGCCCTGTGCCGCTTCGTGCCCCGTGCCGTATGGATTCAGTCTATTATCTCATCGTATCATACCGTGTCTATCCATATTATCTCTGGTTAGACCAAGCACACCCAAAGGTGAACAGGCTCACAGAGTCACAGTCGTTGGGCAACATTGACGGCCCCGGCGCGCCAAACACTCACTGGATCGACCGATTGATCGGTCGAGTTCATGCCTGCACCAAACGTAGCAAAAGTCAAAACCAACGTACCCTGTACGTACATCATACTCAGGGCAGAGGTCCTTTCTCCTAGAGCCTTTCTTTTACAGTTAACAAAAAATTTTGCATCCGTAGAGGTTAATTATATTAGATGTGCATACGTGTATAGCGTAGTTTGGAGCTCCAAATTAACCTAATTTGACTCACTCGAGCTCGATCGCGCCTAGCAAGTAGCAACGCTAGCTCTCTCGATCGAGATCGACGCGGCTGGTGCATAGCACCGATATGTGGGCCTATTATTTTCTCCCAACCCGACGGTTTTGGCTTATACTACGCACCCAACTTTCAAACGAAGATTTTTTCAAGACGAGGTCACAACTTAAACGATGTAAACGTTAAAACCCAACATCCTGTATCATCCAAAATCGCAAGTGAATGCACGGCCAGAGTCGAGGGCGGGTCTCCGCCGGATCGTCCGAGGCGAACTCGCTGGGGTGCTCTTCGAGGTCACGCTTATGGCGCGAGTCGACTTGCGTCCGACAACAGGCGGCCCGAGTCGATCTTAATGGCGGAGAATCGCAACACCGAGTGTCGGGATCAGCGGCGACGCCGTCGCGAGATGTCCCAACGGAAAGGTGCACGCGGGCGGCACGATGACGGCCGCGGCGCTGCCGCCCACGACTCCTTCCCGAGGGTGGTGGGTGGCGGACGCTATTAGCGTATCGTGCGCCATCGTGCTCTCAGCCGCGCCGCCCGCCGCCAGAGTTACTTCCGATTGTGGGAGCCGAACACTGGCTACCACCGCCTCCTCGATTGTGGGGAGGTGAGATGGCTTTATATACCCTGCCACCGGCCACGAGCGCTCTTCCCATTTGCTTATTCGCCGCTTGTTGTTGTTATGCCGCCTCCGGTGGCCGGCACGATCGCCTCGCCTCGCTCGCTTGGCCTTGCACTTTGGAGAAGAATGGCTTGTCAAAGATCCCGTCACGCCAGCAGTAATCATCCAAAATAATGGTTTGTCACCGCCACCACCGAATACCCTTGTAAGATCGAGGTGACTAGAGAGGGTGAATAGGCGGTTCAAAAAATCTCTACAAAGTATTGCTAATTAATTCAAGAGATTTTATTTGCCTAAACCAAATATAATACGGAAGCGCAAATCAAATGGTTTAGCTCAAATAGCGCCTACAACAAGTGAATTCGCCTAAGTGCACTAATAATTTAGCCTAGGTCAATGGTTTGCAATCCTAGGTATAAGCAATCAATTTAATTCTATGAATACAAATTGCTTGAATGTAAATAAGTACAAGGAAACAAACCACAATTGACATAACGATGTTTTACCGTGGTGTTTGGAGAGTTGCCGCCTCCCCAATCCACGCTGAGGTTAGCCCAACGAATTGGACCGCCCACAAATTAAGCCGAAACATCTCAATCCACTAGTGGTAGCTCTTCCGCCCGGTAGGTGAGCAGCAATCACACACGCCCGCCTTCTCACAAGCTTTAAGAAGATCACCGGCACGACGCCCAACTGCCTAGGAGTCAAGAAACTCAAGAGTAACAACAAGCCTCGCTTGACTCTCACCACGTGCAACGGATGCACAAGTCATGGACACAAGTCCACCACTAGAGGCAACACATGCACTCTAGTCCTCTTCTCCTCCTCACAAAGTGCAACACATGCATAATTGAGTGGAGAACCCTTTCTAGCTCAAGGAGTGCAACAATATGCACCAACCAATAATCAACAACATCTCCAATCGCCACAAGGTATAAATACCCCACACCAAAAAATTGTTGAGCAAAGTCCGAAAATCAGACAGCGGAATTACTGTCACCAACTACGTAGTACCGCTCCCATATCTCGACGCGTCACTTGCTATGTCGAGCTTCTAAACTAGTCCCAATCGGGCGCTGTAGTACCTTATTTTGCTTACATCGCTAACCGTAGTACCGCAAAATCACAGATTCCGCCGAGCCGAGCCTAAACTTGGCGCCTCTAGAAAAAGGCTCCACGGGATCGACCGGAGCTTCCGACGTCGTAGTACCTCACAACACATGCCTACTCGCCCCCGGTAGTACCGTCACACAGAGCCAAGATTCGATTTTGAAAGACAGATATCTCAATGTATTTTTGCAAAACATATTTGCAAACTACAATATCATGCATGAATGATCACACATGATTTTCAACAAGTTGCAAAACACATTTGTACACTTTTGAAATCACGCAAAGATTAGATATGAGTTTCAACCATTTGCAAAACACATTTGCAAACATAAGCTCATATCACAAGGAATGAAAACATGGGCTTCAATCACTTACAAAACACATTCGCAATGCATAATCCCATGTTACAAGAATTCAACATATGAGCCCAATTATTTGCAAAACACATTCGCAAATATAAGCCTCATGTCGATTTGAGCTAGCGAGGTGAGGATGAGCCATAAACACATGATGAGACTCAAACTACTAGACATGACCCCACTTAATAGTACGACAATCTATACTAGCAATCCGGTCTTCCAACCAAACACCAAGACCAGTAAACGACTAGGAACACATCCTTAGCCCTAGCTAGTCATACATTTACCTTGGGTCATCATCTTGATACGCATCAACGCATGATGCATCTTTTCATCAACTTCATCAACACATGATGGACTTTGCTTGATCAACACATGATGGACTTTGCTTGATCAACACATGACCACCTTCATGCATCAACTCATGACGATCTTCTTAATGACGGCCTTCAACACATGAAGCATTCATCTTCTTGATAGCTTTCAACTCATGATCTATCTTTCTTCGCGATCATGACTTGATGAACTTCAACACATGAAGTCATCCCAAGTCATCCTCTTTGTGAAACCTAACATATTCATCCAACTCATAGAAACCGTTAGTCCACAAAATAATTGTTATCAATTACCAAACCTCACCATTAACACATAATGGAGGGACAAGATTCAACAATATTCCTTTTGGTAATTCATGACAATCTCAACAAATCATGAGATGTATTGATTTATAGTATACAACTTCACACAACAATTTGTATACTCTAAGATAAGCATAAAGCTTACTTATCCGTTGTCATTTGACTATTCAACCATTAACACATAATGGAGGAGTTAGTTGACAACCCGATTACACGTGAGTATATATGAACCACAAGTTATATATATACTCAACAATATGTTTCAAAGTAAAGATCCCAAATATGCATATTGAAAAAGCATGGATCATTTACTCATGAAACTAAAATATAGAGAGCTCCCCAAATTTGTGCATACAAATGTATATATTGAATACATATTACATATTCATTTTGAACAAATAGTGGAGTTCAATCTATTTTGGATCTAAGGAATGCACTAATATATGAGAAAATAATTTTGAATGCATACCCTTTTGATTTCACCTTTTCATCCACATAAGACTAAGCAAGAACAACACTCAAACAAGCATATTAGTCTCATATATGCATTTGTCAATATCACCAAAACAACATAATGGTATATGATATTATCATTAAAATCACATTATGATATATTAACACCAAAATCAACTTAAACTGAGCTTGATCTTTCAATCTCCCTTTGGTGATTGATGACAAATCCATTTATGATAATAGCATATTGGTGAAAATGACTAAATGATATAAAAATAAGGCATGAAGGTGAAAGCATTAATCAACATTTAACTTTAAAATTTTAATTTTCACATTTTGGCATCATCCAATTAATGTCTCCGATAAACACATTATCACATTTCTCCCTATTAGCAATCGCATTCCTAATATTTCTCCTCATTTAGCATTATCACAATTTTAAGTTTTCTCCCATTATTAATATCTATTTCAATATTCAAAGCTATTATCACAAATTTCTCCCCATTTGGCATTAAGCACCAAAAAGAATCAATTAACACAAATAGCATTGATTATTGCATTATGAGGGGTTTAATACCAATTTAGATCATGAGGAGCTTGATGCCCATTAATTTATCATAATGTGGTCATAAAAGTATGAGCAAAATACATATGACCAAAATGATACCATTTAAATTAATTGAAGATATTTGAAACACATTCAGATAATCTTACTCTTAGAAACTTGTTGAAGGCCTTTGACATTGATTCCACTTGAAATAATACCATTTGAAATGATACCAATTGTATATGAATCACTTGTAGCACTTGGATCATTTTAGATTTTGCATTCCATGTGGCCTTCAAAAGCTACCGGAAACTAACTTGAAAATATCCAATAATTTTAAGAAAATTTGTCAAGATAGATTAAAGTCTGAGGATTAAAAGTCATAATTATTGCTCTCATTTTGAGCCACTTAAAGATACAAAATCATAAATCATTTTTGGGCAAATAAGTAAAATAATTTTTCCAATAGTAATATTTTACCCTTTTGCTTTAGTAAGCCCAAATACTATATACGCTTTTCACAAAAACTCTCCTCACAAAGGTCTCTTCGCGCCCTTCTTCTCCTTTGACATACTAAGAATTCTCCTTTGTTTTTTCTTCTTTTCTTATATCCTCCCTTTGTTTAACTCTTATTCTTCTAATCACTTGTGAGAATATACCACTTGTAAACATGAGTGATGTCAAGTATGGTTAATTTCAATTGTAGAAAACTTGATACCACTTGTACTATTTGAGAGCATACATGGCACCAAAAGTACCGATTCCATTTGTAAAAACTTAATGCCTCTTGTATGATCAACTTGTTTCACAAGGTCAAGCTTTGGTACTTCATCTTTAATTATCTTCACTTGACTTGAAGAAGAGATACCACTTGTAGAAAAAGATGTTACTAGAAATAGCACTTGAGGAGGAGTATGATATCAATAGAGGATATACCACTTGTCAAGGTGGATACCACTTGAAAGAAAATGATATCATAGGTGAGAGAGCTTGGTTAAAAGCAAAGATTATCCTGCAAGAGGAAAAGGATAGCACTTAGAAAGATGTCACTTTGAAGGAAAAGATACCACTTATTTTCAAAGGAAAGAGATACCAAGTCAAAAGAGTAGATACCACTTGAAAATAATACTTAGATCTACGGCCGCCGAGGTGCAACGAGCTCCCCAAGTGTGTGGTGGAGTCTCTGAGATGAGGGTAGGTGTCGTTCACGACCTAAGTCGTTATTGAGGGTGTCACACGCACTTCAGCACCCTGCTCACCGTGAGTGGAGGACGCTTGAAGGCCCCGAGCCGCCGAGGAGGCTCACCCCCATGACGAGCGATCCACCGCTAGAGGCGAAGCGCGAGGGCGGTCCCACACGCAGTACTGTCGAGAGGCGATCGCACCAGAGGTGCAATGCCGTGGCGGGGCCCAGGCGGCGACCGAGATATGGCCCAAGAGATTGCGTCGGGAGAGACGGCAGGCTGCCGCGACGCTGAAGAGAGGAACCGACTCGGGAGATGCGCGCGGCGGTGGGGGAGATCGAGTCTTTGAGGTTGCCCCGACCGACCTTTCCGCCAATGTGCCAGCCATTCGCCCCAGGACCGCGCGAACGCTCGATGAATCGTGAGGGTTCGCCCTCGCTTCAGGGCGCCAGGCCTCGGCGACCACTACGGCCGCTGCTTGCCGCCCGCCATGCTCCACAACCGAGGGTGCCAGGCGCAGTTGGCCGACCTCACCGAGTCGCTAGACGAGCCCGACGATGTCACGCGCGCATTACCGCTGCCCACCTTCTATGATCGGATTTGGGGCTACATCGGGAGGGCGCGCCAAGGTAAGTGGCGCGGACATCGTAGGGAGAGGAACTGCCGCTGGCTCGACGAAGTTCCTCGACGAATGATGGTGCCGCTGGCCCTCTTGTCAAAGTCTTGAAGGAATATTTGTACACAAAATGGTAATATCACAAAATTTATAAAAGAAAAGGAGAAAAATAAAAGGAAGAAAAGGGTTGAGTTGTGGGTCCAAAGTTTTTAAATGTAATGGGCACCTCGGTGGGGAAATAATTTTGCTAAACCCAAAATATGTCTAGGGACTTACGTGAATTTTTCTAGAATTTTTGGTGGTAATTACATATTTTTGAGTTATATTAAGCCCTCTAGCATTTACGAAAATTAAAATCAACAATAAAACCCCGTGACGCGTGGGCGGACCGGATCCGCACGTCGCCCGGATCCACCTTCCCTCTTCCCGGACCGGCGTTCGGTCCCGATGGCGCCACGTCCCACGGCGCCATCTCGATCGCCCATGTGATCGCCTTCGCGCGCCTCTCTCGGCCGACAAGCGGGCCCGCTGCCGTGCCGCTCCCCTTTCTTCCTCCTCCTCCCTCCCCGGACCCCCGCCACGACACGGCCACGACCGCTGCGGGAATCCCTTGAGGCGGCGGCATGGGGAAGGCCCGACGCCGCCCGACCGCCACACCCCTGCCGCCGTGGTGGCGCCGACAACACCGCCCGTCTGTGCCGCCGTGTCCGCGGTAGGTCCGCCGTGGCCAGCCCGCTCCGGTCAGCTATAAAGCCGTGGGTCGCCTCAAAAGAATCGCCACGCTTTCCCCATCCTTCCACCGCTTAATCGCCCCATGACCACCCTAGTGCCGCGATCCTCCTTCTTCCCCAACTCGGCCGTCGGCCCTCGCGGCGATTACATTGATCCTCATTGTGGGAGCTCGATTCCTTGCTCCCACCATCTCGGATCGTCGCCAAGCTTTTCCGGCATCTCCCGAGCTCGCCGACGCGTAGCTCGCCGGCCGAAAGCCTCCCGAGCCCGGCCGCCTCGTCGTGACCCACCTCCGGTGATCCCGGCCCTCCTCGTCGTCACCACCGGCCGCCACGAGCTCGGCGCCGCATTTGGCGCTTCCCGACGTCGTCGGACCTCCCTCGCCGGCGGCGGCCACCGCCTCCTCGGCTCCGGACCACCTCGCCCCGCCCCTCGCGTGCTACCTCAAAGGGTATCGCCCTTGTATGGTTGAGATCTTGTTGCTGGCGGTGGCTAGCGGCGCCGATCTCCCGGTTCCTCGGCGCGTTCGAGCCCCGCTCACGGCGCACGAGGTTGAGCCTTTCTTTTATTTTCCCGACGGTGGGCCCCGCTGTCGGCGACTCTATCTGACCGACCGCGCCTCCGGGCCCCTTTGTCGGGGCAGCGAGGCGGGCGTGAGCCACTACCGCTCGGGCCCCGTGTCGGGCGCCGCGTCTTGTGATCAGCGGCAGTGGGCCCCGTTGTCGATTTTATTAATTTTAAGATTTAATTAAAAGAAGGTATTCAAATGTGTATAACTTATTCATTTTACCTCCAAATTTAGTGAAACCAATTTCTAAATTCATCTAAAATCAAGGGCTACCTAATGGAACCAGAACCAACATTTTTGAAGCTTGTTCAAATTTTATTGTGTTATTTGATTGTTGTGATGATTTTATCTAAATTTTCAAGCATATAAAGCGTAGCTTCGAGGCCCAAGAAGAGGCTGCCATGCTATGAACTCCAACACCCAGAACCCGACCTTTGCATCCAAGGCGAGTCAATGCTTTGATCATTTGAGCCTATGCTTTCAATAAAGTATTTTGGTTTAAATATTATAAGCGCATGCTTATATTTATGTTGCAAGGCATGTTAATTTCAGCTTTTAGATATAAGTCCAGTAACTATATGCCATGCTTAGGCGCTTAGATATTCATGGGCGAGAGCGCACAAGCATCACTTTCAAACATGTGAGAAATTTGTTGGGCGGTCATTGGGATGATGGTGGTATATGTTAGTATGAATACTACATCCCCAAAATCCTACATGCTTAATTATACGGGCGGGTGGTTGGAGGGTGTGAGTGTTGAATGGTGCCGTGATAGCACGAATTGTGATAAAGTGGTGCCATGATAGCACAAGGAGCGTGGTAGAGCCGCCCGGATAACCATTAAGGACTGAATCTTGTGATGACCTCCACGGTACAACAAGTACAACCACATCTTTGGCAAAGTGTGGCGGGGCTAACTAATTTGCATTGACTTAGTAAGAGTTGCGTCGGTGTGAACACAGGCGGGTAGAGGATGGCCACATCCTCCAGCGTGATGGTGCAGAGGGGCTTCGGAAGGGTGGTCGTGCAGGAGGAAGTGGAAACCTTAGCGGTCGTAACTCTGCTAGGAAAATGCATCGTAAAAGCTCTGTGATAGTCTACTCAACCGCATGACTAAGGAATCGTGTGGGGCAATGAGCAGATCTATCTCATGTGGGTAAAGTGTACATACTGCGAGTCAAAACTATTCGAATAAGCGTGCTTACGGTCAAGGCGGACATGGGAACTTAACTAGATATAGTTCTATTTCAAAAACTTTGTGGATGGAAATGGGAAAAGGGAGGCAGAGAAAGGCCCTTGTTTGAATTGTCCTGGGTGTCGTCCCAGTGGTAAAGTAAGCGGTTATAACGCTGAAGGCATGGTATGAGGAGCAGAGACCATGTAATGGTGGATGGTCTCTGATTCGATAAGAAATAAATGTATATGTCATTAAGTATCATGTTAAAAATGTAACTGGCTAGGTCTTAGGGAGCTTTAAGTATTATAGTTCAAAAAGCACAATTTAGCAAACAAAATAACCTGAGCCTTCCCTTGTTAAAAGCCTTGCATGCTACCTATTGCATTCTGTGTGTTGACTCGCTGAGCATGGTGGTTAGTGTGCTCACTCTGCAATACCAACAATCCAGTTCGGGAGCTCAAGATCCGTATGCCTACGAGGAAGCACACACTACGGATGGAGGAGACCACAGGAATTAAGGCGAATAATCCGTGCTTAGAACCTTAGGCATCTAGACTAAGGTGTGGCTTCATCCAGATATTGCTAGAGCCCTAGTAATATTTGTATGACCACTTTTGTCCTCAGTCTTTGCTTGTGGTTTAAAGGCCTACTTGTACCGCTTCCGCTGTTGGACTTTTGTAATGTAAGTATTTGGCCTGCCTGGCCCTACTGTAACAACTGCACTTTTGTGAAGGTCTAACTTCACCTATGCTATGTAATAATATTATGGCTTGTTGTGAATTCAGCGATGTATGAAATGATTGACAATGTATCGTGTGCATTATCTCGATCCGGGGAATAATACTGATGAGCACGCAGTGATTCGGATTGAAAAATCCGGGTCTGACATTTACGTGGTAGAAAATTTTTAATCTGCGCTAGTGTAGCCCACCCGTATCCCAACACCTACCCATTGGGCTGACTTGCAGCTGTAGGCCCTGCATGCAGCCTGCAGCAGGTATTTGGTGCTGCATCGCATGCGAGAAGGCAAATCTAGGCGCGGCCTTTGCAACATCGATCGATCACTCTGATTGACCGATCAATGCATAGCATGGCAGCTATGAGTGCAAACGGAGCAAATAATTTTTATCCGATTGATTTACCTATTAAAGACTTGTGGAGCGAATAGAAAAGGGTAAATAGGTATCCGGCACTATCCGTGCCTGACACCAACTCTGAGAAAAAATATGGAATAAGATATGAGATAAGTGATATCCATCTGTATATATCTATATATCAAGTGATGTGAAAAAGCCTGTTGTGACTTCACTTAGGAACAAAATAACATATAGGTAGATTATCACATCTAAACAGCTACCATACACGACAAAGTGGGCCAACCGGGTGACAGTTGATGTTGTGCAGGAGGCACGGCCGTACGACATGGACACGTACATTTCGTACTTGATGTGGTATGTTCCATGCACTAGGACTAGGCTTACTAGGCCGGTGCCACACCATCCGTCAGAGATCACACACGATGAGGCCGTACGAGCGGGTCTAGATGCTCACTAGGCGACACGCCAGGACGAGGCGGTGATCCAATCTTCATACAATTTTCCGACGACAGCATGTTTCTAACTGGTTCTTGTTTTTCTTATAGTACGACCACCTTGACCGTATCAACCATGAGGCTGCTGATGCTCTGCATCGTGGGAGGAACACTACCATCGACCGGCTCCTAGGTGCGATGTGTTTCATCTACGACGAATGAGGGCAGGACTAAGGTCTATCAGTTGCGATCGGCACAGCAACGTTGTCATGCCACGATGCAGGCACCGAGGACAGACTCCACCCCCACCGCCCTCCGTGCCTCCCTCAGCAACACCCTCCGCACCTCCATCCTCACGTCCATCGCACTGCGGTAGTCGTCCTAGCTACGGTTGTTCCTCCTCCCTGTGCTTCGGGGCAGTGGTATGGGAGTTCACAGATGTTGATCTCTTTTTTTGTTTGTGCACTCCATTGTAAAGGACCTCTCACCACCGTTTGTTCTTGTAGCCTTTGGTACGGGACAACACTCTCTTACAGCCATATTCATTACGGAGGGAGATGCGCGAACGGACTTCCTCGTCAGGCCGACGGGAATCGAACCCAGACAGTGACCCCAACTCTCCTCCGCATCGTGACGACGTGTTCCCACTTCGCACATGGGGCTCCATCTGACCTATGCAAGGGCGATGCTCGGTTCACCCAGATGTACAGACCATACAACATGCAACACCACAGCGATGATTACGCTAGGGGATCATTGCTCACATAGCCAAATACACCGGTACGTTGTAACATGCATAACAGAACATATTAGCACTGAATAGTCCATTAACACTAGATATGCTCCTGTCTATAAATGATGTGGACGATATTATAGACAACAGTTGTCTATACCACTGTACGCACTCTTATAGCGTCGTAATCATAGGGATGGGGCCATGGATCTCTTTTATTTATTTTCCTTTTTGACATGAGTAAAATTTACTAGGTGCTCCCTCTGTTGATTTTTACAAGGTCTATTTGGTTTGCATTCTTGTTAAAAACTGTAAGGCGCGCATACCTCTTTAATACTATTTTCTTTCTTTTGCCCTTATTATTTTCTTCTCATTCTCAAGCATTTAAGAATGACTAACCATAAAAACTAGTTTCTCTTGTCTTTCCAATGCCCTTATTAATGGAAGGGTACTTTAGTCATTCTCTTTTGTGACTTTCTCAATCTTAGAACTTCATTAGTCTATGTGTCCGGCCATAATACGCCATATAAAATCAAGAGAGAGAGAGAGAGTATATAAACTAACATATTTTTATTGCGTCGAAGTACAAACTGCAAGCCGTCGGTCAAATGGTCCATCGGCCATCAGGAAATATCCGCCTAAAATGAAGTAAAGTTGCAAATACGTGAAAATTGGGTACAGAAATTTCCAAGATTTATCAAAAATACCATAGCTAGGGGATGTCATATATATGTCCCTACCAAATTTCAAGGTCAAATTTAATTACATTTTTGCGGTAAAAAGACAAATAGTGAACACTAATTTCACACTATTCATTGAGTACTTGTTTTTTCATATCTCGCAAATGAGATTAAATTTGGAATTAAAATTATGCAAAGATATAAAAAAACTCCTTCCGTATATCTGATAATTTTTTGAGAACTTTCTGAAACTTCTACATCTGATTTTCATGGAATTTGCAACTAAATTTTACTGTATTATCGCAGGATATGCCCCCTTGTGAGCGTCTTTATCAGTCGTTGTTGTTGATTTTTTTGATCCGACGGGCTGCAAATCCCTGCGACCATCAGCCTTCATGCAGCTTGTTCTACATGGGAAAAGAAAATCCTGGCTAGCCTGTCCTTGTGTAACATTCATCCATGAATTCTGCACAAGTAGTGCTTGCTTTGTCGTCCGTTAATTGGAACTAGCTAGCTAGGGTTAATTCCTTGGTGCCTAACACAGTGGAAGGCACCTCATGTATAATCAGCAGGCGCACTGTTTTTATCTTGTCAAGATAAAAGAGGGTAGAGATGCTTCTTGTCGGATGCGTGCAGATGTGCAGATCATGTTCACCTTTTGTTGAGAGAGCTGTAGAGATTATGTTTACCTGTGCAGTTCTAAAAGAGATCGTATTCGTATCTATCAGAGAGAGAAAGATGGAGAGAGACCATATCAAAACAACTCTTCAAAAGCAAAATTTTAGCGGTTTGTTTCCAGGAAGTGCTGCTGCTCTGCACTCCTAATGCTTGTTCAGGGCCGTTTCTGTCATTTTGAAGGCCATGGGGGTGTTACAAAAGTGTGACTCTTTGTTCTAACATAAATATATAACAATACCTCTTATATCAATTGTAAAAATTAAAGTTCAATACAATAATCATTAGACAGTACGTCACAAAATACAAAGTACTTATTGAAAACATTAGATTTAGTACATACAAAATATAAAGTACTCATTAGCGACAAACCAATGCACGTTAATATTATGAATAAGTCTTAGAAAACTATAACGTGCTACTAAGAACAAAATAATTTAGGAGAAGACTACATTAGCCAAAGTACGCTAAGGGGGAGCCCTAAGCCATCATTTATCACCAGTCGAACAAGCAAGTGGGTTATAAATAGAATGATCACAGAAAATAATTTCTTCTAACATTTCTAGATACAGAGTCTTGATAATAGTATCAACATCAATCTGATCCAACATATCCTTCTCAATGCATGAAGTGGCTAGACAATTCAACCTTTCATGTGGCATTGATGACCTCAAATAGTTTTTCAACTTGTCTCTCTTAGATCTAATGGATATCTTTATATAATAAAGAACCGATGTTACAAGAAAGTCCAAGGTTTTGTTCTAGAGAGTATAGATGTTTCATTGGAGACTTGGAGTGGTATTTACAAATAATCAAGGAACAAAAATTCAGAAAAATGTATGTATCATGTATGCAACGGTTATATGAGTGGATTTCGAGTAGAACCATTGCAAAGTGAAAAAATTGAAAACGAATTGGTTGGGAATCAATGAAATCGGACTCTTCTCCATTAATGGCGACAATGGCGGCGTTTATTTTGGGGAAAAGAAGACCGGAAGAGGAGTGGAGTGGTCAAGGCGTAGGTGGTGTGCGTGGTCGATTGGATCTGGTGGATGACTCACTCGATGCGATTTCTTCGTGAATGTCCATGTTTGGATATTTATGGAGCGCTCAGTGCTGGATGCACATCATGGACAAAATGGTCCATTACTTGACTTTTGCAGCTGACCCAACTAATCATTAATCAATTATGTTTAGTATTTAGTACATAGGTTATATCATACATGTATACATACATACATGAGCTAGGGATCCTTAGTTTTCGTGAGCCCTAGCCGGTCGCTTCTACTACCGAGCCCAAGGTCGCCACGTGCTTGTTCATCTTTTATCTCTCATTGATGCTCGGAACAACTGTTGTTTAATTGTCGTGAAGAGCCTGTCTACATCAGTCACTGTCGGTGCTACGGTAACTAAATCCGCGACGACGAGGTGGCGCATCCACGAGGATGAGGTGGAGTTGTCGTGTAGGAAGAAACAGGGAAAATGACAATTTTACCCTTTTCAGGAATTTACTGTTAGTACTACCGGTGGTAATAGAATTAAATCATAACTAATCGGATACATTGGATAAAAAAGAGTAAATAGTTTATATTTATTCTAAGGTACTGTGAAAGAGCTCCTTCAAAAAGGGTTGATCAACCTGGCGGCAAGAATGGTAGATTTCATACTTAGGTTCCGTTTGGAACATAGAGTTTTCTTGCAATCATGTGAGATAGAGTTTTCTTGCAATCATGTGAGAACTAAATTATTTTCTGTAAAATTCCTATAAAATATGTACATTTCAAACGAGCCTCAATGTACACCCGTGTACATGAATGGCCGATGATGTGACGATGAAATGGGTGTCGACGTGAATGGGCGCTAGCTTGCTACGCGCTAAAGTGGCATTATGTGTATGCGGCGATGGCATGCAAGCATTTCACTTTCCTGGGCCTTAAAGTGGGCTCTAGAAAGCCGTTACGAAGTGCAGCAAGAAATAAGAACTGCCATAGGGCCAGCAGATCAACTTTGCAGACTCCCCGGGTCACTAATACATTTGATCACTATTTTTTATTATAATATATTTACAAAACCCAATAAAATTATAAATCATAAAAGTACTTTTCGTGACAAAATCTATATATATGATTGTCATATATCTAATTTAAATATTTAAAAAGATATTGATAGTTAAAATTTCAAAAGTTTGACTATACCTAGACCTAACCAAATAGGCTGATCGGCACAGGCTCATGTAGGCATGACCCGATATGGCACGGCCTGGTTGGGCCTGACTAACTAAATGGGACATGTTGTGTCGCTCCACAAGCTGAGCCTCGAACCCAAGCATGCCTGAGGAGGTCACGGGGCGTGTTGCCTAGGCATGGTAAGCCCAACGGGCCACGATTGGCATATCTAGCCCATCTCCCTTCGTTCTCCACCTCTCCCTCGTGGCGGTGCGGCCTCATCACCCTCGACCTCGCTTGCGCCCAACCCTCCCCGACAATGACTACCCTTTCCTCCCGTCGGCTTTGCCTCCACCTTCTTGGCCTTCTCCCTCGAGCGCCACCCATCCTCGCCCACTCCGCCCCTCCACTCTCTCGTCCCATCACCCCGACCTCACAGTCGTCGCCACCCAACCCTCCCTCCCCAACAACGACGATGACCCAGCCCTCACATCGCTTCATCTCGCCTTGTCGGCGACAGAGAGTCGTGGTGGGCGAGGCGATGGAGAGCACGAGGAGGTCGCGAGGGTGGAGGTGGGTGGAGATTAGGCTCTCTCTCCCCACCGATGGCGAGATCCGCACGGAATGAGCCCTACACTCTCCAAATCCACTCCAACGGTGGTGTGGCTAAAGGGGCAGGGAGCATGGGGAGCTGAGGTGGAGAAGGAGCGGCCTAGTGGCATTTCTTCTTCTTGCTTTTTTTTTTTTTTGGGAGAAGGCATTTCTTGACTAAGGTCCCAAACCAAAAATGTGATTTACTGGGCTACAAGCTGGGCCTAAATGGGGAAGATGGCCAGCCTCGGCAATAATGACATTTAATGGGCCAACTCGTGGGCGAGCCAAAACATAACACCACCCCACGCCAACTAGGCCCCGTTGGATCACACGACGACCCGTCATGCCCCATCCACCGCAGCCGTCGGATCTAGCTCAGCGCCCCTAAATCCTAGCCCGTTGCGGTGCATATGGCGAGTGCGAGGCGATGGAGAGCGTGAGGGGGTCGCGAGGGTGGAGGTGGGTTGATATTAGGCTCTCTCCCCACCGATGGCGAGATCTGCGTGGAATGAGCCCTACACTCTCCAAATTCACTCCGACGGTGGTGTGGCTGGAGGGGGTAGGGAGCATGGGGAGCTAAGGCTCGAGAAGGAGGGGTGGAAGGTGAGGGAGGCTGGGTAGAGGAGAAGAAGAAAAGAGGGCCTAACGGGGTGTGTCATGCCGTGTTATGCCTGGTCGGGCATGGTACTATTTGTGTCATGCTGGGTCGGCCCACCATGACGAAGTACGGGCCCAAACATGGCATAGGCTGATGGGGTCAGACCAACATAACTCGTTTAGTCGTAGGACGTGTTGTGCCTAGACCAAACTAACAGTATCATGCTTTCAGGCCATTAGCCCAGTCTATTTGAATAGCTCTAACTGCATCTATGTCCAAACCATGTATTTATGACGGGAGCTAGTTTTTTTTTTCTTTCGACAAACATGAAACCACTTGTATGGATGTATTATGTGTAGAGCTAGGCTACGGAGTACGGACTGTATGAATGAATATGAACCTAGAAGCATGGGACGGTCAAACACAGATCTGAACAAGCCAGGAACCATGCCGTCAAATTGACCGAAATGCTGCAGTATCTGATAAAAAGCTTTATCAAGCAATGGGATAAGTGGAAAACTTAAGTTTTCCATAAGAAGAATAAAAAAGAAAAAGGAAGAACGTAAAACTTGGCGCTATGAAAACGGGATAGGATGGATTACATGAGACCACAACATGGCCTCAGTTTTTTATAGAATGTTTTTTAAGAGTACAAGGCTATATACTTAACACATATCACACTTACATCATCTACGTATATGTACACGTATGAACGTTACCTACATATACTAGAAATTTATCAAAGGCCCCATGGATCACGTGCACATGCTTTTTCTATTTAAAATGTACGTATATATATATTTTTAAAATTAGTGGACATCAGCGTTAAGTCTAGAACTTAGAACCGGATGTGCTAAATGCACAACCACGTGCCTAGTCATCTGGCCAACAGCGCAGTTTCATCTTTTTTCAAAGAATGTTTGCGGTTAGCTACTCTGTTCTCTCGCCAAATATATCATGTATCACACCGGGTAGACTAACCATCGATTGTCTTTACATCAGACCAGTCACAAACTCACTAGGCATGAGGAAACCTTTTTTTGAAGTATTTCTTCCTGTCAGAAAAGAGTGCAGTTCGTAAAATTATGATATTGAAGGTACTTTTCATGGTAAACATTGATAGACGTTGCTGTATATACCCAGTGTGTGTATGTGTTAAGTTTACGTGATAGTGTGTGCATGTACGTCTTCTTTGTAATTACGAAAAAAAGAGAAAAAAATATCCCTCTTGCCTAGAGGAGTAAAGAGCGGCCTAGTGTGGCATCTCTTCTTCTTGCTGCTGTTTTCTTTGAGAGGAGGCATTTCTTGACTGAGGTACCAAAAATATGATTTCGTGGGCTACAAGATGGGCCTGGGCCTAAATGGGGAAGATGGCCAGCCTCGGCAATAATGACATTTAATGGGCCAACTTGTGGGCCGAGGCAAAGCGTAACACCACCCACACCAACTAGGCCCCGTTGGATCACGACGGCCCGTCACGCCCATCCACCGCAGCCGTCGGATCCGGCTCATCGCCACTAAACCCTAGCCCGTTGCGGCACCTATATAAGCCAACCCCTAAGCGAGAGGGGCAGCGAGCGAGGCACAGCAAGCGGCGGCGCAGCCACACAGCAGCAGCAGGAGGAGCAGAGGAAGGAAGCCGCAGCCGCCGCCATGGGTAAGCCCCCTCGGACCTTGACTGCCGCTGCCTCCGCCAACGCTTCTTCTTCTCTTCTCTGTCCGTTGCTAATGCCGTGTGCTGGTTCGATGCGTTCCGCAGGTATCTCGCGTGACTCGATGCACAAGCGCCGTGCCACCGGTGGCAAGCAAAAGGCGTGGCGCAAGAAGCGAAAGTGAGTGGCCAACTTCCAGATCGCTCCCTCCCTAGATTCGCGTGATGGATGCTTGGTTTCTTTGTAGATTACTTAAGCGTCTTGGATCTTGCTTGTGTTTGTATAGATTTGAACGATACGTGGTTGATATGTCATAAGTCTGGGATTGGACCGCATCGCGTAGTTGTTTTCACTGTAGTTTGTGAGCTTATTGGATTGAGCGGAGACAAATGATTAGTTTGTAATTTTGCTGGTTAAAGGGTATCGCGTGAATTGTGAAATGAATATAAACTTTTTTTCGTTGGTTATGTTTAAAATGACTACTTAGATTTATGCTAGAATTCTACCGAAGTGATGTATTTAGGGTAGTCACCTGATTTGCATTATGTTTAGATGTTAAGACTTGAAGAGTTTATAGCCTTTTCTCGCCAGGATTTGTATTATGCACCCTGTCTCGAGTGTAGTTCTTGACCTTTTGGTGCGTATGTTTTATTGTGCGCAGCGGTTGCTTAAGAAATTTAAATCTGGAAGCCTTTTTTAACAACTGTTATGAGGTAATCTGTTGTAATGACTATTTTATTTTCTTTGGCAAACACGGTGAAATATGGTTTTCCTATTTTAGTGACACTTGCATTTATGTTGGGTACTAGTGCATCTATCATATAATGACTTCGTTTGATGATTTTGTTAGTGCTGTTTGCTGGAATTTGGTTCGCCATAATTGTTTGAACTTGATTCCAACTGTTTGATGTAAAGGATGCGTGCCATAAATCCTTTTGTTCTGTGGATATTAACTTCTAACTTTTGTTAGTTTTTACATCTTCTCATTTGTCGTGAAGGTATGAGCTCGGTCGCCAGCCGGCGAACACCAAGCTCTCAAGCAACAAGACTGTGAGGAGGGTGCGTGTCCGTGGAGGCAATGTGAAGTGGAGGGCGCTCCGTTTGGATACTGGCAACTATGCATGGGGAAGCGAGGCTGTGACCCGCAAGACCCGTATCCTTGATGTGGTCTATAACGCATCCAACAATGAGCTTGTGAGGACTCAGACCCTTGTGAAGAGTGCCATTGTGCAAGTTGATGCTGCCCCCTTCAAGCAGTGGTACCTCACTCACTACGGAGTGGATATTGGTAGGAAGAAGAAGGCTCCTGCTGCCAAGAAGGATGCTGCTGAGGTAGTTTTCTTTCTGACATATATTATGGTGAATATTATCGTTAAAATAGGTTTTCTACACTTTGGATATATGTTGGTTGCTTCATTATCATTAAAATAGGTTTTCTACACTTGGATCTATGTTAGTTGCTTCATCGTTTTGCTGAACAGTATGCTTTTGTTGTTTATCATGTGCTCTAATTTTGGAGTTTGTAAATTCAAATTAAAGAACTGTGATGTCCCTGAGAGTATCCACTATTGCATTTCCCTTATGAATATTTATAAAGTTTGTAATTGAGATAACTATTTCTTTGGCTGCATTATAGTATATTTTTTATTTTGTATGCCTGGGCTGCTGGTTTGCTGAGGCACATATTTTTTAATTGAGATAACTAAGGATGTATCTGTTCTCTGTAATAGCCTTTTGTCCCTTCTTTACTTGAGTATTCTGTGAGCAACTTACTCAGTTACTTGCATTTGGTAAAATCAGTTGGTCATTAACTCATTATCTGATTTTTGTTTTGGTGTCCATGCAAAAGTATTCCTTGAAGTACATTTTCCACAATTTTAAATGGTTGGGCTTCAATGCTTCATTTTGCATTTGAGTTTTGCTAAAAGTACAAAATTTCTTGTTTTGCCTTTTTCCATGTTGAAATGTCTTGTTGTATATGCATGTTACTATGTGATACCTTGCATGGGGATACTTGTTGATAGTAGCAGCACCTTTTTTACTTTTACAGTTTCTGAATTGTGAAACAAATGTTCTGATTTATAGAACAAAAGGGTTCTGTTTTTAACTTCTTCCCGTTTCTCACTTCGTCTGTCTTGAAGTAGGTTCTCTATATGCGATGACATAACATCTGACCTTTACTGTTAAATTTACAGGGACAAGAGGGTGAAGCTGCTGCAGAAACCAAGAAAAGCAACCATGTCCTGAGGAAGCTTGAGAAGCGCCAACAGGGACGCACACTTGACCCACATATCGAAGAACAATTTGGCAGTGGGAGGTTGTTGGCCTGCATCTCTTCCCGCCCTGGGCAGTGTGGACGAGCAGATGGGTAAGAATAGTGGGCATATCATATTCTATTTCTTAACAGTTGAACACTTCTCAATCTGAATGAACATCATAGTAAAGATAAAATATTGGCCTACAGTGTTTTTAGTTACATATCAACTTGGAGTACTTTTAGATAACATTTGAATTTTTGTTGTCAATATTCACCAAAATTTTCTTCTTGGAGTTAATGGCCGGCTCCTGCTGTATTTGTTTGCTTGTTGGACTTGTTTGAACATGATTTTTTATGTTGTATTAAGCTTTTTACCTATGCTGAAAGACGCGTTGGCTATATTACACTGCTATGGTGTGTAACTTATGATTCCTTGTTACAGCTATATCCTTGAGGGTAAGGAGCTGGAGTTCTACATGAAGAAGCTCCAGAGGAAGAAGGGCAAGGGTGCCGCAGCTTAGAGCAAGTCTTTCTTAGTTGCCGGTTCTACACTGAAAGATGTACCTTTTTTGTTCCCTGGATATTGGTAGCTGTCTCGAGAGCTTCTATGTTATGTTTGCAGACATATGGCCGGTTGTTTTTTACTCGAAGTGAGCTTGATGACCTGAGAATGGTTTATGTATTGTGGATATTGTCAGGTTCTAGATGTACTTTTGCTGACTCGCTCATAATTTTGGCATTATCAGCGTTACAGGACCATTTATCCTTCAGCCTAGATTTTTACGGTATACCTCTGTTAATGGTTCTACCCTTTTGCTGTGATGTTCATACCATGCTGAACACCAAAGAACTGCTCTTGCCGAATGAGGCTGATGCCAGTGCGGAGGCATATTTTTGCTGTGATTCTGCTTGGCAGAGTCGGGCATTATTTGTAGCGCTATCGACTGGAGATCGCTGCATTATGATTTTGGCCCTGATCCAAATGTCTTTGCTTTTGATTTATTGTTTATAGTTTTTCATCTTTTTCTAACTTTTTAGTTTTTTTGGTTTTTCTTTTTCTTTATTTATTTGTATTATTTATATTGATATAATTTTTATTTTTTATTTTTAATTACGTGATATAACTTATTTTATTTTTATATTTAATTACGGAAAATAAGCCAACAGCTACATTATAAAAATAAATCAAAAGTTTTAGCTTATAAGCTAGCTTAGAGCAGGCCATCGTTCATATGTTGGTTATTTTGAGTAGTGATTTTATATTTTTCACTCTTATAGATATACATAAATCTTGAAGCATCAATTGTTCCTATAGATATACATAAATATTAAAGCATCAATTGTAAATAGTCTTAATTCATCCTTAAAGATGTTTTAATATTTTCTTTGTTGGCTAGGTTCTGTTCTGTCCTTTTCTGGGCCTACGTTGGTGCCATTGTGCGAGTGAACCAGATTCTGAAGATAGCTCTCAATGGATTGTTGAATGGTACCCGTATTAAGAGCGGAAGGATTCCGGCCAGCGCGCGAGGCCACGTCGCCCGCGCCAGCCCTCCGCGCGGCGCGTGGCGACGGGTTTTGCATACGGTCGGGGGCTATTTTTTGCGAAAAAGTTCCTACGTTTTTTCAAAATTACGTACAGATCCTTGGTTCTCGCAAAAAAGCCCCTGGAATTTTTTTTAAACCCCTCCGTTTTGCAGGATGGCCCCCCGCGTTTTTTTAAATCGCGCACGGGTCCAGTTTTTTTGTGCCTAGGTCCTTTTTTATTTACGTACAACTCCTACGGTCCTGTTTTTTCGAAAAAACCCTTGGTTCCTCGAAATTACGATCGTCCTCGATTTTTAAAAACCCTCCGTCTCACAATTTTCGTCTCTTTATTTCGGTCCACGGTGGCTAGTGCGGCGTGACGCGCGCTTATGTGGCTAGTTTTCATTACCATTGGAGCTTTTTTTCATTACAACGAAGATGTACATGCACGTACACATATATGATTATACTTTCTTACCATCCATCTAAATAGACGGAGGTCGAGGATAAGTTCATAACCTCATAAAATTTATATATATAATAGATGTATATTAGGATTTAAACCTTGATAGTTAAAGTCCATCCCACTAAGACTGTAGGTTCTGTTTCAGACGGTTTCAGCTTCTGACCTTTTTTGGTTTTCGGTCTATTTAAGCCAAAAGTTACTTGGAATGTATCGACTTTTAATTTTGGTTCATTTTAGTTTTTTTTGGTATTTTGATATCGGTTTTTTATTTCTTAAAAAAAATCTAACAACCGTTACAATACAGTTTTAACCATAAATTAAAAGTCATATTCATAAGCTTAAGCTATAAGCTGACCGAGGCAGGACTATGGCCCTGTTTGTTTCCACTTAAGATTATTATAATCTAGCTTATAATCATAAGTGGAAACAAACAGTCCATTGGAGCTTAAAGCGTTGCCAACAAAATGCACGTGTGCTCATCTTTCCCTTTATCACATCTTCCGTTTTAACTTCGGACCCAACTAGAACACAATGGGAAAATTAATGAAATCCACTGCAAAGAATTGTGGCCATGTTTTAGGAGGAAATGGCCGACGGAGCTCGGAGGGCTCTGTAACCCCCCCGTTTTTAGGGATGGGAGCGTTGTTACCTTCCGTGATAATCTAGGAGTTCAGTTACGGACAAAAAAAGTATTATGTCTACTCACGAATATTTAAAAGGAGTTAATTTAATTAAAATAAGACTTAACAGTCGATTTTAACAATCTTAAGGGCGTTCAAGCCTAAAACTTAACTTACAGTAAAAAGAGCCAAAGAAAGCTCCACACGAACGCTTGAGTGCGGCCGCAACCCTAGCACAATAACTTATAACATCATGTTCTTCTCTTGATCTCTGTGAAAGGGGGGAGTAGAGCAAGACTGATTACAACCAACCGCACTCAACAAGTCACATGTGAAAGATTATTTTAACTATATGTAAGAGATTGCCATGGAATGGGGTAAACAGTTCATTATTTTCTGTGGATGCAATTTTGTTTGTAAACACTTTGTTTTTAAACATCAAATCATAAACTTCTTAAGGTATTTGGGGGTTTTCCAAACTTGACTAACACACTTCCACATTTCCAAAATCATTCCGAATCTACTTATGCTTTGTTATTGGATTCACCCTTTAAACACAGCTTCACTTACCGGAAGCACAGCGTATTCGAATGCCATTCATAAATGACTCTGCAGAGTTGCCCAACTTTACCCACAAGATTTCTTAACTCTCACGTCCAGGTTCAACAAAACAAGGCTTTTCACTGCTCAATTCTTTATATAGCATCCACCTAGTAGGCCTCCCTAATAAGTCTCACTTATCTCAGCCTACTATTGTGTGGATCATTGATAATCAAATCAATTGCTCAGAAAAATAACCACTTTCCATACGACCCTGCTCAACCCCTTTCGTATGGACTCACACTTAGCCTCCGCCTCCCTCATGTAGAGGTTCAATCGAATTTGAGCAGTTACTAGACCAGGTTTGACGTATCAATGCTTGTGGTTGGGCGATTACTATATTTTTCACTCAGCATAAGGGTCTAATCCTTATTTTTTTTCACTGAAACAACTCCTATTCACAAACTTATATTCCAGTGCCCGTGGCACTGCCAAACTTTCACCCTAGGATAAGATCATGGGCTTAAGCCGTCTTGTGGGACCCCGTGATATTTCCTTATCCTAGATTCACTTGTGAAATTCTATCGGCAAAATGCCAAGACTCTTAATAGTAGAATGTTTGTTGAGATCCTGGACTACCATGACTACATCAATAACATTTTTAATATTACTAAGTTTTGTCAAGGTGAATATGGCCATCAAATTAAACAGGGCTTTTCGGGTCGTAGGACATTAACTAATACCATGTCATTCTAAACAATCCTTGTACATGAATTAACAATACGTAAATAACATAATGAAAATGCTGATAAATAAATATTTAAAGGAATGTAGGTTCAATATGATCAAAGACATGTGACTTGCCTTGTGGCTTTATGACTTCGACAATTTCGAACCCTTCAGTTTCTTGGACTTGGGCTTGACCTTCTCCTTGCTCCGAGTGAGATTCGGCATCGGAGGCTAACGTAAAGAAAAATAATTCAGTTCCACGCTCGAAGGATTGAGCTAGGAATAAAGAAAGAAAATAAAGAAAGAAAATCCGAAAAATCCAAATAAACAGGGTTTTGGGCTTTTAGGAGGGTCCAAAAGGTGAAACAGGACTGAGAAATGGGCTGGTGGGCTCGAAACGGTGAAAATGGGTATAAATATGTGCTTTTGAGCTTTGAAATGGCTAACGGGTCTAGGTACTATTCATTACGGGTATTTACTATTCATTATGGTCAGGGCGATGTTCAAAGTGGGTCGGGTTTGAGGGCTATCAGGTCGGATAATATTTCTTGCGGTTTGGTTTAAAGGCTAACGGGTCGAGTGAACAGTGACTCTACGTCATTGTTCTTCTTCCCCACCCGTTCGCGATGCTGCTGAAGCGGGGAAGGAAGCGGCGATGACCGTGGCGCTTCTGGCAAGCGGCGATGAAATCAGAGACCATGGATGGACTCCTGGGGGTGTCACGGTCCTATTTTTGGGTCGGCATGGCTAGGGGAAGCGGTGTTCGTCGACGGCGAGCTCAAAAGCTCTAGACGGCTTTTGATAGCTTGGGATCTACAGGGACGGTTATCTCTAAAATTGGCGGGTGTTTAGCCATCTAGAGATGATCAGGGAGGTCTTAGTGGCGGCGACTTGCGCTGGGAAAGCTCGCGGCGAGCCGGCCATGGCGAGGTACCAAGGTTGGGCGGCGGGCTTCGCCAGTGGAGAAAAGGGGGCTTGGGGAGCTATGGCGTTGCTTCGGTTGTGTTTCTGGGTTCATGAGGAAGCTACGGGAGCGAGTAATTAGAAAGATATTGGGTAAATTGAGGAAATCGGTTTAGGGCTCACCTTGGGTAATTTCGGTTATTGCTGGCAATGGGGGCGGTAAGAGGCTAATTGGGCGTATAGGGAGCTTCACAGGAGAGTGTGGGGGAGGTTGGAGAGATCCTTGGCCTTTATAGCCGCTCGAGGGCGGTTCGGCATCATGAGGGGAAAAAGATCAACGACAACAGTAGCAACTTCAGAGGTCGGGAAGGCTCGAGGGTCGGCTGGGGTTCATGTCTGGCATCTTGGGTAGAGTGTTGCGGTGGTCAAAAGGTGCTGGCATGGTTCAGGTCGGCTGATAGAGGAAGCCACGGGAGAGCAGAGGTGGCGATGATTTGTGGCCGTCGGCACTCTGCAGGTCAAGGTGAGCTGGCAAGGTTGTCAGAGGATGAGGTACGGCTGTTGTCAGGTGGTGCAAAGGTGGCAGCGACGGGCGAGAGTGAGAAGGCGTGAGAGAAACCAGACGGTGGCAAAAAAAATCGGGACGGCGGTGGGATATTTTGGTCGGTGAATAGTAGCAGCGCGAAACTGAGTTAGTGAGGAGATTTGGCAAGGAGTTTAGGGCACAAATGACTGGGATTTGGGCTGAATTAAGCAAGGGATTAAGAGGAAACAAATCAAAAGAGAATTTTCATTTTTTTAAAATTTCGGTTTGTTTCAACCCACCCCCCTTAAAACGAATCTCGACCTCGAGATTCACCCAGGTTAATGAATGGGACAAAAGCAAAATTTGTTGCAGTTCTGGTTCCTTTCCTTAAATCTTGGTTGTCATTCAGTCTGATCTTTGTGCGGTACCTTGTTGACTAATACTGGTACTTTGTCCTTTCTAGATATCCGAGTTTCAATGGCTCCATGAAGATCTTCTCAAAGTATAGTTGTGACTTATGCCCCTTAGTCCAAGATGACGCAATACCACAATCATGGTCAGGCAGAGTTCTGTTACTCCTTTATCTTTTATGAATGTTCGTTTACCTGTTGTGTTTCTTTAACCAATTAGCCTACAATCACTTATGGCCTTATATCCTTCTCATGTCTTCGAGAGTTTGTAAAACAAACTCATACCAATATCCTTTGATTTCCGGTTTCATTCTAGGACTAGTTATGACTATAGCAATCACGGTATATTTTGATATTCATCCTTTACTTTCTAGTACCGTCTTGGTATACTATGTACTTTGAGGCTCCTTTCCTCGTATCATCTTACTAGATTTCTTTCTTGATCTTGGTTCATCTTTATTCCATCGAGGTGTATAGGAAGCGTGAAAAGTAAGTTTCTTTTATAGTTAATTCTTTTCAACCTCCTTGGTATTCAGAAGTGACTATGAGATCTCAAGGCTTCTTGCTTATTCTTTGGCGAATTATGCTGAACCTTCTTGTCGTAATTAAGATAATACTTAATAACCATACCATGATATACCTTTGTCTTTAATGCATTTGTCACTGTCTCTTTCTGGGCAACATTGACTATTGGTATCATAGTCCTTGGCTGCTTGTAACCTCCTTTTTTTGTCGCAGATTTAATTCCAGTTGAATATTAGCGCTTTATTTTCTTTCAGGTGCTGACATCTTGACGTAGAAATTACAATCCTTCCATCCCTTGTGTAGTCATCTAAATATTCACTTTTGTCGTATTTCCTTTGTACAAGGTTGAAAATCAGATCCATAGTGATTTGTGACACAAACTTCTTTATTTCTTTATGCCATTACAGATAGCTCACGGGTACCTTTGATAACTTATAAAACTACTTGCTTCTACAAAAGTACTTGCTTGTACAAAAGTATGAGGTAGCATGATGCGGATACGCACAAGCTTGGCACTTTTCAGTCAAATACATTATTTTACTGGAAAGAAGTATTGAGCCGCATTAAATATTGTCAGGTGAATTTGTTTCTTAAGGAGTTTCTTTTAATTGATGATGAACTTGGAATACTACCTCATGCTATTGTTTTATGTATTCTTAGGTATGATTCATGTGAAGACTTGGGAGAGCAAAAGGGAGGAGCACAAGGACTTAAACTACAAGTTTTGGATAAGATTTTCAAGCCAAATTCGGACCTCCCACGTGCTCAATCCAATTCAAACTCGGATTCAACTCAGAATTCAATTCGGATTCGGTTCGGGACAGCCCGACAGACAGTTACTAAAAAGGTCATAACTTTCACAAACGGAGTCCGATTCAGGTGTTCTTGTACTCGTTGGAAAGATAATTTCAAGGGCTACTCAATGGATCTGGCCCCATTTTCAAATTAGTCACGGATAAAAAGTTATGACCAAAACATTGTGACAGCTTAATTTTAGGTTTTTCCTTTTGTGTGAGTTTGTTTCCAAATACATGTAGGGATGAGTTGGAGTTGGTTTAGGACCTCTTGTCCAGCCATGAGGTGGACAGGGAACTATATATTGAGGGTTAGACCCCCATTGTAAGGCAGACCACGTTTGAGAATAATGAATCTACTAAAGTTTGTTCAAATTTAGCATTGCTACCGAAGTTCCATGGGGAATTAGGAGTGAATTTTCTTCAATCAAGATCGTTTAGCCTTTCCGTTGGGAATTGGGTGCACGATAGATATTAAACTTGGTGGTCGTGAAATCAACACGAGTGTGTTTTGGCGGATTAAAGAGTGTTCGTCCTTGCATTGGCATTGGAGGATCATTACGATTCATCAAGACTCCGTGAGTATCCATCCTACGTCGAGAAGATCGGGCGACCCGTATCATCTTGGTATCGAGGCCGGTTTACTCGGTAGGATCTTATCCTTTAAATTTCAGTTTATTACTTACTATCCTATAGTCCATAACCAAAACACAAAAAGTCCAAACCCTAGTTTCGCATACGCTATTTTCGTGAGTTTTATTATGTCTTGATCCATTAGAAATTTTGTTTATGTGCTGATCGTTCGTGTTTATTTGCGTAGCTTAATCTTTGTGTCCAATCCAAAATTCAAAAAATTCGATCGCTACAATGCGTGAGCAGATCTTGGTACCGTGCATCGTGAGCAGTCTTTTGCTATATATCCTTAATTTTCCGTTCATCTTTGAGACTAGTCTTTGATAATTGCATTAAGGGCTGATTCTTGATATTAATTGACACATGCTAAAATTTTATTCGTTTGTGGAAGGAAAGCTAAACCTTAGTTCCAATAACAAGTTAAAAAGAAAGAAGGAGCGAAAGAAAGAATGAAAGAAGGCGTGAAAAAAAAAAGGAAAGTGAGCATTGGCCAAATTGGGTTAGCTAATTCTAATATATAATTTCAGCTTGTGTATTTAATTCCATTGAGCAATCTTGTGCCCTTACATTCATATCATTGCAATTGGCTAGCGTCTTTCTTATTACTTGGTGCAGAACGAGCTATCTAATCTTTAATTTCAGATTGCCTCTAGTTAGCTCATTCCTTTGTTTGCATCGAGTCACATTGATCTTTGCGTGTGTGTTCATATACTTCACTTAAATCTTTTGGATCAGCACTTAGGCAAAATATTCTAGCTTGGACTATTACTTAACTTTACAACATCAAGAATTTCAGATTGCTAGGATATATACTTCCATACCAAGCTCCACTAAATAACCGTTGTTGTGCAATTGTGAACACTCTTAAATTCGCTTGATCATCATGTTGTTATTGTAGCTTCTACCAAGTGTAAGTTTTTATTGGCCTTAATTCACTTCGGAAAGGTGAGAACTTTACTTGTGAGAGAAAAGAGTGAGATCGAGTGAATTATACTAATCATCCATAAATCTTGTTATTGCTTTGTGTTTTCTTTGCACAATCTAACCATGTTAGGTGGAGAAGATAACTATGGTGATGTCGGGACCCGGATTTCCAAATCCGACCCCTACGTATTACAAAGACTAGTCCCAGATCAAAGCTAGTGCACACAGTTAAACAGTGATGATTACATTACCAAAGACGAATATTACAATAATATAGATAGTACTGACCAAAGGTCTTACAACAAAAACGAGGTTTCTAGACCTCACAAAAAAAACACAAACACAGCGGAAGCAAATAAACTTGATAAAGACCCATCAATACACCACGGGCAATTGGTGGGGCGCGACCTAAACGTCTGAAATCCTTCATCAAATCCAACCAGAGTAGTCGAAGCCTCCTTCTTGAACTTCATACTCCTCCGAGATATATATTTTAGGTGTAGCATGTGAGTACATAAAGTACTCCGCAAGTCTTGGGAAAATGCATTAGATGCAAGGTTTAATAAAGAGGGCTATATGGCTCTTTTGCACAAAGCGACATTTTATTTCCAATACCAATAACTATTTTTGAAGGCGACAGTTTAACTGAAGTAATTATTCTAACTAAAATCATTAAGCATTTTTAAACACAAGGATTCTACCACCAAGTTTGATACTACGGGTTCCATCCACCCTGCGGTTCCGACCACGGGACAAAATCCCGAGAGTTCCATCCACTCTCGGGTTCCCAAACTTTGTTTTAAACCAAAATAAAGATCTACCATGTGAAAGCATTCCTTGCTCGCCCTTGACCGTGGGCACGGCTATTCGAATAGTTTTACACTCTGCAGAGGTTGTACACTTTACCCACAAGAGACAAGTCATCTTAATAGTCAGCATGCTTCCTTAGGCATGAGACCCAGATAATTCATCACAAAGCCTTTACCTTACTCTAGTCTAGCTAGACACCACCCGCTGAGGTTTCACCGCTGAAGGGTTAACCACCCAGACAGAAGCCCCCTCTTGCGCCATATGAGTACAGTAACTCTGTCCCTCACTGTGAATAACCAGTAACCCTGGCATCCACTTTCCACTGGTGATATCTAAACTAGCCTATCATAAGTTAATCAGCTAGGTCGTACCCATATAGACATGTGGTTGTACGGTAGTGCTCGGCCGGACAAACACAAGCGTCGGTCCTTAATTGACTAGGGCGGAACATACACTTTTCAAGATCTCGTGCTAACCGCACCAATCCAAACCAACCATCCGCCCTGGTCTAAAATAATTTTCACAATTTAATTCATTTCACATGAACAGAGGCAACTCCATTTGCCAATCAATTCTGAACAAAAGTCTAGTTCATTGAAATGTAGTTCCCAATCCAAAGTTACTAAAGTTATATAGCTTGTCTAAGCATCTTACTACCGATACAACAATTATCAAAGAATTTGAAATAATCTCAATAATGAGACAAGGGAAATCCTAGGGTGTCAAAGGTACATGGTTGTCAATGTCAAATGAGGGCATAACAATCATCGATTTAACTATTATTTCTACAACAGAAATTATCATTTTATGTAACATAGCAATGCATTAACTTTTAAAATAATTTAAAAACATTTCTCAAACATAGGTTCAAGATGATCAAAGGAGACTTGCCTTCGTGGGTGAATTCCTGATTCTCTTGTTGCGGTTCTGCGAACTCTTCGACCAGATCGGATTCTACGCGCAAAACGAGAACACAAAGGACAAATGTAAAGATTGGAATTTTTGATGAATTTAGAAATTTGAATGGACTCAATCGGAGTTAGGATGAAAAAGTTATGGCCTTGGGAAGTTTGAAAACAACTAAAATGAATAAACTGGATTTTTGGAATTATTTTTCTAAAGGAAATTCGGAATTATGACGTCAGCGGGGAATTTCTTTTCGGCCGAATTATTTTTAAACGAGAAAATCGGGTTTATGACGTCAGCTGACGTCAGCCCTGGATAAACCCCACTGACAGGTGGGTCTCGGTCCATGGACCGGGTCCGCGGAGGAAGGGGATGGCCGAGGTGGCACGGACGGCTGCGTGGCGCTGACGCGGCGGGGTGGCGCCGAGGTGGCGCGGACGTGGCGCCACTTGGCTGCCACGTCGGCACGGGTGGTGGCCGGCCGGTGAAGGCGGCGCGGCAACGCGGCGGCGCATGGCGGCCGGCGGGCGGAGGAGGAAGAGGAAGGAGAGAATCCGGGGTGGCGCGGATTTTACCGGAGATGGCGGAGGTGCGTCGGCAACGGCGAGGGCGGCGGCTCGGTCGGCGACGGCGAGGGGCTCGGTGGCGGAGAGGTGTAGCCGAGGGCGGCCGGTGCGCGCAGGCGGTGGCGGCGGGGTCGAGGCGGGGCGGGGCTGGCGGCGATGGCTCGCCGGAGTTGGCGGCGGCTCGAGGAGGTTACAGTGCGGGGCGGTGGAGCGGCCGAGAGAGAGGTGAGTGGGGAAAGAAGGAGGAGGAATGGGAGGCTCGGGAGGGTTTAAATAGGGTCGGGGCAGCAGGCGGCGAGGATTTCTGCCGGAGTGGGGAGGTGGGCGGCGGTTCACAGGCGGTTGGGGGAGGGGGCGTGGGGAGAGGGAAGTGGGGCACGTGGGGAGAGGGGCGGTTAGGGAGGAGGTGGGGGCGTTGGGCGGAAGAGGAGGAGGTGCAGGTGGGGCGGTGGCGGCGGCGGCGGGCGAGGAAGAAGGAGGAGGCGGGAAGGCGGGCTGACGGGTGGGGCAGGCGGGGCGGGGAGAGGGGAGGCGGCAGGTGGGCCCAGGCGGCAGTGAGAGAGAGGAGGCAGGCGGGTGAGATCGTGGGTGGGCGTGGCAGGATCTGCCGATCACGTGGCGGGCGAGAGAGGGAGGGAAGGCGGGATGGCGGGGCGGCGTGGGCGGTGATCCGGCCGTCCACGTGGCGGCCGGAGGAGGGAGGAGTTTAAATTTTATTTTAATTTTGATTCTGAAAATACTAGAAAACTCAATAAGCCTCGAAAAATATGAAATTACTTTCAAAAATTCTAGAAAAATTCATATAAGTTTTAGATACCTTTTAGCTTAAATAAAATATCTCCAAGATGTTTTGATGATATATTTTCATAATAAAATTTCTTTTTAATTCTAAAAAATTGATTTAAAAACTGGAAAACTCAGAAAAATTCAAATAAAATCCAAATATTTTAAAGTAATTATTTTAAATTTAAATTTTTAAGATTTGCAAATTTTGGGATGTTACAGGTGAGGAGCATGAAGATAATCCTAATGCCCCAGTGACTCGATTTCAACATCAGGCATTGAGAAGTACATTGCAACAAGAGTTCCAATCAGGCACCACTGCTAAGCACGTACAACTTAAGGCGGATATGCAGGATTTCCATATTGAATTCAATCAACAAATGAAGGTGTTACACAAAAACATCGTGAATGATATTGTGCAAGCACTTGTCCATAACAACAAAAGATAGCTTTTTCCTTTCTATGGCGTTGATGATCCAGAGGAGTATCTTGAGTGGGAATGGCAAATGGAGAAAGTGTTTAGATTTCAGTAACTTTCCAAAGACCAAGAGGTGATGCGTGCCACAAGGGAGTTTGAAGACTATGCTTATAGTTGGTGGTAACAACTAATTGGAAAACAACTCATTAAATCTTGGTTAGATTTGAAGGCGTTTATGAGAAGCGAGTTTGTACCATCCTATTATGCGCAGGAATTGCTTCACCATCTGGAGAATATCACACAACGGAGTAATATTGTCCAAGATTACTATTTTGAAGCGCAAGATGCGATGCGTCGTCTGCGGTGTCGATAGTCCATCAAGGGAGAAGGCATACTTTAGGGGTGGCTTGAATCTTGTGAATTATGCTATTATACAGGAGAGGAGACGTATGGAGAAACGTACATCACGGTTCAATCTATGTCCATACTTCAGCTCTTATGGTTCCACTAGTGTGGCACATGAGAAGATGACCGAGCATAGGACTTTTCCTTCGGTAAAGGAGACATCTTATGCTGCCCCAATGATACATACAACAATTGAGATGCATCAAAACCTATGTGAGAATGAGAGCCACATAGCCAAATTGAGTGAGAGTGTTAAAAGAGTGAGTGTGTGATTCCACCATATGTGAGTTTGAGAGCATCCAAAGCGAGAGTGTGAGAGATACACCAAAAGAAAAGAGAGAAGTAGAAGATGGACAAAGTGAGGTTGATTTTGAAACTAACACATTAATATCTACTTCTAGTGTTATTTCTCACATTCTGCAGGTTGATATTAAAGAGAGGAGTCAAATGTTCAACAACTGGCACCATTGGAGATAAACAATGAGGAGATAATCATATTTAAAGATGAAGTACTTGCTGATCTGTTGTTACATCATGATGATTTAATACCTACAACACCTACTTCAACTGAGGAGAACAATAAAGGTAACAATATTGGTGCTGAAAGTAATTGTGAAACGGTGAGTACTTGTGAGAACTCATATAAACGAATGAAAATTCCATATTCTGAAATTTCTTTGCTCAATTTACATAATGTGGAATTGATTACTCATAAGGAAGTTCTTACGAGAATATCTCCTGATGATTCTTTATATTATATCATGTTTGATGATCCTAAAGAACTATCTAGTGTGATTGAGAATGTTGCTAAAATTTCATGTTTAAAATCACTAGTTAGTATCTATGCATATACATATAAGTTCAATTTGATTGGAAATTATGGTATAGATGATAAGTTTTATGTTTACCGAATATGCATTACATGTGATAAGATTGCTGAATTGAAATTGCATATTTTGGATAAACAATCTTCTGTGCCATATCATGATCACAATGAGATGAGTTTCAACAACAATGCTGCATGTTTCAAAAGATTTCTTAAGCCTACTTATTCATCCTTTAATATACAATCATGTACAAATAATCAGAGTAGCGCAGTTGAAGCATGGAAGGAACTAAAAATTTTCTCCCCCATATTTGAACAACTTAATTTGGTTTGGCCCATTAATGACTTGTCCATGTGCCTAGCAAAGTCGAGGACGACTTTTTCTCACAGGAGGGAGAATGATGTGAATGAAGGTACCGTAATGTATATATCAAATACATCCTATGGTTGCAGTTGTGTTACTTATTTTGTGCAAAACAATGCGAATAACACAACAATTGATTCATACATATACCATGCATATGTGTTGTTCTTTTTATCTACTACGCCTTCAGATGTTCTTGATATGCTAAGCAAAAGAAGAGTTGATGACAAATATATATATCATGCATATACGTTGTATTCTTTGCTTAGTATAATTTCAGACTACCAAAAGCCGAGGACGGCTTTTCTTGAAGAAGGGGAGGATGATGCGGATACGCACAAGCTTGGCACTTTTCAGTCAAATACATTATTTTACTGGAAAGAAGTATTGAGCCGCATTAAATATTGTCAGGTGAGTTTGTTTCTTAAGGAGTTTCTTTTAATTGATGATGAACTTGGAATACTACCTCATGCTATTGTTTTATGTATTCTTAGGTATGATTCATGTGAAGACTTGGAAGAGCAAAAGGGAGGAGCACAAGGACTTAAACTACAAGTTTTGGATAAGATTTTCAAGCCAAATTCGGACCTCCCACGTGCTCAATCCAATTCAAACTCGGATTCAACTCAGAATTCAATTCGGATTCGGTTCGGGACAGCCCGACAGACAGTTACTAAAAAGGCCATAACTTTCACAAACGGAGTCCGATTCAGGTGTTCTTGTACTCGTTGGAAAGATAATTTCAAGGGCTACGCAATGGATCTAGCCCCACCTTCAAATTAGTCACGGATAAAAAGTTATGACCAAAATATTGTGACAGCTTAATTTTAGATTTTTCCTTTTGTGTGAGTTTGTTTCCAAATACATGTAGAGATGAGTTGGAGTTGGTTTAGGACCTCTTGTCCAGCCATGAGGTGGACAGGGAACTATATATTGAGGGTTAGACCCCCATTGTAAGGCAGACCACGTTTGAGAATAATGAATCTACTAAAGTTTGTTCAAATTTAGCATTGCTACCGAAGTTCCATGGGGAATTAGGAGTGAATTTTCTTCAATCAAGATCGTTTAGTCTTTCCGTTGGGAATTAGGTGCACGATAGATCTTCGCTTGGTGGTCGGTGAAATCAACACGAGTGTGTTTTGGCGGATTAAAGAGTGTTCGTCCCTTGCATTGGCATTGGAGGATCATTACGATTCATCAAGACTCCCATGAGTATCCATCCTACCTCGAGAAGATCGGGCGACCCCGTATCATAGCATCTATTTCTCGCCAGCGGTGTTGCTTGCTTTATGACTGTCTCTTCATCTTCTTCTAGTCGTTCCATTAGGGTGAGTCTGCCTCCTTTTCCATTCGAGCTTTCTTCGGGTGGTGTTTTTCTTTCTCCATTGATGATTGATATGAGGTTGATGCATGTATTCTGGCTCGCATCTGGGCCTCTTCTTTAGGTAAGAATTTCAGTGGGCATTGGTAACGAATATGTCCCTCTTGGTTGCAGTGAAAACAAATTGTATGTGCCAAGATCAAAGGATCTTTTCGCTTGATAACCCTCACATATCCTGATATTTCTTCTTCTATCTGGAGGGCTTGATCAACTAGAGTCCGTAAATCTGGAAATTCCATGGTCATAATATAGCGCTTTATCTTTGGTTGCAAACCTTGTATAAAGTATGCTATCCTTTTTGCTTCGTTGATATCTTCTTGAGCATATTGTGACAGATGATGGAATTGCTGCAGATACTCTATAATAAACTTGTCTTCTTGTCGGAGATTAAGAAAGTCCTGATATTTTTCTGTGACGACTTTAGGAGGAATATAAGTCCTGCGAAATCTAGTCACAAACTCTTTCCATGTAATATCATTCTTGTCCGGATATACCCATTGGATAGTGTTCCACCAGTTGATGGCCGATTCTGATAGTTGGTAGGCGGCGAAAAGAACCTTTTCTCTATCTGTACATTGAATGGCTTACAGTTTCCTCTCGATACTTTGTAACCAGTTATCAGCGTTCAAAGGTTCCGTTGCTGATGAGAATTCCGGTGGTCGAGTCTTCAGGAAGGTTGTAAATGTGAACGCAGTCGTACTTGACATTGATGCTAATTCTTCTGATGACATTCTCGTAATGAGCTACGCCAATATCCTTGCTTCTTGTTCTAGTATTCTGACTTGTCCTTGTTTGCTTTCAATACGAGTTCTCTCCATGATAGATAAGGCTTCCTTCATGTAAGCTTACGTCATGTTGTATAAAGCTTCCCTCATGTTGGATTGTCTGTTCTGATTTTTGTTTTCCATCTGATGCACCATCGAATTTTATTCAATGACACTATTTGACTGTAGCCAAAACTTAAGAATCAGTTCTATAACATTTTTGGGCTTAGCAAGGGAAGTAAGACTGAAATGAGGGAAGAGCAAGAAAAAGGCAAGAAAGAAAATGAAGTGAGATTAAATGATATTTCTGATTGCTTTTGCAAGACGCTACTTCAAAATTTCACGCATACTTGCAAGGGTAATCCCACATCTTTCAGTATTCATCATTCACGGGCTTAATCAGTTTTCTATACTACTTCTGTATATAGGCTTAGAATCCAACGGTCCTTTTCAATTTTGTTTCTATTTCACATTAAAACTATACTATCCCCTAGTTATGACATCATTTTTGTCTATAACCCCAAACAAATATTATTATCATTCATTCGATCCACCGAATACATAAGTTCTATTGCATTATTCTAGCTTTATTAATTATATCATGGTTATCTAAATTCTACAAAAATTCCGACTTCAACCATGACTATAAATCCAACATCAAATCTGTTTAAATCCAATATCTTCATTTGAATCCATATTTCCTAAGAATCCAGTTATCTTGTTTATCAACTCATAATCTCAGTCTGTTCATTCAATAATCAACTAAGCTTCTTACTATCTACTTCTTAATTAATTCATCATTTTAAAAATCCACCAAGGATAATAACACTAATCAGATCTATAATCCAATAATCACTATTACTAACATCCACCAAAATAACATCAATTGTTCAAGCCTAAAAATCCAATAATCATTATCACATTTTCTTATCTTCAAGACTCAGCTTATTCGTTCTTCTACTTAATTCAATCCAACCATTTCTATTGCTTTATCCATTCTAACCCTTCCTACATCAAGCATAATCCCATCAGTATCTTGGGTCATTATCATCTCATATTTCAATCCCTTATGGTTTATCTACCCCGTGCACTTAATACTTCCATGGGTATAATTGAACCTATTTGTCGCAATCAGAAATTTGTATTTAATTCTTTCTGAGGTTTGCCTGATAGGTAAGGAGAGAACAGAAGAGCATAAATAAGAAACAAGACGAAATGGGATAGAAGCAAAGAACTTTTGACGAAATCTTTATTTACAATCAGGAATTAGTTTTGCACGAATTGCTTATATAGCAGCCTACGGGCTAATAATGCAATTCGGCTATTAATACAATCAGAAATATTTGTCTACTTGAATGGTTTTACCCTTTGCATCAAGGATATCAAACGAGTATTGTTTGCTAATTACTCGAGTGGTGACCCTATAGCTTTTCAAAAGGAAAAAACTTTGGCCAGGGTATTCATATTGTTCTTCTTAACACCATCCTTAATATTCCTTCGACTAAGATTAGCTTTCGTTTTATTTGGTCAAATACCTACAGCAAGAAGTTAGTCTAAACATCTAATCGTATTTTGAGATTTTGACAAAGCTCAAAAGAAAAGCTTTTGCTTACCAGTCTAAGACAAATAAGATAGAAATGGGGAAAGAGAGATAGCAATAATATTTATGGTTTGCAAAATTCTTTTGTATTGAAAAATATGGCTTTGTGAATTCGTATTCTTATCGTAATTAAACCGACACCTAGGGTTACAACCTACAGTCAAGCCTGCTCTGATACCACTCTGTAACACCCCTGTTTTTGGAGACGGGAGCGTCGTTACCTTAAATAATGACCCGGGAGTTCGATTACTGACGGAAGAAGTATCATGCCTGCTCACGAACATTTAAAAAGAGTTAATTTAATTAAAATAAGACTTAACAGTCAATTTTAACAATCTTAAGGGCGTTCAAGCCCAAAACTTAACTTACAGCAAAAAGAGCCAAAGAAAGCTCCACAGGAACGCTTGAGTGCGGCCGCAACCCTAGCACAATAACTTATAACATCCTGTTCTTCTCTTGATCTCTGTGAAAGGGGGGAGTAGAGCAAGACTGAGTACAACCAACCGTACTCAACAAGTCACATGGGAAAGACCATTTTAACAATATGCAAGAGATTCCCATGGAATGGGGTAAGCAGTCCATTATTTTCTGTGGATGCAATTTTGTTTATAAACGCTTTGCTTTTAAACATCAAATCACGAACTTCTTAAGGTATTTGGGGGTTTTCCAAACTTGATTAACACACTTCCACATTTCCAAAATCATTTCAAATCTACTTATGCTTTGTTATTGGATTCACCCATTAAACACAGCTTCAGTTACCGGAAGCACGGCGTATTCGAATACCATTCATAAATGACTCTGCAGAGTTGCCGAACTTTACCCACAAGATTTCTTAACTCCCGCATCCAGGTTCAAGAAAACAAGGCTTTTCACTGCTCAATTCTTTATATAGCCTCCACCTAGTATGCCTCCCCAATAAGTCTCACTTATCTCAGCCTACTATTGTGTGGATCATTGATAATCAAATCAATTGCTCAGAAAAATAGCCACTTTCCATACGACCCTGCTCAACCCCTTTCGTATGGACTCATACTTAGCCTCCGCCTCGCTCATGTAGAGGTTTAATCGAATTTGAGCAGTTACTAGACTAGGTTTGACGTATCAACGCTTGTGGTTGGCGATTACTATGTTTTTCACTCAGCATAAGGGTCTAATCCTTTTTTCTTCACTGAAACAACTCCTATTCACAAACTTATATTCTAGTGCCCACGGTAGTGCCAAACTTTCACCCTAGGATAAGATCATGGGCTTAAGCCGTCTTGTGGCACCCCGTGATATTTCCTTATCCTAGATTCACCTGCGAAATTCTATCGGCAAAATGCCAAGACTCTTAGTAGTAGAATGTTTGTTGAGATCCTGGACTACCATGACTACATTAATAACATTTTTAATATTACTAAGTTTTGTCAAGGTAAATATGGCCATCAAATTAAACAGGGCTTTTCGGGTGGTAGGACATTAACTAATACCATGTCATTCTAAACAATCTTTGTACATGAATTAACAGTACGTAAATAACATAATAAAAATGCTGATAAATAAATATTTAAAGGAATGTAGGTTCAATATGATCAAAGACATGTGACTTTCCTTGTGGCTTTATGACTTCGACAGTTTCGAACTCTTCAGTTTCTTGGACTTGGGATTGACCTTCTCCTTGCTCCGAGTGAGCTTCGGCATCGGAGGTTAACGTAAAGAAAAATAGTTCAGTTCCACGCTCGAATGATTGAGCCAGAAATAAAGAAATAAAATAAAGAAAGAAAATCTGAAAAATCCAAATAAACAGGGTTTTGGGCTTATAGGAGGGTCCAAAAGGTGAAACAGGGCTGAGAAATGGGTTGGTGGGCTCGAAACGGTCAAAATAGGTATAAATATGTGCTTTTTAGCTTTGAAATGGCTAACGGGTCTGGGTACTATTCATTGCGGGTATTTACTATTAATTGCGGTCAGGGCACTGTTCACATCGGGCCGGGTTTGAGGGCTATCGGGTCGGATACTATTGCTTACGGTTTGGTTTAAAGGCTAACGGGTCGAGTGAACAGTGACTCTACCCATCGCTGTTCTTCTTCCCCACCCGTTCACGCGCGCGTACTGGAAATAGGGGAAGGAAGCGGCAGTGACCGGCGGCGCTACGGCGAACGGCGATGAAATCGGAGACCATGGATGGACTCCTGGGAGTGTCACGGTCCCATTTTTGGGTCGGCACGGCCAGGGGAAGTGGTGTTCGTTGGCGGCGAGCTCAAAAGCTCGAGACGACTTTTGATAGCTTGGGATCTACAGGGACGGTTATCTCTAAAATTGGCGGGTGTTTAGCCATCTAGAGATGATTAGGGAGGTCCTAGTGGTGGCGACTTGCGCTGGGAAAGCTCGCAGCGAGCTGGCCACGGCGAGGTACCAAGGCTAAGGCGCGGGCTTCGCCAGTGGAGAAAAAGGGGGCTTGGGTGCTATGGTGTTGCTTCGATTGTGTTTCTGGGTTTATGAGGAAGCTACGGGAGCGAGTAATTGGAAAGCTATTGGGTAAATTGAGGAAATCGGTTTAGGGCTCACCTTGGGTAATTTCGGTGATTGCTGGCAAGGGGGCGGTAAGAGGCTAATTGGGCGTGTAGGGAGCTTCACGGGAGAGTGTGGGGGAGGTTGGAGAGGTCCTTGGCCTTTATAGCCGCTCGAGGGCGGTTCGGCATCATGAGGTGAAAAAGATCAACGACGGCGGTAGCTACTTCAGAGGTCGGGAAGGCTCGAGGGTCGGCTGGGGTTCACGTCTGGCGTCTTGGGTAGAGTGTTGCGGCGGTCAAAAGGTGCTGGCATGGCTCAGGTCGGCTGAGAGAGGAAACCATGGGAGAGCAGAGGTGGCGGTGATTTGTGGTCGTCGGCACTCTGCAGGTCAAGGTGAGCTAGCAAGGGTTGTCAGAGGATGTGGTACGGCTGTTGTTAGACAGTGCAAAGGTGGCAGCGGTATGCGAGAGCGAGAAGGCGCGAGAGAAACCGGACGGCGGCAAAAAAAATCGGGACGACGGTGGGATATTTTGGTCGGTGAACAGTAGCAGCGAAACTGAGTTAGTGAGGAGATTTAGCAGGGAGTTTAGGGCACAAATGGCTGGGATTTGGGCTGAATTAAGCAAGGGATTAAGAGGAAACAAATCAAAAGAGAATTTTCATTTTTTTTTTGAAATTTCGTTTTGGTTTCAGGGCGGCTCGGCGCAGCGTGGCAACGGGCGGCACGCTCGGGTTTCCGGCCTGAACCGAGTCCGAACGGGGTTGGAGGGGTGCTGATCGAACCTCGGAGGGAAGGGAGAGGGGGGTGCGTGCGTTTCTGCAAAATGGAAGAGAAGAGGGGGAGAGAATGAACAGAGATCGATGCATGTAGAAGCCACGCCAAACTACCACAGAATCATCTTTTTTTTTCCTGCAGAAGCAGAGTAGAAGATATTTGAAATTTGACATCAATACCATCAATTTCCCTAAACAACAAAATTCTATCCGGCATAAACTACCTGAAAACTAAACTCAAATAAAACAGCAGAACTGGAATTGTGCGCCGGTCCAGGATACCATAGAGCTGAGCGCCTGAGTGGTGTGTCAACATGTGTGGGACTTAACCGTTCATTCCGACTCCAGCTTCTAACCTCTAGCTGCCACAAATCAGAATCTAGAATGGATACGTTGCCTTTTTAGTTTCAGCTTTTCTTTCTTCTTTTTAGATTTTTTTTCTCTTTTTCTTTTGCATTCATGAAGTTATAGTAGTATTTTTTATTTTTCTTAATTTTTCTTTAATTGAATAATTAAAAAACCCAATAGACACGGTAATACAATTCTAGTTACAAACTAACAGCGGAAAGATGGAAAAAGCTTAAAAAACCTAGAATAAACACCGTCTTAATCCTGATGGATCGGAAGAGTTTGCCCAAGCCAGAACGAGCATATCGGCTGACACCATCGAATGGGCAATGTGGACCTGTTTGATATGACTGCGATTTATGATTTTTGACTGAAAATTTTGAATTTTAGTTTTTTGTGATAGAGATTACGGAGAGAGATACTCACTTGCGATTTTGGTTGATATATATTGGGCTTTTAACGTGTACTACAACTAACTTGTAGATTCTATTTTAAAAATATACTCCGTTTGAAAGTTAAGTAATATAGTAAAAACTAAAAATCGTTTTTAAAAACCGTTAAATAACAGAACTGTATCTCGTACTGAGCTACCTTCACGCCATGAGCAAAGTTGTGGCACAAATGGAGCGCGTGTGGGGTCACGGTCGTTGACCCAGACGAACACGAGCTTCCCCGACTCCGCTACGTGTAGTGATCTTGGAGACGTTGCGGCCTTCGCCACCGACGCTGCACCTCGGAAGCAAGTTGTACGGGAGAGAAGCTCTCCTTCGGTGGCTCCCTAGAGTTGTTCAAAGGTCATATGCCAGTATCTAGGAGAGGATATCAAGTGAGGCACTTTTCCATACAATTTGCTTCTCCACTCCTCTATCACCGATATAGAGTGAGATAAGCCGCACCAGTGGCGAAGACAGGGGGCTGGGAAGGGTCTGGCATCCTCAATTTTTTACTAATCATTTATTATGTAGTTAATTACATATATTTAATTAGTGATTTGATCCCTCCAAAAAAATGCAAAGTACACTTCACCTAATGATCCTGCTGATTTCTCAAGTCAAGAATATTATCCTCCCAAAGTGAAGTGGAAAAATATTATCCTATTGATTTCTCAAGTCAAGAAAGAACTCAATTGAAGTGTCAATTGCCACATTTTCAACTTGATGTATGCAATCATCCAGACCTAAGTGCATTACTATCACTTGTTGATCTAACAAGTGTACCAGTTAAGGCTGGTAAAGATTCATCTTATCATATGATGGACATGTTGTTAAGATTAGTCTTAACTCTTCCGGTTTCAACTGTAACCACCGAGAGATATTTTTCAGCTATAAAACTTGCGAAGACGCGACTTTGAAGTACAATGGGAGATGGACTTCTACGAGATTGTTTGGTAATTATATTGAAAAGGAATTGGCCGCAAAGATTAGTAATGATGATATTATTAAGGCCTATGATCTTGCTGGTAGTCGTAGAGCTAAGTTTAAGTTAATAGAGATGTAATTTTCTTTGCATTGTAATTTACGAAACATATTACTGTGATATGTGACTATTGGATCGGTAAATCCGGCATGATTCATTGGTTCTACTCTATTTGTTGTCCATGTTGCCCCCTCATATCCAATTCCTGGCTCCGCCCCTGAGCCGTACAAACTCAAGAAATTAGGTTCAAAGATCTATTTCACAAAATAGCAGATTTTACGGAATATTGTATCACAAAGCTATATGTTGTAGATTAGACCGTCACCTTTAACAGCTAACACAGAGCCCACACGGCGGCCTCTTGCCACCATGGGTCTATTGCACTCACCATGGGTCACCTTTTTATTGGCTGTGAACACATCAAAACGGTTTTAGCCTGTAGCTTTGTGGTACAACGATTATTTAGATATTTTTTTAACTATCATCAAGATTTATGACTATTGATAGCCATACCGTCGTCCATGCCATTTGCTACTCCACCTGGCTGCGACACCGGGACATGCCCATGACCGCACCTCTTGTCTGTTGCGACGACGACGACGACGTAGTTCGTGAGAGATTTTGACTCGGCGGTCAAACCTCTCCATCAGCCCTCCCCTCTTGTAACCTCTGCATCCACCCCAGGCCCCAACTTCTTGTGCAGCTCGTCTCTTTCTGTTGGCTTCTGCGGTAGTTCCCTGACGACGAGATAATCTTGCGGTGCGACTCTTCTCCAGCAATGGCGTTTTCGCCTTTTTGGGCTCCTTGGCCCCTGCCGCCGGCCACCTCGCCCAAACCACCGCTCTGATTATGGATTTAGACCCAATTTCTTGCTCATCTTAGTACGAGCTAATGTGGCTGGCCTCCCCCTTCCTCGTAATTTCCACTCCCCCCTTTGCATTAGATCTTGCTGCTTATTGTACAGCTCTCGTCTTGCTTTCGTTGGCTTCCATGACAATTCCTGAGAAGAGATTCTTGTGGTGCAGCCGTTCTTTGGCCAGGGCATTTCTGGGCAGGGGCTATCATTAATTGGCCCTCGGGTGGCCGGTAGTCACCACCAGCACCGTAGCAGTCGTTCACCTCACCTATGGCTGTTTGTTGGCTACCATAATCTGCCACACTCAAAAGTTGAAGAACTGTATAGTGTTTGGTTCATCATCACAGTTACGACTTGCCGCACTTTTTTAGCCTGCAACTCCACCCTACCATAGACTCGTGGTGATCAATTTTGGAGCTGTAAAATTGCGGCAATGCATGGTAGGCAACCAGACAGGCGCTTAGCCCCCAATTTCTCCGAGTCCCACCAATATCTCGCGACACTGCTAAGCTGACCGTTTTGAAACATGTCACTATAAAGTTTCGGTTTGATACACGCCGCCGCTAAGTAGGCAAAATTTAAGATATACTATTATAAAAATCTTTGGACAATAATAGTCTTATCTTCTGTCTTCACCCCTCAATTCCCACCTCTTTCATCCCCTCCCGTGGCCTACACGCATTCAGGCTCGACGGCCGCCACGTGCTCCTGCCCAGCACAGAGCTAAGAAGCGGTGGTTTGCCATGGCGGCGGCGAACCCGCGGCGGGAGAGCACGACGGCGTGCCGCAGAAAGATCTGAAACCGAGATCCCCATGAGAGTTCTATGATCCATCCTCTATCCAGAAAAATCAGATTATAGCCTAATACCCCATGGGAGATTCCAACAAAGCAAATAGGAGATGGGTCCAACGACGCCGCTGCTGGCCTCGCCGTGGTTCCAAGTTGTGGTAGCACCTTCATCCCAGGCGCACGAGCTCCAATCTGCCGCATCCACTCCCATCTGTTCTTGCTTTCAAAAAAGGGGCACACAGGAAAGGATCAAGGAGGAAGTAGGGGCAATTTGGGTTTGCAATGGCATATTTCCAGTGCATCACTTTACAATGGCATACCTCAAAATTGTGAACTCTAGTGTGGCATATATCTAAATTTCCCATTATAAAAAGGTGGTGTTTATTTTTGACATCTTGGCAGCAACTGAGCAACAGACTGACAGTAACAAAGACGCAACAAACCAGGACCAGGAATGACTCAGCACTCATAAATACACTAACTAATAATAATGGTAAGAATACAGACTATTCCTACAATCTTTTGGTAGTGTTCATAGGTTAAGCCTCCATAGAGGTGATGTGCACAGCAAACAGGCTGCATCAAACAAGCGCCTGTAGCCGTCACATGCTAGATATGCTACAGCTCTCCCTTATTTACAGAGCCGGTGATGTTAAGCTCGTTAGTGGTCGAACGGGAACTCACTGTCATCTTCCTTCACCTTGAACGGCTCCGGATCGCGACCGGAACAGTACAGATTCCACATTTTGTAGTAAGCCCTTTCAAGATTGCGTACCTGAAAAATATTGTATGCATAGTCGATAAGGATCCAAGACACCCATCAAGACAAGAAATGTTGCTGGGGCAATGTTTCAGCAGCGGCTTACCCATCGAGCCGTATCAAATAATGGACAGGTCATACGGACTTCCTTGAGCTTATTAGTTAGTGCTTGAAGCTTTGCAGGATTTGTTGCTAGTGCTACTGCCCTATCTTCATAGTCTTTCATACTAGTAGAACCAAAAGGAAAAGGAAGGTTAGTCTTCAGTCTACTCACAGTTTATCAATTGATTTTAATCTATACTTACCTCCTAACAATCATCTCTTCCCCTAGCCCGGTGGCTAGGCAGAGGGAACCAGCTACTCTGGTTGCCATTTTCTCTAGTGGAAGGGTGATCATTGGCAAGCCAGCCCACAGTATGTCAGTGCCAGTTGTGTGTGCATTGCAGAGGGGTCTATAATCCAGAAAATTCACGAGGACATAGAACAAGTATTAATATTAAGTATTGTGCTTATGAATTGAAAGAAAAAAATGATCATAGAACAGCATACGTGTCCAGAAAAAGGTCTGCCAATGCACTGCGTCGTATGTGCTCATTCTTCATGGCAACGTCTGTGAATATGATCTGGTCTGGTCTGACTCCTCTGGCAGCAGCATCTGTATAAAGTAGTTTTTTGTGGCATTGTAAATATCAAAACACATGTGGTCCATTTATGCTTCTCCTTTTCAGGTGGAATTAGCAGTAAAGTAAAAAAAAAAGAGGAGTCTAAGAGTCTACTTACGTGCTCTTACTCTAGTTTCACCAGCTGCTGGGAATCTCAAGAGCCATAATGCACTGTTTGGAACACGTTTGAGAATATTGCACCTTAAGAATAAGTAAAGCAGTAGAGATTAGTCACATACCAATAAAAGCTCCAATGTGAATCATAGACAGAAAGAATATTTGCCAGACTAGCAAAAATAATAACAGGAACATGTAGATAGTGAACACTTACCATGTATCAAATATTTCTGGATCCATCTTGTAAAGCTGATTAAAGCATGCGAAGATGAACCTATCCTCGGGTAACCCATAATCTGATCTTTTATGTGGGCATACAGGACTAAGACAATCACGATTTTTCTGGCACAGTGATCAGAGTTAGAAAATCCAGAAACCATATGAATGAAAAGGGGAAAAGAACGTAACAAGTCATGAATATGAACCTGCTTGTAGTCGTTGACAAAATAACAATGAGGCAGATGGACGAGCTTTTCAGAATATATATGTGCATAGCAAGATGGAGAAACAAACTGCAGGATCATTTATAAGAAACCAAATTAATTTAAAAACACCTAAAGCCAATGAATTAGTAGGCCTAGAATCTCCAATGTAATCATACCTCATCTGTAACCAAGTAGTCTATGTATGCAGCACCCGTTGTGCCTGGGAACCCCATGTATGAAACCTGGATAGGTGCTGGTTGCAACGCAAAAATCTCATTCCTGGCACCCTGTTTAAAATCATAAGTACAGATTTAGGTGGTAAATAGAAATCCTAAAGACACCTGCTAGGAGTTGAAGGTTGGATCACACAAACAAACCAAACTGATTGCATACTACATTTCAAAATTACTACAAAACGATTATTACACTTCATGTCCCAACCTTGACAGTTTCATAGCAAAGCCATCTAGTTCTATATGATGCCAATTATATCACAGGAGTTTCAGGTAATTTGCTACCACAATCCTCAAAAATAAAATGAAGTGAATGCATTTGCACAGAGAACCAAGACATCCACTACAAAGCCAGGATAGCATGCAGTAGTCGTTGAATAAAATGAGCAAGACAAAAAAAAATCAAAGAATATGGGAAGGGAACTTATTCACAGAAAAAAGGAGCATTATGTATTACCTTTGTGTAGCCATTAAGATTTATTAATATCTGTATTTTGTCTTGATTTATAATTCTAGCAATCATATCTGAGGTCATGGCAGACACATCCATGAAATGCTCGACCTCAGATTGAATACGCTGCCTCCATTCAGTACCATCATTTTGACTCAGTGCATAGCAAAAGACCTGTTGTGTCCAATCATGAGTCCCACACACAGAGAACCTTGCAAACATAAATGATATGCTTGAGAAAAGAACATGTGAACGGAAATGAAACAACCTCAATATTGTCGCGATCATGCATTCCAAATACTGAACCCATGAGATGGGAGAGGGGATGATTCCCAAAGTCACTGCTCACATATCTGTAATATTAACAACGGAATCCCAATTACTCTGCTGTTGCAAGAGCCCTTCAAATGCAATAAATGAAAAGGTTTCAATACATACCCCACCCTAAGTCGGCAGTGTTTACCCTCTGCTTTTACAAGAACACGGGGCGGATGCACAAAAGGTGGCAATCCAAAACGAGAAGCAATCAAGGAGCAATGAGCAGCATATTTACGGCTGCGAGGAAAGAAAGGAAACATTAATAAAGAAGAGAAACTTTATTAACGATGTAAAAGAACAGCATAGTATAGGATATGCACCTTATTTCCAAGGCAAGCATGGGATCAATGGGATAAGCAATGGCATGGAAAGGTTGCACACTTGGAAGTACTGACATCTATGGGAAACAGACATGAAATAAATAAGTTGGGGACAAAGTTTACCTTTATCTAATTTTAAAAACAGAATTTTATTCTTTTTTTAACAGGCTTACCTTTATTTGCCTTCTGATAATTTCTTCAACATCACGAAACATGGCATCTCTGTTTTCCCAATTGCAGACACACTGCAGCGAACACAACAAAAAAATGATATATATTAGTGGTCCCCTTTCCCTTTTGAAGGGTCAATTGCTTGAAGTCACTGGCCTGAAACCTCGACAACATAAAAATTCATGGTAACAACGCTCAGAAAACTGAGATAAAATTCCAAATAAAAAAACCCTTAAGTTTATCTATTTGCAAGGTTTGCAGATCGTTCCAAGACTAAGGCACTATACCTATATCATGGCTTTTCAATGTGAGTTAACTTCCAACAAGAACCAAGAAACTAGCAGTGAACTCTTTCTTTACATCAACATACTTAACTGTCATAACTCGTAACTGTTAAGTGACACAACTTTGTACTAATTTGCACATCAGACCAGTGCTCTAAAACTAGGCCTGTAAAGCCAAATACTAGCTGTATACAAGGACTAGGTGCCCTCCCCATTCCAGTTATCGCAAAACAATCAATTTAGTAGGTCTAGCAAGCAAAAGGGCCATTATGCAGACAAATGGGTCAGTTACCCGCTTCAAGGCCGTTTAATCCGTTGGTGTTAAAAACATGTATAAATATTTTGACCATATCTACATCTGCATTACTCTTTTGATAAATTGATCTCTCTTTTTTCTGTCGCAGCACTAGCCATTGTTGGCAAATGACAATTGCTTAATTTTCTAGCCTATATATGCATGATAAAGATGTATTAGATCTTCATTTTCCTGTTGTATGAATGTGCCTATATAATTCTAAAATAGTAAAACTGTATACAATGCCACATACAAGGCTAATTTCTGTATATGTGCTACAAGAAGGGGTGACCGAATGTGTATCGATAGCAGTACTCAGATAAATTAGTTCTGAACATTTTTTCCCTTCATGCAAGTTTACAGCCTTAGCTTGAATCATTATTTCATAAAAGCATACATGGGAACAGGCAAATTTTCATATATGATGATTGCAGCAACACAAATTGCAAGTGATTACCTGCAAAGTATGCAGAAGGTTGCAGGTCGCTTCTGGAAAATCAGGACGCAGACGGAGAGCCTGTTTGTAGCTAACTATAGCTGTTTCCACATGTCCACTACAGAAAAATTACAATCACAAAATTAATACCATTAGCAAACAATAAATGATGCCAGAAATTAGCAGTACAGTTAACACTACATTGAGGTTGACCTCTGTAGTGTACCTGTCTTTATAAGCCGAGGCTAAGTTGGCATGGGCTTCTGCCATGGTTGGTTTGATTGTTGCAGCTTGAATGTAATCCTGAATTGCTTCGTTAACTCTACCAATCTCCTTGAACGTATTCCCTCTATTAACTAGTGCATCAGCCGCTGTAGGATCTATACGAAGTACTTCAGTATAACATGTGATAGCATCAGCATAGTTTCCCTGGTGCATACACAACATGAACAAAAATAAGGATAAAATGGCAGACATCAGTGTGAATGTTATTGTTCAAGAAACCATTCAATGTGAACAGAAGCAGAGGTCTGTTGTCCACTAAACCACAGGTAGAAATTACACATGATGATGGGAAGAAAACAGCAAGTTGGTACCTGTTGCTTGTATATCACAGCCAAATTGTTAAGTGGAGAAGATAATCCAGATGTCACGGATATAGCAGCTTTGTAAAATGAAGCGGCAGCACTTATCAAGTTCCTACAGTGTATTTTAGTCTTGGTTAGCTTACTCGAATTGTTTTGCAGCCACAGAAAAAGCTTAACATTATTCATAATATATTAAGAATCTCACCACTCCATATATATGTTTCCTAGATTGGTAAGAGCCTGTGGATGGTTTGCTTGCAAGGCAAGGCATGACTGCATAAAAGAAAAGTGGATCACAACCCGACATGCGTGTAAAAGAAGTGAAACAAAAAGCAAGAAAACACACTCTGTAGCAGTTAATTGCGTCTTCCACTTTTCCAGCATCTTTAAGTGCATTGCCCTACAAAGATAAAAGCTTGTCATTCAACTATTTATTTTCTACACACAATTGTTAACATAATTTGGTCCAGTGACTTACCATGTTATTGTATGCTTCGACAAACTGTGGGTCGCAGACTATAGCTTGACTGTAACAATGAATTGCCATATCAAGCTGGCCTTGCTCATAGTAAATAGTAGCAAGATTACCTGCATGAAAATGTTGCCCCTTCCTTTGTATTACGAGGTATACTAAGGCTCTACTTTGAAGGTAAAGAAAGGACCATTCTCTTGTAAGCTTGTTCGTATCTCACCCATGATGAATATCTAAATAAATGGACTCAAAAGGATAAATATTTAATTAGTATTTACATGTCTTTTGCTGCAGAATTTATCCAGATTTTTCTTTAGAAAAACACTCTAAAACGAAGAAAGCAAGGTTTGGTATAATACTAAAATGAGAATTAGAGTCTCACCGTAAGCCATTGCATAGTCAGGACGTGCCTGCAATGCACGCTGATAACACATAATGGCATCTTCAGACATTCCCATAGCCTGCACAAGCAAAAAATAAGATCCACTTTTGCTCCAAGATTCCCAAGTTGTTGCTAGGTTCTCAGGTAAGATGCTTGTGTCACAACACATGGAACTTACCTTATAAACATTCCCTTGATTAAGATAGGCATCAGCAAAAGATGGCTTAAGTTTAACAGCTTCCTGCAAGTTCAAAAGTAAAGACAGTGTAAGGACCATCAAACACCTATCATTTGCCATCATCTTGACAGCTCGAAGGCTCAAAACAATGAAGGCTTTATTTTACCCTTTGAGACCATAATAAGCAAGCACTATATGAAAATATATACTCCATCCATCAACAAATAGAAGCCATTTTTTTACTTTTCACAATTTCCAATGCAAGGCTGTCACCATGGTCTTTTTACCAAAATATACTGGTAAAAAATGATTAAATTATATATGATGAAAGTATTTTCCATGAAAAATTTAATGGCCTTAGTTTCATGTGGTTAATCCATACACTTCTATAGGTCAAAGATTCAAAATTTTCACACTATGTTTTACGGAAGTAAGAGAATATTAGGAGCACTATACGAGCCATTGTGTATAAAGGTTATGAGTAAACAACAATGCGCTAAGCTTGACATCATTTCCTCCTTGTTATCACCAGGAGTTACACTGGCATCTGCAACCTTCCGGAAGAGAAATCATGTATTTGCTGTTAGATTATAAGTAAATAACAAGGCATGATGGTTTCTTGTATACTTCATCATTAGGACATATATATGGTGCGAAAGTGCCAACTGCAAAGCACAAAAGACAGCAATGAAGTGAAAGGGAAAAAACATAAAAAAGGGGAAATCTCTATACTTAAACAAAGGGTTCTACAATTTGACAGACCAAACCAAAATATCGACATATCTAAAGCAACAAAATAACAAATTAGCTGAGGGTATTTGACAAAACATATTCTATAAGATTCCACCATTCTGATCACATAAAAAACCATCATACCAGTACAAATGCATAGAAAAACTTTCTAATGGTACGTGCTCTATACCAGATTACGTGTAAATAGAATTGACAGATCTTTACACGCACCACACACCCCACAAAACAAACCAATTCAGGATCTAAGAAACTTCAACAAATCTGTTAAATCAAAGCTTAAATGCTGCAAACTAGTGTTGTGAATTGTGATTCCAATATATACAGTTGTAGCATCTACCTTGTAGTATAGTAAAGCTTTATCAAGATCTCCTGCCTCCATGAACAAGCTAGCAAGGTTTGACCATGCGATTGCAAAGTGAGGATCTATACGTAATGCTTCAATGTAGCGACTGTATGCCTGCAAGTATAATTACTATTAAAAATCATAGCATGTGCCTGAGGATAAGATTTTTACTAGGAGAAAAGTACTCAAATCAAACAAATAACAAGCTCAAGTGCAATAGCAATATTCAGTGTGGCCCTCATGACAGTATGAAGCATGATCTTAAAAAGACAATTAAAACGTAATTGATCAATCAACAGGAAAATGTAGAAAAACATATGTAACAAACGCGAGGATACGGCAACAAAAAAATATACACACCAGTCCTCATATCAGTATAAAACATGATCTTAAAAGGACAATTAAAATGTAATTGGCCAATCAACAACAAGAAAATGTAGAACATATATAGCACATAACAGGACAAAATAAAAAAAATATTTATGTACAAAAAAATAGCAGAACGGAAAATACGTGGAAATAATGGAAAACAAGAAAATCAGAGTGCAAACTAAAAAACAATATATAAACTAAAAGAGTAGAGGGAAAGAAAAGTTATAAGTATCCAAGCCTAAAATTAAAGTTGCTTACCTCTTGAATGAAACCTTGGGCCTTCATCAGATTTCCAAGATTGCTGTGTGCGTCAACCTAAATCAGGACACATTGCCATCAGTTCAAAGAAGAGAAAAACAGACCTACCAACAACTTCAGAGATACACACCAATCGAGGGTTGATTGCAAGTGCTTGTCTACAGCATTGAGCTGCCTCATTCAATCTCCCCTTCCGTGTATATGCACTAGCAAGATTTGACCAAGCATCACAGAAGTTCGGCCGCAGCTAAAAGATTCATCCACAAATGAGGGCATATTTCTCAGTACTTTAAAAATGTGTCGCAAAAATCAGAAGTCTACAAAACTGGACAAGGGCAAAGCACATCTAAAAGATTATCGAGACAAATCACACAGGGCAAATAAAACATGCCTGTAAAGATTACACATGTCCCATAGAGCAGAGATGTATACCCAAAGATTAGACTAGCAGTCCTAGATATCACATAAGAATATGTAAATTGCTGTAGTAAATGGAAACATTTACAAAAAAAGAAACCCCCCAATTCCAAAATTATATTAGCAGATAAATAGAATTAAAAGAATTGAGTTGATCAAACCAAAATTGATACTGCTGATTTCAGCTACATGAGTTCTAAAGTTTGTAATGGAGGTGCTAGAACCATATTATCTGAAAGTGTCAATTCGGTTCTCTTTCCACCACACATGGCATCTTAAATACCATGCCCTACAATTTCATAATCCTATAACACGCATTGGAGGAGCCCAAAAGCAATTAATACAATTCACTTGATCCAAATTCAAAGAAGAAAATTCAGAAACAATTGAAATAAAAAAGGATAAGTAATAAAAAGAAAAATAAGGATATTTAATAACATCAGAAGCAAACCTGAATGGCCGTAAGATAGTAACGAATTGCAAGATCAACATCGCCCTTCTCCTGAATGGAAAAATAGAACACATCGATCACGCAATTTGACAGTACGGTTTTCAAGAAATAATCTTTACTCATTTGGCAACAGATTGTTGTTACCCAATTTTTGCCACTACACTACCTTCCAAGCATTTGCCATGTTGCCATAGCACTCTGCAAAGTGTGGATCAATGGCAAGAGCCTCCTCATTCTTTGCAATACACATATCATAATTACGAATCTGCACAAGAAAAGAAATCCCAAGCTTGTCAGAAAAATTAGGGTAAAAAAGGGCAAAAATACATGCTTTAGATAGCATCACGTCAATACTCACCTGATAGTAGATAGCTCCAAGAAGAAGCAGGTTATCAGTTCGCCGTGGATTCTTCTCATAAACAATGTTACCATGCTCTAATGCCTCTCTGTACTTTCCTGACCTGTAGTTCTGATGGGCAAGTGCCAAGTGCCGCTCTTCATCAACAGCTAAAGTGGTAAAAGCTTAATTAGAAATAAGATGATAAAATAAACCTATAGAAAATAAAATTCCTGTGCAGGTTTTATCGAATTGTTGTTTTTTATCTAAAGAAGACAAGATATTTCATGTAATCATATTTCCCTCCAACCAAGTCACAAATCAATACATCAATCTATTTCATACAGTAAAATTTTATATTTGAATAACATAAGAAGATTACAGACAGATGCCAAAAAAATAGTTCCTCTAGCACAAGGTGGCACACCATGCTTAGGGCCAAGAGGTAATTTCAAGTATTAGGTCACGATTTATGGAAAACAAGTTCGTAATGTGAGTCCCTAAACCAGCAAACAGTATCCACACTTATGTAAATCTTCAAATGCGATCTAAATGTGAAGCCCTTTACCAATCTAAACCAGTAGAGCACGAACTTTGCACAAATATGAATCACTGAAGCAACAGTTTCTAAAATTACAGAACCAAATGCTTAATTCATTTTAGCAAACAACATATGTTCATCTCATAACACACATAAAATACTTTGGTTTTAGTAACCGTCACATGTTCTTGAAGTGCCATGTTTATGCATGTCACTACTCCCAAAACTTCTCTCAAGGGCCAATACTGACCAAACTATTTGGAGTTTGCAAATGCCAAACATAGTTCCTTCATCTTCTAACTCTGGAATATACAATGTTAGCACCAATCCACAAGCTGCTAGCACTGCGCTAATTTATCCGTAGTTAGCAAAAAGATGACACTTCTTGGCTTCTTGCTAATGTTATACTCCGCAAGAATACCATTCACAATCTAAACTAACTGCTAACTGCCATAAATTTGTGTGTTGTTCCCAACGAATGTGATGATTTTTGCTAACTTCATATACAACAACAATATCTAATTGTTGACAGATCATCACTTAGTTATCAATTTTATCCATCTCCTCGCCAGAACCTGGAGATGAATAGGCCATCTCCATTCACAAGTCTGAATGGCCAAAAAGCCTTAATAGCTTAATAACCTACACGCGGTTATTAAATTCTGATGACGGTTTCTCTCGCCTGATTTAGGCAAGCAACCAATACAGATCGAAACTCACCACCATATTACCAACTCAACTGCTCACCATCTCTAGAACCGAAAGATATGACATCATGTTCCCTAATAGTTATGCTGCTTACGCAAAACCAGCATCAAGATTGAGATTTGACTGAAACGAAAGAGGTGTACCGTTTCTAATCTAGAATAAACCACCAGCAACTAAGATATCCTCTTCTAGAACCTTTCCTGTCCACTTATCTCAGTCCAAACAGCCGACAGATTACCTCCAAGTTGCAATTTTTAATCCAAAATCAACCCAAAAATTATATATTGTTGCACTAATCAAAAGACGAGCACAGCACCATCGAATCTCCGCAAACACCAACCAAGATTTTTCCCCACAAAGGACAATTTTTTGCCAAATCTAGCACCCAAAAGTTGTTATTCGCAGCCCACCCGCAGGGGGAAAGAGGGGGGAAGCGAGACAGATCTTAAAAGGCAAGCTCAAACTCCTCAATCCCCGAAGCCACAGTATTTCTATTTCCGACAAGCGCACCAGGCTAAACAAAGGGGAAAAAAGGATTCAAAAATCGCTCACCTCCAAGCTGCTTGGGCTTGGGCTCGGGCTGGGCCCTGGCGTCGATCGACGACGGCGGCAGCAGGAACGAGGCGGGCGACGAGGCCACGGACTCCTCGAGCTCGGCGCGGCCGCCGAACCCTAGCCAGTCCCCGCCGCCGGCTCCGAGCACCGCCGGCTGCGGCGCGTGGTGGCGCGCGTCGCCGCTCTGCAGCGAGAGCATCTCCACCCGGGTGGGGAAGCCTCCCTAGAACGCGCGGCCGGCCAGATCGCCGGGAGGGTCGATCCGATCCCTCCGCGCTCGAGGAGGGGTGGAGGGGGTGGGTTGCTCGAGCAAGAGCCTTCGAGATGGAAGGGTGGGGACGAGAAGGGAGAGAGGGAGCAGTAATTGCGAATTGGAAAACGGAAGCTGCTTCTGCTGCGGCAGAGGTGTAAAATATGGGGCACCCCTTCGGGGGTTTATATAGGTATGTTCAGACCGAGCGAGAGTAGAAAAGGGTATTTATTTACTTTCCTTTCCATTGCCCGGGCACGCGGGTTCTATTTTACTTCCTCCGGCTCGCTATTTTTGGAGAAAATTGATACTTTGTCATCCTATTCGGTGGGCTTTGATAAAATACCACTTTCTAGAATGATCACTATAAAATACCACTCTTAACATTGACACTTTGATTATTTGCCATTTTGAAGATTTTTAGGATTCTTAATTATTTTTAATCATTTTCATATTATATGCCATGAGAAAAGACATCTTTACCCTTGGCCATTTCAGATATAATTCCCGTTCTCGGTGCGTGAGAGACAAAGGGTGGCTCGCATTCGGTGGGACACGAGAGACCGAGAGAGGAGGTCCTCCGCCATCATGACGACGACGGCGCCGCCCTCCTCGGCCGGTCACTGCACTACCGCCTCCGATTTCTCTTGTCTTGTGCCCCTCCCGGCCCCGACTTCCGGCGGCAAGAAGGCGGCGCCCCCCACTGACAGCGCCTCCCGGCGGCTGGCCCCCGACTTCTCTTGTCGGCTGCCCTCCCGGCCTCCCCAGCTTCCAGCGGAAGAACCCGGTCATGGCGCCCTCCCGGCGGCGCCTCCCACGGCACGCCCGCCCTACGGCCAGTATACCGCCCTGCCCCTACTTCTCTCGCAAGACGCCACGCAGATCGCCTCCCCCGCCTCCCGACTTGGAAGAACCCCACGACGACAATATGAACTCCATTCCATTTGACACTCCTCGTGGTAAAAGTTGTTACTAATTTGTTCTCTTTACTATTTTTTCATCGAGTTAGTGGAGCTAACTCGATTTATTTGTTCTTTTCTCCGTGTACAAATCGGTTAGGTTGGATCCGAGTATGCGTGTAGAATACGCCAAATTGATCCATACAAGCGAATGTCTCGAACCGCCTAAATCGATATGCTTGTTACTTGTACAAATGAACCTCTACTCCTTGAGCATGGGACAAGTTCGTATAGCAAGTTTAAATGTAGGTATTGGTGAAATATCGGTTGGGGTGATTGATCGGGATAACTTGGAAATTCAGAAACACAAGATGAGGAAGGTAGAATTGATTATGAGTGAGGATCGGTTATATGGGCTTCTAGGTTTGAGGATGAAGATGAGAGGCAAAGTAGTAAACATGTTGTTGGTCCGAGCAATGTAATAAACAAGTGGTCTTAGGGTCATTGAGGACACCGAGGGGCGATCATTCTCGTTGATGATGACATACCGGTGAACTTATAATAAGTTATGACAAGGATAACCCATGTATGGATCTTGGCACTAAGTATCCTCAATGAAGGAATTCAGTTAGGCTGTGAGGCAAGATGCTATCAACAAGGATGCCTTATGCCAAGGATAACCCATGTATGGATCTTGGCGTCTTGTGAGAGTAGGGGTAGGGCAAGCAGCCGCCGGGGGGGGCGCCAGACGGGTTGCCGCCGCTGGAAGTGAGTGAGGCCGGGAGGGCACACAAGACAAGAGAAGTCTGGGAGGCCTGTGGCCGTGAGGGCCGTCATTCAGGGGGCGCCAGGGTTGCCGCCATGAAGTCGTGGGCCGGGGAGGCACACGACAAGAGAAATCGGGGCAGGGCGGTGCCGTAGATCGGCCGGAGCGGGCGCAGCCGCCGCTGTCATGGTGTGTCGGGAGGACCTCCTCCTCTCGGCCTCTCTCGTGTCCCACCGAATGCGAGCCGCCTGCCGCCCTTTGTCTCTCACGCACCGAGAACGAGAATTATATCTGAAATGGCCAAGGGCAAAGATGTCTTTTCTCATGGCATATAATCTGAAAAAGCCCACCGAATAGGATGGCAAAGTATCAATTTTCTCCTATTTTTGTCCACGTATTATACGTATGGGGCGAAGAAACATTAAATTTAAAATATAATTAATAAAAAATGATCATATATTTCTATTAGCCGAAGTATAACCTAACTATATGACCTTTTTAAAGCATTCAAGTACTTACGGTGAGTAAAAAATTACGATAATTTCACTCTAGATTCTCTTAATAGGTAAATATATGGAAACAACACGGAGAACACTAGCATTGTTTCTTTCTATTTTCCATTTTGGATTCATACTCGATTACAGAAGCCGTATCTAACACGCGACGTCGTTTACCACTTTAAGATTACAGATAATTAGTAGAAAATATTTTTTCTGAAATTAGTCATACTCGAATATTATTATGACTAGCGAAGACTAGTATGTTTCATAGCATGTACATCGTGACGCCACATTAAATGACGTGGACCCCACTTTTGCCATGCCCATTAACTCCAAACCCGCCCCGCTCCACACGGTTTCACGCAGCTTCACCTTCTGGCTTTTTTGCTTTTAGTTTATGTAATTCAGAAAGCATTTGAAACTTCTAATTTAGTTTATTTTAACTTTTTATTGTTTTTTGTTTTTATTTCTTTGCATTGTACGTGACTTTAGATTTTTTTCTTTATTTTTTTAGAAAAACTAATAACAATTATAGTGTAATTTCAGTCAAAAATCACAGCCAGAAATTTAAACCAAAAGTTAGTTGGAGCACCACCATGATGTGTGCTTGGAATTTATTTTTGTCAATTTCTAGCTCCGCTATTGTCTGTTCCTTAATTTTATAAAAGGAAGCTTAAATAAATACTTTCTCTATTTACAAATATAATAAATATATTAAAACTACCACAAAACCATGCTTTTTGAAGTATAGATTTCAAAAGAGCACTTTTTTTGTCCAACTTTCACCTTACCACATTTTTATTGTAACCAACGGTTTTGACGTGGTGGGCTCCCTCACCAAAGCCACCCTAATACCATCATGCTGAGCTAACATAAAAGCGTGAGGACTACCACCTTGCTACATGCACGATTAGCTGGACCACTTCGAACACCCAGAGCCTCCAATTTGTGCCCTGGGGCAAGAGCTGTTGATTATGTCGCACAACCCACTCAGTCATGGTGAAAATTAATTCTGTCCAAATCACAAACGAGTCTAGTCCGGTTTCGTGCCTTGTGGTTCGTAACGGTAAAAACATGGTTTTATGAAATATTGCGCAAAAGAAAAATAGGGTTCTTTGAAGGAAATTCTTAAATTGTGCACAGTTTTAATAGAGGAGCATGATTTTAAGAAATATACTGAAGGGGCACATCCTATCAAACTTTCTTCAACTTCAGCCTCTTGCGTATAGAAATAAAATAGGTATAGTTAGTGTCGGTGCATTTATGATGGTAAATCCTTTCATGATATAATAATTAATTTGATTTATATTTACCAAATTGGTGGTGAACATCACAACAGTGTATAGATCCTACGATGATACCATATCTTTCACCCTTCAAAACGAGATAGTGCTATATTTTTTTGTAAACAGAAAAGGTGACCAAGGCGCTCAATATCACCGATCATTTTTTACCTGTCCCGGGGTAAAAAAAAAAAGGCTGAGACCCGGTGTTTCAAGATTTCTGCAGAGCTTAAAATGTTCGAGCGAACTATTTTTTAGGCGTGGCGTCGAAGTGAATGTGGTTAGGCGGCTGAGCATCTGAGCTGTTTTTTCTTGGAGCCGACAATTCAACCCGGCACTGCCTGTGCAGAACCATCCAAGTCTGACCAGGACACAGCAGCAACCCCCAGGCTGGATTCGCTGTGGCGAGGCCACCGCCGATCCCTTCCGTCGTCGCCGACGTGTCATTGCGGACAAGCCGGGACAGCTCGAATAATCCAAAGCTTAGGCTTTAGAATTAGAGCGATTGTGCATCAATCAACGAACTCACGAAGACCACATAGGCAAGTGCGGCAGGAGATCCTTGGTGGCTCCTTGGGACCGACACCTGTAAAGGAGGGTACTCGGAGCCTGGCCGTCATGGTCAAAGCCACCGCTCACAGCTCTCCACGTTATATTGTTCTACTAGAAGCTATTTGTTTTATTTCTGCTGTGACTTACATTGCTTCGAAAAGGAGATTATCTAGCACGAACAGATTCGTGCAGCGGTCTTTCTTTTTTAAAAAAAAATATAAAGGAAAAACATGGCATGGCTTTAGGTATCTCAATTTTGCTCAACTTTTAAGGCTACCTCGTCCATACAAAAGAGAGACTTTGCCCAAAAAAATTTAAGATCGCCTTTTAATATTTTGTATTAGTTAGTGAGGCCAATTTTGGGAGGTCGCCCGGAAAAACACTTGTTTGTGTTTTCAAAATTGCAGTGTGTGCTACTTGTTTACATGAAAGCAGCAACTTGCTAGGTCAATGGCGGACACACATCCTGTCAAGAGTATTCCGTCAAAATCTGACACTGGCTAGGTCAACGTGTAAGCTGAATCATTTCGTTGAACTGAGCACCAATGGATACTAATGTAGGCACCCCTTCCATTTCTCCTCCAGTGCCAATGGATACTAATAGTGGTAATCTTTATCCGTGTTGTTATAATCCTTATTGCTAGTACATATATGCAGGTATGCTGCTAGTACATATATGAAGGTATGCGCTGCTTGCTACATCCATTTCTCCTCAGATCTAACCGTCTGCATCTTAAAAAAAGATCCATTGCATCAGTCAAGCCATTAGATTTGCGAAGAGCGGTGTGGATTGAGATTGTCACAATTGATGCAGCTTACACAATGTTTTTGCTAAAATAGTTTATGCTACATAGTGTCGGAATTCGAATATGTAAATCCGGACTCTATGTATATATTGCACTAGTCCAGGATTACACTAGTATAGATGAAATATCAACCACGATCACGATTAACTAAGAAAGACTTAAATATTATTAATTATCAGAATTGCGACCTTATGGTCAAGTTTACAATTTAATAACCTAAAAGACTAACAAAACTAACAGTGGAAAGACAACGAAAAGGGCAGTAGCCACTCAATATGCACATAAGCAATCGATTGGGAAGCGATGTCCTAATCTAAGAAGTCATTGAAGAATTTTCCTTCAAATACCTCTGGCTGATATGGCTCTTCTTCAGTAACTGAGCAAATATAGATATAGTTGTAAGTACATAGAGTGCTCAGTAAGTTATTTGTAACAAGATGCAATATAAGTATGCAATGTTTAACAAAGATAGATGAGTGGTTACTTTGCAGAAAGCAACAATTTGAAATAAACACAATAAATAGATTGAAAGCAAACTGTGAAAATAGGTAATAAGCATTAATGAAAGGAATTGAGTAAACCACAACCACAAGTGAACCGAACATCCATTCAATGAACCACTCATGAACTAACTTTTCACGTAATGAGACACCGGTGAACTAACTTTTCATGTAATGAGACACCAGTAAACTAACTATTCACTTCCCAAACTTAACCCAATCAAGATTTTATGAAAATCTCTACCCATCGTATGAAATCATTGAGCATTATCCATAACAGAGAACACAACTATTCGAATAGTTTTACACTCTGCAGAGGTTATACAACTTTACCCACATGAGATAATGCTCTTATCATGTTGACCAATAGACGCTTCCTTAGGCGTGCGACAAAGTGATTATCATAAAGCCTTTACAATGCTCAATTTCAAATTAACTTCACCTACTAAAGTTTCGCTGCCGAGTATGCTAATCACCTAGTCGGAAAACCCCCTCTTGTGCCATGTGGAGAATTACCCACAAATGAATTTACCATCCACATCATCTCAATGACAAAATTAAAGTTGAAACATCATAAATTAATTAGCCAAGTCTATTCCATACTATGTACGTGGTTGTACGATAAGACTCGGATCAATGACTCACAAAATTAAGTTCTTAGACATTACCTATGTGAGACATCCACACCCCAAGAGTACTAACCGCATTTCCCCCTTTTTGCACAATCACTCGCCCAAGTAAAAACTAATGACACTACCCATGTCATGGTACTCAAATTATGACCTTTCTCCAAATGGCATAGCCCTGAGCCTGTATGTAGGTGTAGGACCGAAATGGCAACAGAGGGGGGGGGTGAATGGTGCCTTTGAAAAATTAAAATCCTCCCCTCAAGTACTCACACAGCAGAAAAAGAACTCGCTGGAAGACACATATCAAGAAAAGAAATCAAATCCAGAGAGTAAGGAAAAATCAATGCTCACGGCTAGCTAGTAGTATCACTGATATGAGCTAGTATCACTGAGCTGGAAGTACCGCTGAAAATGCGATAGTACCTTTGAGCGGTAGTACCTCTCGACGAGCGGTAGTACCGCACCAAGAACAAAGACGCTGAAAAAGAAATCTGAGAAATTCGTAAGATTCTCGGATTCTTGGCTTGGGAAACTTTGAGAATAGCAAGGAAACACTTCCAGAAGGATAAGCCAAGAATCAATTTCAAGATTTCTCTAGAGAATCGAAAGGGAAGACAAATACCCAAAAAATACAGAGGGTTCTCCAAAAATCCAAAATTCTATTCCAACTCTGATCCTTTGACCACGAAACTTTGCAGATATCTTAGCAATAGTCACAAGACTCTACGAGGCAAGATTCAAGCCATCATAGAGAAGGAAACAATGTTTGGAGCAAAAACCCTAGAAACGAGATATGAAGGACAAAGAGAGCCAAAAACGCAAATCTGAGATTAAAACTTGATTTGCTCTTGGGAAAACTCGATCAAATGACCTTGAGGTACTATCCCATCACAGAGCAACCCATTTCACACCTTATAGGCAAGAAACAACAGGAAAAACAGAGAATCAAGAACTCGCCCAAAAAGAAGAAACGAGGAACAGGGAGCACAAGAGTGAAAAGAAACTTCAGATTTCCATTTCTAAACAAAAGATGAGTACAAAGGAGTCTCGATACGCATGGACATTCGAACAAGAAGAAGGATTACAAGACTCTCAACTCATCTCCACTCTCTCCTCTCTCAAATCCTCAAGATCACCAAGAACTCTCCATAGTTCTTGGGAGGAACACACACAGGGGTGGAGGCGCCTTGTCGCACACAACCACTCTCACCCACTAAAGCCTAAAGCAAAACAACCTCCAAAGGCTCTTTTGACTAAAGGAAACCCTAAATCCTTTCCATGTGTTCAAGGAGGCATGCAGCCTCTCACCTCTATTTATAGCCCTTGGCTAACGGGTCTCCAACCTGTTACGCCGGCTAAACCCGAACGGAGACCGCTCCCACTTAGGACCTCGCGAAATGACCATTTCGCCCTCCCGCACCTTCCGGAAGCTTCGTGCTCCTTGTCGCCCAAGCCTCGCAACCACCTCGAGTCTCCGCCGCCTTCGACACATCCCCACCGCTCGATCTCAACGCCACCGCGCCTAGTCCGGCCACCTCGCCTCGCCACGACTCGCCTCGACGCCCCGCACCACACGCATAATAAACACATCACATAGCACCATTTGGATAACATGAATTAACCACATGCCCTAAATATCAAACCATCCAAACCAAACTCAAATTCTATGCCTCGACTGCTCGTCTGCGCCACAGTAGTACTCAGAAGGCAAATCATGCAGATTTAAAAAACTGGGAGCAAGACAATCGAACCCATTTCGCAAATTTCCAACAAGACGTGTCAATTACTCATCACAAACATGGGAGCACCTCTCACATGGTCTCTCAATCTCCCCCTTGATGAGTATATTGACAAACATGAAAAATGCATAAAAGTTTGGTTTGAAGAATCCAACATGGTCCGTAGAAGGAATGAAACAAATGACCATGTCGACGGAAGAATCACTAGAGCAACTCAAGAAAGAGCAAATTGATCTCCAAAGCTCTAGAAAGATCCCAAAGACTTATTTTTCAAAATTCTCCCTTTTGGCAATAAACACATCAAGGATGCAGAGAGAGAATATAACATATTTTGGATAAAATGACTCAAGTTTGTTTATTCTATGCATTTAGAGCCATGAGAATTATCCAAAATGACCATTAAGAATTACATCAAGCCATAACACATAAATATGCTATCTAGATCATGACAAGATATGTATATGCCAGCTAAACCAAAAAGATGACAATATGAAATGTAGTGCAATTTGTGAACAAGTCAAGTCATCAATAAGCAAAGTCTAGCTAGAGACATCCAAGGATGATGCAAGCCATGTCAATTAAGCTAAGCGGAACCAAGAAGCTAATATTGAGTCCAAGTAGAGTGCTATATGCTCAAGAGTGAAACATTTGTTCAAGTACTTGATTCTTTTAGTAGCTTAAGCAAATTGAGCACAAATGACATATTTTCTTTTGAAACTTATGGTCGTTTCCAACCAATATTTTTATCATGTGCTAGATCTCAAGCCTTATGCGACTACTCCAAGCAAGAAGCTTAAGAAGATAGTCTAGGTCATCCAAAACTCCCCCTGAGTTTATGCCTAGTGCAATGGCAAGCCGTCTCATGAGAAAGAATTGGTGAAATCGCTTTTTCGCACAAAGAGATCTTTTGCTTTTAACAGATTGTACTAGCTTATGCATCATCAAGAGACCGAAACACTCAAACTAAGGCTCAATAGAGATTCAATGCTCAACTCACTTACTAGACATGGCATGGATCATAAAAGGATAGCTCAAGAAAGACTAATCTCGAGTGCTAACATGACAAGTTTTAGTTCAAATTGATTGCTCTCAGGAATATGCTAGCCAAGGGGCTTTGAGTAGATTCCTAGTTCAAAGCAACATCATTTTGCAGCTACTCGATCACAAACTCCATTCAAAATGAAAAGAGGCAGAGAACAGAAGACACAGAGAAATACAAGAGAACAGAACATCTCAAACACATGATTTCTCAAATGGATTCATAGAGATGAACGATTACATAAGAGTAAAATCTACAACCATTTCATCCCCCATCTCACATCTAGAGAGGAACACATGCAAAAGAGAAAGACAAGAACGTCTGCCCAACAACTCACTCAGAGAGAACAGACAAAAGCAAAACCTACCCCTCACATCTAAAACAGAAAGAAGAAGGACCAGAGCAACCTCCTCTGCCCAACAACTCCTCACACCACAAAGGAGAAAAAGAAAAGACATCCAAACATGGAGAGCCAAAAACTAAAAAACCCTCACTTGGCACTAGAGAACACCCTCTTTATTTATAGCTGTAAGATCGAGGTGACCGACTAGAGGGGGGTGAATAGGCGGTCTTAAAAATTCTCTACAAATTATTGCTAATTAATTCTCTACAACTTCCGACGTCCGGTAGTACCGCTCACACAGAGCCGGTACTTCCGCTCCCTGTTAGTACTGCTCACACAGAGCCGGTACTTTCGTAGGCCAGACTTTCTGCTCATACAGAGCCACTCGGACTACTCACGTCCGGTAGTACCGCAACACATGCTTGGTTTTTTGATTACGGTAGTACCGCTCACACAGAGCCGGTGAGTTCCGATTTTGAGCAAGGTCGATATCTCAATGATTTTGCAAAACACATTTGCAAACTATGATATCATGCACACAAGGTTATAACATGATTTTCAACAAGTTGCAAAACACATTCGCACACTTTTGAAATCATGACACAAGGATTAAATATGAGCTTCAACCATTTGCAAAACACATTTACAAATATAAGCCTCATATCCCAAAGAATAGAAACATGGACTTCAAGCACTTGCAAAATACATTCGCAATGTATAGTCCCATGTTACAAAGAAATTCAACACATGGGCTTCAACTATTTGTAAAACACATTCGCAAATATAAGCCTCATGTCACAATGAGCTAGTGAGGTGAGGTTGAGCCATCAACACATGATGAGACTCAAACTACTAGACATGACTCCTCTTAATAGTACGGCACCTATACTAACAATACGGTCTTCAAACCAAACACCAAGATCGGTAAAAGATTAGGAACTTATCCTTAGCCCTAGCTAGCCATACCTTTGCCTTGGGTCATCATCTTGATATGCATCAACGCATGATGCATCTTTTCATCAACTCCATCAACACATAATGGACTTTGCTTGATCAACACATGACCACCTTCATGCATCAACTCATGACGCATCTTCTTCATAACGACCTTCAACTCATGAAGCCATCATCTTCTTGATAGCATTCAACTCATGAATCTATCATCTTCTCGCATCTTGACTTGATGATCTTCAACACATGAAGTCATCCCATGTCATCCTCATTTGTGGAACCTAATCTATTCATCCAACTCATGAAAACCGTTAGTCCACAAAATAATTATCATCAATTACCAAACTTCACAAATAACACATAATGGAGGGACAAGATTCAAGAATCTTCCCTTTTTGGTAATTCATGACAATCTCAACAAATCATGAGATATAAATTTGATTTACGAGTATACAACTTATACACAATAATTTGTATACTCTAAGATAAGCACAAAGCTTACTTATCCAGTTGTCATTTGACTATTCAACCATTAACACATAATGGAGAAGTTAGTTGATAACCCGATTACACGTGAGTATATATGAACTACACAAGTTATATATATACTCAACAATACATTTCAATGTAAAGATCCCAAATATGCATATTGAAAGAAGCATGGATCAATACTCATGAAACTCCAAAATATATAGAGAGCTCCTCCTAAATGTGTGCATACAAGTGTATATAAAGAAAGACATATGTATATATTCATTTTGAACAAATTGCGGAGTTCAATCTATATTTTGGATCTAAGGAATGCATTAATATATGAGAGAGTGATTTCGAATGCATACCTCTTTTGATTTCACCTTTTCATCCAAATGAGACTAAGCAAGAATAACACTCAAACAAACATATTAGTCTCATATATGCATTTGTCATTATCACCAAAACAACATAATGGTATATGATATTATCATTAAAATCACATTACGATATTTGTCATTAACACCAAAACCAACTTAAATGGAGCTTGATCTTTCAATAGCCTTCCACTACCGGGTTCACAATTCGCTTTGCCTGATATCTCCAACCAAATATGCTTCCACGTTGTAGCCTTGCGCATTTTACCAAAATGCCACTCCTGCACATTCTTGGAAGCTTCCTGTTTTATTGCTATCCAAACCTCGCAACCACCTTGAATCCTCGCCGTCTTTGGCATCTCCCGACCGCCGACCTCAAAGACCGCCGTGCCTAGTCCGACCATCCCATGCCTCACCACGACTCAGCTTCAAAGTCCTGCAGCCATCACAGACAAGAAAACATCACATAGCACCGCTCGAAACACTATAATCATACATCAGCATCAATAGAAAAAACTTAAGCATGAAACACCCAAATCAAACTCAATCTTTCCAGAACACGTGTCAATTACTCATCATAAACATGAGGTCACCTCCACATGGTCTCTCAATCTCCCCCTTGATGAGTATATTGACAAATACAGAAAAAAGCATAAAGTTGAGTTTGTTTTGAGAGTCACACATAGTCTAAAAGAAAAATAAGGAGACTCAAGACCATGTTGACAAGAGGAGCAAAAAATACAAAGAGTAAATTTTTCTCCAAGGCTCTAGAAAATTCCCTTGAAATGACTTTTTCTCCATTATTCTCCCCCCTTTTGGCAATAAAATCATCAAGATGCAAGGAGAAAAATAGAGCATGACTTGAGTGAAATGGTTGTATTGTATTCAATCTAAGCAATTAGAGCCATAAAGATTATCCAAAATGACTTTAGAAGTATTACACCAAGCCATAACACAATTGGATGCTATCGAGATCATGACAAGGCATGTATAATCAAGCTAAACCAAAAGGTCATAATCTGAAATTTAGTCGAATTTCTTAGCATGGCAAATCATCCAAGATTATAGTCTAGCTAAAGGTATCCAAGGATGATGCAAGCAATGTCAATATTCTAAGTGGAGTCAAGAAGCTAGGATTGAGTCAATTTAGAGTGCTACAAGTTCAAGAATAAATCATTTTTTCATGTACTTGGTCTTTTTGTAAGTAAGCAAATTTAGCACTATTGACATATTTTTCTTTTTAGAAACTCATGGTTGTTTTCAACCAAATTGTTTTGTTTAGTCATGTGCTAGATCTCAAGCTTTATGCAACCACTCCAAGCTAGAAGCTTAAGAAGATAATATTGGTCAACCAAAACTTCCCTAAGTTCATGCCTAGTGCAATGACAAGCAGTCTCATGAGAAAGAATTGGTGAGATCGGTTCTTTCACACAAAAGAGATCTTTTTGCTTTTGTTGAATTTAGTTCAAGAACAAGGAGTTAACAATAACTCATGCTTCACAAAAGAACTAGCAAAGCTTAATCTAAAGCTCAATAATGATTCAAGACTCAACTCAGCCTATTCGACATGGCATGAATCATAAAAGGATAACTAAAGACAGACTAGTCTCAAGAGCTAACATGACATGATTTAATTCAAGTTGTGCATTATTAATCAACCTATCATGGCAAAGACTAGACTACACATATAAAGTCATGATAAATCTAGCAATTTATCACATATCATAGAAAGATGTAATGCATTGTAAACATGTCATAAAGAATAATAATCAAGGCTCCATGTAGTTATATTTCAATGCAGAATGCTGAAATGAAATGCAAGAAAATCCAGCTCCCCCTCAACATGTGATGCACTTTTAGTTCAAGTTGAGTTATGACGACATTAAGATCCAGAAAATCTCAAATGAACTCCCCATGAACCAAAGCAACAAATACGAGAAGCTGGCAAAGAAATCAAAAGGCAGTCCTTAGAGCATAGATAAAATATAGAGAAGACTATGGCTCAGACTGGCTCTCATCTACCCTATATGGATCTAGGACTAATAGCTGGTCTACTAACACACTAGGGAGTAAACACGTTCCTTGTCTACCCAAGGTGGCCCGACCCTTGCTAGATCGCAAGTGAGTGAACTCAACCTAGTGAAAAGAAAAACAACTAGAAGCAGAAAAGCAACTAGAAGCAGCAACCTAGAAACATAAGATGAGAGGAAGCAATCTAAGCAACTAAGCGAAAGAACCACTCTAATCTATGCTAGAAGGACTAACCCAAATGCACGCTTAATGCAATGCAACAGAAGGAAACAGGAGCATAAAAGATAAAGCATAAAGTACGAAGCTCCCCCTCACAACAATTGGTTCGTAGGACTAATAGGTTTGTGCAAGTATTTTATAGCTTAGTCTCATTTGGATGGAAAGGTGAATTCAAAGAGGTATGCATTCTTTAGATCCAAAATATTAATTGAACTTCTCTATTAGTCCAAAATGAATATGTGCATATGTCATCATTATATACACTTGTATGCACACATTTATGGGAGCTCTCTTTATGTTTTGGAGTTTCATGAGTATTGATCCATGATTCTTTTAATATGCATATTTAGGATATTTACTTTGAAACACATCCGTTGAGTATATATAGCTTGTGTAGTTTATATATACTCATGTGCAATCGGGTTGTCATCTAACTCCTCCATTATGTGTTAATGGTTGGGCGATTAATGACAATCGGATAAGTAAGTTTTGTTTAAAGCTTATCTTGTAGTATACAATTGTTGTGTACAAGTTGTATAACTGCAAATCAATTTTTATCTCATTAGTTATTGAGATTGTCATTAATTACCAAAAAGGGAAGATTGTTGAATCTGGTCCATCCGTTATGTGTTAATGGTAAAGTTTGGTAATTGATGACAATTATTTTGTGGACTAACATTTTCTATGAGTTGAATGGATAGGTTAGGTTTCACAAATGAGGATGACTTAGAATGACTTCATGTGTTGAAGATCATCTAGTCAAGATGTAAGAAGAATATTGCTTCATGTGTTGAAGGCTATCAAGAAGATAATGCATCATGAGTTGATGCATGTCCAAGAGGAGATGATCATATGTTGATCAAATCAAGTAAAGACCATCATGTGTTGATGGAGTTGATGCGAAGAATGCATCCTGAGTTGATGCATATCAAGACGATGACCCAAGTCAAAGATATGACTAGCTAGGGCTAAGAATGTGTTCCTAGTTTTTTACCGGTCTTGGTGTTTAGTTGGAAGACCGGATTGCTAGTATAGGTTGTCGTACTATTAAGAGGGGTCATGTCTAGTAGTTTGAGTCTCATCATGTGTTGATGGCTCATCGTCACCTGCTCTAGCTTATCTTAGCATGAGGCTTGCATATACGAATGTGTTTTGCAAATGGTTGAAACTCATGTGTTGAATCCGTGCAACATTGTACTATGCATTGCAAATGTGTTTTGCAAGTGCTTGAAGTCCATGTTTTCATTCTTTGTGATATGAGGCTTATATTTGCAAATGTGTTTTGCAAATGGTTGAAGCTCATATATAATCCTTGTGACATGTGACTTATGTTTGCGAATGTGTTTTGCGAATGTGAGAAGTCCATGTACCAATTGTTTGCGTCATGAATCCAAAAGTGTGCAAGTGTGTTTTTGCAACTCGTTGGGAATCATGTGTGATCCTTGTGTGTGCATGATATTGTAGTTTGCAAATGTGTTTTGCAAAATCTGTTGAGATATCTGCACTTCTCAGGAAAAATCGAAACTAACGTTGTGTGCGTAGCGGTACTACCGGAGGTCGAAAGTATCGCCTCTATGTAAGCGGTAGTGCTGGATCTACGGTTAGACCGCCACCGAGAACGACAATGATCACCGAGAACCAGCAGAAGATCAGATTGTCCGGCGGTCGACCGGCATGCTAAAAGCGGTCTGACCGGCTCGCGGAACCACCGTTCCTTCGCGCGGAACCTTTTTTCCAAAGAGCGACTCTGCAGATTTTTCTGAGAAGCGGTCGACCCAGATGTTGCAGGCTCGACCGACCGCCGGCCTAACAGGCTCAGAGGGCGGTCTGACCGGTCCTATGTGGGCGGTCTGACTGGGGTTTTCTCCGCAACGGATATTTTTCTGACCGTTGGCGAGGCGAGAGGAAGTACCGACCACTGGCCAGAGGTACTTCCGATTTCCCTAATTTTTCAGGGATTTGGTTCCAACGGCTAGTTTTCTTGTGTGAGGTAAAAATACCCCCTTGTGATCGGTTAGAGAGGTTGCTGCTGACCTTATTCTGTACTCTTGAGTTAGAGTGAGGCTCTTGTAACATCCCAAAATTTTGGATATTCAAAATAGGAAATTTTTAAAACTTTTCTTGCATTTTGCTGGCATTCAAATTTTCTTCTGAATATTTATTTGAAACCTTATTGAGTTTTGTGGCATACAAACCCTAGATTGGATATTCATAATTTAATTAGAACAAAGTAATATCAAAATCAAAATCCAAGGGCAAATAATTAAAATCCGAAAATTGAACACAAAAACTTAACTGAAAATTTAAAATTTGGAATATCATGTAAAACTCCAAAAATTAGTAAAACCTAATGCAAATTAAAATTTTAAATTAAAAATTAAAATTTCAAATCTTGGTTTGGATCCTTTATTTTCTATTTTTCTTCCCTTTCCCTTTTCTCTCCCACTTCCATGTGGGCCCACTCCTTCTTCTCTCTCTCTCTCTCTCTCTTCGTCCTCCCTTGCTGGCCCTCCTCCCTTCTTTCTTTTTTTCTCCCCCGAGCGCCCCCGCCCGCTCCTTCTTCTCCTTCCTCGCTCGCTACCCCATTCTTTCTCTTTTCCTCCTTCATTCTGGTACTGCAACCCTCCGTCACCCCTTTCTCCTTTTCGTGCTCTCGCTCGCGCCACTGCTCGCGTGGCGCAAAGTTGCCCGCTGCACCGCCAATATCACCGCATGCCCGACTCGTCTTGTCACCATCGAACTGCACCACCGGAGCCTCGTCACCTCACCTCGACCGCGCTAGGAGCCGCCCGCTGTCTCCGCAGTCCCCCTTCCAAGCCCATAAGTACCCCGCCACTCCATTTTCCCTTGTCCTATCTTCACCAAGACCCGAGAGCCCGCCACCGCAGCCTTCGCCCAATTCCGCCACTCCGCTGCTTCTTCCCGAGCGATCGCGCCATACCGCGCCCCACTCCTCAAGTACTATCCTCCCATTAATCGAAAACCGCGCCGAGCTCGCTGGGTGCCCTCTTCTCGCCGCCAACGCCGCCCACCGGCGCCATTACTCCCTCGTGGCTTCTCCGGCCGATTCTGCGCTCTGGGAGCACCCCACCACCGCGACGGACCACCACCGACCGTCTCCGGAGTTCCTCCTAAAGGATCGCGAGTAGGCTACGAGCGTAGAAACAAAATTTTCTACCGCGCACACAAGAACATCATGCTTAGGAGGATCATGGATCGTTACCACTAGACGCCAGCAGCAATGAAGAAGAGTTGGAGAAGCCGATCCAACCACGCGCGTCGAAGTAGTAGTGGAAGTAGTCGATCGTCCCGAACCGATCGCTCCTCCACGCGATCAACCCCACCACGAGCGATCCAATCAGAGGTTGTTGATGCCGATCAACGCCGCAACGAGCGCCGCCCACCGTATCCACACGTCCGGGTGGAACGCCGATCGCGAGTGTACCAAAGACTCGCGAGCGGCTAGGGTTTGGCTCGAGGTGGCGGCTACGGATTAGCTCTGGATTATCAAAGTGCGCCCTCTCCCCGCCTCCATATATATAGACCTCCTCACTTGGGCCTCGTGGACCGAGGCCCAATAGGAGTCTATCCGGATCTCTATCCGATTGAGCCCATATCCGAATCACATTCGAATTAGTGTTCCAACCCGCTAAGTGTGCGACCAGAGGTTCACGATACTTGGTCGCGACCGAAACACCTTTCCGGTCACCGTGTTAATAGCGGCCTCTAGTAAGACATATTAACCCCAAAGTATACGTAAAGATCATATCTACCGAACTCGTAATGTTCTCATGTACTAATCCCTTTGCCTCACGATATAGATTAAGCTCAAGGCGAGACCGTGTCATCCTTTTAATAGCTCAATCACTCTCTCGATTCCGTGATGGATTATAAACTCGTGATTGACCTCAATCACCTTGGCATGGCCATGCACTTTCATAATCCATTACATCGAGGGGCCGTAGATATCTCTCCCATAAGGAGGGGCAAATTCTATCTTGATCATTCACATCCCACTACATGTTTCATGGCAAACCCAAAGACTACTTTTATGACTACCCGATTACGGAGTAGTGTTTAGTAGTCCCAAAGTAAGCTACTACGCATGTTGGGAACCATGATGATCTCAAGTCTAAGGATTCCACATAAACACTACTTGAGACCAACCGATGACACATAGAATCTCCGCAGTGTCTCATGGCGGGTCTATCCAACATATGTTCACTAACACATGTCCATATTATTGATTTGGTATTCCATACCATGATCCATGAGACATGATCATCAATCAATACATATGTCGATCTTTGAATCATATTTGTTCCTCATATGAAATATAATCGGGATCATTTAGAAATAGCAACATTTTGGCATTAAGAGTCTCATGAATAAGTCACATACTCATTGATCAATAATGATAATGTCTATTTCAAGGAACAAAGCAATGTATCATAAACATAGTATGTGATATATTCAACATCTCCATGTTGCCTCTAGGGCATATCACCAACACCTCCTCCACCGCAGTTCGCCGCCACCGTGAGCCCACTGTGCCACTCCCGACCACCGCCGCCACCGCCCACTCAGACATTTCCTCTCGGCAAACTCCTGGTAAGCTTCCCCTACCCCCTCTAGCTTCCGCCGCCAAAACCCTCCCTCCATCACGCCGCCGCTCCATTCCCACCCCCGCCGGCCGCCCAACCCGCCCCCACCGACCCGCCATCCGAGCCGCCGCCGCCTTCTCCACCTGCATCTACACCTCCCAGGAACCCATTTTGCCGGACCACTCCCCCCTCCGAACTCCTCTCGCCGGAGCCCTCACCGCCGACCCGCGCCTGCTTGCTCTGCTTTCACGGTACGGTGTCCCGCTTTAGTTCCCCAGACCAGCGCTAGTTTATTTAATATCCACCCCGTCAGATCACAAAGTGCCAAGTGCCCAACTCGCTAGCTCGCACGCCCGAAAGAAGCACACTGAGGTTGCGGGTTCGAGTACCGCTGTTGCACCATTTTCTTGTTGTTTATTTTTACCATTTTTTTGGTCCATTCCCATTACGAAAAATTTAGTCAAGTTAGCAATTTATTCATGGAAGGCAATAAAAACTTAATTAGGAAATAACGGAGATTATTTAAGATTTCCTATTAGATTAATTATCATATACATGGCTCGAGTATTTAAAGACTAATTATTAATTAAAGTCATTAATAAAAGATGACTTGGTTAAGTACTCGAATGTGAATTAAAACAATATTTAAGATAAAGTTAAAGGAAAATAAATTGGATGTTATGTTTAACTATAAAAGCAAGGCTTTAAAGTAAAGCTTATCCTTAAGTATAAAATATATGCCCTAACATTTAACATGCAGCCATTAATCTCAGTGGTAGATTTAATTGAATGGCAAAATCAAGCAGCTTCATAGAAATAAATTAGACGATATGTCGTAACCATCTAAAATATACCTATTTGAATGGGAAAGACATGGTTTAAAGTATAAACCCCGCCATTGGCTTGTCATCGATAAATAAGACTCAGCAGAAACTATAGTAAAAGTGGTAGTAAATAGGAATATACTAAACATTACTGTTAAACAACATAATTAAATACTCACGTGCTTCAACGAATTATTAAGTTAAACATTAGGAGAATACTTCGAATAATTAGTAAATAGAACCCCATGGAATACCCTAACCTATGTTGCAAGGAATACATACCTTAAAGGTAAGTTTAGTACACTGCACTCTTACGCCAGTCTATAGGTCTAACCTGACTCATGGAATTTCCTTGATAAATATAAGAATAATAAAAAGGAGGTATTAATAAAAAGATCCAGTCATCGTATCCTACCACCGGCCTTGCTCAAATCACTCGAATCACCCATTAACTTATAATAAATCTAAATTGAGTTTATTCGGGTTTATCGGATCTTTTGAGTTATTTGCTTTTATTTGGGTTCAATTGTTGATCGCGTAATTAGAAACAGAGCCCCAAGAATCAAGGATCAAGCGTGAACCGAGCAGTAGCGAAGAAAAGACCGAAGCTCTCGAAGAAATATGGTGTGAGTTTCAAGACCGCAGTAAACGCGGCCAAAGTAGTCAATAATTTGATCATGTTGAGCCTACAGTTTCTGCAAATTACCTTGGTTTAAATTACCAAATTGCATGCTATTATTTTATGTACAAATACATGTTTAATTTAAGATTCTAGTTATATGCCCATTATTTGCCTTGATTAATATTACACCCCCTTGTTGAATATTTGAATATATGAACCTTGTCGCCCTAGCGAAATTATGATAGTAACCTTTTGAAAATAAGTCCGTAATTTATACGCCACATGTAGTGTTGCATAGATATTCATGGGCGTGAAAACGCCCAAGCATCACTTGTAATCATGAGGAAATTTGGTTGGGCGTCATGGTGGTAATGACTGTATATGTTCGATATGATTATTTTATGTTCCCAAACCCTACTTGCTTAAATATCCGGGCGAATAGTTCGAGGGTGTGTGAGTGGTGCAGTGAAGGCACAAAATGGGTTGTGGTAGAATCGCCCAGATACCACTAAGGACCGAATCTTGCCATGACCTCCTATGTAAAAAAAGTGCAACCACAAGTCTCAGAAAGTACAACTTGGCTAAGTAGTTGTATCGAAACTCCTGACTCATCTCACCGGTAGTGGAGTGAAGTGGATACGCAAGGGCAAGGGAGGCCTAAAAGGGACATCGAGGGAGGGTGAGGTTTTTCACCGTTCTAAGCGCTATGAAGGGGAGCCCTACGTTAGTAATCGTGGAAAACATCCTGCATAGATGGGACCCATCGCAGTGGGCGCTTCCATAAGGTGAGATGACAAAGGAGCTAGATACTTTGAACAGTCACTGTGACGGTCTGCTCAACTGCATGGCAAAGGAATCATGTGGGGTAACGAGTTGATTGTCTCTTGTGGTGAAAGTGTACAAACTCTGCAGAGTCAAAACTATTCGAATAGCCGTGCCCACGGTCATGGGCGGACATGGGAACTTAACTAGATATAGTTCTTGTAGGATCGGAAATGGCAACAGAGGGGGGTGAATGATGCCTTTTAAAAATTTCCCTTAAGTATTCGCACAAATTTAGACCAAATCTTACTGCACTGAACCGCACTTGGCCAAGAAAAACAGACAGCAAAGATTGGTTGGGAAAACTGATATGGTTTGCTGATTTTGCTGCCTTATACTGCTGCCCAAAACTGCAAGCAACCGTGCGTAAGAAGAAGAAACGTTTGAGCTGAAAAAGGCTAGAACTCGCGCAAATGGTCGAGAAAGTCGCAGCAAACTATGCGAAAACAAAGAAACGTCGAGCTGATTTTGCTGCCTTTCACTGCTGCCGATAACTGGTGACAAAACTGAAATGAAGAGAGTAGCAAACTGACTTTTGCCGAACAGTAAAAACAGTACACTGCCGAAACCTGAAAATGAAGTACTGCAGAAAACAAAAGCAAATAGGAGGAAGCCAAGTGCTGAAAAAACAACAGAGAATTCAAGGTAAGATTAATCTCATCAGAATCGAATCATTTTGCTGCCTGTGGTTTTGATTCACCGTCCTTTTGCCAAGAAATTTCGGACAAAGAAGGAACCATCGGGACACAAAAAATTAAACTCGAACCCGTAAAGAAACCGAGAACAGAAGTGAGGAAGTATTGCAGACAACCAAAACCGAAACAAGATTCTGCAATACCAAATACGAGAACTACAAAAATCAAGGAAGATGTTTAACCTAAAGCTGCTCTTCTCAAGAAAATTAGTTATGACTTAATTCTAAATAAGAGCTAGCTCTCAGGAGCAAGAAGATTCATACCAAAGAGCATATTAAAAGCAGAAGACAGATTTTGTCAAAAATACAGAGAGCACGACGAAATCTCAAATTTCCATCTCATCCTTGATCCTTTGGCAATGAAATTTTGAGGATATGTTAGAATAGCCATAGGGCTCTAGATATCAATTTTATGCCATCTCATAAGAGGAAATCAAAATAACCCAAACCCTAGATTTTCAGAAAAGATGAACAAAGAGACTTAAAATCCTAATTTCTCCCAAGTCTTTGATCTTTTGGACATGAAATTTTGAGGGTATGTTAGAAAAAGTCTCAGGATTCTATAACCCAAATTTCATGCCAATTCGCAAAGGGATTAAAAAACTAGAGCAAAATCTAGAAATGCGAAATACAGGAACAGAGAGCCATCACAAAGAAAAGCTTCAGAGATTTCATTCTTAAACAAAACAAGAATCATAGATGAGTCCCCATACGCCTGTACATTTGAACAAGGAAGAAATTACATGAAGGATCAAACACTTTACTCACTCTCCATCTCAAAGACCACCTCAGGAAGAGGAGAGGAGACCAAGAACAAGCACACTACTCTCGACACAACAGAGAGAGGCTACAGGGAAACCTCACACACACATGTGAGCACCTGCAGACAGCCCCTTTTAACACCAAGAGCACACCCTCAAGGAGAATTACAAGAAGTGTCATACTCCACCCACTCAAACCTCACATACACAATTGAGGTAAGGGGTCAAACCAGATTTTTGGAGGGAAATCTGCCTCCACCTCCATGCTTGAGTCAAATTACCAATTTGCCCTTCAAGCACCTTCCCGAAGCTTCCCGTGTCCCAGACCTTGACCGCCTAGACCTTGACTCCTCCTCGAGTCTAGTCCGGTCCGCCCGCAAGACACGATCGCACCCGCCATCCCGACTGTGGACCTCCGACTCTACCGAGCCTAGTCTCGATCCACTCGCCGTCGCCGTCGTGTCCGCCACCCAGTAGCTCAGCTCCTGCCTCGCCTCCCGACGCAACCACCTCACAAGCCTCGATCATCTTCGGCATCGCCGACCGTCTGGACCTCAGCACCTCCTGTGCCTAGTCCCAGTCCCCCTCGCCTCACGATGACCTAGCTCCGAAGTCCTGCAGTCACACAGACAAGCAAACCATCACATAGCACCGCACGAAACAGTATAATCGATAATAGCACAAGTAAAGGTACTCAACACTAGAAAACCCAAAACAAACTCAAACTCACTAAAACCATCACAATTACTCATCACCAACATGGGGATACCTCCACATGGTCTCTCAATCTCCCTTGATGAGTATATTGACAAACACAGAAAAAGCATAGAATTGAGTTTGTTTGAAAGTCGAACATGGTCCAAAGGAAGAAGATGATGCTAATGACCATGTTGACACAAGGAGAAAAAGAAAGAGCAAGTTTAAGTTTTCCTCAAAGCTCCTAAAATTGGCTTTTTCTCCAATATTCTCCCCCTTTTGGCAATAAAATCATCAAGATGCAAAAGAGAGAATATAGCATGGTGTGGCTGAATTTTATTCAATGCTAAGCAATTAGAGCCATGAAGATTATCCAAATTGACTTTTGAGTATTACACCAAGCCATAATACATATGAATGCTATCTAGATCATGACCGATATACATAATCAAGCCAAGCCACATAAGTAACAATCTGAAATTTTGATGAATTTCTTAGCATGTCAAGCCATTCAAGATAAAAGTCTAGCTAGAGGTATCCAAAAGATGATGCAAGCCATGTCAATAATCTAAGTGGAACCAAGAAGCTAGAATTGAGTCAATTTAGAGTGCTACAAGTTCCAAAATGAAGCATTTGTTCAAACACTTTTGGTCATTTTGTAATGAAGCAAATTTAGCACAATTATCATGTTTTCTTTTCGAAGCTCATGGTTGTTTCCAACCCAAATTTTAATTATATGCTAGATCTCAAGCCTTATGCGACCAATCCAAGCAAGAAGCTTAAGGAAATGATCTTGGTCATCCAAAACTTCCCCTGAGTTCATGCCTAGTGCAATGGCAAGCGCCTCATGAGAAAGAATTAGTGAGATCGGTTCTTTCGCACAAAAGAGATCTTTTGCTTATATCGAAATTAGTGTAAGAGCAATACATTATCAAGAACTAGCATAGCTCAATCTAAAGGTCAATATAGATTCAAGACTCAACTCAGCCTATTTGACATGGCATGAATCATAAAAGGATAACTAAAAACAGACTAATCTCAAGAACTAACATGACATGTCTTAATTCAAGTTGTGCAATTTTAATTAACTTATCAATGGCAGAGGCTTGACGACACATATGAAGTGATGATGAATCTAGCAAAGAAGCATGGATCATGGCATGATGTAAATCATCGTAAGCATGTCATAACCGGATAATAATCAAGGCTCAATGTATTTATATTACAATGCGTAATGATATGCGAAAATCCAGCCCCTCAACATGTGATGCATCTTTAGTTCAAGTTGAATTACATCAATATTAAGCTCCGTAAGCTCCCAAATGAACTCCCTTGAACTAAAGCAATAAAAACAAGAAGTCGGCAAAGAAAATAGAAAACAAAGTCCTTAAAGCATAGATAAGATAGAGAAAGACTAAGACTCTGATCGACTCTCATCTACCCCATAAGACCTGTGACTATCACCGACGGAAAACACACACTAGAGAGCAACACGCACTGCCTACCCGAGGGTGGCCCAACCTCGCTAGAACCTAAAAGAAGTGAGTGAGCTCAACCTAGTGAGATAAGAAATGCAACTAATAGAGCATCCTCAAGGCATAAGATAAGAGTAAGAAGTCTAAGCAACGAGACAAGAGAACCACTCTAATCTATGCTAGAGGACTAACCCAATGCACCCATACAAATGCGATGCAACAAGAAGGAGACGAAGCATAATTAATATGATAAAACAAGAAGCACAAAGCTCCCCTCACAACACCCACAAGGACACACCGCCCCAAGCTCTCCCGCAGAGTCGAAACCTCGAGCCATCCAAAGGCTTGGTGAAGATGTCACTAATCGGTGGTCACCTCCACAAACCGGAGCGATGTCACCCTTCTCCACATGGTCTCTAAGGAAGTGAAAGCGAATGTCGATATGCTTGGTCCGAGAATGCTGACCGGGTTCTTAGCAATGTTAATCGCAGAAGTGTTATCACAAAGGAGTGGAACACCGCCGATAATTCAACCCAAAGTCCCGCAGGTCGAGACCATCCAAAGCACTTGGCTACAAAGAATCGGCCGCAACAACGCACTCGGCCTCGCGGTGGACAGGTAACACCGCATCGCCTCGAGGACTAGGAACAAGAGAAGTGCCAATGAATTGGCAGTGCCCGGTGCTCTTCCCGCTCATCCTACACCAAAGAAAATCGCATCCGAGTAGGCTCTTAAGGAAAGATAGGATGAGGAAGAGTACCGATACCATAGTCAATGGTAGCTCAAGGTACAAGGATGCGCTTCACCGGGCGGTGAGATACGCGAGGAGAAGTCCAAACCGAGCACAAAGACATACGGAGAAGTGTATGTCCGGCCTCGAGGCGTGAGGTACAAGAGGGAACCGATAATACTGACACTCCTTTCGATCGATCGCTCGCCGCCTTCATCCGGGTCGAGTGGAATTGATGTAGCCATAGGAGTAGACACCGCTTCCCATCACTCATATCAAGCGCTTCAGAGGTCTCGAGTGTACTTACCTCGATGCAAGAAGGTACCTCCCGAGTTTGCTTAATTTGGAAACCAAGGAAGAAGCTTAACTTGCCCATCATGCTCATCTCAAATTCGAGCTCATGACATCGGAAAACGGGAAACGAGCATGGGAAGAGCGCCAAAGATGATGTCATCGACATAAATTTGACGAGCAGAAGGTCATCGCCGAGCCATGAGTGAACAAGGTCTTGTCGACTTTACCCATCTCGAAATCATGTCTCAAAAGATAGGACTTAAGCCTCTCATACCAAGCTCTAGGGGCCTACTTAAGTCCATACAACGCTTTGGAAAGCTTGTAGACATGATTAGGTATTTGGGGTTCTCGAAACTCGGAGGTCGTTCGACATAGACTTCTTCCTCAATGAAGCCATTGAGAAAGGCACTCTTGACATCCATCCGTAGAGCTTGAAACCCTTAGAAGTCGCAAAGGCAAGCGTAATTATAATGGCCTCAAGTCTAGCTACGGTGGCAAAGGTCTCCTCAAGTCTAGACCTCAACCCGAGTACCCCTGTAACCGCCTAGCCTTGTTTCAATGACTACCCCATCCTTACTTTGCTTGTTCTTGACCCATTTGGTTCCAATGATATTGTGATCTCGAGGGGGCTCAACAAGCGCTCGCACCTTGTTTCTTTCGAAACTCTCCACCCTCATGCATGGTATTGATTCAAGACTCGCCGATAAAGCATGACAAACGCCTTTGGGCTCAAGGAGGCAACAAAGGAAGAATTGAGACGTAAAAGTGATGTACCGATTTGAACAGTGACTCGCTCAAAGAGATCTCCAATAACTGCTCGTAAGGATGGTCTTTTGAATGTGTCTAGGAGGTCCAGATGAGATGAAGAAGTGGCCTCACCTCGTGAGTCGACGGCAGGAACAGAGCCACTAGCTGCTGAGGAGGCGTAGGCATGGGCTAATCGCCTTGAGGTGCGGTGGGAGATGGCACTCAAGGGGTGGATGAGGGACTGGATCGGGTAGACAACCCTTGTCTCCATCGTCCTCATCATCCACAAAGATGGTCTCAGACTGCTCTAAAGAATATAAGATATCGGGCCTAGTCCCTAGACTGGCCTCATCGAAGGTCACCTCACAGGTCTCTACCATTTTGCTAGACTCGCAGCCTGCACCCTATAAGCCCGCCAAGAAGTCGAGTAGCCTAGAAAGATCCCATCACAAGAACGTGACTCAACTTGTCTAGGTTTCCGCACTTCAAGATAAAGCACTTGTAACCAAACACACGAAAATGAGAGACGCTGGCTTTCGCCATATCTCACTCATAAGAAGTGCGGTGCAAGTGTGCCCTCTAAAAACTCGATTTGAAACATGGCACGCAGTAGCTATAGCCTCACCCAAAACTTCCGCGTGTAGAGTATTCATCGAGCATCGCCCCGCCATCTCGACCAAGGTACGATTCTTCCTCTCCACGACGCCATTCTCGCGTGGGACGACGGAGAAGAGAACGGTGCTCTACACCTATCTCACCACGTAACCTCTCAAGTAGGAATTCTTGAACTCCGTGCCATTGTCATCGCGGATCGCTCAGAAGGCACCGGAAGCTCAACAGAAAGCCTCATCGAAAAGACCTCGAAATGTGTAAACGCCTCATCCTTCGAGGCCAAGAAAACACCCAAGAATACCGAGAAGTCATCGACTACGACAAGAACATACCACTTCCTCCCGCCGATCAAGATTTCGAGTGGTCCAACTGTATCCATATGGAGCAAGTGTCTGCGGCATCGGCCATAGTAACTATGACCGGAGGATGAGAAGCGGCAACCATCTTGCCGTGTCGGCATGGAGCGCAAACAAGATCTTTGATCATCTTGAGTTCGCGCACCACGAATGAGATCGTGGTCGCTAACTCGAGTCAAATGGTCAAATTCAATATGACCAAGTCTCCTATGCCGAAGGAAAGGTCGCGGGACTCGAAGCAAGCAAACAACGAGAGGATCACCGAAGACTCGGAAAAATCAGCACGAAGATCCTCCCAAAACGAGAAATCCCGCAAACCGTATCACCAAGAATCAAGAATTTTGCGCTTGTTTTCTTAAAACTCACCTCGAAATCGCATCGGTGAAGTCGAGAGATCGAAGCAAATTATACCGCAGCTTACTAACCAAGGCAACATCTCTCAAAATAATCAATCATTAATGCAAGACTGCACTTTGGCGATGACGCGCCAGATGAAGCATCTCCAAGGTGATCATCTCATCACCGAGCACGGCAAGGGAAGAAAACCAACGGATCTCTCGGTCATGTGTCGTGAACACCCGAGTCTACAAGCCAAACCTTTTCCTTCCCCGCCCGCGAACCCGAGTCAAACAGAGTAAAGTCTCAAGATCGGGTAAATCAACGATGATTTTGGCACCCAACACCGAGTAACACGCCGAGCGTAAGAAGTAGTCACACACGACCGACCTCTAACTACCCCACGCCTCCGTCGCTCAAAGAAGCGGAGGGTCCGTGAATGCACCGGTTGTTGCTGAATCCGACTGCTACGGGAGAGCGAGTCGAAGCATCGGCAACATGCTGATCTCGCCACGGATAGCTATCTCAATTGGGAAAACGAGATCTACCCTTAGGACGGCGGAAGTCATGACCGAAGGGAGCATGAGGACAAAAATCGAAAACTCTAAGAACCAAGTCCTCGATGTCGCCCAACCACCAACAAGAGTAAGTTTAGACTCGTGTTGGTCTTAGGTGCACTCAAGGTCCGGGTCGACCACGAATACGCCTAAGAGTCGCAACACGGCCTCTACGCCGCGATCTTGGCGCGCTTGAAGCAATGGTCAATCAAATGTCCATCATTCGGCTGAAGGTGCAATGATACTGCCTTCGAGAGGTCAAGTAGCATGAGATGGCTTCACCTTCCGAGAGGTCAAGTCGCAAGTGAAGTCACCTTGTCACGTAAACTTTGAACAAAACCCACTGATTTAAATTGAACATTCTTGTTCTTGGGCTTGACCTCAATCACACCTGCGGCTACGGGTCTGAGCACGATAGGTGGATGCTTCCTCACATTCTCACGGAGATCATATCCTAGACCCTGTTTGAACTTGCAAATCTTTGATTGGCCTAGAGTAAGATTGAGTTTCTTCTTGCCTCCTACAAATTTCTCGAGAGTGTTCATAAGGTACCGACACTCCGAAGAGAGAGGTGCAAGAAGAGCAATGAGAAGAAGAAGAGACAACAGAGGAGAGGAAGGAGAAGAACCAATAGCGAGAAGAGCGAATAGCACGTGCATATTTCTCCTTATGCACGCCACCTCAACCTTGAGGGCTTCGCAGGACACAGGGGCTGTCCTAATCCTAGCCATTTGGTCTTCGTAACTCTTCCTAAACGCCTCTACCATGTCCTTATCCTTTCCAACACCTCAAAGACGTAAGGCATAAGCAAGATGTGATTTTTCTAGAAGGTCCTTAGTTAACTTCACACATTTTCATCCAATGCAATCAATTGATTTTAGTTTATTACAACTATTGCATGGTGAGCTAACAGATCCTTAGTAGCAAATTGAGCCATTTTCTTGTTATGATCAACCATCTCTTGAAATTGCTTAGAAACCGATTCAAGCTCAAAGGTTAATTTAGGACAGTTGGTACAAGAAACAATAGGCTCTAACAAAGGAAGCACGCATTCAAGAATTTTATGGTCCGCCTGCTTTAAGTTCATCTTCGATTATTGCAAGTTTCACAAGATTCGGGCAGATCAAGTAGCATGGCATAAGGTCCTCTAGCAGAAGTGTCCTTATCCTCACATGAGGTGGGAGAAATAGTCTCATCAAGAGTAAGTAGGGTAATGACCATCCCACTCAATTCTAATTCAACAAGCAGACTAACATTCTCCACCTTAACAATATCAAGCTCTGAGGACACACTATCATGCGAGATCCTTAGTTTCTCCATGTCACCCAAGATAGCATGCAAGTATCACAATCATCATTTGTGGGAGCAGATGTAAGAGCAATAATCTCTAGAGACAATTTATCTACTTCCTTCTCCAACTCGCTACACCTAGTTTTAGCTCTAGCATGAAATCCTCCTAGTTTAAGAAAAGCTTCATTGTTGGTCGAGGAAGGAAATACCCGTCGGAGTTCTGAGTACGTCATTGTCGCTCGCCGCCTCAAGGGCCATGAAGCACATGCCGGAGAAGTCACCGTCGCTTTGGGTTCTTGATCATCCGTCCCGTCGTCGAAAGCGGTGAGGACGCGTGGAAGAGCTTCTTCGCCTTCCCAAAGTTGCGGAACTTCTTCTTGCCTTGGACCGTGCCGAGGGCTTCGAGTTGCGGTTCTTATTTGTAATCGTTTTGCCCGAACCGCCAAAGTCACCTTTACCCTTCCCAAGCTTGGGACGGTTTGCTCGGATGTGGTTGGGGCCACCACACTCGAAACAAATCACGGTCCTCCTCTTTTCCATCCCTCCTCCTCTTGTAAGCATGAGAAAATCTCCGTGCTAGGAGGGCTAGTCGTTCATCCGAAGTCGCTCTAACCGATCATCGCTATGTCACGAGAGCGCCGAGGGAGAATCCGCATAAAGGCTCGGCAGAAGAAGATCCGAGCGGGATCGGTGACTAACGCCATCGATCGTGACTTCGACCGACGAGAGACTATGTCAATCTCGTGAGTCTTGAGGCGCGAGTAAAGCGCCAAGAGTCGTGGTCGAGAGGTCCGTGGTGTCCTTGATGGTAGTCACCTTCATCTCCCAAACCCGAAGATCAAGTGCAGAAAGGATTTGTCGAGCGTTATCCGAGTCGGAGTATGTGAGACCGACGGCTCGGAGGTTGCTCAAGATTTTGTGAAAACGCGAAAAGCACTCGTCAAGGGACTCTCCAGCAAGCATCTCGAATTTCATCAGATTCGCTGAACCGGTCTGTCGAACCGTCTTGATCCGGGTGGTGCCCTCATGGTATGCATTGAGGGTCACCCGGATGTCGAGGTGGACGACGGTGTGAGAGATGCGATCGAACTCACCGCTCAAACCTCGAGTGATGATGTTCCTTGTTTTGCATTCGCCTCAACATCGACCATATTCCTGCATTGATGTTCTCATCGGCAGAACAACAAACGAATCTTCACCTTCCACCGATGGCATACCGAGACCGAATGTAAGTTTCCATTCGGCTTTTCCGTAAGGGTAATCCAGCCATCAAGATGGGCGGCTTGGTGGAATACTTGTCTGTCGCCATGGCTCGCAGACCGGTTAAGATCTATAGAAAAGAGCTAACCGGCTCTGATACCAATTGTAGGATCGGAAATGGCAACAAAGGGGGGTGAATGATGCCTTTTAAAAATTTCCCTTAAGTATTCGCACAAATTTAGACCAAATCTTACTGCACTGAACCGCACTTGGCCAAGAAAAACAGACAGCAAAGATTGGTTGGGAAAACTGATATGGTTTGCTGATTTTGCTGCCTTATACTGCTGCCCAAAACTGCAAGCAAACTGTGCAGAAGACAGCAAAACGTTTGAGCTGAAAAAGGCTAGAACCTGCTGCAAATGGCTGAGAAAGTCTGCAAGCAAACTATGCAGAAAACAGCAAAACGTCTGAGCTGATTTTGCCGCTTCACCGCCGATAACGGTGACAAACCGAAATGAAGAGAGTAGCAAACCGACTTTTGCCGAACAAGAAAACAAGACACCGCCGAAACTCGAAAATGAAGTATCGCAGAAAACAAAAGCAAATAGGAGGAAGCCAAGTCTTGAAAAAAACCAACAGGAATTCAAGGTAAGATTAATCTCATCAGAATCGAATCATTTTGCTGCCTGTGGTTTTGATTCACTGTCCTTTTTGCCAAGAAATTTCGGACAAAGAAGGAACCACTGGGACACAAAACAGCCGAAACCTGAACCCAGAAAGAAACTGAGAACAGCAAGTGAGGAAGTATTGCATACAACCAAAAACCGAAAACAGTATCTGCAGTCAGCCGAAATACAGAGAACTACAAAAATAAAGGAAGATGTTTAACCTAAAGCTGCTCTTCTCAAGAAAATTAGTTATGACTTAATTCTAAATAAGAGCTAGCTCTCAGGAGCAAGAAGATTCAGACCAAAGAGCAGATTAAAAGCAGAAGACAGATTTTGTCAAAAATACAGAGAGCACGATGAAATCTCAAATTTCCATCTCATCCTTGATCCTTTGGCAATGAAATTTTGAGGATATGTTAGCAATAGCCATAGGGCTCTAGATATCAATTTTCATGCCATCTCATAAGAGGAAATCTGAAAATAACCCAAACCCTAGATTTTCAGAAAAGATGAACAAAGAGACTTAAAATCCTAATTTCTCCCAAGTCTTTGATCTTTTGGACATGAAATTTTGAGGGTATGTTATCAAAAGTCTTAGGACTCTACAACCCAAATTTCATGCCAATTCGCAAAGGTATTAAAAAACTAGAGCAAAATCTAGAAATGCAAAATACAGGAACAGAGAGCCATCACAAAGAAAAGCTTCAGAGATTTCATTCTTAAACAAAACAAGAATCATAGATGAGTCCCCATACGCCTGTACATTTGAACAAGAAAGAAATTACATGAAGGATCAAACACTTCACTCACTCTCCATCTCAAAGACCAACTCAGGAAGAGGAGAGGAGACCAAGAACAAGCACACTACTCTCGACACAACAGAGAGAGGCTATAGGGAAACCTCACACACACATGTGAGCACCGCAGATGACCCTTTTAACACCAAGAGCACACCTCAAGGAGAATTACAAGAAGTGTCATACTCCACCCACTCAAACCTCACATACACAAATGAGGTAAGGGGTCAAACCAGATTTTTGGAGGGAAATCTGCCTCCACCTCCATGCTTGAGTCAAATTACCAATTTGCCCTTCAAGCACCTTCCCGGAAGCTTCCCGTGTCCGGTACCTTGACCGTCTAGACCTTGACTCCTCCCTGAGTCTAGTCCGGTCCGCTCCGCTGCACACGACTGCACCCGTCATCCTGACCGTGTGGACCTCCGACTCTACCTGAGCCTAGTCTCGATCCACTCGCCGTCGCTCGTCGTGTCCGTCACCGGTAGCTCCAGCTCCGGTTCCTCGTCCCCGACTCGCAACCACCTCACAAGCCTCGATCATCTTCGCATCGCCGACCGTCTGACCTCAAGACCTCCTCGTGCCTAGTCCCGCCCCCTCGCCTCACCATGACCTAGTTCAAGTCCCGCAGTCACACGCACAAGCAAACCATCACATAGCACCGCACGAAACAGTATAATCGATAATAGCACAAGTAAAGGTACTCAACACTAGAAAACCCAAAACAAACTCAAACTCACTAAAACCACTGTCAATTACTCATCACCAACATGGGGATACCTCCACATGGTCTCTCAGTTCTATTTCAAAAACTTTGTGGTGGGAATGGAAAAGTGGAGGGGCAAGGCAAGGCCCACGATTTGAGTTGCCCGGTGTCGCCCCATGATAAGTTGCGGCTATAATCAAGAATTAAGCATGTGGTGCGATGCCATGTAACGGTGGATGGAATCAATCGCTACTATTATTGCATTCTCGCACACATTATGTTTTGTTCAAACTGCTAAGTCTCGTGAAATTTCTATGTATTATATTTTAAAAGCAAAATAATGATAATAGTTCACATGAAATAAGAAGTCAGGAAGAATAAATAGAGTCGTAAGAACAGAAAATGACTGTTTGGGGGTAAACGCATAAAGATGTTGGTGGATCCATGTCGATCATAAAAAGAGAACGATAGTGAAGATTCTAGGAGAAATAAATTGGTGGAGCCTAAATGGATTGATAGGCCAGATAGAAGATTTAAATGATTTTTGGAGAATTAGGAAGTGCAAGGGAAATTGCGAGATTACGATACGGATAAATAACATGAATTCTTGGAAGAGGTTGTGAATAATGGGGTTAATAGGATTTGATCATATACTAGAAGGATGAATTGGATTTATGGGATTATTAAAGAAATGATAATGATTACCGGAGTATAATTTTGATCAATGATAATCTTGGTGGATGTATACTAGGAGTCGAGACTTAATCACAGATATTCTTGGTGGAGGTAAACTAGAGAATTAGTAAGAGATAGATAATGGTAAACAAGATTGATTATTAGGAGAGCAAATTATGGTTTTGGAATAATAGCAAAGTATTGGACTGTTGGCAAGCCCTGATAAGAATGATTTTGGTGGAATAAAGAGAGTAATTATGTTAGGGAATTATTAGAAATTACGAGAAGAATTGATGAATATCAATCACAAGATGGAATTACTAAGAAATCATGATACATCAGATATTGGTGGATATAAAATAAAGTAAACCAGATTTGTATTAGAATGAGGAATTAATTAAATTACTGAATAATGAGCCTAAGATTGGATGTATAAATTGGTGGTGGATATTCGGACTCATATATGAGAGTGGTCACTGATTCGATCATCGAATATTATGGATAATGCAATGGAAATTATTTGATCTATGGGTCATAAGTAAAGGTCTTGGATTATCTTTAGGTTGTGTAGCTACCAAGTTGGCAAACAAGGATCCAAAAATCGGGATTATATGGCTATGGTGAAATTTGAGATTGGAGGAATAAACTTATGGGAAAGTTAGGACCATGTGAGAATCAGACTTCCATGGCTGGATTGATAAGATGGTATGTGATAAAGTGGAAAGCGATAATCGGTGGATTAGATAAGTGATGACACTCATTGTCGGAGCTTTAGACAAGAATAATAAAACCCCGATTAAGTAATAAGAGTAATGCGAAAGCAATTTTTGGCAAATAAAACAACCCGAGCCTCTACATTGATTAGCCATGCATACTATTATTTGCATCCTGTATTGGCTCATGAGCACGGTGGTTAGTGTGCTCACACTCGCCTCATAACAAATCCAGAGTCGATTCATCCACCACGCCCAAAGAACATTATTGCTCACAATGACAAAGAAGATGAAGATGTCAAGGGTTAAGTCGCGAACCTCCAGTTGGTCGCTGTGGGCATGTCCTCAAGGTCCCACCGAAAGCTTCGCTCTTCCGCCGCAATTTATTGATTTCGCCTAATCGCCCATGTGTAAGTTTACTATTTTATTTATGCTTCCGCATGGTATGCTTTTGATATTCGGTCAGAATCGTGAGCACTATCTACCGATCCGTGGAATAGTGCAATAAATCAGGGAATCCAGATAGTAAAACTGGGTCCCTACTGAGGATGGTATCAGAGCATATCGACTGCAGGTCATGACCTAGTTAGCCTGGCCGTTAGTTCCATGACTAGAAATATTTCTTTAAAAAAACTATCTCCGAGAATACATGTCATGCTGCTCAGTCTTATCCCTCTTAAATGATTCCCTCTCATCTATATGCTGCTTTAGCCATTTCTACTTCTCATGCTCTCTTACCCTGAACTCAAAAGGGTGAAAATCCAGTGCTCCTCGATCTTACAATGGTTTGGATATTAGCCTATAAAAGCAGAGAGAGCTAAGGGCTAACGTGTGGGTTTTGAGAGGGCTTTCGTCGAGAAGGATTTTCGGGGTGCTTGTGAGGGCACTTTGTAAATCCATGAAAATCGAAAAATAAAGATCATCTTGAGTCAATCTGATTTGTGTTTTTATTGAAGATTGTTGGTGATTGCGATTGGGTTGAAGCATACTGCTACGTGCAAAGGTGTCGATGTGCAGCCAAAAAATAAAGGAATTACGAAGTACTCGAAGTCGTTGGTTTTCTTGAAGGTACAAGCAATCGAGAGATTCTGCTGCTGGTGTCGACGAATTCGATAATGTACAAACGGTCGCAGATCAAAGCTAAGTAAACGGTCGAAAACAGAGCAATTGATCGAGTGGTTGAAGCTTTTGAGCGGTCGAAGCGTGTTAGCGGTCAAAGCAGACGCGTGGCGGAAGATTTCGACTACGTGTAAAGGAGGTCAAGCGAGCGGTCGTAGCGAGCGGTTGAACGCCGAGCGATCGAAGTGTTCATCGAGCGCGTGCAAAAGAGTCAAAAGCGAGCAGTTGAATAACTTGCTATCGAAATCTACATCCGGTAATTTAGATTGCTTTTCTTCTGGTTTGAGATTTGTTTTCAGGTATCAAAAAGCAGAGGTAATCATTCACCCACTCCGATTGCGGCATACGATCCTACAATGTACAACCCATGTGAATAATAGTATTGTATCAGTCGATAATTACCCACCCTATGGTGACAATGAAATCATTGCATTGAACTTATAAATGAGAGATTAATGAAATTGGATAATAACTAACAAATATAAAGATTTGTATTAAATTAGCAATGCATGATAATTTAAAATAAAATAATAAATAATAGATTTGAAAACTAGACTCAACATGATCAAAGGGCATGACTTTCCTTCTTAGTCTTCAGATCCTGTTTCTGCTCCTTCGAAAACGTTATCTAATGAGAGATAAAGCAAATGAAACACAAATAAACTCATATAAAATCTAAAAACTATAAAACTATAGTTTCGGTCCTGGCGCGGACGACGCGCGATGACCGATGCCTAGCTGCAGGAGTCGGCAGGCTAGGCCGGCACGAGCGGGCTGAGGTGCGGGTGAGGAGATGGGCTGAACTTAGGTTTCAGTCCAAAAAGGCTTTAGGAATATTTAATGATTTTTCTAATTTTAGAAATTGATTTAATACAAACTGAGCTCTAGAAAATAGTAAATAAATCCAGAAAAATGTAAGAAAAATTCCTTGCAATACAAGGAACTCAAATAAAACAATTTTGAGATTAATTGAAGTTTACTTAGTCACATTAAATCTTTTAATTTTTTAAAAATTTGAATTAAGTTTTAATTAATTTTAGAAAAATCTAAATAATTAATTTTATTTTAAAAACTTCAAAAGGATACTGAAAATCACAATGTTACACATAGCAGCGTTGCTGCAGTGTTTGCTCTGCTTCTCATTTTCTTCTCCGCCATCGCGCCTCGGCGTGCAGCCGTATCTCGTGGTAAGAGACCACCCTGGCCGAGCTAGCCCAGCGTTGACAAATGCTTGGATTCCCACAATCACTGCATCTCTGTGAAGATAGGGTAACCAAATGGGAGTAGAAAAGCAGAAAAAAAGTGATTGGCTCCATTCTTTTGGGTTACGCCATGACTTTTGTAAACGTTTTTAGAACAGTAGCAAACAATGGAGACGCTGACACGAATAACACACATAATTTTAGTTTAAAAAACCGTTTGAAAAATTATTACAAAAAACCAAAAAACAAAGACAAAAGATAAAAAAAACATGACCATTAGATGACAATGATACAGAATACTCAATCCGGAACGAGACACCTTTCGTAGGTTATCGTCAAAGGATATGCTCTGTGACACCTGTGCTTCCCTCTCACGGGATCACAGCTCAAAGGTCAGAAGATCAGATTAGATTAGTTGAGAGGGACGGAAAGGAAGGAACATTCGTCGCTCCTTGCTTGGGAAGCTGCAGCCGACAGACGCACGAGGCCCTCTCCCGTTGGCCGCGATTTCGCCTTGCCTTCTGGTCTGGTGTTTCTGCAGTACAGTAGAGCTTTGCTGCTGTTTTCATTGTTTAAAAAATACAATTAATCTACGTTATATTTTTTTCAGGGAAGTTGAGTTCTTAGTAGATTAAAAATCGTTCGGTTTGACTTTTAAAAAGTGAGCTTTTTATAGGAATACCTCGGATGCAGAACATGCATGTTTGCCAGTTATGCAGTTCGTCGGAGTTGGTTGCTTAGTTCTTTTTAAATTGAGAGAGAGAGAGAGAGAGAGAGAGTTGCCTGCTTAAGTTAATTTGGCTATCCATACTTCCATAGGCATTGTGAAATTTATGATGAACTGACAACTTGGGCTCCATGTTCACGCTGGGTTTCATTTCCAAGCACTTCCGCCCGGTGTGGCCTGCCCCGGCCTTAGAGGCCAGCTGGGACGCGGCCCACTCTCACCCAGGCCAGTACGGTCTAGTATATACCAGCCTTGGCTTGGCAAAGAAAACTATTTTTTTTAAAAAATACAAGAGCAAGAGCTCTACTATTCATTTCAATAAATTCATACTAAGAAGACAAAAATACAACATCAGCCCCAAAGTTACAGCCAGAACTGTAAACGAATCGAGCTCGAACGAGTCTGCTCTTCCAAACTTAAGCTCGGTAGAAACTTGAGCTAAGTTCGAGCAAGCTTGAGTTATGATTTAAGCTTAAACCTAGCCAGTTTAGTTTCGCTCTTGTTCTTATTTTTTCTAGCCAAATTTCAGCCAAGGGACATGGCTATAAACACACTGCACACTTGATCAAAGCAGCAGAGTATGCCAAAGACTTCGCATGTTCCCTCGCTGCCATGTCAGGGGAGCTTGCTTCCTCGCTGCTGGCGGCGGAGATCCCTCAACTGTTCGACGAAATGCTGGGCAGGGAGTGGCCATCGCGGCGAGTGGAGGTGGAGCCATGCCACCGGCGCCGGCACCATCGCGTGGCCGTGGCCATCAGGTGTTCGACGAAATGCTTTTAACATGCGCCGTTCGCCGGCGCTTCCGTCCTTGTAAGCTACTTAACCAACTCTGCCATATAAGAGCCCGAGCGTCGCCTCCTCTCCAACTCCTCGCTTCTTCCCTCCAAAACCCGACTCAAAAACCAAGAACCCACCATTGCAACCCCCACCTCCTCCTTCCTCCTCCTCCCCTGAAGCATCATCCGTTGCAAGGGGCGCCTTCTCGTCTGCGCCAAGAGGAGGCAGGAGGCGCAATGGAGGGAAGCTCCTCCTCCACGGGGCTGTGGGCGCCGCGGACCCCGTCGCCGCCAACGAAGCCCCGCCGTGCTGCGGCCGCGTCCGAGGAGGAGAAGCTGCTCCGCGCCGTCGAGAGGGAGATAGAGAGGAGCTACGCGGCCAAGCGATCCTCCTGCACCTCGCCGTGGAGGCAGCTGGTTCAGAAGGCCACCAAGAAGAGCCCCGCCGCTTCCAAGAAATCTTCCTCGGCGCCTCCGTCGCCGTCGAGAGCGTCGCAAGAAGCCAACAAGGGCGCAGGCATCGCTGGCGCGTCGGGCTCCGGGTCCAAGAATCAACCGGAAGCGGGCGCCGAGGAAGAGAGCATGACCGTGGGACAAGCCGCGGCTCTGGCCAGGTCTGTCTGTGCAGCGACGATGAAGTGCGCGTTGGCAAGAATCCAGAGAGGCGACGTCGGCGACAATGGCGAGGCGTTCACCGAGATGGAGCAAGCGATGAAGGGCCTCCTGGATGCCACGTTCAGGAAGGAGAAGGCCCCCGGGGTGCCTAGGAAGTTTGTGTCCAGATGGCCTCGTGGTGATGTAAGTGCCATGGTCTCTGAGTTCATGGGTTCATGATGCTTTGCTTCGTCTTTCTAATTCTTGATAGGAATCTTGGTACATTGGACTATTGAAGTGCTTCGTGCTGTCCTCTACGGGTTTCTTTCTTGTTTGTTTCTTGATGAGAGAAATTTGTGGACAAATCAATTGCACTGCTTTGTAATGGTTCTGTTCTTAGTTTGTTTCATGTTCTTTCTGCAGCTACTGATTGTTTCTTGGAGTAACTTCTATAGACACTGTCCAGTCTACGCAGAAAAGAAGCTACTTTTGTTTTACATCTTTTTCTTTACATGAAACTGATTCCATAACTATAATTTGTTTTCAGAAAGGTCGGTCGCGGAGAGATGTTCTTGCTGATCCTCTCATCCTGGCTTCTGGAGATGTATGTACTGAGCTAGCTTTGCTCTTAGTTTACAATTTTGTATTGATACTTACCTTAATTATGGTCATGATGAATCACCCCAGTCCCCACTATGTCACCTAGTTATCCATTTCTGTCTGTAACCTTTTTTTTGTAAACTACTGTCTATTGTCTAATGTCAAGACTCTTATCCAGTTCAAGATGCTACTGGTATAGTTCTTGTATGATTTAACCACATCTGAACGTTTATCATGTTGGGAAACTGATAGGCATAACATTGCTCGCCCTTTAGAATGTTGCTCTGCAATTTTTTCATCTGTTTTGGCCAAGTAAACCATGTATTATCAGCTTTCGTGTGGTAGTTTACTTCAATACCAGTGACCAGGGAAACTGTGAAGTATTCTTACTTCTTATGAAGTCTCATCACTGACAAAAAAGAACCTGCCATGTATAATTTTGATGAATTTGCTAAGTTTGTAATGCTCTGTATACTAAGTTTTCCATTACATAAGATGGATATTTTCATTAGGGAATCCTTTCATTAAATAAGATGTATATGTCATCTAGTTTTGCTTGAGCCAATCATCTATTTCTGTGTAATATACTCTACTAATTTTTCTCTTCTATAATAGTAATCAGTTTTATTGATGCTGTCACCAAAGTTTTGCCTTTTTGCCTCCAGTCTATTGACAAATTCTCCCACCACTGGTCCTCCGGAGGGGCTGACCAACCCTCACTCACAGCTCCAAATCACCTCCTCCGTGATATCATCACCGCATGGTGCCGTGATCACTCAATTCCTCTTCCATCTGCTACTTCTACCTCAACTGCCATTGATGAGGCGCCACCTTTAGAGGAAGAGATGCCACTGCTCCTTGAGAAGCTCTCTATGCATTCAGTACAGCAGCAGGAGGCTCTGCACAGGATCCAGCTACTATCAAGATCCTCCAAGGGTGTCCAGCCCTGCCTTGACCATTGGCAGGATCTACTTCCCAAGCTGATAGATCTACACAAGAAGTGGAAGGCAACATGGTCAAAGGAACTGGAGGAAGAGAGGCTGACAATAATCCTGACCTTGTCTATCCACAGGCCCAACCGGGAGTTCCTGGCTAAGCAAGAGCAATTACCAGATGCACTAACGAAAGCCATCGAAAGGGCAAAGAGGCTTGGATCTCCACTAGCAATAATGGCCAAGGTAGCTGCTGCAATTGCCGTCCTGTCAGAGTTTGACGTTTTCAGGAAAAAGGTTATTGAGATAGGTGGAATCATGATGCTTCGGGAGCTGCTTGACGCGAAGGATGTTGTAGTAAGGAATGAGGCCAGTGCTGCAATCCTCGCGCTCTGCACGGATGATGCGACGGTTGTGATAGCTGAACTGAACCATGTGCCTGATGCCTTGCTGGAATGCCTTTCGGATGGACTTGTCGCTGACGAGTGCTTGCTTCTGCTTGAGCGCACTTCACAAAGTAACTTTGTTCCAGATTGGATAGCTGCTCGTGTTGTGCACCTGATGAATGTCATCGCCCAGCATGCGAGAGGGCATCTCAGCTCCAGGGGCATTCAAACTGCGATTTGCTTGATTTACCGTGCCGTTCAGCAGGATTCAGGCAGCGGCAGGCTGAAGAGGGCAGAGAAATTGGATGATTTTGTCGAGGCCTTGAGGAACTTGGAAACAAAGGAATTGACCCCGGAGAGAGTCTTTCAGATTGAGGAGATACTCAGGATTGCATCAGAACCCCTCCCAGATTGAGGATAAGTTGACAACGAACCATGTGCAACTGCCCTGAGGATGTTAGACATGACAGATATTGGTGCTACTGACCTAAGATTTTAGTTCTTCTGGCTTCCCTGAGAAGTGGGACATGTTCATATTAGACTATTGCTATGTAGCAAATGTTAGAAAATTTTCATAAATGTGCCCTCAATGAACAAAATAAATTTCAGATTCACTCATCCAACTCAGTTACGAATTAACATAGAATGCAAAGTCTAGACTTACTGTTCCAGCAATTAAAAACAGCAACTAATTTATAGAGATTTAATATTAAAGACATGAATAAAACTAGACGACTACTAGAAGGTTGCATGCAATAAAATGAAGGGCTGGGATCGCCGTCTCCTCCTCAACCCAGAGAACAACTGTGACCGCATCCACCTCGGCATCGGGTATTATTAACTCTGAATCGTCAAGTTCTGGTGTCATTCTGTAAGATTATTTCATATTTGCAAGTGTCACATAACTAAATGAAATGATTAATAAGAAATGGTGTGGTGCGATAGTTGCCTGACTTAAAAGACTAGAATTGAAAGTGTCGCATGTAATTAAACGAAATAATTCTAATAAGAAATTGCCTCACGTGATGGTTGCCTGACTTAAAGGATTAGAATTATAGGTTTAAATTTCCCTTTCCTCTCCCTTTAAAAAAGATCTTAGCAGCTGTGTGTGTAAATAGTACCCTTGCACTGTTGTTCTAAGCAATTAGTGAGAACTAGTGGTGTTTTATTTGTAAACGTATGGAGCAATGACCAGCTTCTTGGCCGGCTGTTAACACTAATGCTTTTTGGCTGCTAAATTAAGCCTGTGTGCATTCAATTATGGAAAAAATCCATATAACACCTTAAATTTTGATCGAAAGTTTGTCTAGCATCCTGAACTATGAAATTGAACATTTGACCACTTAAACTTTACAATCTGGTTTAAATAACACCCTGACCAGGTTTCGGATGGTGATATTGCCCGCGTGGAGCGATGAGTGGGCGGTTTTACTATGTAGGATGACACGCTGGTCAAATTTAGGTGAATGGCAGATGAGGCTTACATGGCCTTCTCTCCCTAATCGAAACAGAGAGGGAGGAAACTACAGGGGACGGTGACCATGGACGCACGGATGGGAACTCGGTGGGGGAGAAGCCCTTGTGGGCACCACATGTCACTGACCCAACTTGGCCAACGTGTCATTCTATGTGGATAAAACTATCCACTCATCATGCCACGTAAGTAATGCCACCATACAAAACTAGGTTAGAGTGTTATTTGAATCGGATTGTAAAGTTCGAGATGTCAAATGTCTGATTTCATAGTGAGACCATGTGGTGGTCATCCCGTGTGTATGATGAGTAATTGACATCGGCTTAGGGAAGTCGAGTTTGAGTTGGTTAGTTCGGACCATGTCGTTGCGGGGTGCAACGGGTTCGGTCAGACTTGGTCAAATCTGGTCAAAAGGATTAGGACGATTATTTTGTTGATTTGACATGTTTGGGCTTAATATGGTGTCACTGATGCTATTTATGCTTTCATGTTATCGAGCGGTGCTATTTGATGTGTTTCTTGTCTATGTTGGCTGCAGGACGTCGAGGCGGAGTCGTGGCGAGACACGCGGTGACCGGACTAGACACAGGTGGCGTTGAGGTCAGAACGGTCGAGATGTGTCGAAGACGGCGTGAATTCGAGATGGTTGCGAGTCGTGGATGACAAGGAGCACGGAAGCTTCCGGAAGGTGCGGAGAGGCTAATCGGTAATTTCGCGAGGTCGCACAAGCGGAGACGGCTCCGTTAGGTTTAGCCAGAACGGGTTGGAGACCCGTTAGCCAAGGGCTATAAATAGGTGTTGGGGTCTTCTTTGCTTTTCTTTTCGATTTCGGTTGGGAGTCTCTTTTTGCTCGGTGCTAGTTCTAGCACAATTAAATAATCTCGAACGGTTCTTAGCTTATGATCTTTTTGTAGTTCTTCCCGAGAGTCAAGAACGACAAGCTATGTATAGTTTTTCTGCGCAGAAACTTGAAGTTGTTCTTTTCTCTGCTTTGATTTCGCATTATTTTCTTTTCTCGCCGTTTTCGGCCAACATAGTGTTGCGTCTTCCGTCTGCTCTATTTGCGTTAGAGAGAAGTCCATCCTCTGCTTGCTCTTCGTAAGTGGTTCATGTCGGTTTGGTTTACCTCTTTCGTGTATATCTTCTGGTCAATCGGCAAAATTGTTTTCAAATCCTCCGGTGAGCATGTGATTTCTTTTCATAGCTTCTATAGCTATCAAGAAGAAATTTGGAGTGGATACTTGGGGCGAATTTTAAAAGGCACCATTCACCCCTCTGCTGCCATTTGCGATCCTACAATTGGTATCGAGCCGGTTAGCTCTTCCTCGAGATCTTAACCGGCCTCTTGAGCATGGCAACTAGTAGGGAATCTTGTGAGCTTTCCTTTGCATCTTGTTGGGGTGCTTTTGCCAATGATGTCCTTTGTGACAAGAGGCTTGATTTCATGAGAGGGTGATTTTATTTGCAAAACCACAAGTGTGAGATTTGTGGTACATTCTGTCCCGATTGGTTGCTCAAGTGCCAAGATCGAGAAAGTCTTGGAGAACACATGGATGATGATAAGAAGGATGTACAATGACTCATCATGAGCAAGGTAAAACCTCATTGTGATCTTGGCCTTGTCTAAGATGAATATACTTACTCTTATGGAGAATGTGAGATGCCTAGATGATAAACGCTAGACTGATTTTGCTAGGTGGAAATCTCATTTATCATGTGTAGGTTGTGAATCTAGTTTTGTAACCACAGTAAAATTAATTTCTACTTGCTTGTTCAAATCGAAATTCGAGAAATTAAAATTGATTCACTTGCACATGTGTAGAGGAGCTTGAGTTTGCTAGGCCCGAGATTAGAAGGCTATGTTCTTCTGTTCTAGCTTCTCTTGTTTCATGTTTGTACTAGCCATATTGCTCTTATTGATCCAATTTATTTGCATTTCCCTCCCTAGTTTATATTGTGATTCTGTAAGGGATGATGTAAATGCTTTGAGGAGAGAGCATGATGATATGAGTGCTGCATCTTGCGACTTAGCCTCCTCTGCTCTTTTGGATTGGGAGCCGTTTGTAGTGAGCATAAATCTTTCAGATCATATCCTTTGCTCCTACTTTGGTTAGTGCATTTATTGTTGGCTCTTCCCGTGTGGTCCAAGGGACTTCTCTTTGAGCAAGGATGGTGCTTTGTCCTTTTGGATCTTGTCTCGTAGTAGATGCTTGTACCATTGCTCATTTTTGTGAGAAAGATGGACATCGTTTGCTCATTGACATCGTGGACTTGTTTCGTGTGTTTTCTTGTTTTTGTCCACGTGCTGTCTCGAGGAGAAATTTCCGCCGTTTCTCAAATGATGGACCTCGTCACCAAACGAGGTGCGCATCTACGGCAAGGAGAAGTTGTGAGTTTCTTTGGTACTTTTGTTGGTTCTCTTCTTGGTGCTTTCAAGTTAGGTATTCACCGCTTCTTCGCAGTTGGACTCGTTTCACTTGTCGAGTTGTCCACTTGAGGTGTGCCTCTATGATCGATTTTCTTGCTGAACCATCCATTGTATCATGATAACTTGCATACTTCTAGTGCGAGTGTGTCAAGTCTTGAATTCCCAAGTACATGTCTACTAATCCTTTGGGAACCAAGACTTGGACACTTTGTTCTTGTCATTTGTAGGTGTCCAGACGCTGATTGGAGAACATGGGATTGATTGGGTTTTAGTGTTCTGCTTCATCACGTGACTAGAATATTCATTGGTTCTCCACTTCATGGCCTCCAAGAGGCATATGCTTTCACCAGTTGCGTCTCCACCTACTTTGTGAGTGATTCTATACCTTCATGCCCTTCATGGCACTAGACTCCATGCTAGCATATGCTTCTGTGACTTTTCCTTGTCACCTGCTATGTGTATGGTTGTGATCCATTGAGATGCATGTATACCTTGATCTTTTTCAGTTATGTCATGAAATAAACTGTATGACATCTTGGTACCGTTAGTTTGTGCTTATGCTTAGATATCATGAGATCCGTAGTTAAATCACAAACTCCTTCTAGTATTGGGTGGCACTAGACTTGGTGTTCTAAGTGCTTTTGATGAGGACTAGATTGTGCTTGTGTGGGTGTGTGTTCTCATGTGTTCTTTGTCATTAGTATTTGTAATGCTACTGTTGATGTCATTTGACACAAGATCTTGGTTCCATGTTGTATATCATTTACCCCAAGATTAGGACACCATCGTCCAGTGTTTGAAATGCAGGTTGTGCATGTGAGGGGGAGACTGGTACGACCACTACGACGTGGTGTAATACCCCGGAAATTGTTTAATTAATTGTTTAATTAATAGAGAGGACTTTGTGAAATAATTAAATTTATAAGAGTTTTGAGGGTTTTATGAAAATTTAAGACAACCCGGCCTAGGCCTTGGCCTGTGGGTTTTCTTGGCCCAAAAGAGGAGGGAGGCCACCTCTTAAAACCCTAGGCAGCCCCCACCCCCGCGCCCACCCCTGCGCCTCCACCCCAGCAGCCGCCGCCCGTGCTGCCCGACGCCTTCTTCCGGTGCGCCGCCGTCGTCTTCATCGTCGTCGCCTCCTCCCCGGTGCGCCGCCGCCGACGCTCGTCGCTGTACCGTGGATCCGGAGGAAAGAGAGGAGGAGATCGCGGGCGTGTTCGCCGCCGTGTTCGTCGTGTTCGTCGACGTGTTCGTCGTCGTGTCGTCAAGGGTAATCCCAGGTAGTCTCCAGATTGGTTTTTAATCGAGTTAGATTCGTCGGTTTTTCTGGGCTGCTGGGACAGTAGTTGTTTCTCGGCGGTTTTGATCTAGTTTCGTTGGGATTCAGGTCTGGACCCCTTCTAGAAAGTTGTAGAGGGTTTAATTATCTTTCCAGGGAGTACAAGAACACGTGATTCGGATTTGTGTAGCGAAAGTTATGAATTTTCTAGTGTTACTGTTCTGCAGATCGGGGTAGTTCTGGACAGAGTTTAGTAGATCGGTTTGTGCAACGGAAATAGTTGCGATTCAGGAGTCCTTCAAATTGAGAAAGTTGTAGATAAGTTTCTTAGCTTTCAATAGAGGTAAAGAAGTCTGGATTCCGAATTTCTGGGCGAAAGTTATGCCTGTTTTAGTGCGCTGTCCAGAGAGTCCGACGTGAATTTGGATGCTTTATAAAATGGTTTGGATCGGTTAGTAAATGGCAGAATCAGAGAGTCTCCCCAACTAAGTTTTTGTAGATAATTTAATTACCTTTCCAGAGAGTCCAAGAACGCTTAATTTGGAGTTACGTACTCAAAGTTATGATTTTTGGAAGTCGGCTGTCTGTGGTTGGGCAGATTTGGCCGAGGGGAGTTGGAGATTTAATTGAGATAAATTGTTGGGTTAATTGGGGTTGCTGTTATTTTATATCTAGAAACCCGCTACTGTTATGTTGGTAATTATTAATTAAATATTCAGGAGGAGAGCGGATTTCGGGGGTTGTGCCTTCTACGTGTTCTTCATTTTCTCGCGGTTGAGGCAAGTATATTTGTGATGTGAAAATCTGTGTGTTTATGGATTTGTTGAATTGTTTGGATGATGGTTGAATCATGACTGTTTAAATTGTGAGTATGAGTAAGTGATGAATTGAGAATGCTATTTATGTTCTGTTTACATTATGACATTTATGAGATTGGTTGATGCGTAGTATGGTGAATGCTCGTTATCTTTTGATACATTCACATATATGCATCATATTGAGAATTGTTGAAGTCTTGATCATGCGGTGATCAAGATCGAGGTCCCCACACTTGCGGAGTGTGGGCATTGGTCCCCTGCACCGAGGGTACAGGCATGGGTGTGCATTGACGGATGCACACCGCGTCACGGTAAAATGCGAAAGAGATGAGAAAGAGGAGCTTTTGATCATAATGCATAGCATGAAATTCATATGTAATATGTTTAACTTGAGAGTTAATGTTCATGTTTGCATTTGTTACAGTTATACTTGCTGAGTCATTGGACTCACTCTTGCTGTTGTTTTGTTGTTGTTGTTTGTTTATTTTAGGTACCTTCACGAGGTCAAGATGCATGGGAATAAAGAGGATTAGTATTGTTGCACTTGCACGAAATATTCACCATGGAGAAGATAGAGAACTCTAATTATTATTTGTTGATTAGTTCAAGTGGTATTTGATTATGACCTTGATTAAGATGTAATAATGGATTAGAACTTCTTTATATTGCTTCCGTGCTTTACTTATGTTTTATAGATGTTTCGCTTAGTAGCCAAATTACTTTGCTTGCGGTTATTCATACCTTTTGATAATATTGTTAGAACTTCATTTTATCAATAAACAAAGGAGGCTCACGAAATTTTATAGAATGCCTTAGCATAGTTTTATTATGTTGTTAGTTTGGTAGCATTTCGAGGCCATTGTTTGGTGGGTGTTACAGCTTGGTATCGAGCGGGCTTTAGGTCCGTGGTAATTAAATTATTAAATTGACACTTTGGTGCACATGAGGATGGGATGGGTCAAGCATTGCATTTATGCTTTTGACATGTTGTATTGATGATTTACATTATGAGATAATCTTGTATGCTTATTGATAATCTTGTATGATTATGATTTGCTCCTATGACTGTTATGAGTGGGAATAGTCAATGAGATGATGTAGATGTTGTGATGTGCTACCTTGGCATTGCATTTACCTTTGGGTGTAGTATAAGGATTAGCAATGTAGTTACCTCGGGTAACTTAATTGTAGGTGTTATGGTGAGTTTCTTAGAAAAGTTATTAATATCCTCAAGTTGATTCCGCTAATTCTTAGGCGATTGCGTTAATGAATTTCTTTTGAGATTGTGGTTCTTGCGGTTGAGGGTATGCAATTGGTCTCACTGCTCCTTGAAACAGCTTATGGTTTCTTTCCGAACTACCGAGATACTTTGCTACCGTGCTTATTGTTGATTTGTAAGGTTAGTTCCTTCGTGGGAGTTTGTCCTGTTGCGAATCATGGCTCATTGGTTCGCTTGGTGTTTTATTTTTTTTAGTGCAAATTTTGAAGTTGCAAAACTCCGTGTTATGTGAAAGTTTTGGATCTATGTATTCCTTTATCTCGGCGTTGAAGTTATTGTTCCTCTTTTTTTTGAAAGAGAGTGTTAAAATCCATTATGATTGTTTTGCTATGCTTAAGTGGAAGGTGGTAATCATATAAACTAATTCATAAGGTTTGAATTATTAAGTTGATATGATAGCGTAGTGTATAATTAATTTCTTTACTAGTATCCTTGGAAGTGTAGTGGTTTAATTTGATATTGCCTTGTAATAGTTTTGAGAAGAACTACGATTAAGAAGTTGTCTATTCATGACAAGAACTCATGGAGTTATTGAGGAGTGTGCAAAAGAATTAGAATGATTATTATGATTATTGAATTTCTATCATGTTGGACAAATTGAATTATCTTTGTCTTTAGTAATTAATCCAATCGTTTGGAATAATTAAGTAAGGAGGTGTTAGAATATTACCTTGGTAATATTGACCCTTAACATGTCTTTTATTTAGATGCTTTATGAGCATGCACAATTGCTGGTTTCATCTATCTTTTACCATGCTAGATTGTTGAAGAATGTATAAAGAAATAGATGATGGTTGAGGTATTGACTAGTAGGAACTTGTCTTACAAGTCGGTATTATTTAAGATTAAAGTCATTTCCGTTCTAGTTTCGAATGTAAGGTAGGATCTTGAATCTATGTTCATGATTGTTTTATGATTGTAAAACGAAGTTAGGATCATGAATGCCGTTGCGATAAAATAATAATCAATTATTGCGGTAATGACTAGAGTACAATTAATTTGTGCTAAATTAAAGTTGAGCATCCATAAGAATTGAATATATGAAATCTAGTAAGAGATTTATGCTAGTATGTTTTGTGAGATTGTCATGTTCTAGTATCATCTTGTTTAAGAGCTTTGTTCTATTTATGTGGCTTATGCACTAGGTTCTCCTAGATCAAGTAGTTGCAACCTTATTTAGATATTAGAAACATGATGAAGTGATTTCTTATGTTTCTTTTGGAAAAGATTATGAAGGGAGTTGAGGATATGATGATGCTTGTTAAGAATGTATTATTCTGATGTTAGTATGTTGGTCCATTTGTGGTTATGATGGTAATGTTGAAGGTTCATTAAATAGAAGAATTTGAATAAATTCCTTGGTACTATTTAAATCAAAAGTTTTGATAGTGTGTATGCGATCTTTGATCTCATGATTTATGTGGTAGCTGAAATTGTTTTAAGCCAAGTGTCGTGTTGAGGATTTTATTAGTTCTTAAAGAATTAATGTGTTGTGGTCTTCAACTCTTCTTTTGTTGGAATTGTTAAGGTGATACCGTATTCAAAGAAGGTTGTTCTCTTTGTTAAAAGGAAAAGTTTGATAAAAGTTTTGAAGGTTGAAGTCAAGTTGTGCAATCTTTGTGAAGTGTGTTTGACTTCTTATTTTCCGCTTAAGAGTTTCGAGCTCAAATGACAATACTTGTATTCGTATTGGTTGAGATTTGATGTTTTCGTCTCGAGGAGGCATGCGCCTTCACCGTGGTCTTATCCTTTGTTGTCCAAGATCTTTGTTTTCTTGGTTTTGTGTTTATTGCGTTGGACCTTGTGTTGAAATTTTCTTCTTTGCTTCTCCAAGAAAGGGGTACGCAGTTTGGGTTGCAAAGACCTTTAAGATGTGTATGGCAACTGGTTGGTGTGGTTTTGTGATTAGTCTGGGTGAGATTGTGGGTATCAAGATACTTGAGATTCTTGGAGTGATAAATTGTTCTGTTGAATAATTCTCGATGAGGATTTGATTTAAAGAAGATGTTGTCCTTGGGGCTAAATAGTTTTATTGTTGCAACTAGAAGAACCTAGCGTGGTTCATGAGTGTTACGCTCATTTTTTGGAACGTTGGAATTATTGAAAGTATGGGAATCTTGATCAATTTTATTGGAGCATCATGATGGGGTACTTTGCAAGGATTATTAGAATGATTATGATGGTGTAGTTAATGAGTTTATAATTGTGAAGAAGCCCAACCGTTGTGGGAATTATTGGGATAGTAAGGATTGTTGAAAATTATGGCCATGTATGACTTGGCTTCAGAAAGTAACCCTCCAGGAGTTAGAATCCTCTTACAGATAATCAGGTTGAGATTATGTTTTCATGTGGTTGTGAAGGATTGAGTATGGTTGATTGTGGAAATTTTAGTCACTGAATTTAAGAGTCTTTGTATTAAATATATCGAAGTATATGTATAGAAGCCTTGGAGATGGGAAATTTTGGTTGGTGATCTATGCCAGAACCTTGGAGGCTAATGTTATTGCGTGAGAATAGTGGAAGGAGTGGATTCTGAATATTATGATGTTCCTTGATAGTATCCTTTGGATGTAGTAAATGAGTGTGCGAGCCAAGAATTTCATGTTGATTATCCTTAAAGATATGGGGTAAAGTGATGGTGGGTGAGAATAACGATGAGATGCATTAGAAATTATTCGTTAAAGTAACATGTGGGTAGAGGAGTTGACTAGAGTATGTTATTGTGAGAATAGTAGAGTCCCTCTACAAAAGTGTGTTGGATGCACTCGGTTTGAACATAGAGTTGATGTTGCCAATTTAAGAGAATTGAGCTAGTCGGGTATGAGATGATTTGGAACCTCGTGATTCAAGAGGAAGTTTATTCCTAAAAAAAAGGACGGGTTGATATTTGAGTGATTCCCCTTTGACGTATGTGTTGTTTGTTTGCAAACCACCTACTTGGAAGGTGGAGAGGTTCTTATGTTGAATCTCGATTTTCTTTTATGATTTGACCCTTTGGTGGGAGTGGGTGATGCGTGATTGCAATAAGAATCCCTTATTTTCAGTTGTATTCTGTGTGTGAAAGAGTGGGTTTACCTTGACCCCTGTGGTGTGCCCGTGTTTAAGGGGGTGCTCATTGCTAAGGTAAAGAGATCGATTGAGAATGGAAACATGAGATATATGTGTTTGTGATTGTGTGGGTTGGTACTAAAGGGAATGATAACCCGATGTGTATTTAATCGCTTTTGTTAATTGCGAAGTTTTACGGGTTTGTGTATCACTAGGACTACCTTGGGTTCTAGTGTGGGATACAGCGCTTTGTATGACTCGGTATCGAGGAGAACTTGAAAGATCCGGCGTGGGCTTCATTAAAACCGTTGACCAACGAGTAAGACCACCACCATTCAAGAATTAAAGCTACACAATTCAAGTGTTGTAGGGGCGTAAGTTCAACGAGTGGCCTTGGTGAGTCGATCATTGGCTGCCCAGAGCGGTGAAAAGTTATGCGAGATGTAAGGAGCAAGGATCGGAGGTTGGCAAACCACTTGGATCTTCAAGAACCTATGTGCGAGGTGCAAGCAATTAGAAAAAATATTTAGTATGTCAAAGCGCTTTAGTCGCAGCAGACCGAGAGAGAAGCAACTTGGGAGTTGGAGTCTCGCATGCTGAAAGCAATGCCGGCGTTGTTCACGTCGGTGCTAGTTAATTGCTAGTTGGTTGTTTTGTTTTTCGTTGAGGTTGCGGTTAGAATTGGGTCGAATTGCTGTTTAAGGGGTAGAATGTAATACCCGAAATTGTTTAATTAATTGTTTAATTAATAGAGATGGACTTTGTGAAATAATTAAATTTATAAGAGTTTTGAGGGTTTTATGAAAAATTTAAGACAACCCGGCCTAGGCATTGGCCTGTGTGGTTTCTTGGCCCAAGAGGGAGGGAGGCCACCTCTTAAAACCCTAGGCAGCCCCCACCCCGCGCCTCCACCCCTGCGCCTCCACCCAGCAGCCGCCGCGTGCTGCCCGGACGTCTTCTTCCCGGTCGCCGCCGTCGTCTTCATCGTCGTCGTCTCCTCCCCGGTGCGCCGCCGCCGACGCTCGTCATTGCACCGCGTGGATCCGGAGGAAAGAGAGGAGGAGATCGCGGGCGTGTTTCGCCGTGTTCATCGTGTTCGTCGACGTGTTCGCCGTCGTGTCGTCAAGGGTAATCCCGGTAGTCTCTAGATTGGTTTTAATCGAGTTAGATTCGTCGGTTTTTCTGGGCTGCTGGGACAGTAGTTGTTTCTCGGCGGTTTTGATCTAGTTTCGTTGGGATTCAGGTCTGGACCCCTTCTAGAAAGTTGTAGAGGGTTTAATTATCTTTCCAGGAGTACAAGAACACGTGATTCGGATTTGTGTAGCGAAAGTTATGAATTTTCTAGTGTTACTGTTCTGCAGATCGGGTAGTTCTGGACAGAGTTTAGTAGATCGGTTTGTGCAATGGAAATAGTTGCGATTCAGGAGTCCTTCAAATTGAGAAAGTTGTAGATAAGTTTCTTAGCTTTCAATAGAGGTAAAGAAGTCTGGATTCCGAGTTTCTGGGGGAAAGTTATGCCTGTTTTAGTGCGCTGTCCAGAGAGTCCGACGTGAATTTGGATGCTTTAGAAAATGGTTTGGATCGGTTAGTAAATGGCAGAATCAGAGAGTCTCCCCAACTAAGTTTTTGTAGATAATTTAATTACCTTTCCAGAGAGTCCAAGAACGCTTAATTGGAGTTACTTACTGAACGTTATGATTTTTGGAAGTCGGCTGTCTGCGTGGTTGGGCAGATTTGGCGAGGGAGTTGGGGATTTAATTGAGATAAATTGTTGGGTTAATTGGGGTTGCTGTTATTTTATATCTAGAAACCCGCTACTGTCATGTTGGTAATTATTAATTAAATATTCAGGAGGAGAGCGGATTCGGGGTTGTGCCTTCTACGTGTTCTTCATTTTCTCGCGGTTGAGGCAAGTATATTTGTGATGTGAAAATCGTGTGTTTATGGATTTGTTGAATTGTTTGGATGATGGTTGAATCATGACTGTTTAAATTGTGAGTATGAGTAAGTGATGAATTGAGAATGCTATTTATGTTCTGCTTACATTATGACATTTATGAGATTGGTTGATGCGTAGTATGATGAATGCTCGTTATCTTTTGATACATTCACATATATGCATCATATTGAGAATTGTTGAAGTCTTGATCATGCGGTGATCAAGCATCGAGGTCCCCACACTTGCGGAGTGTGGGCATTGGTCCCTGCACCGAGGGTGCAGGCATGGGTGTGCATTGACGGATGCACACCGCGTACCGTAAAATGCGAAAGAGATGAGAAAGAGGAGCTTTTGATCATAATGCATAGCATGAAATTCATATGTAATATGTTTAACTTGAGAGTTAATGTTCATGTTTGCATTTGTTACAGCTTATACTTGAGTCATTGGACTCACTTCTGTCGTTGTTTTGTTGTTGTTGTTTGTTTATTTTAGGTACCTTCACGAGGTCGACATGCATGGGAATAAAGAGGATTAGTATTGTTGCACTTGCACGAAATATTCACCATGGAGAAGATAGAGAACTCTAATTATTATTTGTTGATTAGTTCAAGTGGTATTTGATTATGACCTTGATTAAGATGTAATAATGGATTAGAACTTCTATATATTCCTTGCTTTACTTAAGTTTTATAGATGTTTCGCTTAGTAGCCAAATTACTTTGCTTGGTTATTCATACCTTTTGATAATATTGTTAGAACTTCATTTTTATCAATAAACAAAGGAGGCTCACGAAATTTTATAGAATGCCTTAGCATAGTTTTATTATGTTGTTAGTTTGGTAGCATTTCGTGCCATTGTTTGGCTGGGGTGTTACACGTGGTACCCCAGTTCGACTACGACCACATCCTGGACTCGTATTCGATCTCGGCCAAGGTAACACTCATACTCGATCAGGTATGCGATCACGACTCTCCACCAAGCGACCGTGAGTGAGGTTTGCTCCCTTATGATCTTCAGTACTTTGCTTCCCATCACTTAGCTTTGCATGGGTTATTTTTTCTAGTGATAGGAAGGGTCGGATTGGATAGATGAGAGCCATCTCTAGGTGATATTGTCTCAGTCACACCTCTCATCCAAATGGTTCTTTAGGATTATTTACTACCTATTATGGGCATTGGTTCTCTAGGTTTCTCTTCTGCCTAGTTTGAACTTTCTTCTTGGCCACTAGAGTCTGGTGAGTTGACATAGTGTGCCTTTGCTCCGTGGTATGAGGTTATAGGCTAGAGACCATGAGGATAGAGTGTGTTTGAGAATCACCACTTTGAGTTAGAACCTTCCCTTTCTAGATTTTATGCCAAATTTTCTGGTTCTTCTCAATTTACCTTCTCTAGGGGGGTTGAAGTCTTTCTGTTTGTTCGGGCTATTTTTCAGGGAGAGTTCACCTCTTGTGCTTTCATTTGTTTCTTGTTGCATAATATTCACATGATTGCTTAAGATGCATTTTGGAGCCCTAACTGTTATCTTTATGTGACATGATATCATGCTTTATATCTTACCATATCTTGTGATAGCTTGATTTATCATGCTCTTCTATGTGTTGTTTTGCTCTTGCCATACTAGCTTAATTAATTATGAACAACTTGAATTAAATCTTGTTCTGTTCAATCTTGTGACTAGTCTGGTTTTAGATATTCTCTCCTGTTTCATGCCATGTTGAATAGTGCTCTAGTTTGTGGAGAGTGACCACCAGTTGGCTGTTATCTGTGCCAAGCCTTTGGATATCTCTAGGTTTTCACCTTCTTTGGGAGAGCTTGGGGTGGTCTCGTCCTTATGGATCTGCTTTGTGAGGGGAGCTTTGTGCTTATCGCTTTATCATGATAATTATGCTCTTACTCCTCTCTGTTGCATTGCATACGGGTGCATTGGGTTAGTCCTCCTAGCATAGATTAGAGTGTTTCTCACGTCTAGTTGTTTAGACTTCTTACTCTTATCTTGTGACTCTAGGATGCTGCTTATTAGCTGTTTCTCTTCTCACTAGGTTGAGCTCACTCACTACTTGTAGGTTCTAGCAAGGGTTGGGCCACCCTTGGGTACACAGGGTACATGTTTGCTCCCTAGTGTGTTAGAGGATCAGTTGATAGTCCTGGAGTCATATGGGGTAGATGAGAGTTAGTCTGAGCCATAATATCTTCTATATCTCGTCTATGCTTTAAGGACTGCCTTCTTTGGTTTCTTTGCCAGCTTCTTGATCTTATTGCTTTGGTTCATGGGGAGTTCATTTGGGAGCTTCTGAAGCTTAATATTGACTTAACTCAACTTAAACTAAAAGCTGCATCACATGTTGAGGGGGAGCTGGATTTTCTGCATATCATTCTGCATTATAATATAACTACATTTGAGCCTTAATTATTATCCTATTATGACATGCTTACACTGCTTTACACCTTGCCATGACTTGTGCTCATTTGCTATATTTATCATGTCTTCATATGTGTAAACTTGCTTTTGCCATGATAAGTTAATTAAGCTTGCTCAATTTGAACTAAAAACTTATCATGTTAGCATACGATACTAGTCTTTCTTGAGCTATCCTTTTATGATCCGTGCCATGTCAAATAGGCTGAGTTGAGCGTTGAATCTTTAATTGAGCTTTTGAGTCTTAGATTGAGCTGTTTTAGTCTCTTGATGATGCATAGGTTAGTACAATCATTTCAAAAGCAAAAGATCTCTTTGTGCGAAAAACCGATCTCACCAATTCTTTCTCATGAGACGGCTTGCCATTGCACTAGGCATAAACTCAGGGGGAGTTTTGGATGACCAAGATCATTTCCTTAAGCTTCTCGCTTGGTATGATCGCATAAGGCTTGAGATCTAGCACATGATAAAAATATTGGTTGGAAACAACCACAAGTTTCATAAGAAAATATGTCATTTGTGCTCGATTTGCTTAAGTTACAAAAGAACCAAGTATTTGAACCAATGTTTCCTTCTTGAGCATATAAAACTCTATTTGGACTCAACTGTAGCTTCTTGGTTCCGCTTAGCTTATTGACATGGCCTGCATCATCCTTGGATGTCTCTAGCTAGACTTTGCTCATTGATGACTTAATTTGTTCACAAATTGCACTATAATTCAGATTGTCATCTCTTTGGTTTAGCTAGCATATACATATATTGTCATGATCTAGATAACCTTTATTGAGTTATGGCTTGGTGTAATCCTTAATGGTCATTTTGGATAATTCTCATGGCTCTAAATGCTTAGAATAATCAAACTTCAGCCATTTCATCCATTTTCATGACTTATTCTCTTTCTTGCATTCTTGATGTGTTTATTGCCAAAAGGGGGAGAATAGTGGTAGAAAAAGCCATTTTGGGAGCTTTGAGGAAAATTTGTTCTTTCTTTCACTCCTTCTGTCGACATGGTCACAAGCTTCATTTTTCTTCTTTGGACCATGTTGGATTCTTCAAACTCAACTTCATGCTTTTCGGTGTTTGTCAATATACTCATCAAGGGGAGATTGAGAGACCATGTGGTGGTCATCCCTGTAACACCCCATTTTTTTTACTTTTGTACGAATGTGACTTGCAAGCTCATGTTAACGAAATCAAAAACTTTATTTTCTTTTGGCCATTTCTTTTGGAGAAGAAATTGGAGAAGTACAAAAGAAATTGAGTTGAAAGCTTAATTTTATCTCTAAAGGGGGTAACTCAAATCAATTTTTTTAAATATAAAAATAAGATGTACTTCAAAAGAAAATAATAATTACATGGGTATATAAATATAAAATTAGGTATATAAAATATATGTATATATATAAATATACATATATATATCTAGAAATAAGTAAATAAATTATATATATATATATATGTATATATATATATATATATATATATATATATATATATATATATATATATATATATATATATATAATCGAAATCGGAAAAGAAAACGAAAAGAATAAGAAAATCCGATTCGCAAATCCGGCCGTTCTCTTTTTTCCTCAAATATCACTGCTCATTTCTTTCTTCTTCCTCCGCGGCATTCTCCTTCTTTCTTCTTCCGCCGCAGCGCCTCCCTCCTCTCTCGCCGCCGCCTTTTACGCTCGCCGCCCGCCACCAACCGGCGAGTGAATGCTCGACACCTCGGATACACCCCGCCCTCGCCGCCTGGCAGCGGCAGCACCCGGCCTGCCTCCCCGCCTCATTTTCCGCACCGCCGCTTCCGCCGCCGTACTGCACTCCCCGAGGTGTCGAGTCCTTCTCGGTTTTCCTCGTGCGCGCGTCCGCCCCCGCCGCCATCGCCGAGCCACCGTGGCCGCACGACGGTGACGCCACCCACGCGCCCGCCACCCGCCGCCCTGGCGTCTTCTCCTCCTTCCTCGGCGCTATAAAGGCGCCAAAGCCTCCCGGCAATGCCCCACGCCGGCCGCCTCCGCCAGTAGGTACTCCTCCGGCAATCCCCGCTCGCCGAGCGCCACCGCCGACGGCAGACCTATTGGACCTCTCCCGAGCTCATCATTACCCTCCTTCTCCTCCCCGCCTAATCGGTTTCCTTCCCTGCAGCCCGGTGGGCTCTTTCTTCACCGACCGGCTACGGACTTCCTCGAACCGACGCACCCGAGCCGATTCCTCGCACTGAGCACCACCGGACGCCGAACTCCGTCCCCACCTCGCCGGACCTCGCCACCTCCCCAGCAAGCCGCCGCCTGCCTCCATCTCGCCGCCAAGCTCCTCTTGCCGCCGCCCGCCTCGCCCATCTCGGCCCTAGCCAACGCCCTAGGTGAGCTCAAGACCGCCCATGGGTGCTCCCATGGCAAGCAATTGAATCCGACGACCCAGAGCCGCGCCCTTCTTCCCCTCAGACGGCCGCTGCATTGTCGCCGGTCCCCACCGGTCAAGGGCAGGCCGATTAGCTCCTCCCCGGTGCGACAGGGCGGAGAGCCCATTTGGGCCGACGCAGGCGCCACCGTGGTCCTCGCCGCCGGGCGGCATCGCCGCCCTCACTGCCGGATGAAGGAGTTAAACGCGATGATTTAATGCTTAACGACTGTGCTAAGCCGACCGTTAACGGTTAATGACGCATTTAATCCTTGGGCCCACCTGTTAGTCGCAGTGCGGTGATTTTAATCGCGCCTCTCTTTTCGCCGGGCCCCACCCACGCCGAATCTCTCTCCTCTTTTATTTTCGGATTTTCGTGATTTTAAAACTTGGAAATGCTATAACTTCTTAACCAAAAGTCCAAAATTAATGAAACCAATTTCTAAATTTTTCTAAATTCATGATCTATCTAATAGAACTGGTTTGGATCAATTTTGAGTTCATTTGAATTTTTTTGTTTTATTGTAATTGGTATTTATTTGCTTTTGCTCGTTTGTGTTATTCCTTTTTCCGGTACGATCTTCCGAGTAGAGTTCGAAGAAGTGTACGAGCCCCCGATTGAAGCAGCACAAGAACCCCAAGCCCTCGATCCAGGCGAGTCAATGCTTTGATCATTTTGCGCCTATATTTTATGTGAAACTATGTTCATTTAAATTATGAAAATCTGCATGCTTTACTTTATACGCAAACGTATGTCACTCCTAAGGTAGCTAATGACCCTGTATTTAGCCCATAATAACATACCCCACCTGTAACATTGAACTCACATGATCATTGTCTCCTAGGTATAAACTATAACTAAGGTAGTTATAAGTCGTATATCGCCATATCTTGGTCTTGTGAAATCCAGGCCTCAGAGTCTCGATAATCATTCTTTAATCATGGAATACTAGTTTTGGGACAGCCATGGGATGTACGTGGTCGATTAATTATGTTAATTCGTGTTATGCTTCTCAAAACCCTAAAATCGCTAAACCTGTTTGGGCGGGTGGTAAGAGGTGGGTGTGGATGTAACACGGGGTTGTGGAATGAACCGCCAGACAAATTAATGACTTAATCCTGTGGACCCCGTGTATAACAGTACAACCACAAGCTGGCATATTGTAGGCTTGGCTAAATAATTTACTGAACACTCTAGTCATCTCACGGAGAACGTGTGTAGGTGGGTAATGGAAGCCCCACTTGGAAAGGGACACCGGATGTAGGTGACGTTGCCTAGGGTAGCGTATGTGGAGAGAGGAGTCCGACTGCGCTATCCTATGGTGGACATCCCGCACAACCTATGGACGTAACCCTATAGGAGTGACATACTAGAGTGTGAAGTATTGTAAAGGCCTCGTGATATTTTCTCGATCTGCATGTCTAAGGCATCATGTAGAACTATCGAGACGATTATCTCTTGTGGGTAAAGATGTACAGTCTCTGCAGAGTATATATACAACTATTCGAATAGCCGTGCCCACGGTCAAGGGCAGACACGGAAATCTTCCTCGAGTTAGTTCTATTTCAAAAATAAATTTTTGTGGTTGGGAATAAAAATCTGCTATGTGGATGTAACCTGATAAATTTCCTGAGGGATGTACTCCAGTGTTGGTACTAGGGAGGATGTAACCTTCTTAGTAAAAATAAAAGTTGGTGGATGGAACCTATCTTGCTACAAATCATCGCACACTTTCTTAAAGGTCAAATCATGAGTACTTGAAAAATGCTAGTTCATAGGAGCTTTATATTATGATTATTCTAAAAGTCGCTTTAAGCAAATAAAAGAACCTGAGCCACCCTTGTTAGCCTTGCATCTATATTTATATGCATTCTGTGTGTTGGCTCGCGGAGCACGGTTGTTTATGCTCACACTCGCTCTAAAAACCCCCACACAGAAATAGTGAATCAAGAGCACTACACCTACCATGAGGATCAGGATGCCGAAGGCAATGAAGACGGTGGATATTAGTTTAGGCCTCGAAAAGTTTACTCCTCGCCTCAGTCCAGTTGACTCGGCTAGTTTGGCGGGTGCCTCCGTTATTAGTCGGTCCACGGTTAATAGCGAAGGTACTCGAGTTATCGATCGCTTGTTCGTGACGAGTTGTGCCCTACGCTTATGTACGCTTCCGTTTCCGTTCTTTATGTATTGTAAGACATTTGGCCTGACGGCCCTATTGTAACCTCGACCCGACGTGGTCTATTTGAACTCTGATATTGTAATAATTATTTCGCCATGTATGAAATGATGCAGTATTGTATCTGTGAGCATTATCTACTGATCCAGGGAATAATGCAGTACTATCACAGGGGATTCCAGGTTGTAAACTTGGGGTCCGACATCCCGTGTGTATGATGAGTAATTGACATCGGCTTAGGGAAGTCGAGTTTGAGTTGGTTGGTTCGGACCATGTCGTTGCGGGGTGCAACGGGCTCGGTCGGACTTGGTCAAACCTGGTCAAAAGGATTAGGACGATTATTCTGTTGATTTGACAGGTTTGGGCTTAATATGGTGTCACTGATGCTATTTATGCTTTCATGTTATCGAGCGGTGCTATTTGATGTGTTTCTTGTCTGTGTTGGCTGCAGGACGTCGAGGCGGAGTCGTGGCGAGACACGAGGTGACCGGACTAGACGTAGGTAGCGTTGAGGTCAGAACGGTCGAGATGGGTCGAAGACGGCGTGAACTCGAGGTGGTTGCGAGTCGTGGACGACAAGGCGCGGAAGCTTCCCGGAAGGTGCGGAGGAGGCGAATCGGTAATTCGCGAGGCTGCACAAGCGGAGCGGCTCCGTTAGGGTTTAGCGGCGTAACGGGTTGGAGACCCGTTAGCCAAGGGCTATAAATAGGTGTTGGAGGCTGCATACCCCTTCATGGTTTTAGAGTTCATTCATCCCTTTGTGTGGGTTGTGTTCCTCCCAAGAAGCATGTGAGGCTCTTGGTGTTTTTGAGGATTGAGAGGGAGAGGATGGATTGAGAGTCTTGTAATTACTCCTCTTGTTCTAATGTCCATGCGTATGGAGACTCCTTTGAAATTTTTGTTGGAATGAAATATGAAGTTTTTCTTCCTTGTAATCCTTTCTTCTTTGTTGAGGTGATGTTCTTGTTTCTGCAGTTTCTCCTTGCTCTCTTCTGCTTTCTCCTCAAGATCCTTTTGTGCTAGACTTAAAAACACTTCCGAGAGTTTAGTTGCCTTCAATAGTGGGTTTTATGCACTGTATGATCTTCAGCCAAATTGATTCTTGTTTCTAAGTTTGAGTTATCTTTTTGTGAAGTTCCAGTCAATCAAGAAGAGCAGCAAAATTGATGGATGTTAGTTTCAGTCTCTCATGGCTGTTTTCGGTTCCCTGTCAGGCAATACAAGCAATTATTGTTCGGTTATTTCAGTATGCCGAGTTTTCAGCTGCTTGCAAATCTGAACTCAGCTTTCTATCTCTTGTTTGGGATTAGCCTTTGTCCCTCTCGGTTTGCTCTTTTGCTGCTTCTTGTTTTGGGGCAGCAAGGATAACTTTTGGCCTGCAGTAAAAATCGCCTTTGCTGTTTTCAGGTTGCATGGTGCTTTCCCTTAGTATCCGGCTGATTTTCATATTATTGCCGCTGCCTGAGATTTCGGTCATCAAATCCATTTCTCTGTCTTTGACTTCTCTTCTGATTTCCTTCTGTGTTTGGTCAGCAGACTCAATTCTCTGATTGGGTGTCAGTCGAGTGATTTTCAGTTTCTGCTTGCCTCTATTTTCAGCCGAGATTGCTTCTTCCCTGTACTCTCTTTTCAGTTTTGCCGAGGACAGCTTTCTGTTTGATGGAAGTACTGATTAATTAATCTAATGAGAGGAGTAAATTATTGACAGTTTCTCTGTTTTCTGCTACTTACTGTGACAAGAATTTTTCTGCCAGCAGCTCACTGTTCTTCTCAGTTTTGTTTGTGTGGATTATTTTCGGATGAGCACAGGAATCACTTTGCCAACAGATTCAGACAGTCACTGCAGCCAGCAGACTGTTTCTACTCTTTTGACTGTGATTTCCTTTTTCTTTTGTTACCTTTGCCTTTCAATTTCTCTTTTGGTCTTGCAGCAGTTTTCTTGTTTGTTTTCTTGATTCAGCTATCCTTCTCTTTTTGCTTTTGAGTCTATGTTGTGCTGTTCGGCCAGCAAGTCTGCAGTCTTCTGCTTTTAAGTTTCGGCACTTCTGTTTGTATTAAGTCTGGACTGCAGTTTATTTGTTCCCTTCAGTAGTGACTTCGGCTGTATTTTGTTGATGCTGCATCCGGCCAACATGCATCAATTAGTCCATGTACTCTTGATACTATTTCTTGCCGATTAGCTTACAGCTTTTGGTATTTTCGGACAGCTGTGTTTTTGAGTATCTCTTTCTAAGATCAATGAAAGCACATATCCTGTCTCAAGTATTTCAGCCGAATGTCCTTTTTATCTGAACTTTTTCTCTTGCTTTCAGTTTTCCTTTTCTCTGCAGTTTTCTCTCCGTCAGCAGTATTTGTCCCACTTCATTTCTTCCTGCGTTCAGTATTGCCGGACTGCTACTGTTAGTACTGCTCCTTGTCGCCTGGTTGCTTCTTATCTTCTTTGCTTTTCTTTTCAGATTTCGGTTGGGAGTCTGTCTTTTGCTCAGTGCTAGTTCTGGCACAATTAAATAATCTCTGAACTGGTTCTTAGCTTATGATCTTTTTTGTAGTTCTTCCTGAGAGTCAAGAACAGCAAGCTATGTATAGTTTTGCTGCTGCAGAGAAAAACTGAAGTTGTTCTTTTCTCTGTTTTTGATTTCTGCAGTATTTTCTTTTCTGTCAGTTTTCGGCCAACATAGTATTGCAGTCTTCCGTCTGTTCTATTTGCGTTGTGAGAGAAGTCCATCCTCTGTTTGCTCTTCAGAAGTGGTTCATGTCGGTTTGGTTTACCTCTTTCGTGAATATCTTCGGTCAATCGGCAAAATTGTTTTCAAATCCTCCAGTGAGCATGTGATTTCTTTTTCATAGCTTCTATAGCTATCGAAGAAGAAATTTGGAGTGGATACTTGGGGCGAATTTTAGAAGGCACCATTCACCCCCCCTCTGTTGCCATTTCCGATCCTACACATAGTTCAGCGTGCCGGACAAATTTTGAAACAAAATTTAGTGTTATATGGACTTATACCTTCAATTATTAATCAATGCATGAAATTAACGAATTGGTGCATGTGTGCATGTATCAGTTTGCATTGGATTAAGTCAAAGCGTTGCAGCGTTTCAATAGCTAGCTGCTATATATATGGCTTGGCTCTCATTTAAATGAGGTGATAGAGAACACGATGGAAAGAGAATGAGGTGATAGAGAACACGATGGAAAGAGAAGCATAGATACTACACTTATGGCTGTTTCAGTTCTCTGTCTATCAAAGGAACGTGACAGGGAATTAACAATTAGAAATGAAAGTGCATATGCTAAGTAAGGTCCTGGCCGTCTCCAGAAATTTGGGGCCCCAGGACGAATTGCAAAATAAGGCCCTCAATTTTTAAAAATTTTTGGTCTAATATAACTAAGGCATACTATCGCATAATCATGTAAGATGTAACTTCAATATGTATTACTCCATACAAGATTTGGAAATATATCAAATATTAAGACCAAAAAAATATAGTACTGACCTCATGTTCTACTAAAAAGCATCATACGTCTTGTATTTCTTGAAATGAAATCTCCAATTATATCTTCATAATTAATCTTCTCCAAGACATCATTTTCAAGCGCTATTATCGCTAACCCATTGAGCCTTTCTTGTGTCATAGTAGAACGCAAGTAGGATTTCAACAACTTGAGTTTAGAAAAGCTCCTTTCCGCAGATGCAACAGTCACAGGAATGGTTAACAAAATTCTATATGCAATAACAGCGTTAGGATAAAAGGGGCACTTCTTCAAAAACTTCAGAATATCAAGAGGACCCATAGATTCCTCAAGTAAATCTTGGATGAAAGTTAACTCCGTAAACAATTCCTGTCCATCAATATCTTTGTGTTCTCCATTCTTAAGTGCATCCTCAAGATTAACACAATGAGCCATCAAATTCTTATCATCCAAGGATCGCGGCCTATCTGAAGTAAACAAGAAACCAAAAGTTTTTTCATACCCTTGATACTGTTCAAATCTCTTGGTAAGTGAAACTATAGCTTGATCAATAACGTCTATAAAATAATTAACCCGAAATGACTCCTCTTTAGATTGTGAAACAATGGATGCATCATCTGCGGCCTTATCAAAGTGTCTTTTTCTTTTGATTTTTTCGCTTGGGTTGGAACTCTGGATGAATATCCATCTCCATTGCAATTTCTTTTGCAGCTTCCAATGCTTTTGAAAAGCCGGTTTCTCTATACTTTCTGAAAAAGGAAATCAGTCCTCAGACAGCTCAATTGCAACATCAATAAGCATATCTTTTGATTGTAGCTGCTTGCTGATCAAATTAATAGCAGATAATATTTCAGATGATTATTGCCACTAAAAATTCAAAGCTACCAAGTTCATTTTCTGCCAATGATTTAGCTTCACTACTTTTCAATGGGTCATCATCACTTTCAGCCACCTGTAGTAAAGCCTCTCTTATTTCTGGGATTTGAAACCTTATAGCCTTAACACTATCAAGACGACTCTCCCAACGAGTAGATGACAATGATTTAAGAGTCAATCCTGTTATGTTTTCTTTAAGAATTTGCCACCTTTTTGTAGAATTGGCAAATGTCGTATAGATGCGTTGGATAACTCCAAAAAATTCTATTGCTTTACGACAAGACTTTGCCATATCACATAGTGTCAAATTCAGACTATGGCAACCACAAGCTGAATAAAAAGCTCTTGGATTTATATCCAAAACTTTCTTTTGTACTCCAATATTTTTTCCTTTCATATTGGACCCATTATCATATCCCTGTCCTCTCACATTGTCTACATCAAGGTCAAGACTTTTCAATTCCTCTAGTAGAGCATCAAACAATCCTTGCCCAGTGGTATCATTGACATCCAAAAAACCTAAGAATGATTCTTCAATGCAAATAGAACTTGAAGATGTATCAACATATCTTATTATCAAAGACATCTGCTCTTGGTGGCTTGCATCAGGAGTACAATCAAGTATAATTGAGAAGTACTTTGCTTCTTTTACCTTTGCAACAATTGCAGACCTGATTGCAGAAGCTAACAAATTTATTAACTCATTCTGGATGGAAGGACCAAGATAATGATCACGGATTTTGTCATTGGTGATGCGATCAACATGCTCTTTGACAACTGGGTCAAATTCAGCCAACATTTGAACCAGTCCTAAGAAATTCCCATTACTTTCTTGGTATAACCTGCTATTAGTACCACGAAATGCTATATTATGTTCTGCAAGAAATTTAACAATTAAAAGAATCCTAAGCAAAACTTTTCTCCAATGCTCCCTTTCTTTTTCAAGTTCTCTTTGAGCAACTTTATCAATTGTTTGATTCTTCTGGAACCTGAGACGCAAGTCATACCATGTAGCCATATTTGTGACATGTTCTCTACTAGTTTCATGCTCTTTAAGTCTATTGCCAAGATGAGTCCAGTCACTAAATCCGTCATTTGCTAACAGACCTCTCACAAGCCCCTTTCTTAATAATTTGCAGCAAAAACAAAATACTTTATCAAGCTCTTTGATGTATACAAGCCATTCTCTGTCACAATTTTCTCCGTTTGAGAGAACTCTGGTGTAATGCAACGCAGAAAATCTTCTATAATATTTGTCTCTTGGACCATGCTTAATAGACAGGTCTCTTTTAGGACCCTTTTGCACCAAAATATCAATCATTTTAGGATCAAGTGCATCCCAAGTTCTTGGATCAAATATATCAGGCTGAAAAGAATTATCGGCATCATGGCCTTCATCAATTTCTATAGTGTGAGCCTCAACCTCTACTGCATCATCGCTTTCACCAATTTCTTTAGTGTTAGCCTCAACCTCTGCATCATCACCTTCATTATTTTCTGTAATGTGAGCCTCGACCTCTACTGTGTCATCACCATGGCTATCATCAACATTAGCATCTGTAATTTCTCTCACAAAAAATCTGTCAAGAGCACCCTTTTGAGATTGAGCTACTGCTTCTAGTCTTTGTCTCTTCTTACGCTTTTCAGCACCAGAATCATACTTCCTATTTCTTGTAGACATGATGAGGATTGACTGATTGAGAAAACAAATGTCTTCCTGTTTTTTTTAAAGAAGTAGCTGATTACAGAACAAATAAAAATTCTAACCATTGCTGATCAATCTAATCACTAATTAAACCTACATATGAGATGTCGTCATTTTTTATCTCTGAAAAGGAGCAAACAACAAGTGCTCTACGTACACACGAGTAGACGAACGAGGCCGGAAGTGGCAGGATGTGCAGGTCAGCAGGTGGCGATGGGCTGCTGGCGCATGCGTATCGTCAGGACGCGTAGTCGCGCAGGCGGCACTGGCGACGAGCCGACGAACCGTCCCGAGAGTTGCGGTGCTGGCGGCGAGCCGACGAACCGTCCCGAGAGTTGCAGGCCCGGCATGGTTTGGAGTTTGGGGGCCCCACCAATTTGGAGGCCCTGTGCCATCGCCCAGGTCGCACGTCCTCATCAACGGGCATAAGGACTTTACTTAGCACATAATAGTTTTGCTTCTCGATCATCGAGGGAGTATTGTGGGGGCACTTTGGAGTGGCAGCCTACATAGTAGAAAAGAGTATCCTACACGTGGTAAGGAATGTATCCAGTAACGTCGAAGAGGCACGCAAATTACAATTTCTTTATTGAATTAAATTATGCTAAATGATCCGGGCGCACCATGGTTTCCGCATACACATTCCACCATCGGTTTGGAATACTTTAGAGCTCGGATTGATAGAAAGATAAAAATAATATTCTAATTCGAGCGTCATTCGATCGAGTAGGGATTATGATCAGTAACGAGTTCTTTTGTGCCTCCCTCTCTGTCTCTCTCTCAAAAAGATTTCCAAGCTTTTCTTTTAGATCGTTCCTCGTTTTGCTCGGGAATTTCTCCAACTGATTAAAATCCATATAGTATTTTACAATTATAACATCATCCATATCAGTCAAAATTGTACACGAATATCTTTCTCTATATCCTCTCTCGCGTATAGCTAGAATTCAGAAATTTAAACAAAAAACTATAAAACACAACTCAAAATAACTCACCCGTTTTGGAGTTAAGCTAGCAGCAGCTGCTAGTTCATCTGTTCATACTGGCACAGTAATATACAACTGATTTTAACACAAATCACACATTGTTTCAGCAATTCAACGCATAAACACGAATTAACAGGACACCGTCTCACACAAACACAAATTCGATCACTAGTCCACATGAGACACGGCTTGACATGCCCCTCGATGTACGGGCTTCGTGCCCTGCCTAGCACTACACCACGCATGACCCAATAGTACTGACAGAGCATCTGTCGGCAAAAGGGCACATACGTTGACAAATTATTTGTCGGCAATACTTTCCCCACAGATAACAACAATCAGCTAAAGTCCTGCCATCAAAAGCCTTTGCTGACAGATGAATTTTTGCCGACAGATAATTTGACCGCATTATGAAACATTTGCCGATAGACCAAACTTTTCCAGTATACACTTTTTTCGACAGATATTTTTTTCCGGTAGAAAATAATATTTTTGACAAATAGTATGAGGGCAAGAACTATATTTCCTGACAGATAGTTTGACACTAAGCATTGCCCATATAAAAAAAATGCATTTTACTAATTCCAGAAAGTATTATAAATCCAACATGTATAATAATTCTAATTAATTATTGCTCAACAATTCTTATGTACTCATAAAAAAAACAGTACTTATGTACCCAATTGCATACAATTACTAAGATTAAATGAACCTATTCTCACATTGCATAAAATTACTAAGATTAAGTGAACCAAATAGGTTCATCGGGTCTACAACACCAATACTTCACTCATACCCGCCTTGCCCAATCCTACCAAAATTAGTATGGGCCTAAGCAAGGATGTAAGGAACCAAATCAAATCAAGAAACACAAGGTTATTGGACTTGTTCCCATCCAATTTGAAAGAATTGCTCCCTAGGACATAAGAACACACCAAACCCTAAAACTCAAATTACTTCTTGTATGTGAGGATCTAAGTTATGAGAGCTTTCAGATAATATCTCACATGTCCTAGTAAGGTATTCTAAGTAAGGATTCAGGCTAGAAAGGCCATGATCATAAAATCATAAATCTTGGTCAAGACAAGGCAAGAACTGGGCAAGATCTTGATTCTTACTACAGAAGTGATCTAGCCAGGCAAAGATTGATCCCAAGGACCTACAAATACCTTTTACACATCATGGATCATAGCAAGAACAAGAGGAGCATGAAAAGAACCAAATCACCAAGAGCAAATTTGTTCAGTACCACCGCAAAGGTTTGTGACTTGCGAAATACCATCGCAAAGGAGAGGAGCTGCAAAATACCATCGCAAAGACCTAAAAATATGTAAAATACCATTGTCACAATGTTTTCCATCCATTTGCGGTGTTAACCTCCATTTTGGTGAGAAGCATTCATAAATAACTGTTTTGCCCTTATGGTCTCATCTTCTTCTCTGCTCAGCTGAGAGAACTAATGAGTGGAGCCAAGGATCGAAGAGACAGAGAGAATAGAGAGGAGAAAACATAGGAGTGGGTGATGCTAGCTTTGGCCGACGGTGACTCGGGTGAACGATGGGGCATAGGTCAACGTATACAATCAAAACAGGTTAGCGTGGCCTCGGGACGGTAATATGTGGCAGTGGCACTGGAGGTGTTCGGGTAGTGGCCACAGCGCAGTCAAATAGCGATGACGGTGCTTCAGAGGCGATCTTTGGGAATCAGCACAAGCATGAGCATGGTGACGGTAAATGAAGTCTTCCAGTGTGAGCGATGTGGTTTGATTTAGCCGGAGATAGCGGGGCGGTGGTGGTCGGTGCTCGGGAAGAAGGTGGCGCGATGGCAGCATTCCACGGTGGCACATTGACTGAATTAACACAGGAGAAAGGTATTAGAGATGGAGGCGATACTCTTGGTGCAACGGATTTAGGAGAAGCTCACCGAGGACGATGAATTTGACATCGTTAGCAGGTTCAACTGAGTCAGGGAAGATGACACGATTCCATCAATGATCTATGAGAAAAGAGAAATTGATTAAGAAAAATGTTGATAAGACGCTAGGACATGAAGTGACGTGAACAAAATTGCGAGAAGATCACTAGAGTGGCGGGGTTGTTCAACGAGCGTTGGTCGACTTTGGGGAAGACGACCATGCATGGTGGCGACGAGTGCACGAGAGGAGTTGGGGGTTTGCGGGTGAGTGAAGGAGTGTAATGTGGTCATGATGATCATATTTGTTGGCTCGGGTGAGCAAAGGAAAGGGTGCTATTAGATAGAGAGAGGGTGAGTGAGGGAGAGGAAAAAAAGAAGAACAACACAAACAGCTTTGGCGCCAACCACCAAATTTTTGTGAGGGCAATATGGTCATACCATCCCCCTAACGATAGTTGGAGGGTGGAACCCTCATGGTAGGGGCATTTCCTAGAATTTTGGGCGTTTGTGATGGATTTGGCTGTGTGTGACCATCGTGATGGTATTTTTCAAGTTGCAAACCTTTGCAATGGTACTGAACAAATTTTCTCAATCACCAAAGGCAAGCACAAGAGCACATGCAAAGAAAGACAAGAACCCAAGAATTGCAAGAACTTGATCTATTGTATGGAGAGGAATGATTCTTATAGCTTGCTGGTTTACTACTCCACCATCCACAAGTCTCACTCTTACTCACACCATGAATGAGAAGAAGAACTAGCCAGAGCTTAGAAAATTTCCTTGCTTTCGTGCTCACCCTAAAACCCCTCACCCTTCATCATTAGGCTAACCAGACGACTTGTTAAGGATTGGAGAAACCAGTCAACCCACTAACACTAGGTTTTACACTCACTCGCATGCTTTTCAAAGCGCTTACAAGATCAACCTGCCAACACACTAGAGATTGATCCACACAATACACATGACCCTAGCCTAACCCTAAGCCACTTCCCTTACATCTCTCGACACCACAGTTTTGGAGTAGACCTCAAGTCTGGTATTTGGCATTTTCCTGCAATGTCCTTGACGAAGCTTCCAGGCACCTTCTATTGACTCCATCTTCATCTTGTCATGCAAGCCACCATGCATGCCAAATGTAGGTTCATCAATGACTTTCCTTCTATTGGTAAGTCTCTCCCGTTCTAGCTCTCACCAGACCATGCCTCACTTGAACCGACAAAGCCACCTTGATCCAACCCATTGCTAGAATCTTCCCTTGATCACCTTCCTTGACTTTGCCATGCACTATGCTCGAGTCCAACCATTCCACATGACCACCTTAACCGCTTGGACATCGATTCACCCTGATCTAGTCCTGGTTGCCCGTCATTGATCATAGTTGCCTCTAAACTTCCCTGCACATCCAAAGACCAAGAAATTATTTCCATATGCAAGTTCTTCACAACTTCCACGTTAGCATAAACATACAGCATGCAACATAATGCAATCATGACAGGAGTTCCAACATCATCCTATGATCAAATCTCCCATAATTCCTAATTTTTAGAATCTAACTACCATAGCCAGTATGACTGCACACCCCATGCCGGTTATACCGCGCCGGTAGTACCACCAACCATTAGTCCGTACTACCACTCCTGAACCATTTCCCGGTAACAAGGGAGCGGTATGACCGCTTGCCAAGGGCGGTACCACCACAGTATACCACCAACCAAGCCCTGGTCATACCATTCCTTCGGTAGTACCGCATTATTCCACCGGTACTACCTAACTTGGCCAACTCCGAAAATGACCCTTTTTGGAAAATAGTTACCGCCACCTAACATCTGGTCGTACTGCACTTGCAGTAGTACTGTGGCTACAATGCCTGTACTACCGCCTCCACTAGGTGGTACTCTTGACAAGATCCGGTCAAGACTACCACCGGACTCGATAGCAACCTGAATTTGAGAAAATTGCAAACCCTTTGCAAAACCTTAGATTCAACCCAACCCAGCTGCTAATTTTTCATCACAAATTGACCTAGATGTACCCACATGGTCTCTCAATCTTCCCTTGATGAACACACTAGCAACTCCACAAAAGATGCAAATGAGTTGATTTTGGAAATGAGAGAGAGGTTTTGCAAAGACAAACTCTCCTTGGTCTAGAAATAAACTCAAGCATGAAGATGACCAAGAGAGCATTAGAATGGATTAAGGGCAAAGGAAAGAGCAAATTTTCATCAAAACTACTCAAATCCAAATAAACTTCTGATTTTTGGGAACTTCTCATTCCTGGTCTGAAAGAAGGAACAAGTGTTCTATATGACCTTGATCATGGTGAGAAGACACAAAAGAACTGAAGATTCGCAAAAAGAATGTCAACTCTCAAGAGAACCTCATTGCAAACTTCAAAAGCTTAAAAAAATTTAAATTTCGTCCAATTCTCCCCTTAGGCTATGCATGCATTTTTGTCCAAATTTCTTCCCCTTTGACAATGAATTCATCAAGATGTTTGAGAGAGAAACTAAATGAGGCTAAAATAAGAGAAATGCCAACTTGTATAATTTTATTGAAGTTTTAGTCAAACTAGGTGCTTTGAAAATTATCCAGGTCAATTGAAAAAGTATTTCACCAAGCCATGCAATAAATAAAGCTTGCAAGATCATATGAATGCACTGAGATAGACCATTTAATTGAAAAACTGAATGGTTGAAGCTTAGAAGGCCATTGTAGATGGCTCCTAGTCTAGGATGTGCTTTGCTGAGATAGACCAAAGGGTACTGAATTAAAACTGGGCTGATGCTTAGAGGGCAATTATAGATGGCTCCTAATCTAGGATTTGCTCTACATTTTTATTCGATAATAATAATAAAATTTAAAAATAAAATTCATTTAATTAAAGTAAAATAAAAATAAATGCTCTACTGGTTTTTCCCGAGTTTCAATTTACTTGCCCCGATTTTTAGTTCTTCAAAAAATCTTTCTCTTTTCCTAAACTTAAAAGTAATTTATGAATAAAAATTTAAAATAAATATTAATTCAGTTTACTATAAAATTAATTTTATATTAATTAATTTAAAGTATTTAGTTTTTTTTGTTTTTCTGTGTAATCTTGAAATTTAATCTCCAATTCCAATTCACATCCAAATTCCCAATCCATTTCAAAATTCAAAATTCAAAAATCCATATTAATTTGGTTTACTATAAAATTAATTAATTTAAAGCATTTGGTTTTTATTTAGATTTTTGTGTAATCCTGAAATTTAATCTCCTATTCCAATTCACATCCAAATTCCAATCCATTGTGAAATTTGAAATTCAAAAATTCAAAAACCAAAATCAAACCTCCAAAATAAAATCAATTTCTGGGTTGGACCCATTTTTCTTGGCCCATCTCTCTTTTTATTTTTCCTCCACTTCCTTCCCTTTTTCTTTTCTTCCCTTCCTTCCTTTTCCTGTTTCCTATTTGACTCCTCCCTATAGAATAAAGCCATTCCTGCTTGTCTCTCTCCACCTCTGTTTCTTTTTCTCCCAGCCGAACAACCCCTGCTCTCCGTTGTTGCATTGCCGAACCACCGAAGCCAAGAATTGCCAGCCAAAATCAATTCCTTCCTACCAAAATAAATTACATGTAGCGAAAACGTCCACCTTCACTTCTAGTAATCAATTCAATTCCGTTCCTTACCCATTTAATCATCCTTTTTTAGTTTCTAGGCATTCAAAGTTGAAAACCGTCATAGATTTAATTCAGCCGATTCAATCCTATTTCTCTCATTCTTGCCATATAAAATGGAGCGATGTGACAATGTTCAACCCCTTTACACCCTCCCCAAACTTCAGAACCTCTTGTGCATCGTTGTAGCCGTGAACCCAATCTTCCTCTGTGCTGGCCATCCCTTTGACCACACCATCTTTCACCTCGGTGAGATTTTTTGAGTTTTATTTGTGTCATATCATGTTCTAGCATATAAGAAACCCATTTTCTAAATTAATTTGATTTTCATGTAGCCAATTGATGGGAATCGAGTTTTTCCCAAAACCAGCTATTTTTGCCTTCCACCATCGATTCGTCCTCTTTTGTGAGCCATTATTCTATTCCTTGCAACCACACCATCACCTCTACCTCCTCTACATGTGCCAAGCCTCAATTCGCCCAATACATCACCGTGGAGAGCTGCCACTAGTGCCACCCTATTTTCCATGGACGGTCATCATCACCCTGCCTATCCAGCCACCTCCGACCAATCCATCCACATAAAAATGTTCCATAGGTTGAGGCCATGCCCATGCTTATGCTACTTCCCTGTGTTCTCCGCTGGAATGCCACCATCGTCGTGCGCCTACCCCTGGCCGCCGTGCTGAACGCCGTTGCAACTATTGCATGCACCGTTGCTCGAGCTATCACCTCTCGTGGCTTCCCCATGGTCCTTGCTACCCATTTTGGCCATCACCCAAACCTCCCGCACCTTCCTTCACCGGTGCCTCCGCCACTACAGTGCACCACCCCCCCCGAGTCTCTTTGTTTTGCTCCTCTATTTCTTTTCTGCACTCCCTCTCTATCTCTCTTACAAGGGTGGCCTATATGTTAGATTATTTTTCTTTTTTCTTTTGTCTAGCGAAGGAATATTCCGAACCTTTGGAATATTCCCTCCTTTCTCTTTTTCAGCATTTTCTCCTACCGCAAAACTTTTGATGACTCATTCTCCGCTGTCCAAATTCCGAATCAAGTGATTCAAGTTATAAATTCATATAAATTCATAATATACCTCCGAGTACCTATTTTGTATTTTTTTGAATTTTATTTGGATTTTATTTGAGTTTATTTTGTTTTGGTCGCTTTTCACGTGTAGACTTTGATGTTCCCGAAGAGTGCGATTTCACCGACGATTCTCACCACCAATTCACGGAGCAAGGAAAGTTACACACATTGATCATGTTTATCCTAATGTGCAAATAAAATTATATTGTTTTAAGATGTTCTGCATGCATATGTTTACTCAATGTATTTTAATTCTAGTTTTAAAGGCATAGTTAATACCTACTTGCTATGACCATCTATGACATTGCAAATCCTTATACCTTATCACCCTAGAATAAAACTCTAGTTAGTACACTAGTATTGACTAGAATTCTTCTAGAAAATCTTAGACATGCATAGAGATGAATCTAGGCTTGGGATACCTTTTTTCACATAAAATGATGATTATAAAAATATATTCTTGACTTTGGTGAGTCACGAAGGTGTATGATATGTTTGAAAAAATAAAATAAAAATATGGTTTAGACTTATGCAAATGGTTAAGGTGTTGGATGTTTGGTGACACAACATGTGTGCTTGGTACTACAAGGGGTATGTGGATAGTTTGCCTAAGTCAATTAAGAATCGGTCTGTGAGCTATTGTTACAAAGCCACATTGTAATACTATAAGTCTACTATGAGACAAACCTAGCTAACTAATTTGTGGGTCCCAACCTTGGCCTCGCTATAAGTTGAATGTAGGCGTGGCGTAGGCCACGAGAGGTCTCAAACGGCACAAGAGGGGCTTCAACTTAGTGGATTCTATGTTGTAGTGAAATCTTAGCGGGGGTATGACCAGGTCGACGGCTTTGCATTGTAAAAGCATTGTAATAATCACTTAGTCCCATGCCTAAGGAAACATGTTATGGCTGATAATATAAGTTGATTATCTCTTGTGGGTAAAGTTGGACCACCTCTGCAAAGTGTATAAACTATCCAGGATAGTTGTGTCCATAGTCATAGGCAAGCTGAGTAAAGATTTTCATAGATTAAACTTTGTTTTTCAAAAACTGGTTAAAATGAATGATGATGAGATCTTTTGTTAAAAGATGGTCCATGTGGGGACCATGGGCGCGAGAACACTTGAAATCACTATATGTGTTTTGTACTAGTCCCAGGATCAGTAGTTAGTACACACATTCATATCATTGAATTCACATCCCTACACATTGCACATAAATAGTTTATAACAAAAGGGTGATATATAAGCGATGCACATTAGAGTTTATACACATAGGGCTGACCGGCCAAATAAACATCAGAGTCTAGAACAAAATACAGCAGAAAACTAATAAATAGCAAAAGCATCCAGTGGTATGCCATCATAGATCACAGGCAACTAACTAGAGTTAGGCACTGGAAAGACCCATCATCGAATTTCCCATTGCCTGGGGCAAAATACGCATCGTCGGGCACATAACCTTCTTCATTCTCTGACCAACAATAATTTAAGCAAGGTTGAGTACATTGTGTACTCAGCAAGACTTGTAGCGTATCGCAAAATTGTACATATAAGCAAGCCTATCAAAGGATGAGGCTTTGAACTAAGTTATTTTTAACATGAAGCAAGTTTCATTTACAATATCAATAAGTAATAATTTGCAAACAGAATTGTAAAGAGCATTTGACATTTAATCAAATAACATTTATATAACTTCCATAACAGTAGATCAAATCCGTTTGTAGCCTTCCTCGGTGTGAACATCACACAATTCCTACCCATGGTCATGGCACACGGAAGATGCGTACATGCCATCCCATTATGTTCAGTGAAATAGTTTTAAAAATGAAAACTTTACCCATTGTGGCTGCATTCAAGCATGCTCGTGATCATGAGCACGGCTATTTAAATAGTTTTTTAACACTCTATGGAGGTTGTACAACATTATCCAATGAGATAATCAAATACACTATTGGCCGTTACACGCTTCCTTGGGCGTGCGATGAAAGTGATTATCATATAGCCTTTAGGTTATCTAGTCCTAACCTTACACCTGCCCGATGAACATCAAATTATGTTCCTTTAAATTATCAAATTGCATGCTTAATTTATTATGCAAATATATGTCAAAACTTAAGGTAGTTACATGCCTATTTGATGTTTTAAATACTACTATGCCTTTTCTTGATACTTGAATCACCTGACCATTATCACCCTAGATGTTAATGATAACTTTACTAGCTATAGGACATATTAAAATTCCATGCTGGTCTTGTTAAGTCCGGGGTACTAGTAGCCCTGATCATCAATTTTTAAACATGGAAACTGGATTTGGGATAGTCACAGGATGTAAGTGGCTGAATATTTGCGATAACTTAATTTATGCTTCTCAAAACCTTAAAAACCTACTACACCTGTCTGGGTGGATGGTAAGTGTGGTGGGTGTGGACGTAACATGAGGACCTGTGGTTTGTGGAATGAACCGCCTGGACAAATTAAGGACTTAATCCTGTGATGACCTCTCCATGTACAACAGTGCAACCACAAGTTGGCAAAATGTCGGCTTGGCTGAATAATTTACTAGACCCTTTAGTCATCTCACGTAAGACGGGTGTAGGTGGGTAATAAAAACCCCGCATTGAATGGGACACCAGATAGGGTCCATCTACGCTAATCTGTGGTGGACATCCCGCATAACCTATGGAAGCAACCCCATATGAGGTGCTAAAGGGCGAGGTATTGTAAAGGCCTCGTGATAATCTCTCGATCTACGTGACTAAAGAATCGTGTAGACCTGTTGGGATGATTGTCTCTTGTGGGTAAAGATGTATAGTCTCTGCAGAGTATACAACTATTCGAGCAGCCGTGCCCATGGTCAAGGGCGAACATGGGAACTTCCTTGAGTTATTTCTATTTCAAAACCTTTGAGGGTGAGAAGAAAACTGTCAGACAGATGTAAACCTGACTTTGAAAATTTTCCTAGAGGGACGTACTCCAACGTTATTGATAAGGTGGAAGTAACCTAATGATCAAAAGCTAGTATAGGTGGATGGAACCATGTAATCGGTGGATGGAACCTAAATCGTTATAAATACTGCACAATTTCAAACTCTTTAAAGCATGTTTGTAAAACGCCAAGTCATAGGAAATTTTAATTATGATTATTGCAAATGTCACTTTAAGCAAATAAAAGAACCTCAAGCCTCACTTGACAGCCCTACATCTATTATTATTTGCATTCTGTGTGGTGGCTTGCTGAGTACCGTTGTACTCACTGTTGCTCAATTGCCATCATTCAGTCAATAAGAACAAGAAGATCAAGCCCTGCGGTGTATTAAGGGGTTCGGAAGAGCTGGAAAATGAAGAGGCCAACAACTAGGTCGCGAACCCCAGTTGGCTGCATATGGGCAAATCCTGAGGGTCCCACTTGAGTGAAGTTTTCGCTGTTGCATTTTATTAATTTCGGCCTGATTGGCCCATGAGTAAGTTGTTACTGTATTATCTACGCTTCCGCATGATATGTTTTGATATACAGTAATGTATCTGTGAGCACTATCTACTGATCCAGGAAATAGTGCGGTGGAATCACAGAGGATTCCGGGTTGCTAAACCTGGGGTCCAACACGGTTTCACCTACAAACCGTCTGTGATAGTCTAATATCATAGACGGTTTGTAGCTGAAACCATCTGTGATATAAGACTTATCACAGACGATTTGAACTACAAACCGTCTGTGATATTTCAATATCACAGATGGTTCGTTGTTGAAACCGTCTGTGATTCTGTGATAGTAGAAATCATAGACGGTTTGTAGCTGAAACCGTCTATGATATTCTTTTCTATTCACAAATATATTTTTATTAGTTGGCTAGCCTCAGGAAATGCTAGTCATGCCCTCTGAAATAAACATATCAACATAGTATATACATCCAATTCACATTAATTCATTTCAGAAAGAAAAAATCCATTTCACAAATCAATTAACTAAAATGAAATAAATTATCCATCCATGAACAAATACATGTACACATGAATAGTTAAGTTCAATCTTATCCAAGTGAAAATTGTTATACATTGTGGAATTTTTCATCTTCTTTTATGATTTTAGACCACAAGAAGTACGCACACTGTCATCGAATTTACGAGAGGTCGTCACATTGCAACGGCGTGCTCGGGAGGAACAGGTAAATCTAGAATTTAAGATAGAGGGTCGACATGTCTGCGCATAGTTATTATAATAGAATTATCACAAACGGTTTTTAGTACAAACCGTCTGAGATGAATTCATTATCACAAACAGTTTGTATTACAGATCGTCTGTGATATTTGGCAATATCACAAACGGTTCTTGGTAAGAATCGTCTATGATACTTCACAGACGGTGCTCACCACGAACTATCTGTGATATTATCTCTTCACAGACGGTTTTTGGCGCTAGCAGTAACACAGACGATCTCTAAACTAAAACCGTCTGTGCTTGTATTTAACACTGATGATTTTGGAGAACCGTTAATATTAGGCTTCTTGTAGTAGTGATGCGTCCTTAACCCTCTGCCTTATCCTCGGAGCGAGACATGAGCGAAAGGAGTGGAAAATTACTCTGGAAAGCCAGGTGTTCATATTGGCTTTTAGCTTCTCTATATATCATAGACGGTTTTTTATTAAAACCGTCGTGATATTGCACCACGACGGTTGAAAACCGTCGTGATGACCTCAGACACACGACCCATAAATTCAGACGGTTCACAAAATAAATGCGTGATGACGTTACAATAAATGTGATGACCTATTCTGTAGTAGTGCCTACATGTGATTTGAATAGGTTTTCTGACTGCAGAATGATGCTAGTGCTTGTCCGGTTGTCTATGCTGCTGCATGCTAGAGCGGGAGGGAGGAAGAAGAAAGTTTGTGTTTGTTCTGTTATATCTGGATATGAAGGAAATGGTCTTCACTAATCCTAGCGAATAATTAGGAATAAATCTAAAGCGTGCTCCTAGCTAGCTGGCTGCTGCGCGCCCACCCTGCGACGGCTACAAGAAATCCACTCATTACATCTGGGTCAACAAGAAGCTTTTGTATGTTGAATAAGTCAGACACATGTATGTACTCTCTCCAGATGGAATTAACGGTGCAGCCATCAACATAAACAAATTATAAATTAAGCACAAGTTGGAATAATTTGTGCTAGTTCGTTGGAGAACACCTGTTGTGTTTTGGAATGATGTAATTAATATATAAGCAACACCTTTAGGAAATCTTCCGTGTCCATGCTAGGCAGCTTAATTGTCTCTCGTTTTCAACTTTTGACATTTTCAGCTAGTCTGTAATGGTCTTAGCCGTTTCCTTGGAAGAAAGGGATCGAAAGTGCCACACCCAAGATCCAAAACATAGTTACCTCACTTTAACAAGAAAGTTAACCCAAGTTAGTATTATCAATTTCTTTTTTTTTACCGAAGTATTATCCACTTCTTAGAGATGAACTACTTACAATGGAGTAAATTAGGTTATACTTACTTTCGGTGAAGCGAGAACGAAACCCCAAATACCTAATTACCTACCGTGTTTCAAATCCAAAGGTGTGGTTGCTAAAACGTTAGTGCGTCGATCAGGCTTGGCAAACCTCCAACAGGTAAGATTAATTGCTTTAACACCAGTAATCCACCTGGGAAAAATTGCTCTATGTGGAGAGCAATTTTTCAAATAAGCCTTTCCAATTCAATCACGGTAGTGCGATTTGTTCTAGCATATATGCAGGCTGCCTAAACAAAACACGCAATATATGACGCTTTCCTACAAGATTTGCTGCTTACCTAAGCACACGTAAACTCACATGCAAGCAACACAGCTAAGGCTTCGCTCCCTATAAATACCAACCTCCATCCCGAGATACCACAACGACAATCGAGGCAATCAACCACAAAAAGACCATACTTCTCATCTCACATCATTCCATTTGATTTACGCAAATGGCAGCCAGCCATGTCTTCCTCCTTGCCGCAGCCCTCTTGGCTTTGTCATGCTCTCATGTCATCGCCTCCGATCCGAGCCTTCTCCAGGACTTCTGCGTCGTCGACAAGATGTCTAAAGGTGTGTGTGCTTGATAAATTTTACTTCTACATAACGCTACTATAGTACTATGTACTAAGTTTGTTAGTTTGTGAATAGTTTTAATGGTAAAAAGGTCTATAATACACCTTGAAAATGAACTTTAGATTTAACTTACACCCCTTAATTAGTAATAGGGGGATATAAATAGAACGTACGTACGATAAAATTTCTATTAGTATAAACTAAAGCGGTTACTCATGACCACAGTTTACATATATTTGATGATTAATTTCTGTGCATGCAGTGCGTGTCAATGGGTTTCCATGTAAGGACGTAAAGGATGTCGTCGCCGAAGACTTCTTCTTCTCCGGCCTTCACATGGCCGGCAACGCAACCAACAAGCAGGGCTCCGCTGTGACGGCAGTCAACGTCGCGCAGATCGCCGGGCTGAACACCATGGGCATCTCTCTCGCTCGCATAGATTATGCTCCATATGATGGCCTCAACCCACCTCACACTCACCCACGCGCCACTGAAATCCTGACGGTGCTGGAGGGCTCTCTCTACGTTGGTTTTGTGACGTCGAACCCCGAGAACAAGTTGTTCACAAAGGTTCTTAACAAAGGGATGTGTTTGTGTTCCCCAGGATTGGTCCATTTCAATTCAACTATGGAACGAACAACGCTGTAGCCCTTGCAGCCTTGAGCAGCCAGAACCCTGGAGCAATAACCGTTGCAAATGCTGTGTTCGGATCGAAGCAAACCATCTCAGATGATGTCCTTGCCAAGGCCTTCCAAGTGGACAAGAAGATCGTAGACCGCATTCAAGCCCAGCTCTAGAGAATATTTATTCATATTTGTTACTATATAAGAGTTAATGTTCTTTTATGCTTCAATGTATTGTGTTCTTTTGAGAGGTGTAATACTTTCTGTCCTGTTGGAGGAAATAATATTGATCTTTTGTGTGTTGCCTAAGTGAAGTGCTATCGATCTCGTTTCAGTAAGATCCTCTGTCTAGTATTATGTCCTATACTTGTGCAATTTAATGGCTCTTCGGGGGTGGCTCAACGCCAAAGCACCATACTTGTAGATTCCACTTGCATCTGTTTGTGCGAAAAAATAAAATTTTAAACTAAAGAAAATTGAAATTTTATCTGATAATATTTCATGAATTCAGCACTACTAGCTAGCTACATCTTTTGTTTTACGTGGAGACTAAGTTGCTGAAATATTGGGCACAACTTATATTTAATTTACATGCTTGTTGCTGCTAGATAGTATACATGTAGATAAACAGGTTGATTAATCATATACGTGTTGGGAAGGTGTTACCCAAACCTCATGCTACGTAAGGCATTGGAAGGTTTGGCACCAATACTACATTGTTAGCTGGAATGGTAGTGTGTGACTGCACCTGGGGATGTAAAATGAATCCGCATAATTTGTTTTATCCGGCATCAGTATCCAGGTAGCAACAAATGTGGCAGGAAAATGGCATTTGTATTGTAAACGAATATGAATCTAGATATTGTTTGGATTTTTTTACCAGATATGAATACAAATATGGTATGAGAAAATGTGGTCGAATACAGAGAATATCTTGTCAGACAGTTTTATTATTCCTGTCATCTAGGCCACTAATATTTTTGTGTATGTTGTGTTACCATGCTGCCCTATGGTATGGTTGGGAATCTTCTGTTATTGGCAGTGTGTAATTGTGTAGGACTGTGCCGGCAATCGAGGAGGCTGAATAATTCCGAAACTTTTCCTCCTTTCGATATTCAAATCATTACTCAATGGCTATTATAGTCATCAAGCTTAGATTACACTACTTAGATTTGTTAAGACAAAATAAGAAACACGAGGCAATGGAAATTAACCATTCGTGCTATGGTGGTCGAGACCACACTACGGAAACACGTGATTTACCGTGCAAAAATCATTGCCGAGTGCCAAATTGCGGGCACTCGGCAAAACCTTCTTTGCCGCGCCGCACTCGGCAACATATAGCACTCGACAAATAGTACTTTGCCGAGTGTCCGCACTCGCAAATACCGCACTCGGCAAATATTGTCTTTGCCAAGTGCCGGGCACTCGGCAAAGGTAGGCACTCGACAAAAGGCGGTAGGGGCCTAACGGCATCCAGCGGCGTCCTCTTTGCGAGTGCCCCGTTTGGCACTTTCAAGAAGAATTTATTTTGCCGAGTGCCCAAACTTGACACTCGGCAAATGATTTTTTGGTTTTGCCACCAATTTTTTGAAGCTTTAGTACACTACCACAAACAACATGTTTAAATTTGGGACATTTGCATTGCCTTTTGGCATATTTCTATAGTTTATTTTGTTTTGTTGAATTTTTCCAGGAAATGTAAGTTTGAACTGCAGGTGCATCGAATAATGGATTACATTCGTTCAAAAAATGTTATCCTTCTTTCTTAGTGTAAATTTAGGCTAAATCCAGGAACTGTCTCGAAATTTCGATCAACGTGCTCACGGGCAAAGCCGCCAACTTGCGTGGGAGTGGTTTTTAATTGTATAAAATGCGAGCAATTCGAAAATCATGAAACTTGTCGAGTTGTCGCCGTATCGTATCGTATGCCGTGGAAAAAATTTGAAAAAGTTTCGAACATTGTCACTTACGATGCTCACAAACCAGGAGATCTCCACATTTGAAAATAACAAACGTAGGAGATCTCCTGGTTTGTGAGCATCGTACGTAGGAGATATATTTAGCCGTCATTTTACCCTCATATTTTTCATATTTTAAGACCATTTATCATCATTTACATACTTTTCCTATATTTAATTGCTCGAAATGGATAATTTTACATTTTCTATATTTTTTCGCAGTAGCGATCTAGGCGCATAAGCGATTTAATTTGGCATTCGGGACTGCTCAGACAATTATACGTGTCATCAGCGGACACGTAGGATCTTTTCTCGAAGAAATCAGAGTTTCCGAGGGCCAAAACAGAAGAAATCAGATGGGAGAAGGACCTATTCGTAATTCTAGAAATCTTCGAGGGCCAAATCGCAAAACCGCCGAAAACCCCACCGGCCACAAACCCTAGCCGCCGCCCCAGATCCAAACCGAGTCCGGCATTCCTCTTCTCTGTCTCCCGACGCCTTCTTCTCTTCGCCCCCTTCTGCTTCCTACTCCTTCTCCACTCTCGGCGCCGGCGAGGCCGGGCCAAACTCACCGGCAGCCACCTCCTTCATCCCAACGCCGTCCGCTCCTGCTCCTCCTATCCGCGCCACCAACACCACCTTCTCCTCCCTACTGCGCCACCATCTCCCTCTCCAGCTCTCCGACTCACCGCCGCGCCAACCCACCACGCCTTCTTCTCCATAGCGCCGCCACTTTCTTCTCCGCCACCCCTCTTCTCCGGCCTCCGCGCCTCCTCCTCGGGGCCGCTCCTCCAGATCCACCTCCCTTTTCTTCTCCGGCCGCCGTGCCGACTCACCGAGCGCCGCCGTCTTCACCCACCTCGACGCCGGCTGCTGCCCCCAGCTCCACCGACGCTGCTCCTCTTCTACCACTCCGGCTTATTCCTCTACAACCTCCGCCGCCTCTCTTCACCAACACTGACGGCGACGACCTCTCCACTGCTACACTTCACCGACGGCTGCATCGGCTACTTCTTCTTCGGCGACCTCTTCTTCACCGCCCCTGGCTGCTTCACTTGGCCACCTCCTTCCTCGGCTCCACTTCACCGACAGCTTCACTTTCTTCTATGCTTCCCCTGCTACTGCTCTACTCGGTTTAGTATAATCTTTCCCCTTGCCTAATTGCTTTTCTTAATCACTGCACAAGTTAATTGCTCATGTATGCACTGTGATTTTGAGATGTTTGACCGTGTATACACTGTGATTGTGGATTTTGCTCACTGATCTGTGATGGTAAATTGTGAACTCATTAATTTTGCCTTTGTCATGCATGAGATCGGTGGAGATGAAATTATGGCCTGCTCGTTATTGTGCTATTTGGTATGTGATAATTGTGCAATGTGCGTTTGATAGTAGTTTTGTAGTATTTACTGAAGATGCTAATTTTGACATGCGTTGGTAGAGATTGTAATGTTTTAGCATTAGTGGTTTTATGTGTTAGATTGATTAGTATTAATGTGATGTTATGTTAGTGACTATGTGTTTATTTGTGATCAGTGCTGTGTAGGGTCTATCATGTGCTTGTCCTGATGTCCGTTAGTATATGTGTGTGTTTGAGTTGCCCGAATTAGCTAGCCGGCGACTGCTCCCTTTCCCGTGCTGTCTCGACTCTCTCTTTGCTTCTAGTCCTCCGTTGTGCTTATCGATCTCCCTATTTTCTTCTATATTGCGTCGGTCGGTAGTTAAGTCGTGCATACGTTCGTAGTTCTGTGTTTAGTGTTGTCTTATGCCGTCGTCGTCTAACTTAGCCGTCGACCGTTTTCCCCCTCTTTCTCTCTCGACTCCCTCCGTGCTTCTCGACTCCCTCCGTTGTATAATTTGTTGTTGAATATATTTTTGATCAAACAGGCCTGCTAGGAAGGAGTTGTCAATGTGCTGAACCGCACAGGATAGGATCAACCAACTAGCCAGGTAATGATTCATAATGATGATTAATTATATATATTACTGCAAAATCTAAAGTTAACCTAGACAATCCCAAGATTATTATCCAGGGTACAACTCACTCGAAAATAATCGGTGCAATGCAAAGGAGGTAGATGTTAGATTAAATGATATAGCTGGGAATTACCTGGTAACAGGTATAGGCATTATTTAGTACATGGATAGCCTTGAGATCCCTCTATGTATGATGGAAACAATATATGTGTCAATTTCTAATACATGTAATACTTTGTTATTTTCTAATTATGTTTTGTTTATTTTGCATCTCTTTCTAAGTACGTCTTGTTTATCTATGCTTATTGGTTTACTCTTTTTAATTGCAGGTGATTGACCAAAGATGGTGGGCGGTATGAGGAACGAAGGTCGCTTTACCAAAGACGGCCCGATCTGGTGGCGATCGGGGAGCAAGAGTAGGAGGGCGGGAGGAGCAGCAGGAGGAGGCAGGAGCACTCTTGAGAGGGAGCGGGGGCGGGAGCGGGAGGAGGAGCGGGAGGAGGAGGAGGAGGAGGAGGAGGAGCGGGAGGAGGAGCGGAGGAGGAGCGGGAGGAGGAGGAGGAGAGGAGGAGGAGGCGGCAGGGGATTCCGCTTCCTCTGGTTCGTCGGGTGTCTGGTTGCGAGGTCCCTCGACCCTCCCGAGGCGACCGATACCTCTTGAGAGACGCCACGATTCGACCCAGGGCTAGGTAAGTAACTTTAGATGTTATCACTACTTTTTCATTTGATATGTTGAAAATCACAATATAAACTAATAATTTATCTTAATCACTTGGGCAGGTGTTGGACGCTTGTGGCTGCAGGTGATCACAAACGCCATGTCAATGACATCCGGGTCTTTTGTGCAGCTACACTTCCCCGGCACGGTTGCGTTTGGCGGAGGCGGGAGCCGGCCACACGTGGGACCACTACGTCGCCTTCCCCGATTTACCAGATCGGGATGGCAGGGTATTCGCCAACAAGGCGGCGCGGGTGACGGCCGAGATGTGGGTAAGTCTTCCTCGCACTACATTGCTCAATACATCGCATTCATTGGACATTCTTGAAATAATGACTGGATACATCGCGTCTATATGCAGGATTTCTTCAGATGCCAGGAGGGATATTCGGCCAAGGCGGCTAGTGTGGCTCATAAAGCCTGTTATAAACTCGTGAAGGACATGCATTACGAGGCGCGCGTCCAGGCCATCGTAACATACAACGCTACCTACCTTGGAGTGAAGATCAACAAAACTCAAGCAAGAAACATGAGGTGACCGGAAGACTACATGCGGTAAATATAGAACATTAATATTGATTTTTCTGAGATTAAGTACGCTTAGTTTGATCTTCTTATATGTTATATACTTGATGACGTGTAGGTGCCTCCGTGGTGGTGCGCCCAGCATCTCCAGTGCTGGGCACAGATGGTGGACAAGTGGTGCGCCGAGTGGGAGGAGGCGACAACGCTTGCGGAGCGGCGTTTGATGATGCCAGGTGCACCACACCATCAAGGCAACCGTAGCCTCGACGAATTCGCGGCTACATGGGTACGCGAATTCATTTCTTTATTATAACGCTCAGTGCATAATTTCTAATCATCTTCTTTGTTTTTTCGCGATCGTCGTCACATGGTGGCCAGCCTTGCTCCCGTTCAAGGCATGGGCTTTGGCCCACAAGGGCAAGGCGACGTCCGACTACAACCGGAGGACCCGCCCTCGGTGTACAGCAATGCGACCGCCCACACCGCCTCGGTGAGTACACATCGATGGCAAGGGCGGTCCATGGGCGAGTATGATCCGAGCACCTGGACCTTGATGGAGAAGTCGTCATGAGGGTGGGAGGAGGCAAGAAGCATGGGCGATCTTGGATTGGCGACAAGACACTCGACACGGCCACTACTCCCACTCTCTCCCAGATTCGAGCAAGGAGCACGAGCTCAAGCCCGCCATTCGCCCCCGGCGGACACCGCACGATCCGGATGGAGGCACTCCAGGTTATTTTTGTTTTATTAAATCGTTCATTAATTTTACATACCTTTGCTTTGCATTGTAACATTGGGGTGAAATATTGTAGGCCCAATGGAAGAAGAGAAGAGGCTACGGGAGGAGATGGAGGCGAGGATGGAGGCCGATCAGCAGAGGAATGAGGGCGGCGGAGGAATGAGGCCGAGCGGAGAGGATGACGCAGATGTTTCGATGGATGCAAAGTCTTGGCGAGAGGATGGGTCAACCTCGCCACCGAGCTATTCCCTCCACCTCCTCCCGCAACTACTCGTGAGTTTCTAGTGGAGTATGAATGTTTAAGTTTGTATGTTCCTACCTTAAATCTTGTCTCACACATGCAATCTCTTCTCTTTTGTGCGAATCAATCGTGCTTGAATAATATGCCTCATGACCCACCACATCATCGGGTGACTATATGTGACTTGTGATATGTGATATGTGATATATTGTGACTATATGTGATATTGTGACTTGTGATGTGATATTTGGAGACTTGTGGTGATATATGTGATATATTGTGACTTGTGGTGATATATGTGATATATTGTGGACTATATGTGATATATGTGATTACTTGTGGTGATTACTTGTTGATATATCGTGATATTGTGATTTGTTTGAGTGAGGTGCAATAAACATTTATAATTGGCAGTTTTACCACTTTGCCGTGTGTTACACTCGGCAAAGGGAGGCTTTGCCGAGTGTCATGGTAAAAACACTCGGCAAAGTAACGTTTCTGGGCATTCTGGGAACGTACTATGCCGAGTGTCGTGGTAAAAACACTCGGCAAAGTTTTAAACTTTGCCGAGTGTTTTTACCATAACACTCGGCAAAGTGTAAAGATTTGCCGAGTGCCATTCCGTCCTGGCACTCGACAAACGATGCCGTCACCGTGTTCCTTCCGTCCGCTGTCCTTTTTTGCCGCGGTCGTTTGACACTCGGCAAAGACTTTGCCGAGTGCTCGATGAAAGCTCTCGGCAAAGAGCTCTTGTCCGTCGAAACTATGACGTGTGAGCTATGTGGGTGGCACTCGGCAAAGACTTTGCCGAGTGTTTATCGTGCTTTGCCGAGTGCCACCGGCACTCGGCAAAGCTGCTGAACCCGGTAGTGCCACAAGTCAAGGACCGGTCTAACCGTAGCCCGGTCAAACTGTGGAAGCATGGTCGGTTTGATCGGTCTCTGTTCCTTCTCTCGAAAACCTCTTGGGACAAAAACTCAAATCTCAAGAACTTGCACAAATATCATTCAAACATTTCCAAACTTTATATGAGACTCGCACAAACCATTAGGAGCCTAACCTAATTAAGAATCACAAGGTTTTGAACTCAATCCACTCAATCAAGAGAATCAAATTTAGGTCATAAGAACATCAAAAATGCTAAATCCCAAATTACTTCTTACTCATGAGGATCTATGGCATGTGAACTTCTAGATTTATTCTCATATATCCTAGCAAGCAAAATTATGCAAGAGATAGAGCTAAAGCGGCCATGAACAAAAAAATTACAAATCAAGCTCAACAACAACTAAAGGCAAGGAAGAACACACATAAAAGTATGATTGAAATAAAGCTTTCATTGATCCAGCAAGAGATCAAAGTAGATAAAAAAAAGACGCAGAACAAGTGGGCTATGTATGTATTTGCACGAGCTTAGATAAGTGTATGAATCCCATGTTTATACTCTGGCGAATATCAAGCACAAGAACACAAAGTTGCCACGCGTGTGTAGCCTATCATGGGCGGGCGGGGAGTACGTAGGACACGTGTTTGTGTATCTATGCCCCGGTTGGATACAATGGTAACCAAAATGGCCATCACAGCTACACGAGTATGCGCCTGATTGCAGGTATGGCACTTGCGGTACAAGATGAGAGATGGATGCTGTATTGGACGATGCACGGCCATGCGCTAACTGCTAAGAGGGTGATCCAGGTTATTTTAGTTTCTCAAGATGCCTAGACTGATCAAGAGCGTAGCGCGGTAGCTCCAAGACAACCCTTACTGTGAAGAATGAACAAAAGCACGAGTATCCATGCATACTTAGCATGTCCTAGGAGGTTACACTACTACAGAAAACCGTATTACAGATGGTTCAAAAACGTCATTACAGACGGTTTTCTGAACAGTCTGAATTTACGGATCAGTGATAATCGAAGGTTATCACAGACGGTTTTCGAACCGTCTGTGGTGTAAATATCACAGACGGTTTGTAACTAAAAACCGTCTGCGATATCTAATAATCACAGACGGTTTGTAAGTAAAAACCGTTTGTGATAGGTGATAATCACAGACGGTTTTTAGTTACAAACCGTCTGTGATATTTTTCTACCCCTAAATATATTTTTGTTTATTGGCTAGCCTCAGGAAATGCTAGTCATGCCCTCTGAAACAAGCAGATCAATATGTACATGTATATATACAATTCACATCTCAATTTATTTCACAAACATAAAACATCCAATTCACATCTCAATTCATTTCACAAACATAAAACATCCAATTCACATTGCACTTCATTTCACAAACATAAAACATTGAAGTAAATCATTGAAGCAACATGCTGCCATCAAAAGTAGCCAGATATAAAAGACTAAAATCCGCATGTCTAATCAATGCATTCTCTGTCAGTAAAGTTTGCATATACAAATGATAGTAACTCCTAAAATTTCGGTTACAGATACTCAATACTTCAAAGTTGAAAAATGCTTCTGTTTAGATCTGAATTCAGAATATAAGCAAACAATGTCTCTCAATACTTGAACATTTACTAGAGATTATAAAACAAGCACAGCCCACAATGTTTGCAAACAAAGAACTGAAATACTCACGATACGATAACGATCGGGATGGAGGTCCGAGGAGGCTGCGGCGCGGCGTGGACGGGGCGGCGGCGATCGGGATGAAGGTCCGAGGATCTTGTGGCGGCGGCATGGACGGGGTCGACGGCGATCGGGCGGAGGTCCGAGGAGGCTACGGTGACGGCATGGGCGGGGTCGGCGGCGATCGGGACGGAGGTCCGAGGCGGCGGCGGCATGGGCGAGAAGGAGGGAAATCTGAGAAGGAGACGGCGACAGGCTAGATCGGGCGAGCGGTGAGACGATATGTAGATCTATAACTGCAGCGTACGTGCAAAACCCTAGCTTGATGGTATATATAGGAATTCTTATTACAGACGGTTCTAATTTAGAACCGTCTGTGATAAGTCACATATCAGAGACGGTTCTAGTCACCTCCGTGACAACTCGCAATGATCCAGTAAATCACAACGACTTGTACGCATATCTCTTGAGTTTTGAGCTTCAGCTCGAGCAGCATAACACTTTCCAGGAGATACATTTGTCAGCCAATTTCCTATCCCGACGGAATGATGGTTCCAATGGTGGCACCTACGGCAACAAACACAATGGAGGCGAAGGTGGATACAATCACGATCATGGGTGAAACCAGTCCCAGGGACGTGGTCGAAGTGGAGGTCGAGGAAAGTCCACACGTCAACTATGTGAAAAATATGGGCATGATGTTTTGAGGTGTAGACAACGCTTCAATCATGCTTATCAACCCAAACAACTGTCAGGCAACTCGGTGAATTATGGGGGTTCATGTCAGTGATCAAAACTAGTATGTGGACACAGGAGCTACTGATAATCTCACCAATGATCTTGAACTACTTGTTCTCTAACTGTATAGAGATAACATGGGAAATGGTCTTCTGTTCGCTACGCTAATGATTAGGCGAAAGAGGCTAAAGCGCGTGGAAGCCTGCGACGGCTAGCTACAGGACTGGGAGTTTACCACTACTATTTGTTAATGAGTTCCACCTGGAGGGATTGCATCTTCTCTTTGTCGATCGATATGGATATATTGTATCTTATTCTGCTCTAGCCGTCCCAAATGCGCAGCAGGCTGCCCAGATTTACACACGCCATGCATGACACCATATTACAAGACAGCTCGTTCCTTCCCAATAACCATTTATATGCATTAATTAATTCCCATATTGGCAAGACCATGTGGTTTCTAATCTTCCCTATAAATACCAACCACCTTGATGCTTAGTGATCACACAACAACATAGCAAGTCAATTCGATCTCCCACATCTTAGTAGTTCTTCGGCATTCCGTTACATATTTCTGCACTACTGCTCGCTAATTGAGTTTGCTTGAGGAGAAACAAAGACAAATGGCGGCCATTCCTGTCTTCCTCCTTGCAGCAGCTCTCTTGGCGTTGTCATGCTCTCGTGGCGCCATCGCCTCCGATCCGAGCCTTCTCCAGGACGTCTGCGTTGCAGACAAGAAGTCTCAAGGTAAAATGCATACAAAAAATTGTACTGCTTGGCATTTACTCGTAGCTAATTAAGCAATTAGTCATCTCGGTTATCTTGTATGAACACATCCATGCAGTGCGTGTCAACGGATTTGCCTGCAAAGATGCAAGGACGTCGTCGCCGAAGACTTCTTCTTCTCCGGCCTTCACATGGCCGGCAACACGACCAACAAGCAGGGCTCTGTCGTGACCGCGGTGAATGTCGCGCACATTGGCGGGCTGAACACCATGGGCATCTCCCTCGCTCGCGTCGACTATGCTCCCTACGGCCTCAACCCTCTTCATACTCACCCGCGTGCCACCGAGATCTTGACGGTGCTGGAGGGTTCGCTCTACGTCGGCTTCGTGACCTCAAACCCTGACAACAAGCTGTTCACCAAGGTTCTCAACAAGGGAGACGTGTTCGTGTTCCCTAAGGGCCTTGTCCACTTCCAGTTCAATTATGGGACACGCAATGTTGTAGCACTTGCAGCGTTGAGCAGCCAGAACCCCGGGGTGATCACTGTAGCCAACGCAGTGTTTGGATCGAAGCCATCCATCTCGGATGATATTCTTGCCAAGGCATTTCAGGTGGAGAAGAAAACAATAGACTGGATCCAAGCTCAGTTCTAAGTCTCTGATCCCATGCACATTTGTTTGTCCATCGGTTCGATTATTTTCTATTTTGTCTTAGTTGCATTTCATTCTTTAAATTGTTGCAAGTTGATGTGTTTCGTGTATGTTTCTTTTTTATCAACGGAGCCTTGTGTTGACTGTGTTGTGAAATGTTCCTATCGCTTATTGCAAAAGTAGTTTAAATTTCTTCTTGGTTAATGTTCCTTTAATCACTACTACAGAAAGCTTAATACTAGACGGCCAATCACAGATGGTTTGTGACCGACACTAACACAGACGGTTTTAATTTGGACACCGTCTGTGTAGGCGGCGTCGGAGAAGACGAGTATCACAGACGGTTGTTACTGATGAACCGCCTGTGATACTAAAGTATCACAGACGGTCTGTATTAAAAATCGTCTGTGATAATCTGGAATTATCACAGACGGTTTGTAATAAAAAACCGTCTGTCATAGTAACAATCAGATAAATACGTACAGACACAGGGGATCACAAATAAAAGGCAAATTAATTAATTTCAATTGAGACAAATTTATTACAAAAGTCGCGAGAGATAAAGAGATTGCCGATTCTAATCTTACGGGCTTCAGACGCTTCTTCTTCGACTTTGGGACTTGGAGGAGCGCCCGCTGAGTTCTCGAACGCCGTTAAGATTGTCCTTGTCCTCAGCACTTCCTCCTCCAGCATTGGCAAATGATCAGTAGCGTACGTCATAAGCTCGTAGAGGATAGCATTATAAGATTCCTCGAATCGCCGTTTACATTTGAGTGGCAATGCTATCCATCAATCTCTCCATTGCCACAATTGCTTCCTCCGCTTTGTGCACATTGTAGAGAAGAACGAGGTTAAGGGTGGTTTCCCTTTCCGGCGGCAAGAAAACACCTCCGACGGCGGATGATGAGGTCCGGTGACGGATGGAAGCGAGTCGAGGAGGAGAGCGGGCGTGGTGGAGGAGCTGCTCTAGACGTGGATTATTGGCGCACTGTAAGATTACGGCCGAACAACTCATGATGGATAGATGAGAGGAAGGAGATGAGCAGAAAAACAGTACTAGAATCCATATTAATTGGTAGCTAGTAAGAACAGTACGTAGGAGATGTGATCACAAGAACAAAGACGAGATGAGAGTGTACGTATGTAGAAGACCCTGGTGCGCATATTTAACCTTCAGAACAGACGGTTCGTATACCAAACATTAATGAAATAGACGCTTCGTATAACGAAGGAGATACGTTACGAAACACAAGAGATACGTTCGACTTTTCATTATCACGGTGGTTATCGCAGACGGTTTTGAATAAACAACCATCTGCGTTGGCGGCATCGCGAGCGGTTTTGAATAAACAACCGTCAGTGAAAGCTGGTTATCACGCACGGTTGTTTATTAAAACCGCTGCGATAACCAACTTTTCTGACGGGTTTTAATATAAAACCATCGTGAATTATCCGACGGTTTGTAATAAAACCGTCGTGATAATGCCACAAAGCATTTAATGCGTTGCTCAGCCGCATCGTCTTCATTTCGATTCGAGGCAAATTTATTACAAAAGTCGCAAAGATAAAGAGATTCCCGATTCTAATCTTACGGGCGACGGATGCAAGAAAGTTGGGGAAGGAGAGCGGGCGTGTGCGAGAAGTCGCTCTAGATGTAAATTGTTGGTTGCCTATGTAAGGTTCCGGCCGAACAACTCTTGATGAACAGATGAGAGGAAGGAGATGAACACAAGAACAGTAGAATCCATATTGTACGTACGTTGAGAATTCTAGAAGAAGATGAGTAGCTAGTGGACAGTACGTACGTACGTAGAAGAACTGGATTACGTGGAGTTTCACCTAGACGGCAGTGGCTCACGCCCTCCCCCTTACTGTCTCTGACAAGCGGGGCCCGGTGTCGGTGGTCGCGCGTTGGTGCGATCGGCGGCGGTGGGACCCACATGTCGTCGACGGATTTAATAGAAATAGCTCGACCTCGGTGCGCTGCGTGGCGGGGCTCGAGCAGCCGAGGGGCGCAGGGGAAAGAGATCGCACTGATAGCCAGGGGGTTCACTCGGTGTTGCTTACCCTATAAGGGTAATAATACCCTTTGAGATATCTCAGGGAGGTGGGGCGTGCGGAAATATAGAGTGAACTATCACAGACGGTTGGAAATATGAACCGTCTATGGTACGCATCAGCACAGATGGTTCATATATAGAACCGTCTATGATACTCTAAAATCACAGACGGTTGGTATTACGAACCGATAAGTGTCGTAAGTGTGTCTTGTTCAGCCTTACCGTCGTGTCATGAAGGGTTCGTTAGCTTGTTATACTGTAACAAAAAAATTTGCTTCTCCCCTCTGCTGTGAGCTAGCGCCTCCGTCGCGGCACGGCGGTCATTGGACAACACACTCTTGCCGTAAGTGTGTCTTTTCAGCCGCACCGTCGTGTCATGAAGGGTTCGTTAGCTTGTTATCCTGTAATAGATCTGAATGTGTTGTTGTGTTTCCGTGTGCATTTGCTTGTTTTCCGTCTGTATTTGCTTGTTTTCAAAGGGCATGTAACAAAAAAATTTCTTAAGGCTAGGCAAAAAACAAAAAAATTTCCAAATATAGAGTGAACTATCACAGACGGTTGGAAATATGAACCGTCTGTGGTACGCATCATCACAGACGGTTCGTATTAAGAACCGCTCGTGAAAATCTGACAACATGCATCGCTCGTATTAAGAACCGCGCGAAATTAGACGACTATCACGAGGCGGTTCTATATATGAATAAATGCGTGATACGCTAAAATCACAGACGGTTGGTATTACGAACCGTCTGTGACATTGTTGACATCACAGACGGGTCGTATATAGAACCGTCTGTGATAATTCTTAGACGGTTATTAATACGAACCGTCTGTGATATATTGATTTCACAGACCGTTTGTGGTTGGAACCGTCTTTGATATTGTGCACCATATTAATTACTGGGCGTCGACACAGTTCTGTCGTCATTATTGCGCTGCATCGGTGGAGCAAGGCGGCCGGCTTTAGGGAGTTCGGGGTGAAAACATATCGCCGTCTTCTTAGTGATCGATCGAGGTTAATACTCAATTAATTTAATAACTTATAAGCATGCATGTTTTGTAATTGAAGATGATATATATATCGAGGTTTTGTTTAGCTTAAATCTAGCTAGCTAGGTTTAGAAAGATATTGTTAGTTTGCTCGATTTCGGAATGGGTAAATCTTGGCTAACATTCTTTTAATTTGTTACTTGTGTAGCGTAGATGGACCGGCGGATGTACATTGAGAACCGTGTGAGTGAAGAGTACATCAATGGCGTGTCTGCATTTAGAAGAGCGAAAATGGATATGTTGAAGAAGGGATAGCATATATGTACTTGTCCATGCATTGATTGTGATAATCTCAAGATGTTTAGCAACTCAACAGATTGAAGCTCACTTGATTGAAGGGTTTCGAGAAAAGGGTACAAATATTGGACTAGTCACGGTGAAGAGAAGAGTACACAAGAAAGTAGTAATGACATAGTTGAGGAGACAACAACGATATGCCATTTGTGGACTGTTCTTTCGATCATGAGGATAAGTCACGGGATGACAATTTGGATCGGATGTTACGTGATGCGAAGGGATCTATAGTGAGAGAGTTTGGTAAATTCGAGGGCTTGATGGAGGACTCGGAGAAACCTTTATTCTCAGTCGCAAGTCGCGCAATACGAGGTTGTCATCGGTTCTAGAACTGCTGAAATTGAAGGCAAGCAATGGTTAGTCCGACAAGAGTTTCACGGCATTGTTAGGTCTCCTAGCGGACATGCTTCCAATTGGAAATGTGTTGCCAAGAACCACCTACCAAGCCAAGAAGATTCTTTGTCCATTAGGAATGGAAGTAGAAAGAATACATGCATGTCCGAATGATTGTATCTGTCTAGTAAAGAGTATGCTAGCTTACATGTTTGTCCGGTGTGCAAAGCATCCCGATACAAGCGTAAAATGACTCGATGATGGGAAGGGCATTGAGGTGAAGCAAGGACCTCTGCTAAGGTGTTGTGGTATCTTCTGTAATCCCCGTTTGAGCGTTTGTTGCAAACCGCAAGGATGCAAGATTGATGCGTTGGCACCAGGAGCGGCGAAGAAAGAGCGGAATGATAAGACATGTTGCTGATTACGCCCGGTGGAGGAGCGTCGATAGGATGTTTGTAGATTTCGTGTGGAACCGAGAAATATAAGGTTTGGGTTGAGTACGGATGGAATGAATCCTTTTGGTAACATGAGCACCGACATAGCTTTGGCCCGTGACTCGTGCATGTACAACCTTCCTCCTTGGTTGTGTATGAAGCGGAAGTATATTTTGATGTCACTACTTATCCAAGGGCGAAGCAACCGGCAATGATATTGATGTGTTCCTAGCACCATTGGTGGAAGATCTTACAATCTTGTGGAGCGAAGGTGTACATGTATGGGATGCGGACAAACAAGAGAACTTCACTTTACGCGCCATGTTGTTTCGCACCATTAATGATTTTCCTGCCCTTGGTAACTGTCGGGGTTGAGTACAAAGGAGCCAAAGCGTGTCCGATCGCTTAGATTATACCGAGTATGTGGTTGAACAACTCTCGTAAAGCGTGTACATGCGTCACCGTAGGTTCCTTCCAAAGTATCACCCATACCGCAAGATGAAGAAACAATTTGATAGAAAAAAAGAGGATGACTCAGTACCAAGACCTTTCAGCGGGAAAGAGGTGTATGATATGGTCAAGGATATAAACGTTGTGCTTGGAAAGGGACGTAAATTGAGGAAGAACATATGGAAAAGAGGTCGATATTTTGGGACTTGCCTTATTGGGAGCACTTAGAAGTTCGCAATTGCATCGATGTTATGCACGAGAGAAGAATGTATGTGACAGTTTGATTGGTCTTTTCTTGAATATTCACGATAAAACAAAGGATGGTGTTAGCAAGGCGTGACTTGGTCGCTATGAACATCAGGACCGAGTTAGCACCGATTGAGACCGCTAAAGGCCGGACGTACCTTCCCCCAGCTTGCTACACTCTATCTAAGTCCGAGAGAACTGAACTATGCCAGTCCTTACGTGGTGTGAAAGTTCCATCCGGTCACTCCACCAGCATGAAGAAACTTGTTTCCATGGAACATTTGAAATTAATTGGCATGAAATCTCACATTGTCATGTGCTAATGACACAAATGCTACTGTTGCAATTAGAAGTATTTTGCCGAACAAGGTTCGAGTGACAATCATAAGGCTATGTTATTTCTTTAACGCAATTGCTCGAAGGTCATTGATCCCGATGGACTAGATGCTCGCAAACCGAGGTGGTGACAACTCTTTGTCATCTAAAGATGTATTTCCTTCATCATTTTTGATATCATGGTCCATCTCACTTGTCCACCTTGTGAAAGAGATAAAAATATGCGCCCGTGTTTCTCGTCATATGTACCCTTCGAGAGGTACATGGAATTCTCAAGTCCTATGTACGCAATCGATCTCGACCGAGGGTAGCATCATCGAGGTTATACAACGAAGAGGTCATTGAATTGCATTGACTACATGGCTCGGTCGAGCCGATAGGTGTACCTCTATCTCGTCACGAGGGAGGCTAGAGGTATCGGGACTATCGGAAGGAAAGCAATAACTCCGGATCAAAATACGTATGCTCAAGCCCATTTCACGGTTTTACAACACATGGTGAAGTGACCCCATATATTGAAGAGCACAAGGACATGCTACGTCAAGAGAATGCAGCCGATCGAAGTTTGGATCACGAGACAACACAACCGTCGAGTTCAACGAATGGTTGAAGGCGCAATTGACTAGGAGGTCGTCAAGTGAAACACTACAATGGTTGGCAAAGGGCCAAAATTTACAATTGTGAAATGGCAAGGATACGACATTAATGGCTATACATTTTATACAACGGATCGGGATAGAAAGAGCACGGTCGCGAACTCGGTGTCGCATAGATGCCTATGATGCGCATGTCGATTACTGGCCCAAGCTCGTACTACGGGCTTGTAGAGGAGATTTGGGAGCTTGACTACGTAATATTCAAGATTCCTCTATTTCGTGTCGTTGGGTCCAACTCCCACGGGTGTAAAGGTCGACAAGTGCGGCGTCACTACCGTGGATCTCGAATGTGTAGGATACAAAGGCGAACCATTTGTACTCATGAGGAGGTTGTTCAAGTATTTTATGTAACCGACACGGCAAATAAGAAGCGCCATGTAGTTCTTGAGGGAAAAGAAGGATTGTCGGAGTTGAGAATGTTGTGGATGAGGAAGAGTACAATCAATTTGATGATTTACCTCCATTCGGAGACGACATCGAGCTCGAGGAAGAACAAGGAGATGAAGCAAGCTATATGCGTGTCGATCATCGTGAAGGGCTTTATTTAAAATGAAATAGCCAAGTGTAATACATGTAACTATATATATAACCGTCTGTGATAGTTTATTATCACAGACGGTTTCATTTATAGAACCGTCTGTGATATTGATATCACAGACGGTTCCATTTATATAACCGCCTGTGATAGTTTTCCTTTAAATACCGAGCAGCTAGTTCTAGTCCGCGCTAACGCACTCTCCAACGCCCCCTGCTAGCTAGGTTTTGCTCCCTGCGACGCCGCTCCCTCTCCCGACGCCGCTCCGACCCGACGCCGCTCCCTCTCCGACTCCGCTCCCTCTCCCGACTCCGCTCCCTCTCCCGACGCCGCCTCTCCCTCTCCGCCGCTCCTCTCCGCCGCTCCCTCCCGACGCCGCTCCTCCCGACGCCTCTCCCTCCCCAACGCCGCTCCCTCCCGACGTCGCTCCCTCTCCCGACACCGCTCCTCTCCGACGCCGCTCCCTCTCCGACGCCGCTCCCTCTCCGACGCCGCTCCCTCTCCCGACAGTGGGTTGATAGGTTTCTACATTAATTTGATTCTAGAGCTCAATAATAAAGTTTTGTTGCAACCCTATATCTGAGAGCAAATTAAAATCATTATCAACATGTTATGTTCTTGAAATCTTGATTGTAGTCATGTTCCTTCTTTAAATCTGTTTCTATCGTGTGTTGATCATATATGTTGAGTTTACAAAAGGATTAGCATGTAAATACATTAATGTTATGAATGCCATGCTAATGTTAAATATGTCATATATGATGTTCATGTTGAGTACATACATTCTTTGCAATGACTTAATTGATTCTTATATCAATATGTTGTTTAAGTCATTCATATACCATGTTTGGGTATTACTATTATCATAATTATTGGAATTAAAATAGAAAATATGCTTATCATAATAGCTTTTTCTTAGAAGAGATGGTGTCCACACGATCGTCGTCGTCATCCGGGTCTCACGCTCCCAAGATTGGAATAACTAAGCGTGGCCGAGGAGTATCGAAAAGGCCGAGAGGGCGAATGACAATCACGGAGGTCTCTCGGTTGGGGTCCCTCTACAACCGAAGAAAGCAGCAGCATCATTTCGGACTACCTGCGGGATAATTGGAAGGCAACGGGTCCCCATCACCATAGCAAGCTGGAAAGATTTGGCAAAGGATCACAAAAATCAGCTATGGGAGGAAATTACAAATTCGTTCGAGATCCCAGCAGAAGTACAGGAACTCGTGCAAAGGCATGCGCTACTCGCAATGGGAAAAGCATGGAAGAATTTTAAGAGCACTCTTGTGACGCAGTACGTGGCCAAGGATCTCACGCCCTTCACGAGGTATCCTTTCGTGTCGCCAGAAACATGGGAGGCCTTTGTGCAGATGAAGACAACGACAGAATTTGAACAACAAAGTGTGGCGCACAAGGCAATTCAGTCACAAAATACTCACCCTCACAGACTCGGCACCGCTGGGTACGCAGGTAAAATCCGCGATGGAGGATGCGGGGCAGTCGCAATCGAATGGAGGCCTCCCGCCATTTGCGGGATCGCAAAGCAAAGCGCTCGGCTGGTTAAGAGCGAGGTCATCAATCACATCTTCGGGTGTCTCTTTCAAAAACCCCGCAGATGAGGAAGTGTCCCAACGCCTGGTAAGATTATGTTAAACTAAATAGTTGTTAACACATCTTGAGCTTCATGGGTTCAAAAATAACATGATTAATTGTCTCTTGCAGCAATCATTGACTACCAAATCTTCTCGTGGCTCCTTTCAAGAATACAGGGAGAGTGATTTACTATCACAGGCCTTGGGAAACAAGGAGCACCCAAGTCGCACACGAGGCTTGGGGTTTACGTGTCTTGGAGGCACAGTTTCGGATTATTCGAGACATATAGGAGTAGGAAGAGATCCAAGGCGTGCCGCAATGAACAAATGAAACATGAGCTTCGTGCTCAACTTGAGGAACAACTATCGCCTCACTTCAAGAGCAGATCGCCTCACTTCGAGGAGAGATAGATTTATTGAGGAAGAACCGAGACAAGTTCGCAACCAATCGCAACCCATCCCTACTCTGCGATACCGGTCCCCTCAACGTCACAAGTGCTGTGAGTCCACACCAAATCTTGAACATAGCGACGCCCATTTACCTATCGATGATATTCGGTATTGTACCTCTTTAGAATGCTACATAGATCTCTCTAGTGGGCCTTAACTCATCTTGTGTCATTATGTAGGAGCCCATGCCTTGCACCCTCAGTCGTCGCTTGTAGGCTCTATTCCGTTAATATTGGGCGAGGATGGCATATCCATTGCTATCGGGGATGTTGGTGCACGGTGTACAAATAGAGAATGATTTTATAAAGGTTCAGGTGGACATGATTACTGATGTTTTTAAGACCTTTCCTCTTGAAGCCCCCAAACGAAGAGATTAAGACATTAGGGATGCCGTCCACACATTCGTTCGATGGCCCAAGAGGGACATCGCCTCGACTTGTCCGTGCCACGATCTCCACATCCAATGGCCCAAGAGGACATCGCCATAGAACTGTCACATCGGCTCGGTGGCTCCACCTCCGACTCCGGTTCGAGCTCGTTGCATCGGCTCGGTAGAGACGCCACCAAAAGCGTATCATAAGCGAGGTTGTAAGACTCAAGCCAAGAAAATTAAGGCGCGTCCGGGCCATGGAAGTTCATTCTAGGAGTGTCGTTGGTCCCCGAGTCACAATTACCCCGGCTTGGTTTGGTTTGCAATACATTGCATAGCTGGTACATGATGAAGCCCAACATGAAGCCAAACCGGCAGAGTGCATTCACTCGAGATATACGGGGCGCATTTCCTCCACGACTCGGGCTACATCGTCGTGACATTCGAAGACTTATTGTTACTATTCAATCTCGACAAACTCGGCGCCTCACTTCTACGATCTTTGGACATTGTAAGTGTACTATACAATGAAGTTCTACATTCACGTTATACCGATAAATGTCATTACTCTTTCCTTATGTATAGATACATGATCCAACAAGTAAAGCGATCGCGACAACCGGTGGGTTTCCTTGACCTCACTTGGTCTCCGAGCAATCTATCAATGAAAATGCCTCCTTCGTGGAAGGTTACATAATGAGGGATTGATTGCTCACATCGACAAGGAGTATGTCATGGTACCCTACAACCAAGGGTAAGTGCTTCACTAGTTGCCACACATGTTTCATTTTACTTTACATGTAGCATGAACATAGGATTAATCACTATGACGACACACATGACTAGGCATCCTTGGATTTTGATTGTGATTGTACCAAAGTGGAGCAAGGTAATATACCTTGATTCCCTACTTAAAACAACCACGACTTGATCGTGCAAGAAAAATTAATGTAAACTCATTTCCTTCATACATAACTCTATTGTAATATTTCCTTCGTTTGCAACGGCCGGGCTAACTTTTTGAATCACGTGGGTCGTTTACCGCTTATGTTGCCCTAGGAGGAAAACACAAGAAATCGATGATCTGTTGCGACACAACACGCGATTTTCGGTACCCGCTACAACACAGAAATCCTATATCACACTTTGTTATAATGCCTCTAGAAATAACGAAAGTGCATATGATCTTGACAATCTCATCGAAATTCGTGGAACCCTCTCTGAATTCTTAGTAGAGAGGTCATAAATAAGGTGGAGAGTTCTACCCGGCAATGGTGATAATTAGATGTTGAAACATTGTATTCATTTGTGCTTAATCAAACAAAATTCATTTGTAAGATCCGTAACGATTTTCATTCTATATATGTAGTATGTGATGTTACGGCACTTTGTCACATTCATTTGTAAGATCGTGTAACGATTTTCATTCTATATATGTAACGATTTGTGCTTATCATCATTTATCCGTAATCGCTTGCTTGCTTTGAGAGGGCATGGCTAGCATATCCTGAGGCTAGCCAAAAAATATCAAATAAAACGGTTATTGCAACAGCTATCACAGACGGTTCGTTGTTACAAACCGTCAGTGATATATATCACGAGCGGTTTCAAAGACGGCCTTTGTATTAATGCGTGATATACACAATATCACGAGCGGTTTTATTTAGAACCGCTCGTGATAAATCATATCACGAGCGGTTGTATACAAACACCGTGCGTGATATACCTAATATCACGAGCGGTGTTTGTATACAACCATCGTGATATGAATTCTATCACGACGGTTGTATACAAACACCGTGCGTGATATTTGTATATCGCGAGGCGGTTTGTATAAAAACCGTGCGTGATATAATCATATCACGAGCGGTTATATACAAACACCGTCTGTGATATTGCGAATATCACAGACGGTTTTTTATTCCAAACTGTCTGTGATATACACAATATCACAGACGGTTTGTATACAAACCGTCGTAATGTGAGTTATCATAGGCGGCTTATGAGCCGTGCGTGATAACCACCTATTATCATCGACAGATAAACAGCGGCGGTTCAGAACCGTGCGTGATGACGATTCAAGCGTGCTCGTGATAGGACCGTCTGTAGCGGTGAATTTGGAATAGTAAATATCTCCTGCTATCGAATTCTTCTCCCTTTTCCCCGGTACACTACTACGTAAAATGCTATTCTCGGGAAATTATGCGCTACTACGATTTAAAACCATTTGTGATATTCCTTCTACTCCTAAACCTATTTACATTTATTGGCTAGCCTCGGAAATGCTAGCCATGCCCTATGAAACAAGCAGATCAACACGTACATGTATACATCCAATTCACATCTCAATTCATTTCACAAACATAAAACATCCATTTCGTAAATCAATTAATTGAAATGAAATAAAATATACATTAACAAATACAAAATTACAATCAATGTCAATATCTTATCCCAAACAAAAAATTATTGTACGCTGTGGAACTCTCCATTTGAATTTACGACTTTAGACATTAAAAAGTACGCGCACTCTCCTTTCCGTCGTAGGATTAGACGCACAACTACTAGGACAGTTGGGGGGTGGCTAGCAGAGGCGGCGCAGAGGCTGCTTGATTTTTGCATATCTTCGCATCTCATCTCGGCGTAATTAGCTCCTCTCTAAGGTCTGTTCTTTTCGACTTCTAAAAGCGCTTTTCGCTTTCTCTGATAACTAGCTTTTAAGCGGAGTATTTTTTAAGATAGTGTCTACTAGTTAATTGTAGTGCATACTTTCTCGACTTCATTTATATCGGCAAAAGCGTATGTGAGTTTACATTACTCTGTAATCTCTCGTACAAACAGCTCAAAAGTCATAGCCATGACCAAAAGCCACAAGCCATGAAGAAAAAGAACATGCCCTAAGAGATGCCTTGATTTCTCTCGTAGCCGTGCCTCATGCTCGGCTTTGGTTCTCTTCTGCTCTGATACAATTCAGGGTCATATGAGAAACCATGTTTCTCGGGTGCTCCTTGTTTCCAGGGGCGTGAAGAGTATATCTTTCTCTCTACTTGCAGGAATGATCCCAGGAAGATTCTACACTCGGCGCTTCCTGCAAGAGCCGGACATGTTATTTCACTTCCTACGAAGTTGTGGAGTAATTACAAGCTACGTAGTTCGGTCGATACCTTACCACAAACTTCCATGAATCATACCTCTTCAATTTCAGATTTAATTGGCATATGAATGCAGTCATTTTATCCAGAATTAAATGTAATTGAAACATTTAATCTTCCACAAATCACAATAGATTAATCCTCAACATTTAATCTTCCACAATTAACAATATTTATATCCTCAACATCAAATCACCATCAATGATGGTAAAACATTAACAAATAAATCTTGTTTGATTACTTTTAAACCTCAACCACTATCACCACCAAAGACAATAAAACATATGCATGTTTTACTTCAATACTTACTATTACTCACATTCTGGCTGCTATCAACAATTAATACAAAAGAAAGAATCTCATGCCACAACCACATCCCTTACCATACGCAAGGGACAAATCCCATTACACGGCCACTTCCACATTCCTCATACCACAAGTAGCTCACATGAGCCATTTCCACATTACAACTATGAAGTTGAATACTCCACAAGATAACATCACCACAATATATATTGCATATGTATGCAAATGATCTTTCCACAATGCAATGCATATGAATGCTTTCATGTTATGCTCCACATCACTCTTTCCGCGCGGGATAGCAGGTGCATCCCAGTGGGATAAGAGGTGCATCGTATTCGGCAATATACGATGTTGTGCAGCATGCGTCGCGGCTAGGTGCGGCGACATCCACATATGCAAATGACATGATATGACATGAATGATATGATAATCATAAATCACAACAGTCCATCCTCAAAGGAGCATCATCATGCTCACAACATATCCACATCCACCACATATTAATTTCATGTTCCGCAATATCACATTAAGCAAGAATTCCACATGTCTACTAGCAGAATATCAACATATCAATTGATCAATACTTGCTACCATCTCCACAATTAAATTATCATGCAATCATGGCATAATGTATCAAATTGCAATAATAATGTAAATTGCAATTAGAAGAAATAACAAGTTAAACGGTAGCAATCCACCGCTACGTTTACTTGCCTCAATCCGACGAAGTGAAAATCAAGAGCGCTTAGGGACAAGACCACCTATCCAAAAGGCAACTCTCAGAACACAGCTACAATATACAAACACGACTAAAATAATTAAAGACATCACTAGTACCCCGAACCCGCACAAACTCCTCTTCGCTCAACAATTCAGCAAATTACCCTCTGTAGCAGCACTGCTTAACATTTTCGTAACATTAAAAATATTGATCCAATTACAAGAAATAATACATCTCTGGATTCATCACTTAAAATCCTACATTTTTCATGTAGAACACATATTTTTATTTTGATCACAGCTAGGTGTAATTTAATGCCCAAAACAGAGGAAGATCTCTGTTGTGGCAGACTGGACAACAGCATGCAAATGCATCCCAGCAGCAGTACAGAGGTCTAACAAATCTGAATTTTATACAGAAGTTAGTTTACCAGATTCGCTACAACTTTCTCAATTACGGCCATGATCATAAAAATCATTTACTACCTCAAAATCACATATTAATATTAGTCTGTTCAATTCTGCTTGCCTAACGAACAACAGAATTCTCGACCCTGAATCTCCCAGATCCCACGGCCAAAAAATCCGAAAACAAAACATGAGACGCTTCAGGAAGTTCTCTACAACTTTCCTTTTGGGAGAGTTTGCAGGAAAAATCTCTTAATAGGTCAAATCCGCACGAACAGACGCGCTGCGCGAATCAATCTACAGGCAGATAGCAGCTAATCTCTAAATGGAAAATTAATCTATAATCACCTTAAAAATCCGTGCCAAGAACGCCGTGATTATTTTAAAAACTTACGCCGTAACGACGTTCGGGATATTACATGTGTACTTATGAAAGGGCGTTAGATCCTTCTCCACGAAGTTCTTGACAAGCACGCTCTTGAAGTTCTTCCATGCTTTGCACGCCGCTAGCATGGCATGTCGTTGCACGAAGTCTTGGTGTTCTTTTGGGATCTCGAACGATGCAAATATTTCATCGCCGACTCACGTTTCCAAGTCTCAGTCACAGTCTTCCACGAATCGAATGTGATATCAATTCGTTCTCTTGCAACTATTCCGATCATTCTTTGGAATGCACATGTCGCTCGGCGAGGAAGGAGAGGGGTCCCAGATCCATCGACCTCTCTGATGGTAAATCGGCACTCAGGCTTTTTCGACAGTCCTCTTTCTTGGCGTTTTGATTTTGGAGCGGACGTATCTGGCAATGATGTTGAAGAATGCACGGATGACATGTTGGATATAAAGATGACTTATTCAAGATATAAATAGGTGGAAATATTAAGCCAGCTAAACAACATATCATGCAATAGTCTAAAACCAACATATATTCAGATTTGAGACATAGATCATTGAAGTAACATGCTGCCATCAAAGTGAGCAGACATAAAAGACTAAATTCAGCATGTTAGAGTGGTTTTAGTTGCTCTCAGATGTAGGGTTACACAAGATTTTATTCAAACCTTGAGCTCTAAGAAATGTGAATTAGTAGCTCTAAGATTTTAATCTTGGCCGTCCCACTACTACGGTCTTATACTCTTCAACGATTGAATCATCAAATGTGAAACAAACCTTGAGCTCTAAGATGTTAATTCTAGCTCGAAACCTTGAATCTACAACATGAACTACTAATCTAGCAAAACCGAAAGGACTACTAATCTACTAAACAGGTGATCACAGACTACACAGAATTCTGACTACTCTAGCAAAACCGAAAGGACTACTAATCTAGAGCTCAAGATTTGTGATCCAATCTCAGTACAAGACCAGTTACTTCATAGAGCATATGACATTTCCCACAAGCATCTCTTTTCACAATAATCAGCCAGTATAATTAACCAATATTAAAGTACATTTCAAATAGTATATAAATTTGTCCCAATTGATAAAGAACAAAAGACTGTCAGTGCCAATAACCATATATAACATGATCTAAGCCAAATATATCAACCTATAAGTTTTTTACAATGCAAAACAAGCACATTCTGCAACACCATGCGATCATTACGTCCATCAAAAACCAAGCTAGCCGAGGTCTATGATGTATTTTTGCTTCAAAATAGCACGATCCGAATCAAGTTGTGTTAACCTATTCAAAACATTAGGCCCTTGTGAATGCACTCAAGTGCACTTGGATACACACAAGAATAGTAAGATTCATTCATCTTAAATATACTTTCTAATGTATTGTTCTCACATGAAGCGCCTAAACATTCATATCCTACCATCCCATAGAATAAGGGAATGTATTTGTTGCTCAGAACCAGGCAACATCAATATATAGTAAGAATATTAGTAAATGGTTGAATTAATACACTAGAGTAATTTTTTAGTAAGAAAGACTCTATCTCAGTGAAGTCATTATAAACAAAAGACTCGGGTCAAAATCTTTTAGCTAATCAATGTTAAACCAAGTACAAGAGCATAATCTTAATTCATGAAAATGCTCGGGTCACCACGGCTCATCGGTAGGCGAGAAAGGGGACGGGGTCGGCGGCGAGGAGAGGAGAGGTGAGGAGAAAGGGGTGTTCAACGGTCACCACGGCTCGGGTCGGCGGCGATCGGGATGGAGGTCCGAGGCGGCGGCGATGGCGTGGGACGGGCTTGACGGCGATTGGGGACGGAGGCGAGGAGGCGGCAGCGGCGGCGTGGGCGAGGTCGGCGGCGGGGGCGAAGGTCGAGGAGGCGGTGGCGGCGGCGTGGACGCAAGAAGGAGGAGATCCGAGAAGGAGGCGGCGATGGGCTAGATCGGGAGAGCGGCGAGGCGGTATGTAGATCTATAACTACAACGTCGCGCAAAATCCTAGCACGAGGGTATATATAGGAAGGTTTATTACAGGCGGTTCTAGTTTAGAACCGTGCGTGATATAGTTATCATAGACGGTTCTAAACTAGAACCATCTGTGATATAAGCTCTTTCCTGCCACACACTGGAGTTATTACCTACACCAACCGGCAGCACTATAATAAGACCAATTATCGGTATTTTCTACAACAAAGGCAATGAATAACTCTACACCAACCGGCAGTAATCGTAATAAGACCAATTATCGTATTTCTTTACAACGACCCAATGAACATAGAGATACATATGTATGACACTCATTCTCAAAATTCACCTATATATCACACATTTTCACATATACATAAATGCAAATTCACAAATACATCACACATATTCATTGTTATATACATAAATGAAAATTTACAAATACATCACACGCATGCATTGTTTATATACATAAATGCAAATGCCCACATATACATCACATACATGCATTGTTATATACATAATGCAAATGCCCACATATATATCGCACTTTCTCATTCCACTTTCTTATTTCCTTTAAAAATTAGCCCTTCATGATGATCAATGCGTATGTAACTAGTTTCGTCATGTTGTTTGTCGTCGACCCTTATGCCATTTCCAAAAGGAGGTAACTCGTCAAATTGATTGTATTCGTCCTCATCCACTACATTCTCTACTCTGACAATTCTCCTTTTTCCATGAAGAACTACATGGCACTTCTTACTTGCTGGATCGGTTACATAAAAACTTGAACAACTTGGTTACCGAAATACGAATGGTTTGTCTTTGTATCCGACACGTTGGAGGTCTACGGTAGTGACACCGTACTTGTCAACCTTCAATTGTGGGAGATGCACCCAATGCCACTGAAATAAGGGGATCTTGAAAACCATGTAGTCGAGCTCCCAAATTTCTTCTATGAGCCCATAGTACGAGTTTCTCAACCCATCGATGCTGCGTGCATCTGTCACGGACACCGCTGTTCTGGTTAGTGCTCTTTACATCCCGAGCTGTGTATAGAATGTGTACCCATTTATGTCATATCCTTGCCATGTCTGGCTGTAAATGTTGGCCCTTTTGCCAAACATGTTAGCATCTCACTTGACGAGCTCCTAGCGATTTGCTCCGTCAACCATTGGTTGAACCGACTATTGTGTTGCCTCATGATCCAAATATCCAACCGCTCTGGATTCTGTTGCCGAAGCACATCCTTGTGCTGGTAGACATAAGGTGCCACTTCAGTCATGTGTTGTAAGACTGTGAAATAGGCTTGAGCATACGCGGCCATATCTGGAGTGATTGCTTTCCTTTTGATAGTTCCGATACCCTTGAGCCTCCCCTCATGACAAGATTGAGGCACACCTATCGGTTGAATCTAAGCTATATAATCGACACAAAACTCAATGACAATTCGTTTGCATAACCTTCGACGATGCTACCCTCCGGATCGATTTCGTACATACGACTTAAGAATTCCCATGAACCTCTCAAATGTGTACATGCTACGTAGGAATACGGGCCACACATTTTTATCTCCCACACAACGTGAACAATGAGATGGACCATGATATCGAAAAGCGAAGGAGGAAATACATATCAACATGACATAGAGTCATCACCACCTCGTCCTACAGAGCACCTACTCCTTCGGGATCGATGATCTTTTGAGCAATTGTGTTAAAGAAATAACATAGCCTCATGATTGTCTCTCGGACTTTGATCGGCAAAATATTTCTAATTGTAATAGGAAGCATCTGTGTCATCAGCACATGACAATCATGAGACTTCATGCCATTCGACTTCAAATCTTGCATCGAAATAATTTTCTTCATGTTGCGGAGTAACGGATGGAACTTTGACACCATGCAAGCAGCACGTTCTATTTTCTCGGCCTTGGACGAGTGTACCGCAGGAAAGTACGTTCTTCCATTATCTGTTTTTGTCGGTGCTAACTCGGGCACGATATTCATATCGGTCAAGTCAAGCCGTGCGTTGGCCGATCCTTTGTTTTATCACGAATGTTCAGTAAGAGACCAATCAAGCTGTCACATATATTCTTTTCTACATGCATGACGTCGATGCAGTGTCGAACATCTAGGTACTCCCAATAAGGTAAGTCCCAAAATATTGATCTTTTCTTCCACATGTTCTTCTCATGATCCCTCAATTTACGTCCCTTTCCGAGGACAACATCTAAATCCTTAACCATATTATAAACCACTTTTCCGCTTAAATGCCTTGAAGTTGAAACATCCTCCTTCTCTCCGTCGAATTATTTCTTCATCTTGCGGTATGGGTGAGCCCTCCGAAGGAACCGGCGGTGATGAATGTACACGGTTTTGCGTGAGTGTTTCAACCACACACTCTCGGTACCATCTAAACAGTGAGTACAAGCTTTGGCACTTTTTGTACTCTGGCTCGACAGGTTACCAAGGCGGGATAATCATTTATGGTGTAGAACAATAAGGAGCGCAAAATGAAGTTCTCTTGTTTGTATGCATCCCATACCTGTACCCCTTCGTTCCACAGTATTTTTAGATCTTCCACCAACGGTGCTAGGTACACATCAATATCATTCCCAGGTTGCTTTGGCCCTTGGATAAGTATCGATAGCAAAATATACTTTCGCTTTATACACAACAAAGGAGGAAGGTTATAGATGTAGAGAGTCACGGGCCAAGTGCTATATCGGCTGCTCATGCTACTGAAAGGATTCATTCCATCTGTACTCAGTCCAAACCTTATATTCCTTGGTTCTGCACCAAAGTCTGCAAAACTCCTATCGATGTTTCTCCACTGGGCAGAATCAGTAAGATGTCTTAGCATTCCATCCTTCTTGCGCTCCTTCGAGTGCCAACGCAGCAGCTTTGCCTCCTTTGGATTTGCAAACAGCCATTTCAAATGGGGAATTGATTTGCAAACGCCACTCTTCACCTCTGTTCCCTCACCGTCATCTGATTGATTGTTACGTTTGTATCGGGATCGTTGCACACAAACATACATGCATGTTTGCATACTCTTTCTGTAGAGGATACAATCGTTCGAAATGCATGTATTCTCTCTACTTTCATTCCCAATGGACAAAGAACCTTCTTGGCTTTATACGTGGTTTTAGGCAACTCATTTCCCTCCAGAAGCATATCCACTAAAAGGCCTAGCAGAGCCGTGAAACTTTTGTTGGACCAACCATTGCTTGCCTTCAATTTCAACAATTCAAGTCGACCGACAACCTCATGTACTTTGACCTACGAGACGTGAATAAGGTTTCTCAGGTTCTCCATCAAGCCACGGAATTTAACATACTCTCTCTCTCATCATAGTTCTCTTCTACATCGCATAAAGCATCGATCCAGTTGTCATCGTGCAACCAATCCGAATCCGAACAAAATCGACATCATCCGTGACATATCATTCACTTTACGGCGATGTCATCGCGACATATCATTCACTTCACTAGCGATGTCATTCGGCGGCATATCATTGACTTCACCATGAGTGGTCCAACACGTATAACCCTTTTGAAACTCCTTGAATAAGTGCGCTTCAATGCGCTATCGGTTCTTAAACATCTTTAAATTCTCGATCGGTGCATGGACGGTACATATATTCCACCCCTTATTCAACATACCCTCCTCGGCGGCTTTTGTAAGCGAACCGTCATTAATGTACTCTTCACTCACACGGTTCGCGGCATACATCCGACTTGGTCCCTCGTTATGCATATATATAACAACTTAGTATTAAAAATTAAATTAATTAATTATTACTACATATATACCACATGCATTGAGGCTTTGCTAGCTTAATTCATATTATAAACACAACAGCTATTTCCCCAGCGATCGTTGAAGGTATATAACCAACAATTTTGACAAATTTGGCCTCCCACATGACGGGAACTGATCATGTATGGTCAAGTAGATGTAAACCATCTTCAATAACACTAACCAAAACTTAGATCTAAATTGTAATGCAAAGAAATATAAGTTTTATTACTAACCATTTCTAGGGCAACCAGGAACGTATGAATCTTTAAAGCTCTATCTCTGCCTCCTCCCACCAAATTAAGCGGCACGAAATTGTCTAGCTTGCCTCTGGCGAAATGAAGGCAGTGCGACCGGCTAGATCTAGATCGAAATGAAGACAGATGCGGTTCTGAGCGGCACGATAAATATGTAGTAAGATTACCACAGACGGTTTTTAATAAAAAACATCTTTGATAATTCCATATTATCATAGACGGCTTTAAATAAAAATAAATCGTGATATTCGATATCACGAGCGGTTCATAGGTAAGAACCGCTTGTGATACTCATTTTTTTCGACACCATTAACATAGACGGTGTCCAAATTAAAACCATCTGTGATAGTGTCGGTCACAGACGGTTTTGTCAAACCGTTTGTGATTTGGCGTCTACTAATAGTAATTCTGTAGTAGTGGTACTTCCTGCACCTTCGGTCGCCATCGTCCTGGTTATGAGTTATGACCGTATGACACCAAATCAATTCTCCATTTCCGATTGAAATTCCCCTCAACTGACAAGACGCATCTGTGAAAAGCTATGTTTTATCGAAATAGAGTAGAGTTTAAGAGATGATAAAACAACTAAGAATTTTCATCTCGGCCGGTACTACCAACCACCACAGGCTAGTACTACCGCTCCCCGTAACTGGACCTCTCTGGAAAAATGCAACCGGCAAGTAAATCACGGTACTACCGCTCTATTGTCTAAGCATCATGGTACTACCAGTCAGCGGTATGACCACTGCAGTCATACCGGTTTGCTTGAAAATTCCTAAATTCGATCCAGACAAAATGTAATCTTTGCAAAATCAAATACCCCCTTCACAAAACCTGCAATAGTTCATTACAACACTATTCTGGACCTTCTAACATGGCCCTTCAATCCCCCGTTGCTGAACCCATGGGTAATTCTTCAGTAATGCAAATAAGATGTGGTTTTAGAATAAAAGAGGGAGTTTTACAAAGAGATGCTCAAGAGCTTTGCAAAGAGATGCTCAAAATGGTCACATGAGGAATGCAAAGACTAAAAATGACCATATGAGTTAGAAATAGAGTGAAGCTACTAGAATTGGTAAGTTTTTAATAAAAATCTTCAAATCCACCAAATAAATAGGGAAATCCCACCTAAGTCCAAATGAAAGAATAATTGTTCTATTTGACCTTGGTCATGATGAGAAAAGATTAAACGATCAAGAGAATCACAAGAAGACACAAAAGCTCTAACTTAGCAAGAATTTGCACGAAAACTCCAAATCATCCTCTATATATGCATTTTACAAAACTTTCTCCGCCTTTGACATTGGAGACATCAAGCTGCATGGAAGAAGATAGAGCACGAATGAAATGAAGTGACTATATTTTATTTCATTTTTTGCTTAAAGAGCCACGAAAAGTATCCAAAGTGATTCCATAAATATTGTACCGAGCCATATTTTGTGCAAAAGCTGTCTAGATCGTGGCAAACCATATATAACAAAGCTAAAGCCAAATGAGCAATAATATGAAATTAAATGGATTTTTAGCATGTCAAGTTGCTCAAGATCGTAGTTTAGCCAAAAGTATCCAAAAATAAGCCAAGACATGTCAATAAGAATGAGCTACTCCTTAGTGCATAAGCTATACCCGACCCAAGCTACAAAAGACTAGGAGAAATAAACTCATAGTTTAATAAAGAACCAGCATAGCTCGATCTAAAGCTCAATTTAGATTCAAGACTCAACTTACCCTATTTGACATGACATGAATCATAAGAGGATCACTAGAGCAAAAAACTAGTCAAAAGATCCCATAAGACATGATTTTAGTTCAAGCTTCTCATATTTAAGAAAACTAGCATATCAAATCTAAGCTATACATAAAAGGATATGATAAATCTAGCAAACAAGCAAAACACATGGCAAGTTGTAAAATAATAGATCATGTCACATAAAGATAATATTCAAAGCTCCATGTAGCTAATTTACAATGCAAGTTGCTGAAATTAAATATATATTATGACGCAATTGACACAAAAGAGTTAAAGTCCCCCTCAAAATAGGCCAAATGGGCTAATAACCCCCAACTCTCCCCACAAAGAAGCAAAACAGGAAGAATCAAAAGCCTTAGTGAAAATGTCTGCAACATGGTGCTCTGACTTAATAAAGTGAAGCACAACATCATCCTTCTCTACATGGTTTACATGGTTTCTCTGAAAATGATATCTAATGTCAATGTGCTTGGTCTTGGAGTGTTGCCTTTGGATTTTTGACAATACATATGGTGCTAGTATTGTTATAGAAGACAAGAACACTATTTAAGACCAATCCATAGTCTCGCAGAGTAGATAAGATATTGAGAACTTGAGAGCAACTACTAGCGTGACAACATTCTTTGCCTAAGCAATGGACGTGCAATAGAGTCTTGCTTCCTAGATGACCAAGGGATAAGAGATGTGCCTAAAAATGGCAAGTGATAGAGGTACTCTTCCTATCTATTCTACATCCCATAAAATCGGTAACAAAAAGCCAGAAGAGAGTGCGAATCGGAAGAATACCACGGTCCAAAGTCAAGTGTGTGTTGAAGGTACACGAAGATGTGTTGCGATTGACGATGTGAGGCATGCGAGGAAGCCTAAAATCGAGCTTCTGAGACACGAGAAATTGTAGGTCCGATCTTGACACCATGGGGTAGAGGAGGGCGATCATCTTGCAATACTCCTTTTGATCTATGGGCTCTCCATCCTCATTAAAATCTAGCACGAAGTGGCAATTGGAGTTAACATTGACTTGTTGCTTCCCATATCGAGGCAGCCAAGAAATTCCTTTGTGTACTTGCTTTTGAATAAAGATCCCTTCTTTCAGTTGCTTGACTTTAGGACCGAGGAAAAAGGTCATCTCGCCCATCATACTCATTTCGAATTATCTAGTCATAGAATCTGAAAATTTGCGTTCTAAAGCATAAGAAGAACAACCTAATATATTGTCATCCATATAAATCTGAACAAGTAAGAGTCGTTACCATGCACGAGTGAACAAGTTTTATCGCCATTCCTATTTTGAAATCATTCTTAAGAAGAAAACTCTTAAACCTAGCTCTAGGGGTTTGCTTCAATCCATACAGGGCTTTGGACAGCTTACACACATGGTTTGTGAACTTGGAATTTTTAAAACCAGCTAGCTGCTTAACATAGACATCTTCTTCTATAAAACCATTTAGAAAAGCACTCTTAACATTCATTTAAAAAAGCTTAAAGCCCTTAGATGCTGCGAATACTAGCAATATGCGAATGGTTTCTAATCTAGCTATAGGAGCAAAGGTCTCTTCAAAGTCTAAGCACTCTACTTGGAAAAAATCTTAAGCTACAAGCCTAGCATTTTTGCGAACTACCAATCCATCGTCACTTTGCTTATTTTTGAAAACCCATTTTTTTCCAATTACATTATTGTAATGCCCCAGATTGTTTTATTAATTGTTATTCAATTGTTTGTTTGATTATTAAATAGGGAGAGGGACCTAGAAGGAAAATATTGAAAATTAAAAGAGTTTTGAGGGATTTTCTGAAAAGTTAATCAAACACAGGCCTAGGCCTTGGCCGGTGGGTTTTCTTGGCCCAAGAGGGAGGAGGCCACCTTTTACCTGGCAGCCCCTGCCTAGCCAGCCACCTCCCCCCCCTGCTGCAGCCGCCCCTCCTGCGCGCGCTCTTGCCGCGCCACCCTGCCGCACCGCTGCCGCGCCCTGCCCGCGCCCGGCAGCCTGCCGCGCCTGCCGCGCCAGCCATTGCCGCCGGCGTCTCCTCCTTCCCGGTGCGCCGTCGTCGTCATCCGTCGCTGCACCGTTTGGATCCGGTGGAAGGAGAAGAGGAGTTCGCGGAAGAGATCCCGGGCGTGTACTTCCTCCTCGTCGTGTTCTTCATCGTCGTGTCTTCGAGGGTAATCCCATTGCCCCCGTATTAGATTGATTTGAGTTGGTTTAGCGACGTTGGTTTTCGGATCTATTAGGACAGTTTCTGTTGGTCGGCTCTTTTGATCTAGTTCCGTCGGGATTCAGGTCTGGACCCCTTCTAGAAAAATGTATAGGGCGTAATTATTTTTCCAGGGAGTACAAGAACGCATGATTCGGATTTTTGTAGCGAAAGTTATGAATTTTCTAGTGCTGCTGTTCTGCAGATCGGGGTAGTTTTGGACAGATTTTAGTAGATCGGTTTGTGCAACGGGAAGTCGGGCGAATCAGAAATTCGTCATGTTAGGAAAGTTTTAGATAATTTTCTTGGCTTTCCAGAAAGGTCAAGAAGTCCGGATTCCGATGATCTGGGCGAAAGTTATGGCTGTTTTAGTGAGATGTCCAGAGGGGTCGTCGTGACTATTGATGTTTTAGAAAAGGGATTGGATCGGGTAGAAAATGGCAGAATCAGAGAGGCTTCCCAACTAAGTTTATTTAGATAATTTAATTATCTTTCCGAGAAAGTCTGAGAACGCTTAATTGGATTTACGTCTTGGAAGTTATGGATTTTGAAGTTGGTCATCGTGGTTGGGCGATTTGGCGAGGGAGTTGAGGATTTAATTGAGATAAATTGTTGGGGTATTTGGGGTTGCTGTTATTTTGTATCTAGAAACCCGTTACTGTTATGTTAGTAATTATTAATTAATTATTCAGGAGGAGAGCGGATTCGGGGTTTAGCATACGCTCGTTCTTCGTTGTCTCGCGGTTGAGGCAAGTATAACTTTGCTATGATTAATCTGTGTGATTTGATGATTTGGATGATATGAGTGATGATTGAGTTATGAATGCTTTACTTGTGAATTTTAGTAAAGTTATGAGTTGATAATGCTATTTATGTTCTGTTTACATTATACCATTTTGAGATTAAATTGATGCATAGTATGTTGAATGCTGTTTATCTTGTTGATACATTCACATATATGCATCATCTGAGAAGTGTTGAAGTCTTGGTCACGTGGTGATCAGCGTCGAGAATCCCACACTTGTGGAGTGTGGGCAATTGGTCCATGCAGGGGTGCAGGCATGGGTGTGCATTGACGGATGCACACTCCGCGTCACGGTAAAATGCGAAGAGATGAGAAAGGACTTTTGATCATATTGCATAGCATGAAATTCATATGAAACATGTTCAACTTGCGGTTAATGTTCATGCTTGCTTTTTGTTCTGAATCAACATACATGGGGGCATGAATGGCTAGTCCGGATGCGTGCACAATTCCTTCAATAAGAAATAAAGACGATCATTATAATCTTGTTGGTGGTTAGCTTAATTGGTTCATTTTATTATTCATCATATTTAAATATAATAATAATTAGAACTATTTGATATCGCTTCAGTTCATTATTTTTGGAACTAGATCATTTACATTTATCTAGAGTACTGTTAATGATTGAATAGATAAGACTATGTCGAATCCTTGGGAATAATTATTAGAAGATTTAATTTTGGCTAGAAATTGGTAACATTTCAGGCCATTGTTTGGCTGGGGTGTTACAATTATGATTAGGAGGAGTTTCAACTAAAGTCCAGACTTGGTTTCTTTCAAAGTTTTGAAGCTCTTCATGCATGGCATTGACCCAAGAGGAATCAGGTAAAGCATGGGTGACATCTCGGAGTTCAAAAGGTACAACAAAAGTAGAATGTGCATGAGAATCTATAGAGATAAATCTGGAGCAAGTAACTCACTCATGGAGATCCCCATCATTTGCTCCTGATGGTGTCGCCGTTGAATATGAAGAGGAGATTCTAGTACAGACGTGGCCTCTACCTCATGGGCTATGGAGGTAGGAGCAGAGCCACTCGAAGCACTGGTGAAGGTGGGAGGAGGCTACTCTGTTAAAACTAGAGGAGTGAAAGCAAGATCTCCAACTAACTCGGGTGTGACTAGAGGAGGCATTGGATTCTCATCCTCTAAGTTAGGGTCATCATCAACGAAGATGTTATCACGATCACGTTGTACCGGTATATCTACCTTTATTGGGTCTAGTACCGGACTAGCCTCATCAAAGGGACTTCACAAGTCACAATGATTTTGATAATATCCAAATTAAATGCATAAAAGCAATCCTAATGGCTCTCAAGGCTCCTAGGAGGTCAACTACTAATCTAAGGACCAACTATCTAAAGTAGCCAAAGGCCTCATCTTTAGAAACAAGAAAATACACCCCAAGAATACCTAGAGAAGTCATCTCACAACTTAGCTGAGCCGTTCTGTTTCACAAATTTAAAATTTACGTCTTCTAGAGTCTTTTATCTTCGTATGTTGAGCTTGTTTCTTCACTCACTAGTGGTGTTGATTCACTCCTTAGTTTATGTATATCCCCAATTTTGAAGTGTTGAAAAATGAGGAAAATTTAAATTTTTTTCAATTTCTAGTATTATTTAAAATTTTTAGCATTTTCGAGATTCTTGATTTGGATTTTTGCTAAATAAATTTAATAACGAAAACAAAATCTTGGATCAAGATTAAAAATATTTGGAAATTGTTTCAACAAAGTTTGACTTATAAACTCAAATCGAGAATTTCCCTTTCAAAAATCAAATTTTGAATTTCAGTTTTTGCCGGCCAATTCTTTTCCCTTTCGTCCTCGTTCTTTCTCTCTTCCAGCTGGGCCCCACCCCTTTCCTTCTCCCCCTTTCTTTATTTCTCTTTCGTATCCCCTGTTTTGGCCACCCGACCCAGGCACGTTGCCCCCACTACCGTACCATCCTCTTATGCCACCCGCCCGGCTCCCACAGGCCAGCCACCCAACCATTGCGTGCACCACCCCGTGCACACCACCCGCGCCGCCTCACCCTTTGGAGGCATAGCGTCAGCAGTCTCATCCCTCGCCGATTTAATTACATGTGCTCCCTCATTGCTCCTCCCTTTCCAATTGCTCTCGGCTGTGCCCGCACCGACCTCATCAGAAAGCCGCCTCTTCGTGAAGTCTGGTCGCTGCCCCTCTCTCTATCGTTGCTTCCTCCTCGGCCAACCTCCCTCCACGGAGCTCCTCCAACCACTGGCCTGGGCTCCCCTTCGCCCGTGCACCCCCTCCATGGTGGCCTTGCCGCGCCACCCTGGTCCCCATCGCCGGCCCGGCTTGGCCTCCTTCGACCGCCAACCACCTCGGTATGTTCCTTGACACTCCATCATGCTTGTGCTCACCTCCTCCTACTCTCCCTTTCTCCGGCCGTCGCGCCCCATGGCCTCCCCATACACAGTAGCTTCACGCCACCTGTGACCACCCTTGGCTTCATCCCGGCTCATGGCACCACCTCTCTTGGCTTCCTCTTGGCAGCAAGGTCCTATTTTGCCGATCACCGCCATCCCACAAACCGCCCATAACTAGCAACGCTGCCGCTAGCCTAGTGCCACCGACCCCCCTACTTTGGTTATTTGCTCCAACCGAACTCCCCCTGCTCTCTATTTCCTTCTTTGGCCACCCTCTCTGCATGGCAGGTGGGCCCAAATGTTATTTTTGTCCCACATGTCAAAGTTCTTTTCTTTTTCTTTTTCCAATTTGGTGATAATTCTTGAAAGTCAAATTAATTAGTTAGAAAGCAAATAAAAATTTAGTGAAAAATAATTTAATTATAAATAAAAATAAAATTTAATTATGAACCTGAATTAAAGGTTTATGCCAATTTAAAATAATAAAATTTAATCTTGAGTAGTTTCATGTCTACCAAGAAATTAGCAAGATAATGAGAATAATTAATGTAAGAATTTAAATTTGCATGTTAACATAAAATGGGATTTGAAGCTTTTCAAAGATAATTTTGATGCTCTCAATTCTCCTCTAGAAACTCAAATATTAATCATGGATCCTATCATACCTCTATCCCGGATCTAATTTTATCAATGTAAGTTAAAGATAATTGGTGTAACAAAATGTTGCCACATGAAATAACACATAATGTTTGCATATCTCAAAATCATGTGGCCTCTTTTTCAAGTAATGATTAAATAATTAAGGTGAAGCTTTTAAAATTTAAATCTCCAATATTTGTCTATAAAATGCTGAGATATAAATTAAAGATTTCCATATTTAGGATTAAGAAATTCTTAAACCTAATTAGGTAGTCATTAATCTTTATCTCAGATGCAATCACTAATCAAATCACTCCCAAAAATAATTGTGTGCCACTAATATGTATCTCAAATCTAGATTTGAAGAAGTGACAAGTACGAGCAGGATCAAGATTTGGATAAAGACAAGTATTTTGGGATGACTAAGTTTATACTTCTTAAAACCCTAAAACTTGTTGTTACGGATCGGGTGAATGGTAAGAGATGTTGGTGTGGATGTAACATGAGAAATTGTGGTTTGTAGTAGCACATACGGATGATTAAGGACTTAATCTTTAGATGACCTCCCAATGTAAAACAATGCAACCATAAGTCTATAATAGTGTCAACCTGACTAAATAATATGTATTCACCGGTGAAAGCTGCACCATTGGAGTGACCCATGAGTTGTATCGCTAGTTTTAAGCCATTGTGGATATAGGTCGTGTTCTTTGGCGTGGCCGTGATGTGGCGCAAGGCGAGTGCGAGTGTGGCGAACATAACCACCCTCAGATGAAACCTTAGCAAGTGTAGCTTACATTGAGGGATGCATTGTAAAAGCCTTATGATGATCTCCTTGATTCACATGTCTATAGAAATGTGTGAAATATAGCAAGCTAATTATCTCTTGTGGGTAATGCCGGACCTCGGGTTAACAAACACAGATCCTCTGTGATTCCACCGCACTATTCTCTGGATCAATAGATAGTGCTCACAGATACATTACTGTATATCAAAAACACATCATGCGGAAGCAAAATTAATATAGTAATACTTGCTCATGGGTCGATTAGGCGAAAACAATAAAATGTAGCGTGAAAACTTCACAGGTGGGACCCGAGGACTTGTCCACAGGCGATAGCGGGGTTCGCGACCTAGTCCATAGCCACCGTCTTTCAGCTCTGTCGACCCCTTTTAAGCATCATAGGGCTTGACTTCCTTTTTTGTTTGGTGAGTAATGGTAGTTAAGCAAGAGTGAGTATGATAGTACTCGACAAGCCAACACACAGGGAGCAATAATAATAGATGCAAAGCTGTCAAGGGAGGCTTGAGGTTCTTTTAGTTGCTAAAAGCATTGTTTTGGAATTACAATGAGTAAGGAAAACTCCTGAGACTTAGCAATTTTAACTAAAACAAATTTTATGAAATTGATTGTGAGAATGCGATAATATTAGTAGTGTAGGTTACATCCACCTTTTACAGTGCATGGCTACCCATACTAATGCTAGTTTTCACCACTCGAGTACTTCCCTCCAGGGAAAATTCAAAGTGAGTACATCCCTCTGACCGGTTTTCATCCCACCCACAATTTGTTTGTTGAAATAGAACTAACTCGAGGAAGTTCCCATGTCCGCCCATAACCGTGGGCATGAATATTCGAATAGTTTACACTCTGTGAAGTCATACACTTTACCCACAAAGGCAGTCAACCCGATGGGCTGCGTGATTCCTTAGTCACGCAGATTGAGAGATAAATCACGAGGCCTTTACAATACCTCGCCTATCACCCTCCTACCCTTATGGGCTTATCCCTTACTGAAGGGTCTCATAAGTTGTCGGAAAGTTTCACAGTGTCTAGCACGGCTGGACTTACATCTCCACGTCTAGCACGGTGGCGAACCTCACCGATAAGCGGTGTCCCGATCAGGTTGGACTTGACAAGATTAGCATGTCATTTCATGTGACTTACAGCTAGTAAAGTTATCATTAATATCTTGGTGACAAGGACCAAGTGATTCAAGTGTTAAGGAATGGCATATTAAATTTAATACAACATCAAGTGAGCATGTAGACCTTAAGTTTTGGACATATATTTGCATAATAAATTAGGCATGCAAGTTGATAGTTTAAAGGAACATAATTTTGCATAAAATGTAGGATCAATATGATCAAAGAGATGACTTGCCTTGCTTGGTGTACCATGGCCTTGATCCAACTCAAAGCCTGATCAGTCAGTGATCTTAATTTATTGGTCCTCACTTTTACCCAAATCCGATCTTGTTTGAATTTGTCGCCTCGTTGATTCTTTAGATTCTAATCTGCAGACAAAGAAAAGAAAGACTAAATAAATCCAAATACTTTAAATGCCCAAATTGAATTATACATTTATTTCGATTTGAGAATAAAAAGATGATTTGAATTAGTCTTGTAGTAAACATAGCGGTAGCTGGATTTGAGCAAGAGAATGAGTTGATTGATAGCACTGTGGTGAGGGAAAATTTTAGGATAAGGAAGGATCGGAGGTGAAGAAGTATCTACAGGAATTATCCGCTTTGGAAAAAGAAGGTGGCCAAACATAGTCGATTGGGGAAAGGCGAGGCTCGAGCTTTTATTTGATGACTTTCTTTCTATTGATTCGCATTTAGCAAGGAAGTTCCATGAGTCAGGCGGGACTTATGGACAGATAAAAGAGGTTATCGAAGATAATAAAGAGGAACAGAACTTTGCGATTTTAGGATGGAACTTTGATATTTCATGAGGCAATACCTATCTGAAATTGCGACTGCCAAATTAACAAATCATTATTAACAACTTAATTAAAGTATGGAGTTAATCATTTAACCATCTGTTATTATGGACAAGGTTGATTATTTTATTGATTAACCCATCAATTATTAACGATGCGCTTTTCTTGGATGGGTGAGTTATGAATTAACAAGGATCATCTTGATAAAGCTATTTCTTTTATTATTACTTATTCTCGACCATTAGATTTAAATCCTGAGATAATCATTGGAGATTTGGACGGAAGACAATGATTTCTCTTTCTTATTCAAGAAGTCTTAATCGCGAGTATATATTATTTTAAATATTAGCATTTTAAGATAAATATTGATGTCTTTACTACAAATATTTTAAGCACTTTTGAAAACATAGTTGTCACGATTTTAGCGATAAGTAAACCACACTTGATATTTTAGGTGGCAGGCAAATGACTTTTGAGAAATAAACTTATTAAGCAGGGTAGTTTCAAATTCTCACTATTGAAATGTTATATTTGATGATACATTTATTAGTTATCTTTGTTGTCATTTTCTTAGTTGTCATGGATTTAGGCGAGATGAAATGGTATAATTCTTAAGCTCATAATTAAAATCTTTTAGCCAAAAGGGTTAAAAGCTTTGTAACCTTTTCTAGTTGGGCCCTGTCATACACATACAGAGAGGAGGAGCTGCTCGGCGGTGAAATAGGGCGGCGGAATCGGAGGAAGCAGGGAAGGCGAGGTGGCTACCGAACCGTCTTGGCGTCGGCTGGCGAGGCGGCCAGGAGGTGGCGGCGACTTGCAAAGCGGAACTCCAGCGGAGGAGAGGATGGCCCGGGGTGGCAGCTACGGGCGGAAGACACTGTGATGGGCCGGCGGTGGTGGGGAGCGGCCGGGTAAGGGAGGCCGATCAGGCGCGGTGGCGAGAGAGGGTGAGCAAACTAGGGTGAGCACGAGCATGAGCAAGCCATGAGGAACACTCCGGTAGCTCTGGCGGGGGAGAGCATCAACCGGCAGTCGGAGGAGCTCCAGTGCACCGAGGAGATGCCCTCACCGCGAGGAATCGCCTAGGGTTGACCGAGGAGGTGGCGGTGGTGAAAGCGGTGGCCGGCCGAAGCGAAGAGGAGAGGCGCGGCGTGCTCGGGCTTCGGTTTTCAATTAACCGTGAGGGAGGCGGTGGGCGTAAGGGGCACGTCGTGATGTGATCGATTCATGGGCAGCTTACGGAGGTGGTCGGGACGGGGTGGTGGCGGCGGCGCATGCGAGGGACAGCTCGGTGAGCTCGGCTTGAAGGAGGAAGAAGGGAGCAAGGGAAGGAGGCGAGCCCGGTGCTTCTTATAGATGAGGAAGGGGAGTGATTGAGCTTCATTGAAGGCGGGGTAACGTGGCGTTATGTCGGCATGGGCGCGAGTAATGCTAGGGCATGGGTGGCGGAAATGATGGAAAACCGGGGTGGGGTTGGCGAAACCGGGGTGGAGTCGGGCGGCGCAGGCTGGGTCGGCGCGAGGAGCAGCAGCGGAGGTGGACCGGCTTAGTTCGGTGGGAGCGGCGGGCTGGGCGGTGGCGCTGTGAATAGAGTGCGGAGGAAGAAGAAACAGGGAAGAAGAGGAAGACGGCGCGGTCGGACGGAAAAAAAAAGAAAAGCTCGGAGAGAAAAAGAAGCGGGCCGAGGAAGCGGCACGGTGTCATTTGAGGATTGAAGCCATAGAGGTTGTTAAATAACTACAAAGTCGTGATTGTATGACTTTTATTAAGTGCAGTTTGCTTTGGTACGGTCGCTAAAATTGAACTTTGATGTTAATCTATACAGGGGAAATGGTCTTCTAACTGTATAGATATTCTCTGTTCGCTACGCTAATGATTAGGCGAAAGAGGCTAAAGCGCGTCGGAACTCGGAAGCCTGCGACGGCTAGCTACAGGACTGGGAGTTTACCACTACTATTTGTTAATGAGTTCCACCTGGAGGGATTGCATCTTCTCTTCGTCGATCGATATGGATATATAGACATACATGCGACTTGTTCAAGCATAACAACAAAAACAGTTGTGTATCTTATTCTGCTCTAGCCGTCCCAAATGCGCAGCAGGCTGCCCAGATTTACACACGCCATGCATGACACCATATTACAAGACAGCTCGTTCCTTCCCAATAACCATTTATATGCATTAATTAATTCCCATATTGGCAAGACCATGTGGTTTCTAATCTTCCCTATAAATACCAACCACCTTGATGCTTAGTGATCACACAACAACATAGCAAGTCAATTCGATCTCCCACATCTTAGTAGTTCTTCGGCATTCCGTTACATATTTCTGCACTACTGCTCGCTAATTGAGTTTGCTTGAGGAGAAACAAAGACAAATGGCGGCCATTCCTGTCTTCCTCCTTGCAGCAGCTCTCTTGGCGTTGTCATGCTCTCGTGGCGCCATCGCCTCCGATCCGAGCCTTCTCCAGGACGTCTGCGTTGCAGACAAGAAGTCTCAAGGTAAAAATGCATACAAAAAAATTGTACTGCTTGGCATTTACTCGTAGCTAATTAAGCAATTAGTCATCTCGGTTATCTTGTATGAACACATCCATGCAGTGCGTGTCAACGGATTTGCCTGCAAAGATGCAAGGACGTCGTCGCCGAAGACTTCTTCTTCTCCGGCCTTCACATGGCCGGCAACACTCAACAAGCAGGGCTCTGTCGTGACCGCGGTGAATGTCGCGCACATTGGCGGGCTGAACACCATGGGCATCTCCCTCGCTCGCGTCGACTATGCTCCCTACGGCCTCAACCCTCTTCATACTCACCCGCGTGCCACCGAGATCTTGACGGTGCTGGAGGGCTCGCTCTACGTCGGCTTCGTGACCTCAAACCCTGACAACAAGCTGTTCACCAAGGTTCTCAACAAGGGAGACGTGTTCGTGTTCCCTAAGGGCCTTGTCCACTTCCAGTTCAATTATGGGACACGCAATGTTGTAGCACTTGCAGCGTTGAGCAGCCAGAACCCAGGGTGATCACTGTAGCCAACGCAGTGTTTGGATCAAGCCATCCATCTCGGATGATATTCTTGCCAAGGCATTTCAGGTGGAGAGAAAACAATAGACTGGATCCAAGCTCAGTTCTAAGTCTCTGATCCCATGCACATTTGTTTGTCCATCGGTTCGATTATTTTCTATTTTGTCTTAGTTGCATTTCATTCTTTAAATTGTTGCAAGTTGATGTGTTTCGTGTATGTTTCTTTTTTATCAACGGAGCCTTGTGTTGACTGTGTTGTGAAATGTTCCTATCGCTTATTGCAAAAGTAGTTTAAATTTCTTCTTGGTTAATGTTCCTTTAATCACTACTACGAAAGCCTAATACTAGGCGGCCAATCACAGACGGTTTGACAAAACCGTCGTGACCATTACTAACTGCAGACGGTTTTAATTTGGACACCGTGCGTGTGGCGGCGTCGGAGAAGGCAGTATCGCAGATGGTTATTCTTGATGAACCGTCGTATTAAAATAAATGCGTGATAATCTGGAATTATCACAGACGGTTTGTAATAAAAATCGTCATCATAGTAACAATCGAGACAAATACGATACGGAACACGAGGATCACAAATAAAGGCAAATTAATTAATTTCAATTCGAGGCAAATTTATTACAAAAGTCGTAGAGATAAAGAGATTGCGATTCTAATCTTACGGGCTTCGTGCGCTTCTTCTTCGACATTGGGACTTGGAGGGCGCTTGGCTGAGTTCTCGAGCGCCGTTAAGATTGTCCTTGTCCTCGGCACTTCCTCCTCCGGCATTGGCAAATGATCGATGGCGTCGTCATAAGCTCGTGAGGATAGCATTATAAGATTCCTCGAATCTGCCGTTTACATTTAGCGGCAATGCTATCCATCAATCTCTCCATTGCCACAATTGCTTCCTCGCTTTGTGCACATTGTAGAGAAGAAGCGAGGTTAAGGCGGTTTCCCTTTCTGGCGGCAAGAAAACACCTCCGTCGGCGGATGATGAGGTCGGTGGCGGATGGGCGAGTCGAGGAGGAGGCGGGCGTGGCGGAGGAGCTGCTCTGGGCGTGGATTATTGGCCGCTGTGTAAGATTACGGCGAACAACTCATGATGGATAGATGAGAGGAAGGAGATGAGCGGAAGAAACGTACTAGAATCCATATTAATTGGTAGCTAGTAAGAGCGATGCGTGGGAGATGTGATCACAAGAACGGCCGAGATGAGAGTGTGCGTATGTAGAAGACCCTGGTGCGCATATTTAACCTTCAGCACAGATGATACCAAACATTAATGAAATAGACGCTTCGTATAACGAAGGAGATACGTTACGAAATACAAGAGATATGTTCGACTTTTCATTATCACGGTGGTTATCGCGAGCGGTTTTGAATAAAACCGTCGTGATAATACCTAAAACATTTAATCTGTTGCTCAGCCGCATCATCTTCATTTCGATTCGAGGCAAATTTATTACAAAAGTCGCAAAGATAAAGAGATTCCCGATTCTAATCTTACGGGTGACGGATGCAAGAAAGTTGGGGAAGGTGAGTAGGGCGTGTGAGAAGCTGCTCTAGATGTAAATTGCTGGCCGACTGTGTAAGGTTCCGGCCAAACAACTCTTGATGAACAGATGAGAGGAAGGAGATGAACACAAGAATAGTAGAATCCATATTGTACGTACGTTGAGAATTCTAGAAGAAGATGAGTAGCTAGAGGGCGATGCGTGCGTGCTGCGGAAGAAGCTGGATTACGTGGAGTTTCACCTAGGCGGTGGTGGCTCACGCCCTCCCCTTCTTGTCTCGACAAGCGGGGCCCGGTGTCGGGTGGTCGCAGCGTTGGTGCGATCACGACGGTGGGACCCACATGTCGTGACGGTTTAATAGAAATAGCTCGACCTCGGCGCTGCGTGGCGGGGCTCAAGCAGCAGGGGGCGGGGAAAGAGATCGTGGCGATAGCGGGGGTTCACTCGGTGTTTCTTACCCTATAAGGGTAATAATACCCTTTGAGATATCTCGGGGAGGCGGGCGTGCGAAATATAGAGTGAACTATCACGAGACGGTTGGAAATATGAACCGTCGTAGTGCATTATCAACACGAGACGGTTCATATATAGAACCAAATCGTGATACGCTAAAATCACAGACGGTTGGTATTACGAACCGATAATTGGTGTATACCACAGTTTCGATCTCACCCGTCCATTCTCTCCACATCGAATGACAGGCACCAGTTCCTCCCACTGCTCGGCCTTTATTAATAACTTCCATCTACATTTCCACCGGTACTAGTCACGGGTGAGTTCATCCACTAGCTAGCTTTCTGCATGCATCTCCCCTCGGCTGTGAGCTAGCGCCTCCGTCGTGACGCGGCGGGAGGTGGACAACACACTCTTGCCGTAAGTGTCGTAAGTGTGTCTTGTTCACCTACCGTCGTGCCATGAAGGGTTCGTTAGCTTGTTATCTGTAACAAAAATTTGCTTCTCCCCTCCGCTGTGAGCTAGCGCCTCCGTCGTGACACGGCGGACATTGGACAACACACTCTTGCCGTAAGTGTCGTAAGTGTGTCTTTTTCAGTGGCACCGTCGTGTCATGAAGGGTTCGTTAGCTTGTTATCATGTAATAGATCTGAATGTGTTGTTATGTTTCCGTGTGCATTTGCTTGTTTTCCGTCTGTGTTGCTTGTTTTCAAAGGGCATGTAACAAAAATTTCTTAAGGCTAGGCAAAAACAAAAAATTTCCAAATATAGAGTGAACTATCACGAGGCGGTTGGAAATATGAACCGTACGTAGTACGCATCATCACAGACGGTTCGTATTAAGAACCGCAGCAAAAATCTAGACAACACGGATCTGTTCGTATTAAGAACCGTGCGTGAAATTATACGACTATCACGAGCGGTTCTATATGAACCGTGCGTGATACGCTAAAATCACGAGCGGTTGGTATTACGAACCGTGCGTGATATTGTTGACATCACGGCGGGTCGTATATAGAACCGTCGTGATAATTCATGACGGTTATTAATATGAACCGTGCGTGATATATTGATTTCCACAGACCGTTTGTGGTTGGAACCATCTTTGATATTGTGCACCATATTAATTCTTGGCGTCGACACGGTTACGTCGTCATTATTCTTGTTGCATCGGTGGAGCAAAGGCGGCGGCTTTAGGGAGTTCGGGGTGAAAACATATCGCCGTCTTCTTAGTGATCTGATCAGAGGTTAGTACTCAATTAATTTAATAACTTATAAGCATGCATGTTTTGTAATTGAAGATGATATATATATCGAGGTTTTGTTTAGCTTAAATCTAGCTTGCTAGGTTTAGAAAGATGTTGTTAGTTTGCTCGATTTGAGAATGGGTAAATCTTGGCTAACATTCTTTTAATTTGTTACTTGTGTAGCGTAGATGGACCAAAGCGGATGTACATTGAGAACCGTGTGAGTGAAGAGTACATCAATGGCGTGTCGCATTTAGAAGAGCGACCGAATTTGGATATGTTGAAGAAGGGATAGCATATATGTACTGTCCATGCATTGATTGTGATAATCTCAAGATGTTTAGCAACTCAGCGCAGATTGAAGCTCACTTGATTCGAAGGGGTTTCAGAAAAGGGTACAAATGTTGGACTAGTCACGGTGAAGAGAAGAGTACACAAGAAAGTAGTAATGACATAGTTGAGGGAGACAACAACGATATGCCATTTGTGGACTGTTCTTTCGATCATGAGGATAAGTCACAGGATGACAATCGGATCGGATGTTACGTGATGCGAAGGGATCTATAGTGAGAGAGAGTTTGGTAAATTCGAGGGCTTGATGGAGGACTCGGAGAAACCTTTATTCTCGGTCGCAAGCGCATAATACACGAGTTGTCATCGGTTCTAGAACTGCTGAAATTGAATTCAAGCAATGGTTGGTCCGACAAGAGTTTCACGGCATTGTTAGGTCTCTAGCGGACATACTTCCAATTGGAAATGTGTTGCCAAGAACCACCTACCAAGCCAAGAAGATTCTTTGTCCATTAGGAATGGAAGTAGAAAGAATACATGCATATCCGAATGATTGTATCTGTCTAGTAAAGAGTATCCTAGCTTACATGTTTGTCCGTGTGCAAAGCATCCCGATACAAGCGTAAAATGACTACGATGATGGGAAGGGCATTGAGGTGAAGCAAGGACCTCCTGCTAAGGTGTTGTAGTATCTTCCTGTAATCCCCGTTTGAGCGTTTGTTGCAAACCGCAAGAATGCAAGATTGATGCGTTGGCACTTTGGGGCGGCGTAAGAAAGGCGGAATGATAAGACATGTTGCTGATTACGCCCGGTGGAGGAGCGTCGATAGGATGTTTGTAGATTTTGGTGTGGAACCAAGAAATATAAGGTTTGGGTTGAGTACAGATGGAATGAATCCTTTTGGTAACATGAGCAGGTGACATAGCACCTGGCCCGTGACTCTGTGCATGTACAACCTTCCTCCTTGGCTGTGTATGAAGCGGAAGTATATTTTGATGTCACTACTTATCCAAGGGCCGAAGCAACCTGGCAATGATATTGATGTGTTCCTAGCACCATTGGTGGAAGATCTTACAATACTGTGGAACGAAGGTGTACATGTATGGGATGCGGACAAACGAGAGAACTTCACTTTACGCGCCATGCTGTTCTGCACCATTAATGATTTTCCTGCCCTTGGTAACCTGTCAGGGTTGAGTACAAAAGGAGACAAAGCGTGTCCGCACTGCTTAGATTATACCGAGAGTATGTGGTTGAACAACTCTCGTAAAACTGTGTACATGCGTCACCGTAGGTTCCTTCAAAGTATCACCCATACCGCAAGATGAAGAAACAATTTGATGGAAAAAAAGAGGATGACTCAGTACCAAGACCTTTCAGCGGGAAAGAGGTGTATGATATGGTCAAGGATATAAGCGTTGTGCTTGGAAAGGGACGTAAATTGAGGAAGAACATATGGAAAAAGAGGTCGATATTTTGGGACTTGCCTTATTGGGAGCACTTAGAAGTTCGCAATTGCATCGATGTTATGCACGTAGAGAAGAATGTATGTGACAGTTTGATTGGTCTTTCTTGAATATTCTGATAAAACAAAGGATGGTGTTAGCGCAAGGCGTGACTTGGTCGCTATGAACATCGGGACCGAGTTAGCACCGATTGAGACCGCTAAAGGCGGACGTACCTTCCCCGACTTGCTACACTCTATCTAAGTCCGAGAGAATCGCTGGCATGCGGTCCTTACGTGGTGTGAAAGTTCCATCCGGTCACTCCACTAGCATGAAGAAACTTATTTCCATGGAACATTTGAAATTAATTGGCATGAAGTCTCACGATTGTCATGTGCTAATGACACAAATGCTACTGTTGCAATTAGAAGTATTTTGCCGAACAAGGTTCGGTGACAATCATAAGGCTATGTTATTTCTTTAACGCAATTGCTCGAAGGTCATTGATCGATGGACTAGATGCTCGCAAACCGAGGTGGTGACAACTCTTTGTCATCTAGAGATGTATTTCCCTCCATCATTTTTTGATATCATGGTCCATCTCATTGTCCACCTTGTGAAAGAGATAAAAATATGCGGCCCGTGTTTCTCGTCATATGTACCCTTCGAGAGGTACATGGGAATTCTCAAGTCCTATGTACGCAATCGATCTCGACGGAGGTAGCATCATCGAGGTTATACAACGAAGAGGTCATTGAATTCGCATTGCCTACATGGCTCGTGTCGAGCCGATAGGTGTACCTCTATCTCGTCACGAGGGGAGGCTAGAGGGTATCGGGACTATCGGAAGGAAAGCAATAACTCCGGATCAAAATACGTATGCTCAAGCCCATTTCACGGTTTTACAACACATGACTGAAGTGACCCCATATATTGAAGAGCACAAGGACATGCTACGTCAAGAGAATGCAGGCCAGTCAGAAGTTTGGATCACGAGACAACACAACCGTCAGTTCAACGAATGGTTGAAGGCGCAATTGACTAGGAGGTCGTCAAGTGAAACACTACAATGGTTGGCAAAGGGCCAAAATTTACAATTGTGAAATGGCAAGGATCGACATTAATGGCTATACATTTTATACAACGGATCGGGATAGAAAGAGCACGGTGCGAACTCGGTGTCCGCATAGATGCCTATGATGCACATGTCGATTACTGGCCCAAGCTCGTACTACGGGCTTGTAGAGGAGATTTGGGAGCTTGACTACGTAATATTCAAGATTCCTCTATTTCGGTGTCGTTGGGTCCAACTCCCACGGGGTGTAAAGGTCGACAAGTACGGCGTCACTACGTGGATCTCGAATGTGTAGGATACAAAGGCGAACCATTTGTACCGCGAGGCAGGTTGTTCAAGTATTTTATGTAACCGACCGGCAAATAAGAAGCGCCATGTAGTTCTTGAGGAAAAAGAAGGATTGTCGGAGTTGAGAATGTTGTGGATGAGGAAGAGTACAATCAATTTGATGATTTACCTCCATTCGGAGACGACATCGAGCTCGAGGAAGAACAAGGAGATGAAGCAAGCTATATGCGTGTCGATCATCGTGAAGGGCTTTATTTAAAATGAAATAGCCAAGTGTAATACATGTAACTATATATATTCCATTGTAGTTGTAAAATGACTCAAGAACTAAAATTCCTCTATTTATGATTATGCTTTGCGTTTTTCCTAAATGTAATCAGTATTCCATTGTAAGCGTACAATGTACGGGCACATACTATAGGAACTAAGTGTTAGTAAACTATCACGGCGGTTATATAAATGGAACCGTGCGTGATATCAATATCACGAGCGGTTCTACATATAGAACCGTGCGCGATAATAAACTATCACGACGGTTATATTTATAGAACCGTGCGTAATCACTGACTTCGGTACCGCTGGTACGCGGTAAAATCGCGATGGAGGATGCGGGGCGAGGTCGCAATCCGAATGGAGGCCTCCCGCCATTTGCGGGATCGCAAACGCAGCGCTTCGGCGGTTAGAGTGAGGTCATCAACCATATCTTGGTGTCTTTTCAAAAACCCGCAGATGAGGAAGTGTCCCAACGCCTGGTAAGATTATGTTAAACTAAATAGTTGTTAACACATCTTGAGCTTCATGGGTTCAAAAATAACATGATTAATTGTCTCTTGCAGCAATCATTGACTTTCGAATCTTCTCGTGGCTCCTTTCAAGAATACAGGGAGAGAGATTTACTATCACAGGCCTTGGGAAACAAGGAGCACCAGGTCACACACGAGGCTTGGGGTTTACGTATCTTGGAGGCACGGATTTCCAGTTACTCGAGACATATAGGAGTAGGAAGAGATCCAAGGCGCATCGCAATGAACAAATGAAACATGAGCTTCGTGCTCAACTTGAGGAACAACTATCGCCTCACTTCAAGAGCGCATCGCCTCACTTCGAGGAGAGATAGATTCATTGAGGAAGAAGCTGAGACAAGTTCGCAACCAATCGCAACTCATCCCTACTCTCGCGATACCGGTCCCCTCAGCGTCGCGATGGTTGTGCGTCCACACCAAATACTGAACATAGCGATGCCCATTTACCTATCGATGATATTCAGGTATTGTACCTCTTTAGAATGCTACATAGATCTCTCTAGTGGACGCCTTAACTCATCTTGTGTCATTATGTAGGAGCCCATGCCTTGCACCCTCAGAGTCAGGCTTGTAGGCTCTATTCCCGTTGACGCTGGACGAGGGATGGCATATCCATTGCTATCAGGGATGTTGGTGCACGGTGTACAAATAGAGAACGGTTTTATAAAGGTTCAGGTGGACATGATTACTGATGTTTTTAAGACTATTCCTCTTCAGAAGACCCCAAACGAAGAGATTAAGACATTAGGGATGCCGTCCACACATTCGTTCGAGAGCCCAAAGGGACATCGCCTCGACTTGTCCGTGCCACGATCTCCACATCCGGTGGCCCAAGAGGACATCGCCATGGATCATCACATCGGCTCCAGTGGCTCCACCTCCAGCTCCGGTTCCGAAGCCTGTTGCATCGGCTCCCGCCGAGACGCCACCAAAACATATCATAAGCGAGGTTGTAAGACTCAAGCCAAGAAAATTAAAGCGCGTCCGGGCCATGGAAGTTCATTCTAGGAGTGCCATTGGTCCCCGAGTCACAATTACCCCGGCTTGGTTTGGTTTGCAATACATTGCATAGGCGGTACATGATGAAGTCCAACATGAAGCCAAACCGCAGAGTGCATTCACTCACGAGATATACTGGGCGCATTTCCTCCACGACTCGGGCTACATCGTCGTGACATTCAAGACTTATTCTTACTATTCAATCTCGACGAACTCGACGCCTAACTTCTCGATCTTGGACATTGTAAGTGTACTATACAATGAAGTTCTACATTTACGTTATCCGATAAATGTCATTACTCTTTCCTTATGTATAGATACATGATCCAACAAGTAAGCGATCGCGACAACGGTGGGTTTCCTTGACCCTCACTTGGTCTCCGAGCAATCTATCAATGAAAATGCCTCCTTCGTGGAAGGTTACATAACGAGGGGATTGATTGCTCACATCGACAAGGAGTATGTCATGGTACCCTACAACCAAGGGTAAGTGCTTCACTAGTTGCCACACATGTTTCACTTTTACTTTACATGTAGCATGAACATAGGATTAATCACTATGACGACACAATGACTAGGCATCACTGGATTTTGATTGTGATTGTACCAAAGTGGAGCAAGGTAATATACCTTGATTCCCTACTTAAGAGCAACCACAACTTCAGTCGTGTGCAAGAAGTAATTAACAGGTAAACTCATTTCCTTCATACATAACTCTGTTGTAATATTTCCTTCGTTTGCAACGGCCGGGGCTAACTTTTTTGAATCACGTAGGTCGTTTACCGTTTATGTTGCCTGTAATACCCCGGATTATTGTATGTAATTACTTATTTGATTAAAGAGAGGTATGTAGGAGAAAGATTTAAAATTAAAAGTGTTTGAGGGTTTTCGAAAATCTAATCAAACACAGGCCTAGGCCTTGACCTGTGGGTTTTCTTGGCCCAAGAGGGGAGGCCACCTCTTAACCTAGCCTCACCCTCCCTTGGAGCAGCCGCCACCCATCCCCTTGCTTCCACCTTGCCGCGCCCTGCCGCAGCTGCCGCCGTCGCCTTGCCGCGCCGGGCTGCCGCGCCCCTGCCACCGGCCGCTGCAGCGCTGCCGCGCCTGCCGCGCCAGCCGATCTGCCGCGCAAGCCCTGCCGAGCCGGCCTGCCGCAGTGCTGCCGCGCGCCGTTTTTGCTGCCGCGTCAGCTCGCTGGTGCCGCTGCCCTCCGGTGATGTGTCGTCGCTGCGTCGTCGTCGTCGCTGCTCGTCATCGTCGTCGTCTTCGTCGTCGTCGTCTCCTCCCGGTGCGCCGTCGCCGACGTTAAATCGCTGTACCGCGTGGATCCGGAGGAAGGAGAGGAGGAGATCGCGGGCGTGTTCGTCGCCGTGTTTGTCGTGTTCATTGTCGTGTTTGTCGACGTGTTCGTCGTCGTGTCGTCAAGGGTAATCCCTGGTAGTCTCTAGATTGGTTTTTAATCGAGTTAGATTCGTCGGTTTTCTGGGCTGCTGGGACAGTAGTTGTTTCTCGACGGTTTTGATCTAGTTTCGTCGGGATTCAGGTCTGGACCTCTGCTAGAAAATTGTAGAGGACTTAATTATATTTCCAGGGAGTGCTAGAACGCGTTATTCCGAGTTGTGTAGCAAAAGTTATGAATTTTCTAGTGCTGCTGTTCTGCAGATCGGAGTAGTTTTAGACAGATTTTAGTAGATCGGTTTGTAAGATGGGCAATCGGGCGAATCAGAAATTCTTCATGTTAGTAAAGTTTTAGATAATTTTCTTAGCTTTCCATAAAGGTCAAGAAGTCCGGATTCCGAGTTTCTGGGCGAAAGTTATGCCTGTTTTAGTGCGCTGTCCAGAGAGTCCGACGTGAATTTGGATGCTTTAGAAAAGGGTTTGGATCGGCTAGTTAGTGGCAGAATCAGAGAGTCTCCCCAACTAAGTTTTTGTATATAATTTAATTGTCTTTCCAGAGAGTCCAAGAACGCTTAATTTGGAGTTACGTACTGAAAGTTATGATTTTTGGAAGTCGGCTGTCTGTGGTTGGGCAGATTTGGCCGAGGGGAGTTGGGGTTTTAATTGAGATAAATTGTTGGGTTAATTGGGGTTGCTGTTATTTTGTATCCAGAAACCCGCTACTGTCATGTTAGTAATTATTAATTAATTATTCAGGAGGAGAGCGGATTCCGGGGGTTTCGCCTTCCGCTCATTCTTCGTTGTCTCGCGGTTGAGGCAAGTATAACCTTGCTATGATTAATCTGTGTGATTGAGTGATTTGGATGATATGAGTGGTGTTTGAGTTATGAATGCTTTACTTATGAATTTGAGTAATGTTCGAGTTGTTAATGCTATTTATGTTCTGTTTACATTATGGCATTTATGAGATTTGTTGATGCGTAGTATGGTGAATGCATGTTATCTTGTTGATACATTCACATATATGCATCATATTGAGAACTGTTGAAGTCTTGGTCATGTGGTGATCAAGCATCGAGGTCCCCACACTTGCGGGTGTGGGCATTGGTCCCTGCACGGAGGGTGCAGGCATGGGTGTGCATTGATGGATGCACACTCCGCGTCTGGTAAAATGCGAAAGAGATAAGAAAGAGGAACTTTTGATCATAATGCATAGCATGAAATTCATATGTAATATGTTTAACTTGAGAGTTAATGTTCATGCTTGCATTTGATATGATTATACTATTTGAGTCGTTGGACTCACTCTTGTTGTTGTTTGTCTATTTTAGGTACCAATGTGAGATCGGCATACATGGGGACATGAATGGCTAGTTCGATTCACGTGCACAATTCCTTCATTAAGAAATAAAGACAGTCATGATAATCTTGTTGGCTTGATAGCTTAATTGGTTCAGTTTATATTTCATCAGATTAAATGTAATAAAGACTTAGTACCTTTTGATATTATCTTTCTGTTCATTATTTAGAACTTGTGCTATTCATGCTTGTCGGAACTGTTATTACATTAATAAACAAAGGAGGTCATGCCGAAATTTTTAGGTAATTTATATTAGTTGTTGATATATTGTGGATAGTTAGTAGCATTTCAGGCCTATGTTAGGCTGGGGTGTTACATTGCCCTAGGAGGAAAACACAAGAAATCGATGATCTGATACGCTGCGACACAACACGCGATTTTCGGTACCCGCTACAACACAAAAATCCTATATTACACTTTGTTATAATGCCTCTAGAAATAACGATTTTCATTCTATATATGTAACGATTTGTGCTTATCGTCATTTATCCGTAATCGCTTGCTTGCTTTCGAGAGGGCATGGCTAGCATATCCGAGGCTAGCCAAAAATATCAAATAAAGCGGTTATTGCAACAGCTATCACAGACGATTCGTTGTTACAAACCGTCGTGATATATATCACGACGGTTTCAAAGACGGCCTTTGTATTAACCGTGCGTGATATACACAATATCACGAGCGGTTTTATTTAGAACCGTCGTGATAAAATCATATCACGACGGTTGTATACAAACACCGTCGTGATATACTAATATCATAGACGGTGTTTGTATACAACCGTCGTGATATGAATTCTATCACGATGGTTGTATACAAACACCGTGCGTGATATTGTATATCACGACGGTTTGTATAAAAACCGTCGTGATAAATTCATATCACGACGGTTATATACAAACACCGTCGTGATATTGCGAATATCACGAGCGGTTTTTATTCCAAACCGTGCGTGATATACCTATATCACGAGCGGTTTGTATACAAACCGTCGTAATGTGAGTTATCATAGACGGCTTGGGAGCCGCTGTGATAACCACCTATTATCACTAACAGATAAACACCGGCGGTTCAGAACCATCGTGATGACGATTCAAACCGTACGTGATAGGACTGTCGTAGCGATGAATTTGGAATAGTAAATATCTCCTGCTATCGAATTCTTCTCCCTTTTCCCCCAGGTACACTACTACAGAAAATGCTATTCTCAGGAAATTATTGTACGCTACTACAGTTAAAAACCATTTGTGATATTCCCTTCTACTCCTAAACCTATTTCTGTTTATTGGCTAGCCTCAGGAAATGCTAGCCATGCCCTATGAAACAAGCAGATCAACATGTACATGTATACATCCAATTCACATCTCAATTCATTTCACAAACATAAAACATCCATTTCGTAAATCAATTAATTGAAATGAAATAAAATATCCATTAACAAATACAAAATTACAATCAATGTCAATATCTTATCCCAAACAAAAAATTATTGTACGCTGTGGAACTCTCCATTTGAATTTACGACTTTAGACATTAAAAAGTACGCGCACTCTCCTTTCCGTCGTAGGATTAGACGCACAACTACTAGGACAGTTGGGGGGCTGGCTAGCACAGGAGCGGCGGCAGAGGCCTGCTGATTTTTTGCATATCTTCGCATCTCATCTCTGACATAATTAGCCAGCTCCTCTCTAAGGTCCTGTTCTTTTCAGCTTCTAAAAGCGCTTTTGCTTTTCTCAAGAACTAGCTTTTAAACGGAGTATTTTTTTTCAAGATAGTGTCTACTAGTTAATTGTAGCGCATACTTTACTGACTTCATTTATATCGGCAAAAGCGTATGTGAGTTTACATTACTCGTAATCTCTCGTACAAACAGCTCAAAAGTCATAAGCCGCAGCCGAAAGCCACAAGCCGCAGCCAAAAAGAACACGCCCTAAGAGATGCCTTGATTTCCTCTCGTAGCCGTGCCTCACGCTCGGCTTTGGTTCTCTTCCTGCTCTGATACAATTCAGGGTCATATGAGAAACCATGTTTCTCGGGTGCTCCTTGTTTCCCAGGGCGCGAAGAGTATATCTTTCTCTCTACTTGCCTGGAATGATCCCTGGGAAGATTCTACACTCAGCGCTTCCTGCAAGAGCCGGACATGTCATTTCACTTCCTACGAAGTTGTGGAGTAATTACAAGCTACGTAGTTCGGTCGATACCTTACCAGGTGGTAGGACACTTCTTGGTCTGCAGGGTTTCGGAAGGAGATATCCCTGGATGATGTGGTAGATGACCTCGCTCTAATCCATTCTCGAGCGTGCTCATCTGGGATCGTGGCAAATGGCGGGACGGTGTCCCGCGGAATTGCCTATGGGGGTGTGTGTTTTTTGCTTGGAGGGCCTTGTGCGACGCACTTGCACTTCTAAAATCATCAGTCATCTTCATCGCCTTAAACTCTTCTCATTGTGGTTCCAGGAATGTGTTGTAACACCCCAGGACCCATATTACCCTGGGATGCTACTAAATCCACTCCACAACTAGCCAATTTACAAGATAAATTAAACTGGCAATAATTACAAAACAAGATAGCATAAGCGAAAGCATAAACAACTAAGGAATAACAGAATAGAGATAACAATTCAATATTCATAATCAACTTAAAAATAAAACCAAAGGAACAGTTCTCCAATTTAACATTATTAAGATGAAACATTCATCAACAAGATATCTAAGCAAAAGACTAGAATCCTTTCAACTTTATTTCAGCATTAAAAATATGATTCACGTGCATCAGTGTGGTGCCGCTCTACCCTTCCCATGCATGCTCAAAGTCCACCTGTAGGGAGGGGGAAACAAGGGTGAGATAAAAATCTCAGCAAGCAAACTATTTAACAGGCTATTCAAACTACAAACAATTATGCATCATCATTTATAATTTCATACAATCACAACTACAATTCATGTCCACAATTATTAAACCTCCACAAACTTCCATGAATCATACCTCTTCAATTTCAGATTTAATTGGCATATGAATGCAATCATTTTATCCACAATTAAATGTAATTGAAACATTTAATCTTCCACAAATCACAATAGATTAATCATCAATATTTAATCTTCCACAATTAACAATATTTATATCCTCAACCTCAAATCACCATCAATGAGGGTAAAACATTAACAAATAAATCTTGTTTGATTACTTTTAAACCTCAACCACTATCACCACCAAAGACAATAAAACATATGCATGTTTTACTTCAATACTTTACTATTACTCACATTCACAACTGCTATCAACAATTAATACAAAAGAAAGAATCTCATGCCACAACCACATCCCTTACCATACGCAAGGGACGAACCCCATTGCACGACCACTTCCATATTCCTCATACCACAAGTAGCTCACATGAGCCATTTCCACATTACAACTATGAAGTTGAATACTCCACAAGATAACATCACCACAATATATATTGCATATGTATGCAAATGATCTTTCCACAATGCAATGCATATGAATGCTTTCATGTTATGCTCCACATCACTCTTTCCACGCGGGATAGCAGGTGCATCGTATTACGGCAATATACGGTGCTCCCAGTGGGATAAGAGGTGCATCGTATTACGGCAATATACGATGTTGTACTGGTACGGTCGCGGCTAGGTGCGGCGACAACCACATATGCAAATGACATGATATGCCATGAATGATATGATAATCATAAATCACAACAGTCCATCCTCAAAGGAGCATCATCATGCTCACAACATATCCACATCCATCACATATTAATTTCATGTTCCGCAATATCACATTAAGCAAGAATTCCACATGTCTACTAGCAGAATATCAACATATCAATTGATCAATACTTGCTACCATCTCCACAATTAAATTATCATGCAATCATGGCATAATGTATCAAATTACAATAATAATGTAAATTGCAATTAGAAGAAATAACAAGTTAAACGGTAGCAATCCACCGCTACGTTTACTTGCCTCAATACGACGAAGGGAAGTAAAATCAAGAGCGCTCATGGACAAGACTACCTGTCCAAAAGGCAACTCTCAGAACACAGCTACAACATACAAACACGACTAAAATAATTAAACAGGTCACTAGAACCGCGAACCCGCACAAACTCCTCTTCGCTCAACAATTCAGCAAATTACCCTCTGCAACAGCACTGCTTAACATTTTCGTAACATTAAAAATATTGATCCAATTACTGAAAATGATACATCTCTGGATTCATCACTTAAAAGCCTACATTTTTCATGTAGAACACATATTTTTATTTTGATCACAGCTAGGTGTAATTTAATGCCCAAAACAGAGGAGGATATCTATTCTGGCAGACTGGACAACAGCATGCAAATGCATCCCAGCAGCAGTACAGAGGTCTAACAAATCTGAATTTTATACAGAAGTTAGTTTACCAGATTCTCTACAACTTTCTCAATTACGGCCATGATCATAAAAATCATTTACTACCTCAAAATCACATATTAATATTAGTCTGTTCAATTCTACTTGCCTAACGAACAACAGAATTCTCGACCCTGAATCTCCCAGATCCCACGGCCAAAAAATCCGAAAACAAAACATGAGACGCTTCGGGAAGTTCTTTACAACTTTCCTTTTGGGAGAATCTGCAGGAAAAATCTCTTACTAGGTCAAATCCGCACGAACAAACGCGCTGCGCAAATCAATCTACAGGCAGATAGCATCTAATCTCTAATCGGGCAATTAATCTATAATCACCTTCAAAATCTGTGCCAAGAACGCTAATTATTCTGAAAAAATAGAGGGTTTGAGATGGGGAAAAATTACCTAGAGGATCCCTTCGGATCACCCCTCTTCTTCTCCTCCTTCCCTTCTTTTTCCTTCTCTTCCCTTTCTTCTTCTTCCTTCATCTTTCTCCTTTGCTCCAATGGATGGCAGCTTGTGAGGGTGATGGAGGGGGTGGGCTGCGCCCAAGGGTGGAAAAAAGGGGAGAGGGGCCAAGGGAGGGAGTTTATAAAGTGGGTGCTAGGGTTTGGGAGGGGGTACGGGCCCCTTGTTGGGCTGGCTGGCCCAAAGCGGCTAGCCCACCCCTCCGGACAGGCCAAAACATCCAAATCAATTGTTTTATTTTTTTTAATTTTGTATAATTCTGCAATTTAATTTTCACCTCCCGTGATTTACCGAAAAATCGGGAATCTCCGTGATTATTTTAAAAACTTACGCCGTAACGACGTTCGGGATATTACATGTGTACTTATGAAAGGGCGTTAGATCCTTCTTCACGAAGTTCTTGACAAGCACGCTCTTGAAGTTCTTCCATGCTTTGCACGCCGCTAGCAAGGCATGTCGTTGCACGAAGTCTTGGTGTTCTTCTGGGATCTCGAACGATGCAAATATTTCTGTCAGCAGCTCACGTTTCCAAGTCTCAGTCACAGTCTTCCACGAATCGAATGTGATCTCAATTAGTTCTCTTGCAACTATTCTGATCATTCTTTGGAATGCACATGTTGCTCGGCGAGGAAGGAGAGGGGTCCCAAATCCATCGACCTCTGTGATGGTAAATCGGCACTCAGGCTTTTTCGACAGTCCTCTTCCTTGGCGTTTTGATTTTGGAGCGGACGTATCCGGCAATGATGTTGAAGAATGCACGGATGACATGTTGGATATAAAGATGACTTATTCAAGATATAAATAGGTGGAAATATTAAGCCATCTAAACAACATATCATGCAATAGTCTAAAACCAACATATATTGATTTGAGACATAGATCATTGAAGTAACATGCTGCCATCAAAAGTAGACAGACATAAAAGACTAAATTCAGCATGTTAGAGTGGTTTTAGTTGCTCTCAGATGTAGGGTTACACAAGATTTTATTCAAACCTTGAGCTCTAAGAAATGTGAATTAGTAGCTCTAAGATTTTAATCTTGGCCGTCCCACTACTACGGTCTTATACTCTTCACTGATTGAATCTGTCAAATGTGAAACAAACCTTGAGCTCTAAGATGTTAATTCTAGCTCCAAACCTTGAATCTACAACATGAACTACTAATCTAGCAAAACCGAAAGGACTACTAATCTACTAAACAGGTGATCACAGACTGCACAGAATTCTGACTACTCTAGCAAAACCGAAAGGACTACTAATCTAGAGCTCAAGATTTGTGATCCAATCTCAGTACAAGACCAGTTACTTCATAGAGCATATGACATTTCCCACAAGCATCTCTTTTCACAATAATCAGCCAGTATAATTAAGCAATATTAAAGCACATTTCAAATAGTATATAAATTTGTCCCAATTGATAAAGAACAAAAGAGTGTCAGTGCCAATAACCATATATAACATGATCTAAGCCAAATATATCAACCTATAAGTTTTTTACAATGCAAAACAAGCACAATCTACAGCACCATGTGATCATTACGTCCATCAAAAACCAAGCTAGCCGAGGTCTATGATGTATTTTTGCTTCAAAATAGCACTGATCTGAATCCAAGTTGTGTTAACCTATTCAAAACATTAGGCCCTTGTGAATGCACTCAAGTGCACTTGGATACACACAAGAACAGTAAGATTCATTCATCTTAAATATACTTTCTAATGTATTGTTCTCACATGAAGCGCCTAAACATTCATATCCTACCATCCCATAGAATAAGGGAATGTATTTGTTGCTCAGAACCAGGCAACATCAATATATAGTAAGAATCTTAGTAAATGGTTGAATTAATACACTAGAGTAATTTTTTAGTAAGAAAGACTCTATCTCAGTGAAGTCATTATAAACAAAAGACTCGGGTCAAAATCTTTTAGCTAATCAATGTTAAACCAAGTACAAGAGCATAATCTTAATTCATGAAAAATGCTCGGGTCACCACGGCTCATCGGTAAGAACCGAGAAAGGGGACGGGGGTCGACGGCGAGGAGAGGAGAGGTGAGGAGAAAGGGGAGTGTTCAACGGTCACCACGGCTCGGGTCGACGGCAACTGGGGATGGAGGTCCGAGGAGGCGGCGGCGATGGCGTGGATGGGGCTCGACGGCGATTGGGGACGGAGGACTGAGGAGGCGACGGCGACGGCGTGGGACGGGGCCCACGGCGGCGGGGACGAAGGTTCGAGGAGACGGCGGCGATGGCGTGGACGCAAGAAGGAGGAGATCCGAGAAGGAGACGGCGATGGGCTAGATCGGGAGAGCGGCGAGACGGTATGTAGATCTATAACTACAACGCACGCGCAAAATCCTAGCCCGAGGGTATATATAGGAAGGTTTATTACAGAGCGGTTCTAGTTTAGAACCGTCTGTGATATAGTTATCATAGACGGTTCTAAACTAGAACCATCTGTGATATAAGCTCTTTTCTGCCACACACTGGAGTTATTACCTACACCAACCAGCAGGCACTATAATAAGACCAATTATCAGTATTTCTTTACAACAGTGCAATGAATAACTCTACACCAACCAGCAGGCACTGTAATAAGACCAATTATCAGTATTTCTTTACAACAGCCCAATGAACATAGAGATACATATGTATGACACTCATTCTCAAAATTCACCTATATATCACATATTTTCACATATACATAAATGCAAATTCACAAATACATCACACATATTCATTGTTATATACATAAATGAAAATTTACAAATACATCACACGCATGCATTGTTTATATACATAAATGCAAATGCCCACATATACATCACATACATGCATTGTTATATACATAATGCAAATGCCCACATATATATCGCACTTTCTCATTCCACTTGCTTATTTCCTTTAAAAATTAGCCCTTCATGATGATTAATGTGTATGTAACTAGTTTCGTCATGTTGTTTGTCGTCGACCCTTATGCCATTTCCAAAAGGAGGTAACTCGTCAAATTGATTGTATTCGTCCTCATCCACTACATTCTCTACTCTGACAATTCTCCTTTTTCCATGAAGAACTACATGGCGCTTCTTATTTGCTGGATCGGTTACATAAAAAACTTGAACAACTTGGTTACCGAGTACGAATGGTTTGTCTTTGTATCCGACACGTTGGAGGTCTACGGTAGTGACACCGTACTTGTCAACCTTCAATTGTGGGAGATGCACCCAATGCCACCGAAATAAGGGGATCTTGAAAACCACGTAGTCGAGCTCCCAAATCTCTTCTATGAGCCCATAGTACGAGTTTCTCAACCCATCGGTACTGAGTGCATCTATGCGGACACCGCTGTTCTGGTTAGTGCTCTTTACATCCTGAGCCTGTGTATAGAATGTGTACCCATTTATGTCATATCTTTGCCATGTCACAACTGTAAATGTTGGCCCTTTTGCCAAACATGTTAGCATCTCACTTGACGAGCTCCTAGCGATTTGCTCCGTCAACCATTGGTTGAACCGACTATTGTGTTGCCTCATGATCCAAACATCCGACCGCTCTGGATTCTGTTGCCGAAGCACATCCTTGTGCTGGTAGACATAAGGTGCCACTTGGTCATGTGTTGTAAGGCGTGAAATAGGCTTGAGCATCTGCGCCATATCGGAGTGATTGCTTTCCTTTCGATAGTTCCGATACCCTTGAGCCTCCCCTCATGACAAGATTGAGGCACACCTATCGGTTGAATCTAAGCTATATAATCGACACAAAACTCAATGACAATTCGTTTGCATAACCTTCGACGATGCTACCCTCCGGCCAAGATCGATTTCGTACATACGACTTAAGAATTCCCATGAACCTCTCAAATGTGTACATGCTACGTAGGAATACGGGCCACACATTTTTATCTCCCACACAACGTGAACAATGAGATGGACCATGATATCGAAAAACGAAGGAGGGAAATACATATCAACATGACATAGAGTCATCACCACCTTGTCCTACAGAGCACCTAGTCCTTCGGGATCGATGATCTTCTGAGCAATTGTGTTAAAGAAATAACATAGCCTCATGATTGTCTCTCGGACTTTGATCGGCAAAATATTTCTAATTGTAATAGGAAGCATCTGTGTCATCAGCACATGACAATCATGAGACTTCATGCCATTTAACTTCAAATCTTGCATCGAAATAATTTTCTTCATGTTGCCGGAGTAACCAGATGGAACTTTGACACCATGCAAACACTGGCACAGTTCTATTTTCTCGGCCTTGGACAGAGTGTACACGCAGGGGAAGGTACGTTCTTCCATTATCTGTTTTTGTCGGTGCTAACTCAGGCCTGATATTCATATCAGTCAAGTCAAGCCGTGCGTTGACGCCGTCCTTTGTTTTATCACGAATGTTCAGTAAGAGACCAATCAAGCTGTCACATATATTCTTTTCTACATGCATGACGTCGATGCAGTGTCGAACATCTAGGTACTCCCAACAAGGTAAGTCCCAAAATATTGATCTCTTCTTCCACATGTTCTTCTCATGATCCCTCAATTTACGTCCCTTTCCGAGGACAACATCTAAATCCTTAACCATATTATAAACCACTTTTCCGCTTAAATGCCTTGAAGCTGAAACATCCTCCTTCTCTCCGTCGAATTGTTTCTTCATCTTGCGGTATGTGTGAGCCCTCCAAAGGAACCGGCTGTGACGAATGTACACGGTTTTGCGTGAGTGTTTCAACCACACACTCTCGGTACCATCTAAACAGTGAGTACAAGCTTTGGCACTTTTTGTACTCTGGCTCGACAGGTTACCAAGGGCAGGATAATCATTTATGGTGTAGAACAATAAGGAGCGCAAAGTGAAGTTCTCTTGTTTGTATGCATCCCATACCTGTACCCCTTCGTTCCACAGTATTTTTAGATCTTCCACCAACGGTGCTAGGTACACATCAATATCATTCCCAGGTTGCTTTGGCCCTTGGATAAGTATCGATAGCAAAATATACTTTCGCTTTATACACAACCAAGGAGGAAGGTTATAGATGTAGAGAGTCACGGGCCAAGTGCTATATCGGTGCTCATGCTCTTGAAAGGATTCATTCCATCGTACTCGGTCAAACCTTATATTCCTTGGTTCGCACCAAAGTCGCAAAACTCCTATCGATGTTTCTCCACCGGCGTAATCGGAAGGTATCTTAGCATTCCATCCTTCTTGCGCCTCCGAAAGTGCCAACGCAGCAGCTTTGCCTCCTTTGGATTTGCAACAATTGTTTCAAATGGGGAATTATAGGAAAATACTACGCCACCTTAGTAGGAGGTCCTTTCTTCACCTCTGTTCCCTCACCGTCATCTGATTGATTGTTACGTTTGTATCGGGATGCGTTGCACACCAAACATACATGCATGTTTGCATACTCTTTACGGTAGAGGATACAATCGTTCGGACATGCATGTATTCTCTCTACTTTCATTCCCAATGGACAAAGAACCTTCTTGGCTTTATACGTGGTTTTAGGCAACTCATTTCCCTCCAGAAGCATATCCGCTAAAAGACCTAGCAGTGCCGTGAAACTCTTGTTGGACCAACCATTGCTTGCCTTCAATTTCAACAATTCAAGCACGGCCGACAACCTCGTGTACTTTGACCTACAGCACGTGAATAAGGTTTCTCCGAGTTCTCCATCAAGCCCTGGAATTTAACATACTCTCTCTCTCATCATAGTTCTCTTCTACATCACGAAGCATCTGATCCAGATTGTCATCGTGCAACCAATCCGAATCCGAACAAAAATCGACATCATCCGGCGGCATATCATTCACTTTACCGGCGATGTCATCTGGCAGCATATCATTCACTTCACTAGCGATGTCATTCGGCGGCATATCATTGACTTCACCATGACTGGTCCAACACGTATAACCCTTTTGAAACTCCTTCGAATAAGTGCGCTTCAATCTGCTATCGGTTCTTAAACATCTTTAAATTCTCGCAGTCAGTGTATGGACAGTACATATATTCCACCCCCTTATTTAACATACCCTCCTCGGCAGCTTTTGTAAAAGCAGACACGTCATTAATGTACTCTTCACTCACACGGTTCGCGGCATACATCCAGCTTCGGTCCTACGTTATGCATATATATAACAACTTAGTATTAAAAATTAAATTAATTAATTATTACTACATATATACCACATGCATTGAGGCTTTGCTAGCTTAATTCATGTTATAAACACAACAGCTATTTCCCCAGCGATCACTGAAGGTATATAACCAACAATTTTGACAAATTTGGCCTCCCACATGACGGGAACTGATCATGTATGGTCAAGTAGATGTAAACCATCTTCAATAACACTCACCAAAACTTAGATCTAAATTGTAATGCAAAGAAAAATAAATTTTATTACTAACCATTTCTAGGGCAACCAGGAACGTATGAATCTTTAAAGCTCTATCTCTGCCTCCTCCCACCAAATTAACTGTCCTGAAATTGTCTAGCTTGCCTCTGGCGAAATGAAGGCAGATGAAAGAACGGCTAGATCTAGATCGAAATGAAGATGATCATGTTTCGGCGGCACGATAAATATGTAGTAAGATTATCACAGACGGTTTTGAATAAAAAACATCTTTGAAAATTCCATATTATCATAGACGGCTTTAAATAAAAATCGTCTGTGATATTCCAGTATCACAGACGGTTCATAGGTAAGAACCGTCTGTGATACTCATTTTTTTCGACACCATTAACACAGACGGTGTCCAAATTAAAACTATCTGTGATAGTGTCGGTCACAGACGATTTTGTCAAACCGTTTGTGATTTGGCGTCTACTAATAGTAATTCTGTAGTAGTGGTACTTCCTGCACCTTCGGTCACCATCGTCCTGGTTATGAGTTATGACCGTATGACACCAAATCAATTCTCCATTTCCGATTGAAATTCCCCTCAACTGACAAGACGTATCTGTGAAAAGCTATGCTTTATCGAAATAGAGTAGAGTTTAAGAGATGATAAAACAACTAAGAATTTTCATATCGGCCGGTACTACCAACCACCACAGGCTAGTACTACCGCTCCCCGTAACTGGACCTCTCTGGAAAAATTGTAGCACCCCAGCCTAACATAGGCCTGAAATGCTACTAACTATCCACAATAAAACAACAACTAATATAGGTTACCTAAAAATTTCGGCATAACCTCCTTTGTTTATTAACCAGATGGCAGTTTTAAATAAGCATGAATAGCACAAGTTCTAAATAATGAACGGAAAGATAATATCCAATGATACTAAGTCTTTATTACATTTAATCGATGGAAAATAAATGAACCAATTAAGCTAACAAGCCAACAAGATTATCATGACTGTCTTTATTTCTTATTGAAGGAATAGTGCACGTGCTGTAAGCTAATCCTTTTGATCCCATATATGCCATTCTCACATTGGTACCTAAAACAAATAAACAAAAAGAAGAGTGAGTCCAACGACTCGGCAAGTATAATTGTATCAAATGCAAGCATGAACATTAACCTCAAGCTAAACATATTACATATGAATTTCATGCTATGCATTATGATCAAAGGCTCCTCTTCTCATCTCTTTCGCATTTTACGTGTAACGCGGTGTGCATCCGTCAATGCACACCCATGCCTGCACCCTCAGTGCGGGGACCAATGCCCACACTCCGCAAGTGTGGGGACCTCGATACTTGATCACCACATGACCAAGACTTCAACAATTCTCAATATGATGCATATGTGAATGTATCAACAAGATATCATGCATTCACCATACTACGCATCAACAAATCTCATAAATGCCATAATGTAAACAAAACATAAATAGCATTAACAACTCGAACATTACTCAAATTCATAAGTAAAGCATTCATAACTCAAACACCACTCGTATCATCCAAATCACTCAATCACACAGATTAATAATAGCAAGGTTATACTTGCCTCAACCGCGAGAAAATGAAGAACGCGTAGAAGGCACAACCCCCAGAATCCGCTCTCCTCCTGAATATTTAATTAATAATTACTAACATGATAGTAGCGGGTTTCTAGATATAAAATAACAGCAACCCCAATTAACCCAACAATTTATCTCAATTAAATCTCCAACTCCCCTCGGCCAAATCTGCCCAACCACAGACAGCCAACTTCCAAAAATCATAACTTTCAGTACGTAACTCCAAATTAAGCGTTCTTGGACTCTCTGTAAAGATAATTAAATTATCTACAAAAACTTAGTTGGGGAGACTCTATGATTCGGCCATTTACTAACCGATCTAAACCCTTTTCTAAAGCATCCAAATTCACGTCGGACTCTCTGGACAGCGCACTAAAACAGGCATAACTTTCGCCCAGAAACTCGGAATCCGGACTTCTTGATCTTTATGGAAATCTAAGAAAATTATCTAAAACTTTCCTAACATGAAAAATTTCTGATTCGCCCGATTACCCGTCGCACAAACCGATCTATTAAAATCTGTCCAGAACTACTCCGATCTGCAGAACAGCAGCACTAGAAAATTCATAACTTTTGCTACACAACTCGGAATAACGCGTTCTAGCACTCCCTGGAAGGATAATCAAGTTCTCTACAATTTTCTAGAAGAGGTCCAGACCTGAATCCTGACGGATCTAACCCAGAACAGCCGATTAACCCAAACTATCACGGCGGTCCAGAAAACAGACGAAATCCAACTTGATTAAAACTCATCTAGAGGACCAACGGAGTTACCCTTGACGACACGAGGGCGAACACGTCGGCGAACATGACGATTTAACGACGGCGAACACGCCGCGATCTCCTCCTCTCCTTCCTCCGGATCCACGCGGTATAGCGGCGAACGTCGACGACGGCGCTCGGGGAACAAGACGGCGACGGCGGCGGCGGCGAAGACGAAGGCACCACGGCGCAGCGAGGGCGGACGACACGGCACGGAGAAGACGGCGGCGGCGGCAGCGCGCGGCGGCGGCGCAGGCGGCGCGGCGGCAAGAAGGCGGCGGCAAAGCAGGCGCGAGGAGGCGGCGGCTGCGGGCGGGCGCAGGGGTGGGCGCAGGGTGGGGGCTGCTGGGTTTTAAGTGGTGGCCTCCCCTCCCCTCTTGGGCCTAGAAAATCCCACCTGGGCCAAGCCCAAGCCCAGGTTGTCTTAACTTTCCAGAAAACCCCCCCAAAACTCTTTTAATAAATCTTTTCACTTAAGTCCCTCTCTCTATTAACTAAGCAATTAATAAAACATTTTCCGGGGTATTACATTCTACCCTCCTTAAACAGAATTCGACCCAATTCTAACCGCAACCACAACAGAAACAAAACAACTAACTAGAAAAACACGCTTTGACGTGAACAACGCGGGTGCAGCTCAGATGCGAGACTCCAACTCCCAAGTTGCCTCCCTCTCGATGCGATGCGACCAAAGCACTTTGACATCTGACAAAGTCTTATTTCTCAACACTTTTTCTGACCTTTCCAGAATCCGCACTGGCTTGGACTCAAAGGATAGATCTTGCTCAATAATCAAAGGTTCTAGCTCGATGTGAACTTCCGGGTCTCGCAAGTACTTCCTCAACATGGACACGTGAAACACGTTATGCACTCAGCGATAGCCTCGGGAAGATCAAACGGTAAGCCAATTTCCCAATCCGCTAATATGGTGAAAGGTCCAACGTACCTCGGGCTAAGCTTCCCTTTGGTACCAAACCTCACCACACCCTTGGTAGGAGATACTCTCAAGAGCACCCGATCTCCCACCGCAAACCCAAGTCCCTCCTTCTCACATCAAGATAACTCTTCTACCTACTCTGGGCAGCCAACAAATTCTGTCTCACCAAAGCCACTCTCTCAACAGTCTTCTGGACCCAATCCGGTCCTAAGGCGCTTTCGCCCACCGCTTCCCAGCAAAGGCGACTGCACTTACTGCCATACAACACTTCAAATGGAGTCGCTTTGATACTAGAGTGATAAGCTGTTATTATAGGCAAACTCGCCGAGGTAATTGATCCTCCCAACTACCCTTCCAAGACAAGACACAAGATCTCAACATGTCCTCCAAAGTTTGGATAGTCCGCCTGACCGTCCATCGATCTGCGGGTGGAAAGCCGTGCTCAAGAAGCCGAGTGCCCAAAGCACTGCAAACTCTCCCAAAACTTGGAAACAAACTTGGCATCTCTGTCGGAAATTATGGTCTTAGGCACACCATGCAGCCTCACAATTTCCCGAACATATATAGGAGCCAGATCACTCGCTGAGTTGGTTGTACGGATAGGAATGAAGTGCGCGGACTTACTGAACCGATCCACAACAACCCAAATTGCGTCCTTGCCTCTCGGCGACCGAGGCAACGCGACCACAAAATCCATAGAAATATCATCCCACGGCCATTGAGGAACCTCCAATGGCTGCAATAATCCGGCTGGCCTCTTATGTTCAGCTTTCACTTGCTGACAAATACCACACGAGGCCACATAATTGGCTATATCCACCTTCATCCTTTTCCACCAGAAATTCTGCTTCAAATCACGATACATCTTAGTCTCTCCGGATGAAGCTGTACACGGTGCGATGAGCTTCTCTCAAAATGTCATCCTTAACCCCCGCTTTCTGCGGCACGCATAAACGCCCTTTAAAGCGCAATGCACCTGACATATCCAAGCTGAAATCCCCTTCTTTTCCCATCTCCAACCGTTTCATCACCCTCTGAAGCAACTGATCAGACTGTTGTGCCTCCCGCACTCGCTCTGGTATAGCTGACTCTAGGATCAACTGGGTCTCCACTCGGGCCGTACCCGCATAGCAGTAAGATATCCCCATACGATCAAAATCAGCAATCAAACAATCCAGGGTAGCAGGCGTCGCCTTGCGACTCAGAGCATCGGCCACCACATTGGCCTTACCCGGATGATACTGAATGGTTAGATCATAATCCTTGATCAACTCTAACCATCTGCGGCGCCTCAAATTCGATCCTTCGGGTAAAGATGTACTTGAGACTCTTGTGATCGGTAAACACGCCACAAGTCTCACCGCATGATAGTGCCTCAAAGCTTCAATGCAAACACAAGCTGCACCGACTCTAAATCATGGGTAGGGTAATTTGTTCATGCTTTTCATTTGCCTCGATCGTAAGCCAAAACCTTACCATCTTGCATAAGCACACAACCCACCCAACTCTTGATGCATCGAGAAAAGCGTGAATCGCCTCGGCTCGAACGGTGAGAAGGGCGGTCACCGACTTTTCCTTCAAAATCCAAAGCTGCGCTCACAATCATCGTCCCACCGAAACCTCATGTCCTTCGAGTAAGCTTCGACAAGGGCTTGGCGATGATGGAGAAATCTTGCACAAAGCGCCGATAATAACTCGCCAACCGAGGAAGCTCCTCACCTCCTTGACATTGGTCGGCCTCTCCCAATCCACCATCGAAGAAACTTTACTTGGATCAACAGAGACTCCTTTATCGCCGATGATGTGACCCAAGAACCCCACCGGGTCACCGAACTCACACTTCTTGAGCTTCGCATAAAACTTATGCTCTCTTAGTGTTGCCAACACTTGTCTCGATGTTGCTCATGATCTCGCTTCGCTCTTGGAATAAATCAAGATATCATCAATGAATACGACCACAAAGTCGCCCAAATATTCATGTAACATCCTGTTCATTGTCTCCATGAAAGCGGCAGGGCATTTGTTAGTCCAAAAGACATAACTTTAAATTCAAAATGCCCATACCTCGTGGAGAACGCCGTTTTCTCAATGTCCTCCTCTCGGACAGAATTTGATTGTACCCATCGGAGATCAATCTTTGAAAATACCTTAGCTCCCTCAAGCGATCAAACAAATCCTCGATACGGGTAAAGGATACTTATTCTTGATGGTTAAGCGATTGAGAGCACGGTAATCAATACACATGCGCCAACTCCCATCTTTCTTCTTGACAAATAACACCGGTGCTCCCACGGAGACACACTCGGACGGATAAGATCCTTTGCCTTGGATCATCCAATTGCTTCTTTAACTCTTCTTGGAGCAGTCGAGCCAAACGGTAGGAGTTATAGAAACGGTCGTGCCCCGGCACCAAGTCAATTCGAACTCCACCGGACGCGGAGGTGGCATCCCAGCAACTCGCTGAAAACGTCCACAATTCCCGGACCACCGAATCGCTCGCAATCAAAGAGGAATTTGGCTTTTCCACAAGGGATAAAAGAAATCCACTCTTTACTGCTCTACTACCAGGAAAAAGACTAGCCAACACACTGGGTGTACAGGAGGGTGCACTACCCTGAAACACTAACTCTTGGCTCGACGACGATTGCAAAGTTCTTGTCTTCCAAAACAAGATATGACAAGACGGTAACTATGCAACCAATCCATTCCCAAAATAACATCAAACGGCTCCATCCTCATAACCATCGATTAGCAACAAAATGCTCTCCATCTATGGTAATCGTACAACCCGGATGCATGTGGAACTAGAAAGAATTCCACCGTGAATGAACCAAAACAGTCGAGCTATAGACGCAAACTCAACTCGCCCGACTAGCAAACTCTACGGAAGCAAAGGAGAAAGTAGCTCTGGAATCAAACAGAACATAAGCCTCCACTGAGTCCACCAAAAGTGTACCTGCCACCACATCGGGACGACCTGCCGGCTCGGCCGTCGGCAAGGCGTAGGAGACTGACGCTGGAGTGCCGGGCGCCGCAGCACCCGGGTATGGCGGAGCCGCCACTGCAGGAGGAGCTGAAGGCGCCACTGCTGGAAACAACGCCGCAGGAGGAGGCGGCCAAAAGTACCCTGGAGGCATCCCTCCAGGCGAAGGGTAGTGAAACTGGGTCGGCGCCCAAGTCTGAGTAGGGGCATTGCTAGCATCTCGTGACCCCGGAAGAAGAAGCTGTGCCGTCTTGTTGTCTTTGCTGCTGGCTCCCACTTGATGATCTTTGGCGGGATTACGCTTACAGACCATTGCCTTGTGGCCTCCGGACCACAATGGCGACAAGCTCCGACCAAACACACTCTGCCGCACGATGTCCTCACCACACTTGAAACATTTCATCCCCTGACCCGGGACCGGACGTACCATCGGAACACCAGCTGAAGGATGAAAAGTGGAAGACGCCTAGGACTTGTTGAACTTAGACTTAAAAGAATTCTGCGATCCTTGAACTTCTTGTGAACCGCTTGTGCCACGACCCACCACCGCCAAAACTCTTCCTCGGCTACTCTGTACTCTCGAGTCGCATGACCACCAGTCCCATGGGTCCCTCCCAAGCCGCATCTCTAACTCCATGCCTCTCGCTTGCTCCACCAGGAGCTAAAGTCACGGAGCTCCAAAGCTCCCAATACCGTCGAAACTCCCGCCTAAGTCCTCTGCGGAACCTCTTGGCCTTCTCCACCTCATTGGTAGCCACAAAGGGTGCAAGCGGATTATGTTGTGGAATCCCACCTCGTACTCTGACACTGACATCTTACCCTGCTTGTAATCGTTCAATGAAACCTCCATCCTCTCCACAAATGAGTCGGGATAGAACCTCTTCTGAAGCGCCCGAGAACACCTCCCAAGTCATCGCCCTAAGGCGCGGATCTAGCCGACGGGACTCTTCCCACCGTAGATCCGCCCCTTCAACCGAAGGCCACAAACCGAGCCTCGCCGCTCGGATGGTAGCCCCAACACCTCTAGATGTCTCTATGTGATGCAACCGCTAGTTAGATCAATCAGCGCCCCTAGTCCATCGAAGTATCCAACCTCAACGCATTCCACCGATGCGGACCCATCACACCCACTGCCGGCAAGGTCAGGGAATGACCGCAGCGCTCGGGTGCGGGGGTGGAGACTGGTTTCCGAACCATTGAAGCAACCTCTTCCTCTGATCCCACCGGACTCGCCTCTCTGGCAAGCAGATTACATTCAATGGCGGGGCACACTGGCTTCGTCCGCGCTCTGCCGCCACGACCACGACCACGGCCTCTACCCTTGCCATCTCTATATAACATAAATAAATATAGAGTCACACATAACACACAATTAATTATCGAAACAAGAAGCAATGATACGGATGCGATGCAAAACCCATTCCCATCTATCATGTACAAGATGTCAAATTTAATATTTTCACTACCACGGACCTCTGACCGCTCGATACCAATCAGAGCACCCCAAACCTAACATAGGCACGAAATGCTACTAACTATCCACAATAAAACAACAACTAATATAGGTTACCTAAAAATTTCGGCATAACCTCCTTTGTTTATTAACCAGATGGCAGTTTAAATAAGCATGAATAGCACAAGTTCTAAATAATGAACGGAAAGATAATATCCAATGATACTAAGTCTTTATTACATTTAATCGATGGAAAATAAACTCGAACCAATTAAGCTAACAAGCCAACAAGATTATCATGATTGTCTTTATTTCTTATTGAAGGAATAGTGCACGTGCAACAAGCTAATCCTTTTGATCCCATATATGCCATTCTCACATTGGTACCTAAAACAAATAAACAAAAGAAGAGTGAGTCCAACGACTCGGCAAAGTATAATTGTATCAAATGCAAGCATGAACATTAACCCTCAAGCTAAACATATTACATATGAATTTCATGCTATGCATTATGATCAAAGGCTCCTCTTTCTCATCTCTTTCGCATTTTACCGGTAATGCGGAGTGTGCATCCGTCAATGCACACCATGCCTGTACCCTCAGTGCAGGGACCAATGCCCACACTCGCAAGTGTGGGGACCTCGATACTTGATCACCACATGACCAAGACTTCAACAATTCTCAATATGATGCATATATGTGAATGTATCAACAAGATATCATGCATTCACCATACTACGATCAACAAATCTCATAAATGCCATAATGTAAACAAAACATAAATAGCATTAACAACTCGAACATTACTCAAATTCATAAGTAAAGCATTCATAACTCAAACACCACTGTATCATCCAAATCACTCAATCACACAGATTAATCATAGCAAGGTTATACTTGCCTCAACCGAGAAAATGAAGAACGCGAGAAGGCACAACCCCGGAATCCGCTCTCCTCCTGAATATTTAATTAATAATTACTAACATGACAGTAGCGGGTTTCTAGATATAAAATAACAGCAACCCCAATTAACCCAACAATTTATCTCAATTAAATCTCCAACTCCCTCGCCAAATCTGCCCAACCACAGACAGCCAACTTCCAAAATCATAACTTTCAGTACGTAACTCCAATTAAGCGTTCTTGGACTCTCTGTAAAGATAATTAAATTATCTACAAAAACTTAGTTGGGGAGACTCTCTGATTCGGCAATTTACTAACCGATCTAAACCCTTTTCTAAAGCATCCAAATTCACGTCGGACTCTCTGGACAGCGCACTAAAACAGGCATAACTTTCGCCCAGAAACTCAGAATCCGGACTTCTTGATCTTTATGGAAAGCTAAGAAAATTATCTAAAACTTTCCTAACATGAAGAATTTCTGATTCGCCCGATTACCCGTCGCACAAACCGATCTATTAAAATCTGTCCAGAACTACTCCGATCTGCAGAACAGCAGCACTAGAAAATTCATAACTTTGCTACACAACTCGGAATAACGCGTTCTAGCACTCCCTGGAAGGATAATCAAGTCCTCTACAATTTTCTAGAAGAGGTCCAGACCTGAATCCTGACGGATCTAACCCAGAACAGCCGATTAACCCAAACTATCACGGCGGTCCAGAAAACAGACGAAATCCAACTTGATTAAAACTCATCTAGAGGACCAACGGAGTTACTCTTGACGACACGAGGGCTAACACGTCGGCGAACACGACGGCGAATGACGACGAACACGCTCGCGATCTCCTCCTCTCCTTCCTCCGGATCCACGCGGTATAGCGACGAACGTCGACGACGGCGCTCCGGGAACAAGACGGCGACGGCGAAGGCGGCGACGAGCGAAGGCACCACGGCGCAGCGAGGGCGGCGACACGGCACGGAGAAGACGGCGCGGCAGCAGGGCGCTGGCGGCGGGCGGGCGGCGGCGGCACACAGGGCGGCGGCAAGAAGGCGGCGGCAAGCAAGGCGCGGGGAGGCGGCTGCGCAGGAGCAGGGGCGCAGGGGTGGAGGCGCAGGGTGGGGGCTGCTGTGGTTTTAAGTGGTGGCCTCCCTCCCTCTTGGGCCTAGAAAATCCCACCGGCCAAGCCCAAGCCCAGTTGTCTTAACTTTCCGAAAACCCCCAAAACTCTTTAATAAATCTTTTCACTTAAGTCCTCTCTCTATTAACTAAGCAATTAATAAAACATTTTCCGGGATATTACAAAAATGCAACCGGCAAGTAAATCACGGTACTACCGCTCTATTGTCTAAGCATCATGGTACTACCAATCGGTATGACCACCTATGATCATCTTGGTTTGCTTGAAAATTCCTAAATTCGATCCAGACAAAATGTAATCTTTGCAAAATCAAATACCCCCTTCACAAAACCTGCAATAGTTCATTACAACACTATTCTGGACCTTCTAACATGGCCCTTCAATCCCCCGTTGCTGAACCCATGGGTAATTCTTCAGTAATGCAAATAAGATGTGGTTTTAGAATAAAAGAGGGAGTTTTGCAAAGAGATGCTCAAGAGTTTTGCAAAGAGATGCTCAAAATGGTCACATGAGGAATGCAAAGACTAAAAATGACCATATGAGTTAGAAATAGAGTGAAGCTACTAGAATTGGTAAGTTTTAATAAAATCTTGAATCCACCAAATAAATAGGAAATCCCACCTAAGTCCAAATGAAAGAATAATTGTTCTATTTGACCTTGGTCATGATGAGAAAAGATTAAACAATCAAGAGAATCACAGTAAGACACAAAAGCTCTAACTTAGCAAGAATTTGCACGAAAACTCCAAATCATCCTCTATATATGCATTTTTACAAAACTTTCTCCGCCTTTGACATTGGAGACATCAAGCTGCATGGAAGAAGATAGAGCATGAATGAAATGAAGTGACTATATTTTATTTCATTTTTGCTTAAAGAGCCACGAAAAGTATCCAAAGTGATTCCATAAATATTGTACCGAGCCATATTTTGTGCAAAAGTGTCTAGATCGTGGCAAACCATATATAACAAAGCTAAAGCCAAATGAGCAATAATATGAAATTAAATGGATTTTTAGCATGTCAAGTTGCTCAAGATCGTAGTTTAGCCAAAAGTATCCAAAAATAAGCCAAGACATGTCAATAAGAATGAGCTACTCCTTAGTGCATAAGCTATACCCGACCCAAGCTACAAAAGACTAGGAGAAATAAACTCATAGTTCAATAAAGAACCAAAGATAGCTCGATCTAAAGCTCAATTTAGATTCAAGACTCAACTTACCCTATTTGACATGACATGAATCATAAGAGGATCACTAGAGCAAAAACTAGTCAAAAGATCCCATAAGACATGATTTTAGTTCAAGCTTCTCATATTTAAGAAAACTAGCATATCAAATCTAAGCTATACATAAAAGGATATGATAAATCTAGCAAACAAGCAAAACACATGGCAAGTTGTAAAATAATAGATCATGTCACATAAGGATAATATTCAAAGCTCCATGTAGCTAATTTACAATGCAAGTTGCTGAAATTAAATATATATTATGACGCAATTGACACAAAAGAGTTAAAGTCCCCCTCAAAATAGGCCAAATGGGCTAATAACCCCCAACTCTCCCCACAAAGAAGCAAAACAGGAAGAATCAAAAGCCTTAGTGAAAATGTCTGCAACATGGTGCTCTGACTTAATAAAGTGAAGCACAACATCATCCTTCTCTACATGGTTTACATGGTTTCTACAGAAATGATATCTAATGTCAATGTGCTTGGTCTTGGAGTGTTGCACTGGATTTTTGACAATACATATGGTGCTAGTATTGTTATAGAAGAGAAGAACACTATTTAAGACCAATCCATAGTCTCGCAGAGTAGATAAGATATTGAGAACTTGAGAGCAACTACTAGCAGCAGCAACATTCTTTGCCTAAGCAATGGACTGTGCAATAGAGTACTGCTTCCTAGATGACCAAGGGATAAGAGATGTCCCTAAAAAATGGCAAGTGATAGAGGTACTCTTCCTATCTATTCTCATCCCGCAAAATCAGTAACAAAAAAGCCCGAAGAGAGAGTGCAGAATCAGAAGAATACCACAGTCCAAAGTCAAGTGTGTGTTGAAGGTACCTGAAGATGTGTTGCACTGATTGACGATGTGAGGCATGCGAGGAAGCCTAAAATCGAGCTTACAGACACACAGTAAATTGTAGGTCCGATCTTGACACCATGGGGTAGAGGAGGGAGCTGATCATGCTACAATACTCCTTTTGATCTATGGGCTCTCCATCCTCATTAAAATCTAGCACGAAGTGGCAATTGGAGTTAACATTGACTTGCTGCTTCCCATATCGAAGCAGCCAAGAAATTCCTTTGTGTACGTGCTTTTGAATAAAGATCCCTTCTTTCAGTTGCTTCACTTTAGGACCGAGGAAAAAGGTCATCTCGCCCATCATACTCATTTCGAATTATCTAGTCATAGAATCTAAAAATTTGCGTTCTAAAGCATAAGAAGAACAGCCAAATATATTGTCATCCATATAAATCTGAACAAGTAAGAGTCAGTACCATGCCTGAGAGTGAACAAGTTTTATCTGTCATTCCTATTTTGAAATCATTCTTAAGAAGAAAACTCTTAAACCTAGATCTTGGGGTTTGCTTCATTCCATACAGGGCTTTGGACAGCTTACACACATGGTTTGTGAACTTGGAATTTTTAAAACCAGCTGGCTGCTTAACATAGACATCTTCTTCTATAAAACCATTTAGAAAAGCATTCTTAACATTCATTTAAAAAAGCTTAAAGCCCTTAGATGCTGCGAATACTAGCAATATGCGAATGGTTTCTAATCTAGCTATAGGAGCAAAGGTCTCTTCAAAGTCTAAGCACTCTACTTGGAAAAAATCTTAAGCTACAAGCCTAGCATTTTTGCGAACTACCAATCCATCCTCACTTTGCTTATTTTTGAAAACCCATTTTTTTCCAATTACATTATGATTAGGAGGAGTTTCAACTAAAGTCCAGACTTGGTTTCTTTCAAAGTTTTGAAGCTCTTCATGCATGGCATTGACCCAAGAGGAATCAGGTAAAGCATGGGTGACATCTCGGAGTTCAAAAGGTACAACAAAAGTAGAATGTGCATGAGAATCTATAGAGATAAAATCTGGAGCAAGTAACTCACTCATGGAGATCCCCATCATTTGCTCCCGATGGTGTCGCGCTGAATATGAAGAGGAGATTCTAGCATGACGTGGCCTCTACCTCATGGGCTATGGAGGTAGGAGCAGAGCCACTCGAAGCACTGGTGAAGGTGGGAGGAGGCTACTCTGTTAAAATTAGAGGAGTGAAAGCAAGATCTCCAACTAACTCGGGTGTGACTAGAGGAGGCATTGGATTCTCATCTTCTAAGTTAGGGTCATCATCAACGAAGATGTTATCCTGATCACTGTGTACCGGTATATCTACACTGTTAGGTCTAGTACCAGGACTAGCCTCATCAAAAGGGACTTCACAAGTCACAATGATTTTGATAATATCCAAATTAAATGCATAAAAGCAATCCTAATGGCTCTCAAGGCTCCTAGGAGGTCAACTACTAATCTAAGGACCAACTATCTAAAGTAGCCAAAGGCCTCATCTTTAGAAACAAGAAAATACACCCCAAGAATACCTAGAGAAGTTATCTCATAGCTTAGCTAAGTCGCTTGCATTTCACAAATTTAAAATTTACATCTTCTAGAGTCTTTTATCTTCGTATGTTGAGCTTGTTTCTTCACTCACTAGTGGTGTTGATTCACTCCTTAGTTTATGTATATCCCCAATTTTGAAGTGTTGAAAAATGAGGAAAATTTAAATTTTTTTCAATTTCAGATTATTTAAAATTTTAGCATTTTCGAGATTCTTGATTTGGATTTTGCTAAATAAATTTAATAACGAAAACAAAATCTTGGATCAAGAGGAAAAATATTTGGAAATTGTTTCAACAAAGTTTGACTTATAAACTCAAATCGAGAATTTCCCTTTCAAAAATCAAATTTTGAATTTCAGTTTTTTTGCCAATTCTTTTCCCTTTCGTCCTCGTTCTTTCTCTCTTCCATTGGGCCCCACCCTTTCCTTCTCCCCCTTTCTTTATTTCTCTTTCGTATCCCCTGTTTTGGCCGCCCGACCCAGGCACGTTGCCCCCACTACCGCACCATCCTCTTATGCCACCCGCCTTCGGCTCCCACAGGCCAGCCACCCAACCATTGCGTGCACCGCCCCGTGCACACCACCCGCGCCGCCTCACCCTGTGGAGGCATAGCGTCAGCAGTCTCATCCCTCGCCGATTTAATTACATGTGCTCCCTCATTGCTCCTCCCTTTCCAATTGCTCTCGGCTGTGCCCGCACCGACCTCATCAGAACGCCTCTCTCTGTCGTTGCTTCCTCCTCGGCCAACCTCCCTCCACGGAGCTCCTCCAACCACTGGCCTGGGCTCCCCTTCGCCCGTGCACCCCCTCCATGGTGGCCTTGCCGCGCCACCCTGGTCCCCATCGCCGTCCCGGCTTGGCCTCCTTCCAGCTTCGCCAACCACCTCAGTATGTTCCTTGACACTCCATCATGCTTGTGCTCACCTCCTCCTACTCTCCCCTTTCTCCAGCCGTCGCCGCCCCCATGGCCTCCCCATACCTGGTAGCTTCCTGCCACTGCTGACCACCCTTGGCTTCATCCCGGCTCATGGCACCACCTCTCTTGGCTTCCTCCTGGCAGCAAGCTCCTATTTTGCCGATCACCGCCATCCCACAAACCGCCCATAACTAGCAACGCTTGCCACCTAGTGCCACCGACCCCCTACTTTGGTTATTTGCTCCAACCGAACTCCCCGCTCTCTATTTCCTTCTTTGGCCACCCTCTCTGCATGGCAGGTGGGCCCAAATGTTATTTTTGTCCCACATGTCAAAGTTCTTTTCTTTTTCTTTTTCCAATTTGGGGATAATTCTTGAAAGTCAAATTAATTAGTTAGAAAGCAAATAAAAATTTAGTGAAAAATAATTTAATTATAAATAAAAATAAAATTTAATTACGAACCTAAATTAAAGGTTTATGCCAATTTAAAATAATAAAATTTAATCTTGATTAGTTTCATGTCTACCAAGAAATTAGCAAGATAATGAGAATAATTAATGTAAGAATTTAAATTTGCATGTTAACATAAAATGGAATTTGAAGCTTTTCAAAGATAATTTTGATGCTCTCAATTCTCCTCTAGAAACTCAAATATTAATCATGGATCCTATCATACCTCTATCCCCAGATCTAATTTTATCAATGTAAGTTAAAGATAATTGGTGTAACAAAATTTTGCCACATGAAATAACACATAATGTTTGCATATCTCAAAATCATGTGGCCTCTTTTTCAAGTAATGATTAAATAATTAAGGTGAAGCTTTTAAAATTTAAATCTCCAATATTGTCTATAAAATGCTGAGATATAAATTAAAGATTTCCATATTTAGGATTAAGAAATTCTTAAACCTAATTAGGTAGTCATTAATCTTTATCTCGATGCAATCACTAATCAAATCACTCCCAAAAATAATTGTGTGCCACTAATATGTATCTCAAATCTAGATTTGAAGAAGTGACAAGTACGAAAGGGATCAAGATTTGGATAAAGACAAGTATTTTGGGATGACTAAGTTTATACTTCTTAAAACCCTAAAACTTGTTGTTACCAGATCTGGGTGAATGGTAAGAGATGTTGGTGCGGATGTAACATGAGAAATTGTGGTTTGTACTAGCACCGCCCAGATGATTAAGGACTTAATCTTTAGATGACCTCCCAATGTAAAACAATGCAACCATAAGTCTATAATAGTGTCGACCTGACTAAATAATATGTATTCACCGGTGAAAGCTGCACCATTGGAGTGACCCACGAGTTGTATCGCTAGTTTTAAGCCATTGTGGATATAGGTCGGTGTCTTGGCGTGGCCGTGATGTGGCGAGAGAGTGTCCGAGTGTGGCGAACATAGCCACCCTCAGATGAAACCTTAGCAAGTGTAGCCTACATTGAGGGATGCATTGTAAAAGCCTTATGATGATCTCCTTGATTCACATGTCTATAGAAATGTATGAAATATAGCAAGCTAATTGTAATACCCTGAATGTCGTTACGGCGTAAGTTTTTAAACAATCGCGGAGTCGCCGGTTTTTCGGTAAATCGCGGGAAGGGAAAAATATGAATTGTAGAACATTGTAAAATGAATTAAATAAATTAAAACAATTAATTTGGATGTTTTGGGCTGTCCGGAGGGGAGGGCCAGCCCAAATGGGAGCCCGCACCCCTCCCAAATCCTAACACCCTTTATAAAACCTCCTTGGCCCCTCCACCCTCCCCCACCCCTAGGCCACCCCACACCTCCTTCTACGCCTCCCCTCCCATATTGCTGCCATTGATGCCCCATTGCTGCCCTTGGAGAAGGAGGAGAAGAAGGAGAAGGAGAAGGAGGAGAAGGAAGGAGAAGGAAGGAGAAGAAGAAGAGGAGGAAAAAAGTGGGGAAATTCTTCAGCTAGGTAATTTTCTCCCATCCCAAATCCTCTATTTTATGGATTAATTAAGGTTCTTGGCACAGAATTTGATGGTAGATATTAGATCAATTGCCCGATTAGAGTTTAGTCGCGGGCTGATTTTAGATCGATTTATAGCGTGCTTGTCGCGCAGTTGATCTAGCAAACGAATTTTCCTGGGTCTTCCCAAAAGAAAGTGGTAGAGTACATCCAGATGTATCTTCTGTATGTTTTTCAAAATTTTCTACCGTGGGATCTGGGAGATACGGAGTCGACAATACCGCTGTCCGGCAGGCGGACAGATTGGTACAGTCCGATGGTAATCCAGAGTTTAAAAATAGCAAACGAATTATCTGGCATTGGCTGTAGTTTAGAAAGTAGTAGATAATTTAGAGATATAGCTTCTACATAAATTTGATAATTTTTAGACCTCTGTGCTGTTGTGGGCACGCGTTTGAACGCGGCTGCCCAATCTGCCAGAGCAGAGTTCTTCCTCTGTTTTGGGCATTAAATTACTCCTAGCTGCGATTAAAATAAAAATAGGTGTTCTCATGAAAATTGTAGGTTTTTAAGTCATGAATCCAGAGAGGTATCATTTGCTGTTTTTCGATCTATATTTTTAAAGATACAAAATTAGGAAGCAGCGCTGCTGCAGAGATGAAATTATTGAATTGTGGAGCGGAGAAGAGTTTACGCGGGTTCGGGTCTCTAGCGATGTTTTATATATTTTTGTCATGTTTGTATGCTATGGTTGAGTGCTGAGAGTTGTCTTATGGACATGTGGTCTTGTCCCTGCGCTCTTGATTTTGTTGTGCTTCGCTCGTCGGATTGAGGCAAGTAAACGTAGCGGTGGTTGTTACCGTTTAACCTGTTGTTCTTACTACTTTCAGTTTACATTATTATCGTAATTTGATACAATTTCCATGATTGCATGATATTTTAATTGCGTAATTCTTGCTTAATGTTATAATGTTGATCATGAAATTAGCATGTGGTGGATGTGAGTATGTTGAGAGCGTGATAATGCTCCTTGCGGATGAATTAATGTGATTAATGAATTTTCATACCATTCAATCATTCATGTCATATCATGTCCTTTGTGTATGTGGATGTTGCCGCTTATAGCCGCGACCATACCGGTATAGCGTCGTATATTGCCGTAATACGACGCACCTCTTCGCTTCACGGAAGCATCGTATATTGCGAAATACGATGCATTGCACTTCCTGCCCTGGCAAGAGTAATGTGGAGCATAGCATTCATATGCATTCATATGCATTGCATTGTGGAATGATCATTTGCATACATATGCAATATAATGTGGTGAAGTTATGTTGTGGAATGTACAACTTCATAGTTGTAATGTGGAATTGGCTCTTGTGAGCTATGGACGGAATGAAGGTTGTGGTTGTGATCTTGGAATGTGGTTCGTCCCTTGTGTGATTGTGATGGTGACATGAAACTCGTTTCTTTTGCTTTAATTGTTTATAGTAATTGTGGATATGAGAAGTATTATAGTATTGAAGTAAGACATACATATGTTTTATTGCCTTTGGTAGTGGTAGTGGTTGATGATTTAAAGTAGTCAATCATGAATTAATTTGTTAATGTTTTACCGTCATTGATAGTGAATTGAGGTCAAGAATATATGTGTTGTTAATTGTGGAAGATTAAATGTTGTTGATTAATCTAGTGTGGTTTGTGGAGGAATAAATGTTTCTTTTGCATTTAATACGGGATAAAAATGATTGTATTCATATGCTAATTAAATCTGAAATTTAAGAGGTATGATTCAAGAAAGTTTATGGTGGTTTAATATTTATGAACATAAACTGTAATTGTGGACGTATGGAATTATAATGATGATGTTTAAATTGCTTGTAGTTTGAATAACTTGTTAAACAATTTGCTTGCTGAGATTTTTATCTCACTCTTGCTTCCCCTCCTCTGGTGGACTTTGAGCATGCATTGGGAAGGGTAGAGCGGCACCATACAGATGCACTTGTATTATAATCTAAATGCGAAATAAAGTTGAGAGAAATCTAGTCTTTGTTTAGCTATCTTATTGACAAATATTTCTTCTTAGCAATATTAAATTTGTGTATCGTTCCTATATATATTTTGTTATAGTTGATTATGATTATTGAATTGTTATTATTCTGTTTTTCTTAGTTGTTTACGCTTCCGCTTATACTATCTTGCGTAGTATTGTTGCTAGTTTTAGTTTATTTTTATAAATTGGCTAGTTGTAGAGTAGTTTTAGTAGCATCCCAGGGCATTGTGGGTCCTGGGGTGTTACACTAATTATCTCTTGTGGGTAATGCCGGACCTCGGGTTAACAAACACAGATCCTCTGTGATTCCACCGCACTATTCTCTGGATCAATAGATAGTGCTCACAGATACATTCGTATATCAAAACACATCATGCGGAAGCAAAATTAATATAGTAATACTTGCTCATGGGCCGATTAGGCCGAAAACAATAAAATGTAGCAATGAAAACTTCACAGTGTGGGACCCGCAGACTTGTCCACAGCGTACCAACCGGGGTTCGCGACCTAGTCCATGGCCACTTCGTCTTTCAGCTCTGTCGACCCCTTTTAAGCATCGTAGGGCTTGACTTCCTTTTTTGTTTGACTGAGTAATGGTAGTTAAGCAAGAGTGAGTATGATAGTACTCAGCAAGCCAACACACAGGGAGCAATAATAATAGATGCAAAGCTGTCAAGGGAGGCTTGAGGTTCTTTTAGTTGCTAAAAGCATTATTTTGGAATTACAATGAGTAAGAAAAACTCCAGAGACTTAGCAATGTTAACTAAAACAAATTTTATGAAACTGATTGTGAGAATGCGATAATATTAGTAGTGTAGGTTACATCCACCTTTTACAGTGCATGGCTACCCATACTAATGCTAGTTTTCACCACTCAGTACTTCCTCCAGAAAATTCAAAGTCGAGTACATCCCTCGACAGGTTTTCATCCCACCCACAATTTGTTTTTGAAATAGAACTAACTCGAGGAAGTTCCCATGTCCGCCCATAACCGTGGGCATGAATATTCGAATAGTTTACACTCTGTAGAGTTTGTACACTTTACCCACAAGAGACAGTCAACCCGATGGGCCTGCGCGATTCCTTAGTCACGTAGATTGAGAGATCGTCACGAGGCCTTTACAATACCTCGCCTATCACCCTCCTACCCTTATGGGCTTATCCCTTACTGAAGGGTCCCATAAGTTGTGCGGAAAGTTTCACACAATGTCTAGCGCAGCAGGACTTCTGTCTCCACAACGTCTAGCACAGCTGGCGAACCTCACCGATAAGCGGTGTCCCGATCAGGTTGGACTTGACAAGATTAGCATGTCATTTCATATGACTTACAGCTAGTAAAGTTATCATTAATATCTTGGTGACAAGGACCAAGTGATTCAAGTGTTAAGGAATGGCATATTAAATTTAATACAACATCAAGTGAGCATGTAGCTACCTTAAGTTTTGGACATATATTTGCATAATAAATTAGGCATGCAAGTTGATAGTTTAAAGGAACATAATTTTGCATAAAATGTAGGATCAATATGATCAAAGAGATGACTTACTTTGCTTGGTGTACCATGGCCTTGATCCAACTCAAAGCCTGATCAGTTAGTGATCTTAATTTATTGGTCCTCACTTTTACCCAAATCCTGATCCTGTTTGAATTTGTCGCCTCGTTGATTCTTTAGATTCTAATACGCAGCAAAGAAAAGAAAGACCAAATAAATCCAAATACTTAAATTGCCCAAATTGAATTATACATTTATTTCGATTTGAGAATAAAAAGATGATTTGAATTAGTGCGCAGTAAACACAGTGTAATGGATTTGAGCAAGAGAATGAGTTGGTTCAAGAGCACAACCGTGAGGGAAAATTTTAGGATAAGAAGGGATCGGAGGTGAAGAAGTATCTACAGGAATTATCCGCTTTGGAAAAAGAAGGTGGCCAAACATAGTCGATTGGGGCAAGGCGAGGCTCGAGCTTTTATTTGATGACTTTCTTTCTATTGATTCGCATTTAGCAAGGAAGTTCCATGAGTCAGGCAGGACTTATGGACAGATAAAAGAGGTTATCGAAGATAATAAAGAGGAACAGAACTTTGCGATTTTAGGATGGAACTTTGATATTTCATGAGGCAATACCTATCTGAAATTGCGACTGCCAAATTAACAAATCATTATTAACAACTTAATTAAAGTATGGAGTTAATCATTTAACCATCTGTTATTATGGACAAGGTTGATTATTTTATTGATTAACCCATCAAGTATTTACGGTCTGCTTTTTACTGGATGGGTGAGTTATGAATTAACAAGGATCATCTTGATAAAGCTATTTCTTTTATTATTACTTATTCTCGACCATTAGATTTAAATCTTGAGATAATCATTGGAGATTTGGACGGAAGACAATGATTAATGATTTCTCTTTCTTATTCAAGAAGTCTTAATCGCGAGTATATATTATTTTAAATATTAGCATTTTAAGATAAATATTGATGTCTTTACTACAAATATTTTTAAGCACTTTTGAAAACATAGTTGTCCTGATTTTAGCGATAAGTAAACCACACTTGATATTTTAGGTGGCAGGCAAATGACTTTTGAGAAATAAACTTATTAAGCAGGGTAGTTTCAAATTCTCACTATTGAAATGTTATATTTGATGATACATTTATTAGTTATCTTTGTTGTCATTTTCTTAGTTGTCATGGATTTAGACGAGATGAAATGGTATAATTCTTAAGCTCATAATTAAAATCTTTTAGCCAAAAGGGTTAAAAGCTTTGTAACCTTTTCTAGTTGGGCCCACCTGTCATACACATACACAGAGAGGAGGAGCTGCTCGGCCGGCTGAAATAGGGCAGGCGACAGAATCAGAGGAAACAGGGAAGGCGAGGTGGCTACCGAACCGTGCGGCGTCGCTGGCGAGGAGCGGCCAGGGAGGCGGCGGCGACTTGCAAAACGGAACTCCGCGGAGGAGAGGATGGCCCCAGGGGTGACAGCTCTGGACGGAAGACACTGTGATGGGCCGATGGCGGTGGGGAGCGACCGGGTAAGGGAGGCCGATCGGGCGCCGGTGGCCGAAGAGAGGGGTGAGCAAACTAGGGTGAGCACGAGCATGAGCAAGCCATGAGGAACTCTCCGGTAGCAGTAGCTTGGCTGGGAAGATGACGAGGCACGCCGGCGACGGGAGCTGTGGGCGGCGCGGGGAGGCTCACGTGGAGGGGTCGCTCTGGCGGGGGAGAGCATCAACCGACAGTCGGAGGAGCTCCAGTGCACCGAGGAGATGCCCTCACCGTGAGGAATCGGCCTAGGGTTGACCGAGGAGGTGGCGGTAGTGAAAACGGTGGCGGCCGGCCAGAAACGAAGAGGGAGAAGGCGCGGCGTGCTCGGGCTTCGGTTTTCCAATTAACCGTGAGGGGAGGCAGTGGACGTAAGGGGCACGTCGTGATGTGATCGATTCATGGAACGCTTGCCGGAGGTGGCCGGACGGGGTGGTGGCCGGCGGCGCATATAGGGACAGCTCGAGCTGAGCTCGGCTTGAAGGAGGAAGAAGGGAGCAAGGGAAGGAGGCGAGCCCGGTGCTTCTTATAGATGAGGAAGGGGAGTGATTGAGCTTCATTGAAGGTGGGGTAACGTGGCGTTATGTCGGCATGGGCGCGAGTAATGCTAGGGCATGGGCAGCGCGGAAATGATGGAAAACCAGGGGTGGGGTTGGCGAAACCGGGGGTGGAGTCGGGCGGCGCAGGCTGGGTCGGCGCGAGGAGCAGCGACGCGCGGAGGTGGACCGGCTTAGTTCGGTGGGAGCGACGCGGGCTGGGCGGTGGCGCTGTGAATAGAGTGCGGAGGAAGAAGAAACAGGGAAGAAGAGGAAGACGGCGCCGGTCGGACCGGAAAAAAGAAAACTGCTCGGAGAAAAAAAAGCGGGCCGAGGGAAGCGGCACGGTGTCATTTGAGGGATTCGAAGCCATAGAGAGGTTGTTAAATAACTACAAAGTCGTGATTGTATGACTTTTATTAAGTGCAGTTTGCTTTGGTACGGTCGCTAAAATTGAACTTTGATGTTAATCTATACAGGGGAAATGGTCTTCTAACTGTATAGATATTCTCTGTTCGCTACGCTAATGATTAGCCGAAAGAGGCTAAAGCGCGTCGGAACTCGGAAGCCTGCGACGGCTAGCTACAGGACTGGGAGTTTACCACTACTATTTGTTAATGAGTTCCACCTGGAGGATTGCATCTTCTCTTCGTCGATCGATATGGATATATAGACATACATGCGACTTGTTCAAGCATAACAACAAAAACAGTTGTGTATCTTATTCTGCTCTAGTCGTCCCAAATGCGCAGCAGGCTGCCCAGATTTACACACGCCATGCATGACACCATATTACAAGACAGCTCGTTCCTTCCCAATAACCATTTATATGCATTAATTAATTCCCATATTGGCAAGACCATGTGGTTTCTAATCTTCCTATAAATACCAACCACCTTGATGCTTAGTGATCACACAACAACATAGCAAGTCAATTCGATCTCCCACATCTTAGTAGTTCTTCGGCATTCCGTTACATATTTCTGCACTACTGCTCGCTAATTGAGTTTGCTTGAGGAGAAACAAAGACAAATGGCAGCCATTCCTGTCTTCCTCCTTGCAGCAGCTCTCTTGGCGTTGTCATGCTCTCGTGGCGCCATCGCCTCCGATCCGAGCCTTCTCCAGGACGTCTGCGTTGCAGACAAGAAGTCTCAAGGTAAAATGCATACAAAAAATTGTACTGCTTGGCATTTACTCGTAGCTAATTAAGCAATTAGTCATCTCGGTTATCTTGTATGAACACATCCATGCAGTGCGTGTCAACGGATTTGCCTGCAAAGATGCAAAGGACGTCGTCGCCGAAGACTTCTTCTTCTCCGGCCTTCACATGGCCGGCAACACGACCAACAAGCAGGGCTCTGTCGTGACCGCGGTGAATGTCGCGCACATTGGCGGGCTGAACACCATGGGCATCTCCCTCGCTCGCGTCGACTATGCTCCCTACGGCCTCAACCCTCTTCATACTCACCCGCGTGCCACCGAGATCTTGACGGTGCTGGAGGGCTCGCTCTACGTCGGCTTCGTGACCTCAAACCCTGACAACAAGCTGTTCACCAAGGTTCTCAACAAGGAGACGTGTTCGTGTTCCCTAAGGGCCTTGTCCACTTCCAGTTCAATTATGGGACACGCAATGTTGTAGCACTTGCAGCGTTGAGCAGCCAGAACCCCGGGGTGATCACTGTAGCCAACGCAGTGTTTGGATCGAAGCCATCCATCTCGGATGATATTCTTGCCAAGGCATTTCAGGTGGAGAAGAAAACAATAGACTGGATCCAAGCTCAGTTCTAAGTCTCTGATCCCATGCACATTTGTTTGTCCATCGGTTCGATTATTTTCTATTTTGTCTTAGTTGCATTTCATTCTTTAAATTGTTGCAAGTTGATGTGTTTCGTGTATGTTTCTTTTCAGCTTCTAAAAGCTGCTTTTCGGCTTTTCTACAGTAACTACCTTTTAAACGGAGTATTTTTTTCAAGATAGAGTCTACTAGTTAATTGTAGTGCATACTTTACTGACTTCATTTATATCGGCAAAAACTGTATGTGAGTTTCTGTTACTCTGTAATCTCTCGTACAAACAGCTCAAAAGTCATAAGCCGCAGCCAAAAGCTACAAGCCGCAGCCAAAAAGAACAGGCCCTAAGAGATGCCTTGATTTCCTCTTGTAGCCGTGCCTCACGCTCGGCTTTGGTTCTCTTCCTGCTCTGATACAATTCAGGGTCATATGAGAAACCATGTTTCTCGGGTGCTCCTTGTTTCCTAGGGCCGCGGAGAGTATATCTTTCTCTCTACTTGCCTGGAATGATCCCTGGGAAGATTCTACACTCAGCGCTTCCTGCAAGAGCCGGACATGCCATTTCACTTCCTACGAAGTTGTGGAGTAATTACAAGCTACGTAGTTCGGTCGATACCTTACCAGGCGGTGGGACACTTCTTGGTCTGCAGGGTTTCGGAAGGAGATATCCCTGGATGACGTGGTAGATGACCTCGCTCTAATCCAATCTCAAGCGCGCTCATCTGGGATCGTGGCAAATGGGAATTGCCTGTTCGTCCTCTGTCCTCCACTACGGGATTTTTCCCGCATGTGCCAAGTCTGTGGGGTGTGTGTTTTTTGCTTGGAGGGCCTTGTGCGACGCACTTGCACTTCTAAAATCATCAGTCGTCTTCATCGCCTTAAACTCTTCTCATTGTGGTTCCAGGAATGTGTTGTGACACCCCAGGACGCATATTACCCTTGGAACTAGCCATTTTACAAGATAAATTAAACTGGCAATAATTACTAAACAAGATAGCATAAGCGAAAGCATAAACAACTAAGGAATAACAGAATAGAGATAACAATTCAATATTCATAATCAACTTAAAAATAAAACCAAAGGAACAGTTCTCCAATTTAACATTATTAAGATGAAACATTCATCAACAAGATATCTAGGCAAAAGACTAGAATCCTTTCAACTTTATTTCAGCATTAAAAATATGATTCACGTGCATCAGTGTGGTGCCGCTCTACCCTTCCCATGCATGCTCAAAGTCCACCTGTAGGGAGGGGGAAACAAGGGTGAGACAAAAATCTCAGCAAGCAAACTATTTAACAGGCTATTCAAACTACAAACAATTATACATCATCATTTATAATTTCATACAATCACAACTACAATTCATGTCCACAATTATTAAACCTCCACAAACTTCCATGAATCATACCTCTTCAATTTCAGATTTAATTGGCATATGAATGCAGTCATTTTATCCACAATTAAACGTAATTGAAACATTTAATCTTCCACAAATCACAATAGATTAATCATCAACATTTAATCTTCCACAATTAACAATATTTATATCCTCAACCTCAAATCACCACCAATTATGGTAAAACATTAACAAATAAATCTTGTTTGATTACTTTTAAACCTCAACCACTATCACCACCAAAGACAATAAAACATATGCATGTTTTACTTCAATACTTTACTATTACTCACATTCACAACTGCTATCAACAATTAATACAAAAGAAAGAATCTCATGCCACAACCACATCCCTTACCATACGCAAGGGACGAACCCCATTACACGACCACTTCCACATTCCTCATACCACAAGTAGCTCACGTGAGCCATTTCCACATTACAACTATGAAGTTGAATACTCCACAAGATAACATCACCACAATATATATTGCATATGTATGCAAATGATCTTTCCATAATGCAATGCATATGAATGCTTTCATATTATGCTCCACATCACTCTTTCCACGCGGGATAGCAGGTGCATCGTATTACGGCAATATACGGTGCTCCCAGTGGGATAAGAGGTGCATCGTATTACGGCAATATACGATGTTGTACCGGTACGGTCGCGGCTAGGTGTGGCGACATCCACATATGCAAATGACATGATATGACATGAATGATATGATAATCATAAATCACAACAGTCCATCCTCAAAGGAGCATCATCATGCTCACAACATATCCACATCCATCACATATTAATTTCATGTTCCGCAATATCACATTAAGCAAGAATTCCACATGTCTACTAGCAGAATATCAACATATCAATTGATCAATACTTGCTACCATCTCCACAATTAAATTATCATGCAATCATGGCATAATGTATCAAATTACAATAATAATGTAAATTACAATTAGAAGAAATAACAAGTTAAACGGTAGCAATCCACCGCTACGTTTACTTACCTCAATACGACGAAGGGAAGTAAAATCAAGAGCGCTCAGGGACAAGACCACCTATCCAAAAGGCAACTCTCAGAACACAGCTACAACATACAAACACGACTAAAATAATTAAAGACGTCAATAGAACCCCGAACCCGCACAAACTCCTCTTCGCTCAACAATTCAGCAAATTACCCTCTGCAGCAGCACTGCTTAACATTTTCGTAACATTAAAAATATTGATCCAATTACAGAAAATGATACATCTCTGGATTCATCACTTAAAAGCCTACATTTTTCATGTAGAACACATATTTTTATTTTGATCACAGCTAGGTGTAATTTAATGCCCAAAACAGAGGAAGATCTCTGTTCTGGCAGACTGGACAACAGCATGCAAATGCATCCCAGCAGTAGTACAGAGGTCTAACAAATCTGAATTTTATACAGAAGCTAGTTTACCAGATTCTCTACAACTTTCTCAATTACGGCCATGATCATAAAAATCATTTACTACCTCAAAATCACATATTAATATTAGTCTGTTCAATTCTGCTTGCCTAACGAACAACAGAATTCTCGACCCTGAATCTCCCAGATCCCATGGCCAAAAAATCCGAAAACAAAACATGAGACGCTTCGGGAAGTTCTCTACAACTTTCCTTTTGGGAGAGTTTGCAGGAAAAATCTCTTACTAGGTCAAATCCGCACGAACAGACGCTCTGCGCGAATCAATCTACAGGCAGATAGCAGCTAATCTCTAAATGGGAAATTAATCTATAATCACCTTAAAAATCCGTGCCAAGAACGCTAATTATTCTGAAAAACAGAGGGTTTGGGATATGAAAAATTACCTAGAGGATCCCTTAGAATCACCCCTCTTCTTTCCTCCTCTTCTTCTCCTCCTTCCCTTCTTCCTTCTCTTCCCTTTCTTCTTCCTTCCTTCATCTTTCTCCTTTGCTCCAATGGATGGCAGCTTGTGGGGGTGATGGAGGGGGTGGGCTGCGCCCAAGGGTGGAAAAAAGGGGAGAGGGGCCAAAGGAGGGGGTTTATAAAGCGGGTGCTAGGGTTTGGGAGGGGGTACGGGCCCCCTGTTGGGCTGGCTGGCCCAAAGCGGCTAGCCCACCCCTCCGGACAGCCCAAAACATCCAAATCAATTGTTTTAATTTTTTTTAATTTTGTATAATTCTGCAATTTAATTTTCACCTCCCGTGATTTACCGAAAAATGGGGAATCTCCATGATTATTTTAAAAACTTACGCCGTAACGACGTTCGGGATATTACATGTGTACTTATGAAAGGGCGTTAGATCCTTCTCCACGAAGTTCTTGACAAGAGTGCTCTTGAAGTTCTTCCATGCTTTGCAGGCCGCTAGCATGGCATGTCGTTGCACGAAGTCTTGGTGTTCTTCTGGGATCTCGAACGATGCAAATATTTCATCGCCACTCACGTTTCCAAGTCTCAGTCACAGTCTTCCACGAATCGAATGTGATCTCAATTAGTTCTCTTGCAACTATTCGATCATTCTTTGGAATGCACATGTCGCTTCGGCGAGGAAGGAGAGGGTCCCGGATCCATCGACCCGTGATGGTAAATCGGCACTCGTGCTTTTCGACAGTCCTCTTCCTTGGCGTTTCATTTTGGAGCGGACGTATCCGGCAATGATGTTGAAGAATGCACGGATGACATGTTGGATATAAAGATGACTTATTCAAGATATAAATAGGTGAGAAATATTAAGCCATCTAAACAACATATCATGCAATAGTCTAAAACCAACATATATTCAGATTTGAGACATAGATCATTGAAGTAACATGCTGCCATCAAAAGTAGACAGACATAAAAGACTAAATTCAGCATGTTAGAGTGGTTTTAGTTGCTCTCAGATGTAGGGTTACACAAGATTTTATTCAAACCTTGAGCTCTAAGAAATGTGAATTAGTAGCTCTAAGATTTTAATCTTGGCCGTCCCACTACTACAGTCTTATACTCTTCACTGATTGAATCTGTCAAATGTGAAACAAACCTTGAGCTCTAAGATGTTAATGCGTAGCTCCAAACCTTGAATCTACAACATGAACTACTAATCTAGCAAAACCGAAAGGACTACTAATCTACTAAACAGGTGATCACAGACTACATAGAATTCTAACTACTCTAGCAAAACCGAAAGGACTACTAATCTAGAGCTAAAGATTTGTGATCCAATCTCAAGACAAGACCAGTTACTTCATAGAGCATATGACATTTCCCACAAGCATCTCTTTTCACAATAATCAGCCAGTATAATTAAGCAATATTAAAGCACATTTCAAATAGTATATAAATTTGTCCCAATTGATAAAGAACAAAAGACCTCGCTGCCAATAACCATATATAACATGATCTAAGCCAAATATATCAACCTATAAGTTTTTTACAATGCAAAACAAGCACATTCTGCAGCACCATGTGATCATTACGTCCATCAAAAACCAAGCTAGCCGAGGTCTATGATGTATTTTGCTTCAAAATAGCACCGATCCGAATCCAAGTTGTGTTAACCTATTCAAAACATTAGGCCCTTGTGAATGCACTCAAGTGCACTTGGATACACACAAGAACAGTAAGATTCATTCATCTTAAATATACTTTCTAATGTATTGTTCTCACATGAAGCGCCTAAACATTCATATCCTACCATCCCATAGAATAAGGAATGTATTTGTTGCTCAGAACCAGGCAACATCAATATATAGTAAGAATCTTAGTAAATGGTTGAATAAATACACTAGAGTAATTTTTTAGTAAGAAAGACTCTATCTCAGTGAAGTCATTATAAACAAAAGACTCGGGTCAAAATATTTTAGCTAATCAATGTTAAACCAAGTACAAGAGCATAATCTTAATTCATGAAAAATGCTCGGGTCACCACGGCTCATTGGTAAGAACTGAGAAAGGGGACGGGGGTCGACGGCGAGGAGAGGAGAGGTGAGGAGAAAGGGGAGTGTTCAACGGTCACCACGGCTCGGGTCGACGGCGACTGGGGATGGAGGTCCGAGGAGGCGGCGGCGATGGCGTGGACGGGGCTCTGACGGCGATTGGGGACGGAGGACTGAGGAGGCGACGGCGACGGCGTGGACGGGGGTCGACGGCGACTGGGGACGAAGGTCCGAGGAGACGGCGACGACGGCGTGGACGCAAGAAGGAGGGAGATCTGAGAAGGAGACGGCGATGGGCTAGATCGGGAGAGCGGCGAGACGGTATGTAGATCTATAACTACAACGTACGCGCAAAATCCTAGCCTGAGGGTATATATAGGAAGGTTTATTACAGACGGTTCTAGTTTAGAACCGTCTGTGATATAGTTATCATAGACGGTTCTAAACTAGAACCATCTGTGATATAAGCTCTTTCCTGCCACACACTGGAGTTATTACCTACACCAACCAGCAGGCACTATAATAAGACCAATTATCAGTATTTCTTTACAACAGTGCAATGAATAACTCTACACCAACCAGCAGGCACTGTAATAAGACCAATTATCAGTATTTCTTTACAACAGCCCAATGAACATAGAGATACACATGTATGACACTCATTCTCAAAATTCACCTATATATCACACATTTTCACATATACATAAATGCAAATTCACAAATACATCACACATATTCATTGTTATATACATAAATGAAAATTTACAAATACATCACACGCATGCATTGTTTATATACATAAATGCAAATGCCCACATATACATCACATACATGCATTGTTATATACATAATGCAAATGCCCACATATATATCGCACTTTCTCATTCCACTTGCTTATTTCCTTTAAAAATTAGCCCTTCATGATGATCAATGCGTATGTAACTAGTTTCGTCATGTTGTTTGTCGTCGACCCTTATGCCATTTCCAAAAGGAGGTAACTCGTCAAATTGATTGTATTCGTCCTCATCCACTACATTCTCTACTTTGACAATTCTCCTTTTTCCATGAAGAACTACATGGCGCTTCTTATTTGCTGGATCGGTTACATAAAAAACTTGAACAACTTGGTTACCGAGTACGAATGGTTTGTCTTTGTATCCGACACGTTGGAGGTCTACGGTAGTGACACCGTACTTGTCAACCTTCAATTGTGGGAGATGCACCCAATGCCACCGAAATAAGGGGATCTTGAAAACCACGTAGTCGAGCTCCCAAATCTCTTCTATGAGCCCATAGTACGAGTTTCTCAACCCATCGGTACTGAGTGCATCTATATACGGACACCGCTGTTCTGGTTAGTGCTCTTTACATCCTGAGCCTGTGTATAGAATGTGTACCCATTTATGTCATATCCTTGCCATGTCACAACTGTAAATATTGGCCCTTTTGCCAAACATGTTAGCATCTCACTTGATGAGCTCCTAGCGATTTGCTCCGTCAACCATTGGTTGAACCGACTATTGTGTTGCCTCATGATCCAAACATCCGACCGCTCTGGATTCTGTTGCCGAAGCACATCCTTGTGCTGGTAGACATAAGGTGTCACTTCAGTCATGTGTTGTAAGACTGTGAAATAGGCTTGAGCATACGCGGCCATATCTGGAGTGATTGCTTTCCTTTCGATAGTTCCGATACCCTTGAGCCTCCCCTCATGACAAGATTGAGGTACACCTATCGGTTGAATCTAAGCTATACAATCGACACAAAACTCAATGACAATTCGTTTGCATAACCTTCGACGATGCTACCCTCCGGCCAAGATCGATTTCGTACATACGACTTAAGAATTCCCATGAACCTCTCAAATGTGTACATGCTACGTAGGAATACGGGCCACACATTTTATCTCCCACACAACGTGAACAATGAGATGGACCATAATATCGAAAACGAAGGAGGAAATACATATCAACATGACATAGAGTCATCACCACCTCGTCCTACAGAGCACCTAGTCCTTCGGGATCGATGATCTTCTGAGCAATTGTGTTAAAGAAATAACATAGCCTCATGATTGTCTCTCGGACTTTGATCGGCAAAATATTTCTAATTATAATAGGAAGCATCTGTGTCATCAGCACATGACAATCATGAGACTTCATGCCATTTAACTTCAAATCTTGCATCGAAATAATTTTCTTCATGTTGCCGGAGTAACCAGATGAAACTTTGACACCATGTAAGCACTGGCACAGTTCTATTTTCTCGGCCTTGGACAGAGTGTACACGCAGGGAAGGTACGTTCTTCCATTATCTGCTTTTGTCGGTGCTAACTCAGCCCGATATTCATATCACCAAGTCAAGCCGTGCGTTGAAGTCGCCCTTTGTTTTATCACGAATGTTCGAAGAGACCAATCAAGTCATCACATATATTCTTTTCTACATGCATGACGTCGATGCAGTGTCGAACATCTAGGTACTCCCAATAAGGTAAGTCCCAAAATATTGATCTCTTCTTCCACATGTTCTTCTCATGATCCCTCAATTTACGTCCCTTTCCGAGGACAACATCTAAATCCTTAACCATATTATAAACCACTTTTCCGCTTAAATGCCTTGAAGCTGAAACATCCTCCTTCTCTGTATCGAATTGTTTCTTCATCTTGCGGTGTGGGTGAGCCCTCCGAAGGAACTGGCGGTGACGAATGTATACGCTTTTATGTGAGTGTTTCAACCACACACTCTCGGTACCATTTAAACAGTGAGTACAAGCTTTGGCACTTTTGTACTGCTCGACAGTTACCAAGGCGGGATAATCATTTATGGTGTAGAACAATAAGGAGCGCAAAGTGAAGTTCTCTTGTTTGTATGCATCCCATACCTGCACCCTTCGCTCCACGCTTTTTAGATCTTCCACCAATGGTGCTAGGTACACATCAATATCATTCCTGTGTTGCTTTGGCCCTTGGATAAGTATCGATAGCAAAATATACTTTCGCTTTATACACAACCAAGGAGGAAGGTTATAGATGTAGAGAGCCACGGGCCAAGTGCTATATCGGCTGCTCATGCTACTGAAAAGATTCATTCCATGTGTACTCAGTCCAAACCTTATATTCCTTGGTTCTGCACCAAAGTCTGCAAAACTCCTATCGATGTTTCTCCACTGGGCAGAATCAGTAAGGTATCTTAGCATTCCATCCTTCTTGCGCTCCTCCGAGTGCCAACGCAGCAGCTTTGCCTCCTTTGGATTTGCAAACAGCCGTTTCAAATGGGGAATTATAGGAAAATACTACGCCACCTTAATAGGAGGTCCTTTCTTCACCTCTGTTCCCTCACCGTCATCTGATTGATTGTTACGTTTGTATCGGGATGCGTTGCACACCAAACATACATGCATGTTTGCATACTCTTTAGGTAGAGGATACAATCGTTCGAACATGCATGTATTCTCTCTACTTCCATTCCCAATGGACAAAGAACCTTCTTGGCTTTCTACGTGGTTTTAGGCAACTCATTTCCCTCCAGAAGCATATCCACTAAAAGACCTAGCAGTGCCGTGAAACTCTTATTGGACCAACCATTGCTTGCCTTCAATTTCAACAATTCAAGCACGGCCGACAACCTCGTGTACTTTGACCTACAGCACGTGAATAAGGTTTCTCCGAGTTCTCCATCAAGCCCTGGAATTTAACATACTCTCTCTCTCATCATAGTTCTCTTCTACATCGCGAAGCATCTGATCCAGATTGTCATCGTGCAACCAATCCGAATCCGAACAAAAATCGACATCATCTGGCGGCATATCATTCACTTTACCGGCGATGTCATCTGGCGGCATATCATTGACTTCACCATGACTGGTCCAACACGTATAACCCTTTTTGAAAATCCTTCGAATAAGTGCGCTTCAATCTGCTATCGGTTCTTAAACATCTTTAAATTCTCACAGACAGTGCATGGACAGTACATATATTCCACCCCTTATTTAACATACCCTCCCGGCAGCCTTTTGTAAAAGGACACGTCATTAATGTACTCTTCACTCACACGGTTCGCGGCATACATCCACTTGGTCCCACGTTATGCATATATATAACAACTTAGTATTAAAAAATTAAATTAATTAATTATTACTACATATATACCACATGCATTGAGGCTTTGCTAGCTTAATTCATATTATAAACACAACAACTATTTCCCAATGATCATGAAGGTATATAACCAACAATTTTGACAAATTTGGCCTCCCACATGACGGGAACTGATCATGTATGGTCAAGTAGATGTAAACCATCTTCAATAACACTCACCAAAACTTAGATCTAAATTGTAATGCAACGAAAAATAAATTTTATTACTAACCATTTCTAGGGCAACCAGGAACGTATGAATCTTTAAAGCTCTATCTCTGCCTCCTCCCACCAAATTAACTGTCCTGAAATTGTCTAGCTTGCCTCCTGAGCGAAATGAAGACAGAGTGCAGCAACGGCTAGATCTAGATCGAAATGAAGACAGATGCGGTTCTGAGCGGCACGATAAATATGTAGTAAGATTATCACAGACAGTTTTGAATAAAAAACATCTTTGAAAATTCCATATTATCATAGATGGCTTTAAATAAAAATCGTCTGTGATATTCCAGTATCACAGACGGTTCATAGGTAAGAACCGACTGTGATACTCATTTTTTTCGACACCATTAACACAGACGGTGTCCAAATTAAAACTATCTGTGATAGTGTCGGTCACAGACGGTTCATAGGTAAGAACCGTCTGTGATACTCATTTTTTTCGACACCATTAACACAGACGGTGTCCAAATTAAAACCATCTGTGATAGTGTCGGTCACAGACGGTTTTGTCAAACCGTTTGTGATTTGGCGTCTACTAATAGTAATTCTGTAGTAGTGGTACTTCCTGCACCTTCGGTCGCCATCGTCCTGGTTATGAGTTATGACCGTATGACACCAAATCAATTCTCCATTTCGATTGAAATTCCCTCAACCGACAAGACGATTCGTGAAAAGCTATGCTTTATCGAAATAGAGTAGAGTTTAAGAGATGATAAAACAACTAAGAATTTTCATCTCGGCCGGTACTACCAACCACCACAGGCTAGTACTACCGCTCCCGTGAATCGACATCTCGAAAAATGCAACCGCAAGTAAATCACGGTACTACCGCCTATTGTCTAAGCATCATGGTACTACCAGTCAGCGGTATGACCACTGCAGTCATACCGGTTTGCTTGAAAATTCCTAAATTCGATCCAGACAAAATGTAATCTTTGCAAAATCAAATACCCCCTTCACAAAACCTGCAATAGTTCATTACAACACTATTCGGACCTTCTAACATGGCCCTTCAATCCCCCGTTCTTGAACCCATGGGTAATTCTTCAGTAATGCAAATAAGATGTGGTTTTAGAATAAAAGAGGGAGTTTTGCAAAGAGATGCTCAAGAGTTTTGCAAAGAGATGCTCAAAATGGTCACATGAGGAATGCAAAGACTAAAAATGACCATATGAGTTAGAAATATAGTGAAGCTACTAGAATTGGTAAGTTTTTAATAAAAATCTTCAAATCCACCAAATAAATAGGGAAATCCCACCTAAGTCCAAATGAAAGAATAATTGTTCTATTTGACCTTGGTCATGATGAGAAAAGATTAAACGATCAAGAGAATCACAGTAAGACACAAAAGCTCTAACTTAGCAAGAATTTGCACGAAAACTCCAAATCATCCTCTATATATGCATTTTTACAAAACTTTCTCCGCCTTTGACATTGGAGACATCAAGCTGCATGGAAGAAGATAGAGCATGAATGAAATGAAGTGACTATATTTTATTTCATTTTTTGCTTAAAGAGCCACGAAAAGTATCCAAAGTGATTCCATAAATATTGTACCGAGCCATATTTTGTGCAAAAGCTGTCTAGATCGTGGCAAACCATATATAACAAAGCTAAAGCCAAATGAGCAATAATACGAAATTAAATGGATTTTTAGCATGTCTAGTTGCTCAAGATCGTAGTTTAGCCAAAAGTATCCAAAAATAAGCCAAGACATGTCAATAAGAATGAGCTACTCCTTAGTGCATAAGCTATACCCGACCCAAGCTACAAAAGACTAGGAGAAATAAACTCATAGTTCAATAAAGAACCAGCATAGCTCGATCTAAAGCTCAATTCAGATTCAAGACTCAACTTACCCTATTTAACATGACATGAATCATAAGAGGATCACTAGAGCAAAAAACTAGTCAAAAGATCCCATAAGACATGATTTTAGTTCAAGCTTCTCATATTTAAGAAAACTAGCATATCAAATCTAAGCTATACATAAAAGGATATGATAAATCTAGCAAACAAGCAAAACACATGGCAAGTTGTAAAATAATAGATCATGTCACATAAGGATAATATTCAAAGCTCCATGTAGCTAATTTACAATGCAAGTTGCTGAAATTAAATATATATTATGACGCAATTGACACAAAAGAGTTAAAGTCCCCCTCAAAATAGGCCAAATGGGCTAATAACCCCCAACGCTCCCCACAAAGAAGCAAAACAGGAAGAATCAAAAGCCTTAGTGAAAATGTCTGCAACATGGTGCTCTGACTTAATAAAGTGAAGCACAACATCATCCTTCTCTACATGGTTTACATGGTTTCTACAGAAATGATATCTAATGTCAATGTGCTTGGTCTTGAGTGTTGCATCGATTTTGACAATACATATGGTGCTAGTATTGTTATAGAAGAGAAGAACACTATTTAAGACCAATCCATAGTCTCGCAGAGTAGATAAGATATTGAGAACTTGAGAGCAACTACTAGCAGCAGCAACATTCTTTGCCTAAGCAATGGACCGTGCAATAGAGTACCGCTTCCTAGATGACCAAGGGATAAGAGATGTGCCTAAAAAATGGCAAGTGATAGAGGTACTCTTCCTATCTATTCTACATCCCGCAAAATTAGTAACAAAAAGCCCAGAGAGAGAGTGTAATCGTAAGAATACCACGGTCCAAAGTCAAGTGTGCTGAAGGTACCAAGATGTGTTGCATCGATTGACGATGTGAGGCATGCGAGAAGCCTAAAATCGAGCTTACTGACACACAGTAAATTGTAGGTCCGATCTTGACACCATGGGGTAGAGGATGGAGCTGATCATGCTGCAATACTCCTTTTGATATATGGGCTCTCCATCCTCATTAAAATCTAGCACAGTGGCAATTGAGTTAACATTGACTTGTTGCTTCCCATATCAAGCGACCAAGAAATTCCTTTGTGTACTTGCTTTTGAATAAAGATCCTTCTTTCGGTTGCTTGACTTTAGGACCGAGGAAAAGGTCATCTCGCCCATCATACTCATTTCAATTATCTAGTCATAGAATCAAAATTTATGTTCTAAAGCATAAGAAGAACACCAAATATATTGTCATCCATATAAATCGAACAAGTAAGAGTCAGTACCATGCCTGAGAGTGAACAAGTTTTATCTGCCATTCCTATTTTGAAATCATTCTTAAGAAGAAAACTCTTAAACCTAGCTCTAGGGGTTTGCTTCAATCCATATAAGGCTTTGGACAGCTTACACACATGGTTTGTGAACTTGGAATTTTTAAAACCAGCTGGCTGCTTAACATAGACATCTTCTTCTATAAAATCATTTAGAAAAAGCACTCTTAACATTCATTTAAAAAAGCGTAAAGCCCTTAGATGCTGCGAATACTAGCAATATGCGAATGGTTTCTAATCTAGCTATAGGAGCAAAGGTCTCTTCAAAGTCTAAGCACTCTACTTGGAAAAATCTTAAGCTACAAGCCTAGCATTTTGCGAACTACCAATCCATCCTCACTTTGCTTATTTTGAAAACCCATTTTTTCCAATTACATTATGATTAGGAGGAGTTTCAACTAAAGTCCGACTTGGTTTCTTTCAAAGTTTTGAAGCTCTTCATGCATGGCATTGACCCAAGAGGAATCTGTAAAGCATGGGTGACATCTCGGAGTTCAAAAGGTACAACAAAAGTAGAATGTGCATGATAATCTATAGAGATAAATCTGGAGCGAGTAACTCACTCATGGAGATCCCCATCATTTGCTCCTGATGGTGTCGCCGTTGAATATGAAGAGGAGATTCTAGTACAGACGTGGCCTCTACCTCATGGGCTATGGAGGTAGGAGCAGAGCCACTGCAAATCACTGGTGAAGGTTGGAGGAGGCTACTGTTAAAACTAGAGGAGTGAAAGCAAGATCTCCAACTAACTCGGGTGTGACTAGAGGAGACATTGATTCTCATCTTCTAAGTTAGGGTCATCATCAACGAAGATGTTATCCTGATCACTGTGTACCGGTATATCTACACTGTTAGGTCTAGTACCAGGACTAGCCTCATCAAAAGGGACTTCACAAGTCACAATGATTTTGATAATATCCAAATTAAATGCATAAAAGCAATCCTAATGGCTCTCAAGTCTCCTAGGAGGTCAACTACTAATCTAAGGACCAACTATCTAAAGTAGCCAAAGGCCTCATCTTTAGAAACAAGAAAATACACCCCAAGAATACCTAGAGAAGTCATCTCACAGCTTAGCTGAGCCGTTCTGTTTCACAAATTTAAAATTTACATCTTCTAGAGTCTTTTATCTTCGTATGTTGAGCTTGTTTCTTCACTCACTAGTGGTGTTGATTCACTCCTTAGTTTATGTATATCCCCAATTTTGAAGTGTTGAAAAATGAGGAAAATTTAAATTTTTTTCAATTTCCAGTATTATTTAAAATTTTTAGCATTTTCGAGATTCTTGATTTGGATTTTTGCTAAATAAATTTAATAACGAAAACAAAATCTTGGATCAAGAGGAAAAATATTTGGAAATTGTTTCAACAAAGTTTAACTTATAAACTCAAATCGAGAATTTCCCTTTCAAAAATCAAATTTTGAATTTCAGTTTTTGCCGGCCAATTCTTTTCCCTTTCGTCCTCGTTCTTTCTCTCTTCCAGCTGGGCCCCACCCCTTTCCTTCTCCCCCTTTCTTTATTTCTCTTCGTATCCCTGCTTTGGCCGCTTGACCTGCACGCTGCCCCCACTACCGCACCATCCTCTTATGCCACCCGCCCGGCTCCCACAGCCGCCCACCCAACCATTGCGTGCACCGCCTGCACACCACCCGCCGCCTCACCCCTGTGGAGGCATAGCGCCAGCCTCATCCTCGCCGATTTAATTACATGTGCCCTCATTGCTCCTCCCTTTCCAATTGTTTCCTACCGTGCCCGCACCGACCTCATCGACGCCTCTCTGCTGCGTTGCTTCCTCCTCGGCCAACCTCCTCCACGGAGCTCCTCCAACCACCGCCTGGGGCCCTTCGCCTGCACCCTCCATGGTGGCCTTGCCGCCGCCACCGGTCCCCATCGCCGCCCCGGCTTGGCCTCCTTCCGCCCGCCAACCACCTCAAGATGTTCCTTGACACTCCATCATGCTTGTGCTCACCTCCTCCTACTCTCCCTTTCTCCGCCGCCCCCATGGCCTCCCCATACCGGTAGCTTCTCGCCACCGCCGACCACCCTTGGCTTCATCCCGCCATGGCACCACCTCTCTTGGCTTCCTCCCGGCAAAGAAGCTCTATTTTGCCGATCACCGCCATCCCACAAACCGCCTATAACTAGCAACGCCGCCGCCACCTAGTGCCACCGACCCCCTACTTTGGTTATTTGCTCCAACCGAACTCCCCGCTCTCTATTTCCTTCTTTGGCCACCTCTCGCATGGCGGTGGGCCCAAATGTTATTTTTGTCCCACATGTCAAAGTTATTTTCTTTTATTTTTCCAATTTGGTGATAATTCTTGAAAGTCAAATTAATTAGTTAGAAAGCAAATAAAATTTAGTGAAAAATAATTTAATTATAAATAAAATAAAATTTAATTACGAACCTAAATTAAAGGTTTATGCCAATTTAAAATAATAAAATTTAATCTTGATTAGTTTCATGTCTATCAAGAAATTAGCAAGATAATGAGAATAATTAATGTAAGAATTTAAATTTGCATGTTAACATAAAATGGAATTTGAAGCTTTTCAAAGATAATTTTGATGCTCTCAATTCTCCTCTAGAAACTCAAATATTAATCATGGATCCTATCATACCTCTATCCCCAGATCTAATTTTATCAATGTAAGTTAAAGATAATTGGTGTAACAAAATTTTGCCACATGAAATAACACATAATGTTTGCATATCTCAAAATGATGTGGCCTCTTTTTCAAGTAATGATTAAATAATTAAGGTGAAGCTTTTAAAATTTAAATCTCCAATATTTGTCTATAAAATGCTGAGATATAAATTAAAGATTTCCATATTTAGGATTAAGAAATTTTTAAACCTAATTAGGTAGTCATTAATCTTTATCTCAGATGCAATCACTAATCAAATCACTCCCAAAAATAATTGTGTGCCACTAATATGTATCTCAAATCTAGATTTGAAGAAGTGACAAGTACGAGCAGGATCAAGATTTGGATAAAGACAAGTATTTTGGGATGACTAAGTTTATACTTCTTAAAACCCTAAAACTTGTTGTTACCAGATCTGGGTGAATGGTAAGAGATGTTGGTGCGGATGTAACATGATAAATTGTGGTTTGTAGTAGCACCGCCCAGATGATTAAGGACTTAATCTTTAGATGACCTCCCAATGTAAAACAATGCAACCATAAGTCTATAATAGTGTCGACCTGACTAAATAATATGTATTCACCGGTGAAAGCTGCACCATTGGAGTGACCCACGAGTTGTATCGCTAGTTTTAAGCCATTGTGGATATAGGTCGTGTTGCTGGCGTAAGCCGTGATGTGGCGCAAGACAGGATCTGAGTGTGGCGAACATAGCCACTGTAATAACCCCGTTGTTATTTTCAAATTTCAGTAATAAAAAAATTTATTAATAATTAAAATTAATTCAATTTAAAATAAAAATAAGTGTTCTTTAGTTGCTCGAATTTGAAAGTTTGTGTTTGCCTGCTTTTAGCCTTTTCAAAAGGTTTTCGTTAAAAGTAATTTTACTAAAAACATAAAACCTTTGTCAAACAAAAAGGTATTGATAAATTTTTGTAAAGAAACTATTTCAAATTAAGTATTTGAAAGCATTTGGCTTTTATTTGGAGTTAACTGGATTTTGTTTCAAAGGCTAAAAGCAAGAAAATATATTTTAAATATTTCCTTAAAGCTAAAAAGATTTTATTTACCCTTTTCCAAGCTTCCCAAAAGTTTATATTAGTTTCTGAGATTCTCTGAGATCTCAAAATCAGCTTTTAAAGCCAAAGGGTATTTTTGTAAAAATTAAAAGAGCAATTTGAGTTGAAAATATTTTATAAAGTCTAAAAATATTTTATAGAATTTTGAGAATTTTCTGAAATTAAAAATCAATTTTAGAAGTTAAAAAGATATTCTATATATTTTAAAAAAAGGCCAAAATGAAGTAAAAATATTTTTCATAAGTATAAAATGTCTCCAGGAAGTTTCTATAAATGTTCTGGAATTTTTAAATATTATTTGCTATTTTTAAAGTGTTTAAGAAACCTTCTCCTATTTTCTGAAAATAAAATCTGATTTTAAAACCCGGATTAATCCCGTGGTGACAAGTGTCGCACCAGGATTAAATCTTACCCCTTCACTCATTCAATCTCAACCCCTCACCTTCACTTAAATTGAATGGCCAAGATTTTGCCACATCTTTCAATCCAAGCCATCCATGTTTTTCACTCTCTCTTTTTCTCTCTCTTACATGTGGGGCCCACTTGTCATCCCTAACCTCACCATCTTCTTCAAAAATCTCACACTCTCTCTCCTCCAAAATGACCGAACGGCATGGTCACCGCCGCACCTCCTCCTCCCGCCGCCGCACGCCGCCGCCTCCTCCTCACCCGCCACCTCACGGCCGCCCGGATCCTCGCCGCTAACGCGCTAAACGCGCGCCGCCAAGATTCAATTTGTCGCCGAGCTCGGCCGACGATTTAAAATTTCAAACTTGTCGCCTCGGCTCCCTCTCCACCTCGGCCACCTCCCGGACATTAATGGCGCCCGCATGCTCACATCGCCCAAACCGGTTTCTTCCGTGCTTTCTCCCATGAGCTCAACCGCCGCTCCTCCCTATAAAAGCTCCTCCCAAGCCTCCTTGGCACCGCAACACTCGCCTCCTCTTCCCCACCTCCCTCCTCTCCCCCGCCGCCGGAGAGCCGCCGCGGAGCCTTCCGCCGCCTTCTTTCCGCCGCCACCACCTCCGGCCACCGTTCGCCTCGCCACGGCATGCTATGCGATCCCCATCCTCTCCTCTACGTCCTCCACCGCCGCCGCCGCGATGCGAAGCGCCTCCGAAGCGCCGCCACCGTGGAGGCTGCCATGCGGCAATTTGGCCATGTCATCGCCACGTGGCGACACGTGGCACCCAATGGCGCCACGGGCGCCACGTCATCATTTCTTTTCATTTATTTTTATTCTCTGTGATGACGTCATAATCCAGGTTTTCTAATACAAAAATAATTCGAAAATAGATCCTTTTCTTTTCCTCCTTTTTGAACTTCCTAAAGTCCGAAAACGTTCATTTTAGCTCCGATTTGAGCCGTTCAAATTTCTAAATTCTTCTAAAATCCTAAACTATTCAAATATATACTCTTTTTCAATTTTAGAATTTTATTTGAATTTTATTTGAATTTGGTTTGTTTGGATTTTCGCTTAGGTTTCAAATCTCGGAGATCTCTGAGAGTTCGATTTTACGACACGCTCGTCAGCAGAGCAACCAGTGCAAGTTACACCTTTGATCATATTGCTCCCAGTATTTTAAAATTATTTATATTGTTTTAAACTAATATGCATGCTTACTTTTAATCAATGTCTAATTTAAAACCGTTTGAACTGTAGTTATACCCAAATTCCTTTGATACCAAATTTGATATTTCATGCAATTATACCTTGTCAAACATAGTTAAAACCTAGTTAGTACATTAGTATTAACTAGAAATTTCATGAACTTGCTTAGCCATGCGAAGAATATTATGATTTGGGAACTTTTCTCACATAAAATGATACTTCTTTCACATAAAATGATAGACTTTAAAGTCGATTTCGGACTTTGAAAGTCGGAAGTGTTTATAAAATGTTTATAAACAAAATATAAAACTGGTTTAGACTTAGGCAAATGGTAAGAGTGGTGGGTGCTTGTCGGCATGCATTGTCGTTTGGTGACGAAATGTTGATTGCCAGCACGAGGGGTTTGTGGTTGTGCCTAAGTCAAGAAAGGACCGCCTCGTGAGCTACTATTGCAAAGCCCTTTCGTACTACCACAAGTCCGGTATGGGACGGACCTAGCCAACTAATTTGTGAAGTTCCAACTTAATCTCGCTATAGGCTGAATGTGGGCGCGGTGTAGTCCGTGAGAAGTCTCACATGGCACAAGAGGGGGCTCCAGCATGTGGATTCATGCTGTGGTGAAACCTTAGTGGCGGCGTGATTATGTTGGCAATGAATCATTGTAAAGGCTTTGTCATGATCTCCTCGCCGCACACCAAAGGAAGTGTGTTTAACCGGTGGCAATATGGGATGATCACGTCTTGTGGGTAAAGTCGTACAACCTCTCGCAGAGTGTATAACCTATCTCGATAGCCGTGCCCACGGTCATGGGCAAGCTGAGTAAAGTTTTTCACGGATTAGACTTTGATTTTGGAAACGTTTTATGAAAAACTTATGGATGGATGGAATCCATGAGAGATTTTGGAAAACCTTGTGGATGGATGGAATCCATGAGAGTTTTTGGAAAACCGTATGGATGGATGGAATCTGTACGAGTTGGTTTTTGAAAAATTGGTCCGGGTGGGATGCCCGTGGATAGGTTAGTGTTTGGTTGGTGCCTGCACTAACGCTACTTATGTTGATTACAATATTGTTTTACTTATTGTATCAAATTCAGCTTTCACACTTACTTTATGATATTTACTTCAATGCCGTCTTTGATGCAAACTAACCATATATGCCTTCCTTTGATATCCATATGCATGCATCCACTCTACTAAAACTGCTGGTGTAACTTGTGGAGTACGTTTGTACTCATGTGGCTATATCTAACTTTTTTTCAGAGGAAGCCTTCGACGATTTCGGTGAGGATTGCGACTAGATCACGTCTTACAGTCATTCGCCTTGTGGGAAGGCAGGATGGGCTGCTGCTTTGTGTTTTCTTCCGCTGTTATCTTCCGCTGCTATTGTAAACTTTGGCCATCAGGCTTATATTTAGTTAAATAAAATTTGTCATTATGCAAGATAATTGTCTTTGTTCTCGTGTGCACTAAGCTTTCCGGATAGTGCGATTAACACGAGGGTTTCGAGTTGTTGCCCGGTCCCGACAGAGATGGTATCGAGCATTAATGACTCTAGGACGTGACCAAGATAGAGTAGAATGGTTGGACCTTAAGGATTTATTTTAAACTAATAAATTTTGAAAGGATATGCTTATTCTTACCTCTCAATCCTTGCTTGTCTTATGCCTCAATTCTTTCTCATCTTATGTCATTCCAAAGTTTCTAACTCTCCTCTTATTCAAATAATTGTAGATGGACTCTGCACCAAATGATGGATGGAGTTTAGGCCTTCGTCGATTACTTCGCCGTTTGGGTTTCCAACGACGAGTCATCTTCGTACACCAAGTAGACCGACATGGAGATCAGATATTGGGACATCGTTTCACCTTGCTCCTCACCAAGCGAACGAGATATGGAAGTCTCGCGCCCGCTCAAGGGAAATGGATACTCTTCGAGAGAGCCAAGCAAGAAGCCGATCGAAAAGCGCTTCGTCTCTGCCACCTTTTCAATCTTCGCATCGAAGGATCGCGCTTCGTACTTCGTCAGCCTCGAAGGATCACTCCAAGACAACCCTTACCCCTTTAGGATAAGTTGTTAAGCTAGAAAGTAGACGAAGTTATGAGCTGTCAAGTTTCCTCTTTTGTCGGCAGCCGTAACTACTATTATCAATAAAGGATTTTTGCTAAAGATTGGTATTTTTGTTGGATTGTGCAAACAACCCCTTTTCCCTCCTTTGTCTTAAGTCTCCTCTCATCTAAATTCCAACCAGATGGTGAACACAAGAAGGAATGCGATTGTCGGCAACCCCAATGCTAACGCCAAGGTATGAAATCGGCCTGCCCAATCCTCCGCCTCCGCCAGAAGTCGGACCTGATTGGGCTCAATTGATGGCAAATCAAACTCAGCTGATTCAGCTCCTAGCTCAAGCCATCAACAACCCATTTCAAGAATTGCATCACCACCACCAAGCTCCCGCAAGCATTGTCGAATTTCTAAGAATAAGGCCTCCGACCTTCTCAAGCAGTACAGAACCAATGGACGCAGATGATTGGCTCCGCGCCATTGAGAAGAAGCTGGACATCCTGCAGTGCAGCGACCGTGAAAGAGTCTTGTTTGCCACTCATCAATTGAATGGACCAGCATCAGAATGGTGGGATACTCTAACCGACTCTCACGCCAACCCTCAAGCTATTACCTGGAATGAGTTCGTGCGAGATTTCCGGAAAGCTCACATCCCTACAGGTACCAAGATCTTGAAGAAGAAAGAGTTCGAGCCTCACACAAGGGAGCCGCATGGTGAATGAATACTTGCAAAAGTTTAATCAGCTATCTCGCTATGCACTAGAAGACGTAGCCAATGATGAAGACAAGCAAGAAAGATTTTTGGAAGGTTTGAACGACAATATCTCCGTACAATTGATATCCAGTGACTATGCAGATTTTCATCAGCTAGTCAGCAAGGCCATTCGCCAAGAAAGCAAGAATGTGGAAATCGAAAATCGAAAGAGAAGAATGTCTACTCAGCACATGCACTCTGGAAGCTCTTTCAAAGTTAGAAGAACCCTGCCGCAGGTCAACAGATTCCAATCGTCACCAGTAGCAGAAGAGCTAGTACCAGCAAACGCCTCCACCAACAATGAAGATAACAAAACTCTGATGATTGGCTTTCCACCAAAGGACTGTAACCTCGCAATAGGAGTAACATGTTTCAACCGCCATGAAACAGACACTACGCCAACAATCGTCTCAAGAAGCAAAGAAAAGGAAGAATGGTACATCAGAACCTCGATCGCCAACACCCTCCGAACAAAGAAGAAGAGTACCACAAAAGGACGCTCAATCGATATCCGCTCAAGCCAATCGAGTAAGATCCACACCTATTTCTTTGCTAGCCCGTGCGAATCTCGGGGACGAGATTCTTTTAAGGGGGGTAGTTTGTAACAACCCCGTTGTTATTTTCAAATTTCAGTAATAAAAAAATTTATTAATAATTAAAATTAATTCAATTTAAAATAAAATAAGTGTTCTTTAGTTGCCTGAATTTGAAAGTTTGTGTTTGCCTGTTTTTAGCCTTTTCAAAAAGGTTTTCGTTAAAAGTAATTTTACTAAAAACATAAAACCTTTGTCAAACAAAAAGGTATTGATAAATTTTTGTAAAGAAACTATTTCAAATTAAGTATTTGAAAGCATTTGGCTTTTATTTGGAGTTAACTGGATTTTGTTTCAAAGGCTAAAAGCAAGAAAATATATTTTAAATATTTCCTTAAAGCTAAAAGATTTTATTTACCCTTTCCAAGCTTCCCAAAAGTTTATATTAGTTTCGAGATTCTCTCGAGATCTCAAAATCAGCTTTTAAAGCCAAAGGGTATTTTGTAAAATTAAAAGAGCAATTTGAGTTGAAAATATTTTTATAAAGTCTAAAAATATTTTATAGAATTTTTGAGAATTTTCTGAAATTAAAAATCAATTTTAGAAGTTAAAAAGATATTCTATATATTTTAAAAAAAGGCCAAAATGAAGTAAAATATTTTCATAAGTATAAAATGTCTCCGTGAAGTTTCTATAAATGTTCGGAATTTTAAATATTATTTGCTATTTTAAAGTGTTTAAGAAACCTTCTCCTATTTTCTTGAAAATAAAATCTGATTTTAAAACCCGGATTAATCCTGGTGACAAGTGTCGCACCAGATTAAATCTTACCCTTCACTCATTCAATCTCAACCCTCACCTTCACTTAAATTGAATGGCCAAGATTTTGCCACATCTTTCAATCCAAGCCATCCATGTTTTTCACTCTCTTTTTCTCTCTCTTACATGTGGGGCCCACTTGTCATCCCTAACCTCACCATCTTCTTCAAAAATCTCACACTCTCTCTCTCCTCCAAAATGACCGAACGGCATGGTCACCGCCACCACCTCCTCCGCCCCAGGCCTCGCGACGCCGCCTCACCTCCTCACCCGCCACCCCACGGCCGCCCGGGATCCTCGCCGCTAACGCTACTAAACCCGCCGCCGCCAAGATTCAATTTGTCACCGAGCTCCGCCGACGATTTAAAATTTCAAACTTGTCGCCCGGCCCTCTCCACCTCGGCCACCTCCCCGACATTAATGGCGCCCGCATGCTCACATCGCCCAAACCGTTTGCTTCCGTGAACTCCATGAGCTCAACCTCCTCCTCCCTATAAAAGCTCCTCCAAGCCGCCTCGGCACCGCAACACTTCGCCTCCCTCTTCCCCACCTCCCTCCTCTCCCCGCCGCCGGAGAGCCGCCAGAGCCTTGCCGCCGCTTCTTTCGCCGCCGCCACCACCTCCGGCCACCGCCTCGCCACGGCACCGCTGCGATCCCCATCCTCTCCTCTACCCTCCTCCCCCGCCGCCGCCGCCGCGAGCAAGCGCTCTCGGCGCGCCGCCACCGTGGCATGCCATGCGGCCAATTTGCCATGTCATCGCCATCGCGTGGCGACACGTCGCGACCCAATGGCGCCACGGGCGCCACGTCATCATTTCTTTTCATTTATTTTTATTCTCTGTGATGACGTCATAATCCAGGTTTTCTAATACAAAAATAATTCGGAAAATAGATCCTTTTCTTTTTCCTCCTTTTTGAACTTCCTAAAGTCCGAAAACGTTCATTTTAGCTCCGATTTGAGCCGTTCAAATTTCTAAATTCTTCTAAAATCCTAAACTATTCAAATATATACTTATTTTCAATTTTAGAATTTTATTTGAATTTTATTTGAATTTGGTTTGTTTGGATTTTCGCTTAGGTTTGGCGATCTCGGAGAGTTCGATTTCACGACACGCTCGTCGCAGAGCAACCGTGCAAGTTACACCTTTGATCATATTGATCCCAGTATTTTAAAATTATTTATATTGTTTTAAACTAATATGCATGCTTACTTTTAATCAATGTCTAATTTAAAACTGCTTGAACTGTAGTTATACCCAAATTCCTTTGGATACCAAATTTGATATTTCATGCAATTATACCTTGTCAAACATAGTTAAAACCTAGTTAGTACATTAGTATTAACTAGAAATTTCATGAACTTGCTTAGCCATGCGAAGAATATTATGATTTGGGAACTTTCTCACATAAATGATACTTCTTTCACATAAAATGATAGACTTTAAAGTCGATTTCGGACTTTGAAAGTCGGAAGTGTTTATAAAATGTTTATAAACAAAATATAAAACTGGTTTAGACTTAGGCAAATGGTAAGAGTGGTGGGTGCTTGTCGGCATGCATTGTCGCTTGGTGACGAAATGTTGATTGCCAGCACGAGGGTTTGTGGTTGTGCCTAAGTCAAGAAAGGACCCGGTCCGTGAGCTACTATTGCAAAGCCCTTTCGACTACCACAAGTCCGTATGGGACGGACCTAGCCAACTAATTTGTGAAGTTCCAACTTAATCTCGCTATAGGTGAATGTGGGCGCGTGTAGTCCGTGAGAAGTCTCACATGGCACAAGAGGGGCTCCAAGATGTGGATTCATGCTGTGGTGAAACCTTAGTGGCGGCGTGATTATGTTGGCAATGAATCATTGTAAAGGCTTTGTCATGATCTCCTCGCCGCACACCAAAGGAAGTGTGTTTAACCGGTGGCAATATGGGATGATCACGTCTTGTGGGTAAAGCTGTACAACCTCTGCAGAGTGTATAACCTATCCTGGATAGCCGTGCCCACGGTCATGGGCAAGCTGAGTAAAGTTTTTCACGGATTAGACTTTGATTTTGGAAACGTTTTATGAAAAACTTATGGATGGATGGAATCCATGAGAGATTTTGGAAAACCTTGTGGATGGATGGAATCCATGAGAGTTTTGGAAACCGTATGGATGGATGGAATCAGACGAGTTGGTTTTTGAAAAATTGGTCCCGTGGGATGCCCGTGGATAGGTTAGTGTTTGGTTGGTGCCTGCACTAACGCTACTTATGTTGATTACAATATTGTTTTACTTATTGTATCAAATTCAGCTTTCACACTTACTTTATGATATTTACTTCAATGCCGTCTTTGATGCAAACTAACCATATATGCCTTCCTTTGATATCCATATGCATGCATCCACTCTACTAAAACTGCTGGTGTAACTTGTGGAGTACGTTTGTACTCATGTGGCTATATCTAACTTTTTTCGTGAGGAAGCCTTCGACGATTTCGTGAGGATTGCGACTAGATCACGCCTTCTATCATTCGCCTTGTGGGAAGCGGGATGATGGGTCGCTTTGTGTTTTCTTCACTGTTATCTTCCGCTGCTATTGTAAACTTTGGCCATCAGGCTTATATTTAGTTAAATAAAATTTGTCATTATGCAAGATAATTGTCTTTGTTCTGCTGTGTGCACTAAGCTTTCCTGGGATAGTGCGATTAACACAGAGGGTTTCGGAGTTGTTGCTCCGGGTCCCGACAGCCACCCTCAGATGAAACCTTAGCAAGTGTAGCTTACATTGAGGGATGCGTTGTAAAAACCTTATGATGATCTCCTTGATTCACATGTCTATAGAAATGTGTGAAATATAGCAAGCTAATTGTAATACCCTCAATGTCGTTACGGCAGAAGTTTTAAACAATCATGAGTCGCCGGTTTTTGTAAATCATGGAAGGGAAAATATGAATTATAGAACATTGTAAAATGAATTAAATAAATTAAATAAATTAAAACAATTAATTTGGATGTTTTGGGCTGTACGGAGGGGAGGGCCACCGCTTTGGGCCAGCCAGCCCAAATGGGGCCCGCACTTCTCCCAAATCCTAACACCCTTTATAAAAACCTCCTTGGCCCTCCACCCTCCCCCACCCCTAGGCTGCCCCACACCCTCCTTACGCCTCCCCTTCCCATATTGCTGCCATTGATGCCCCATTGCTGCCCTTGGAAAAGGAGAAGGAGAAGGAGAAGGAGAAGGAGGAGAAGGAAGGAGAAGGAAGGAGAAGAAGAAGAGGAGGAAAAAAGTGGGGAAATTCTTCAGGTAGGTAATTTTCTCCCATCCCAAATCCTCTATTTTATGGATTAATTAAGGTTCTTAGCACATAATTTGATGGTAGATATTAGATCAATTGCCCGATTAGAGTTTAGTCGCGGGCTGATTTTAGATCGATTTGCGCAGCGTGGCTTGTCGCGCAGTTTTGATCTAGCAAACGAATTTTCCTGCGGGTCTTCCCAAAAGGAAAGTTGTAGAGTACATCCAGATGTATCTTCTGTATGTTCTTCAAATTTTTCTACCGTGGGATCTGGGAGATACGGAGTCGACAATACCGCTGTCCGGCAGGCGGACAGATTGGTACAGTCCGGTGGTAATCCAGAGTTTAAAAATAGCAAACGAATTATCTGGCCTTGGCTGTAGTTTAGAAAGTTGTAGATAATTTAGAGATATAGCTTCTATACAAATGTGATAATTTTTAGACCTCTGTACTGTTGTGGGCACGCATTTGAACGCGGCTGCCCAATCTGCCAGAGCAGAGTTCTTCCTCTGTTTTGGGCATTAAATTACTCCTAGCTGCGATTAAAATAAAAATAGGTGTTCTCATAAAAATTGTAGGTTTTTAAGTCATGAATCCAGAGAGGTATCATTTGCTGTTTTTCGATCTATATTTTAAAGATACAAATTAGGAAGCAGCTGCTGCAGAGATGAAATTATTGAATTGTGGAGCGGAGAAGAGTTTACGCGGGTTCGGGTCTCTAGCGATGTTTTATATATTTTTGTCATGTTTGTATGCTATGGTTGAGTGCTGAGAGTTGTCTTATGGACAGGTGGTCTTGTCCCTGAGCGCTCTTGATTTTTGTTGTGCTTCGCTTCGTCGGATTGAGGCAAGTAAACGTAGCGGTGGTTGCTACCGTTTAACCTGTTGTTCTTACTACTTTCAGTTTACATTATTATCGTAATTTGATACAATTTCCATGATTGCATGGTATTTTAATTGTGTAATTCTTGCTTAATGTTATAATGTTGATCATGAAATTAGCATGTGGTGGATGTGAGTATGTTGAGAGCGTGATAATGCTCCTGCGGATGAATTAATGTGATTAATGAATTTTCATACCATTCAATCATTCATGTCATATCATGTCCTTTGTGTATGTGGATGTCGCCGCTTATAGCCGCGATCGATCGGTATCTGTCGTCATATATTGCCGTAATACGACGCACCTCTTCGCTCATGGAAGCATCGATATTGTCAAATACGATGCATTGCACTTCCCGCCTCGGCAAGATTAATGTGGAGTATAGCATTCATATGCATTCATATGCATTGCATTGTGGAATGATCATTTGCATACATATGCAATATAATGTGGTGAAGTTATGTTGTGGAATATACAACTTCATAGTTGTAATGTGGAATTAGCTCTTGTGAGCTATGGACGGAATGAAGGTTGTGGTTGTGATCTTGGAATGTGGTTCGTCCCTTGTGTGATTGTGATGGTGACACGAAACTCGTTTCTTTTGCTTTAATTGTTTATAGTAATTGTGGATATGAGAAGTATTATAGTATTGAAGTAAGACATACATATGTTTTATTGCCTTTGGTAGTGGTAGTGGTTGATGATTTAAAGTAGTCAATCATGAATTAATTTGTTAATGTTTTACCGTCATTGATAGTGAATTGAGGTCAAGAATATATGTGTTGTTAATTGTGGAAGATTAAATGTTGTTGATTAATCTAGTGTGGTTTGTGGAGGAATAAATGTTTCTTTTACATTTAATACGGGATAAAAATGATTGTATTCATATGCTAATTAAATCTGAAATTTAAGAGGTATGATTCAAGAAAGTTTATGGTGGTTTAATATTTATGAACATAAACTGTAATTGTGGATGTATGGAATTATAATGATGATGTTTAAATTGCTTGTAGTTTGAATAACTTGTTAAACAGTTTGTTTGTCGAGATTTTTATCTCACTCTTGCTTCCCTCCTACTGTGTGGACTTTGAGCATGCATTGGGAAGGGTAGAGCGGCACCATACATGATGCACTTGTATTATAATCTAAATGCGGAAATAAAGTTGAGAGAAATCTAGTCTTTGTTTAGCTATCTTATTGACAAATATTTCTTCTTAGCAATATTAAATTTGTGTATCGTTCCTATATATATTTTGTTATAGTTGATTATGATTATTGAATTGTTATTATTCTGTTTTTCTTAGTTGTTTACGCTTCCGCTTATACTATCTTGCGTAGTATTGTTGCTAGTTTTAGTTTATTTTATAAATTGGCTAGTTGTAGAGTAGTTTTAGTAGCATCCTGTGGCATTGTGGGTCCTGGGTGTTACACTAATTATCTCTTGTGGGTAATGCCGACCTCGGTTAACAAACACAGATCCTCTGTGATTCCACCGCACTATTCTCTGGATCAATAGATAGTGCTCACAGATACATTACTGTATATCAAAAACACATCATGCGGAAGCAAAATTAATATAGTAATACTTGCTCATGGGCCGATTAGGCCGAAAACAATAAAATGTAGCAGCGAAAACTTCACACAGGTGGGACCCGCAGGACTTGTCCACAGGCAGCCAACTGGGGTTCGCGACCTAGTCCATGGCCACTTCGTCTTTCAGCTCTGTCGACCCCTTTTAAGCATCGTAGGGCTTGACTTCCTTTTTTGTTTGACTGAGTAATGGTAGTTAAGCAAGAGTGAGTATGATAGTACTCAGCAAGCCAACACACAGGGAGCAATAATAATAGATGCAAAGCTGTCAAGGGAGGCTTGAGGTTCTTTTAGTTGCTAAAAGCATTGTTTTGGAATTACAATGAGTAAGGAAAACTCCTGAGACTTAGCAATTTTAACTAAAACAAATTTTATAAAATTGATTGTGAGAATGCGATAATATTAGTAGTGTAGGTTACATCCACCTTTTACAGTGCATGGCTACCCATACTAATGCTAGTTTTCACCACTCGAGTACTTCCCTCCAGGAAAAATTCAAAGTCAGAGTACATCCCTCTGACAGGTTTTCATCCCACCCACAATTTGTTTTTTGAAATAGAACTAACTCGAGGAAGTTCCCATGTCCGCCCATAACCGTGGGCATGAATATTCGAATAGTTTACACTCTGTAGAGTCTGTACACTTTACCCACAAGAGACAATCAACCCGATGGGCCTGCGCGATTCCTTAGTCACGTAGATTGAGAGATCGTCACGAGGCCTTTACAATACCTCGCCTATCACCCTCCTACCCTTATGGGCTTATCCTCATCAAGGGTCCCATAAGTTGTGCGGAAAGTTTCACACAATGTCTAGCGCAGCTGGACTTCTGTCTCCACAATGTCTAGCACAGCTGGTGAACCTCACCGATAAGCGGTGTCCCGATCAGGTTGGACTTGACAAGATTAGCATGTCATTTCATATGACTTACAGCTAGTAAAGTTATCATTAATATCTTGGTGACAAGGACCAAGTGATTCAAGTGTTAAGGAATGGCATATTAAATTTAATACAACATCAAGTGAGCATGTAGCTACCTTAAGTTTTGGACATATATTTGCATAATAAATTAGGCATGCAAGTTGATAGTTTAAAGGAACATAATTTTGCACAAAATGTAGGATCAATATGATCAAAGAGATGACTTGCTTTGCTTGGTGTACCATGGCCTTGATCCAACTCAAAGCCTGATCAGTCAGTGATCTTAATTTATTGGTCCTCACTTTTACCCAAATCCTGATCCTATTTGAATTTGTCGCCTCGTTGATTCTTTAGATTCTAATACGCAGCAAAGAAAAGAAAGACCAAATAAATCCAAATACTTAAAATGCCCAAATTGAATTATACATTTATTTCGATTTGAGAATAAAAAGATGATTTGAATTAGTGCGTCGTAAACACAGCGGTAGCTGGATTTGAGCAAGAGAATGAGTTGGTTCAGTAGCACAACCGTGAGGGAAAATTTTAGGATAAGAAGGGATCGGAGGTGAAGAAGTATCTACAGGAATTATCCGCTTTGGAAAAAGAAGGTGGCCAAACATAGTCGATTGGGGAAAGGCGAGGCTTAAGCTTTTATTTGATGATTTTCTTTCTATTGATTCGATTTAGCAAGGAAGTTCCATGAGTCGCGGGACTTATGGATGATAAAAGAGGTTATCGAAGATAATAAAGAGGAACAGAACTTTGCGATTTTAGGATGGAACTTTGATATTTCATGAGGCAATACCTATCTGAAATTGCGACTGCCAAATTAACAAATCATTATTAACAACTTAATTAAAGTATGGAGTTAATCATTTAACCATCTGTTATTATGGACAAGGTTGATTATTTTATTGATTAACCCATCAATTATTAACGGTATGCTTTTTACTGGATGGGTGAGTTATGAATTAACAAGGATCATCTTGATAAAGCTATTTCTTTTATTATTACTTATTCTCGACCATTAGATTTAAATCCTGAGATAATGATTGGAGATTTCGACGGAAGACAATGATTAATGATTGCTCTTTCTTATTCAAGAAGTCTTAATCGCAAGTATATATTATTTTAATATTAGCATTTTAAGATAAATATTGATGTCTTTACTACAAATATTTTTAAGCACTTTTGAAAACATAGTTGTCCCGATTTTAGCGATAAGTAAACCACAGCTTGATATTTTAGGTGGCGTGCAAATGACTTTTGAGAAATAAACGATAAGGTGGTAGTTTCAAATTCTCACTATTGAAATGTTATATTTGATGATACATTTATTAGTTATCTTTGTTGTCATTTTCTTAGTTGTCATGGATTTAGACGAGATGAAATGGTATAATTCTTAAGCTCATAATTAAAATCTTTTAGCCAAAAGGGTTAAAAGCTTTGTAACCTTTTCTAGTTGGGCCCACTGTCATACACATACAGAGAGGAGGAGCCGCTCGTCGGCTGAAATAGGGCAAAGCATGTAATCAGAGGAAACAGGGAAGGCGAGGTGGCTACCGAACTGCAAGGGCGTCGCTGGCGAGGAGCGGCCAGGGAGGAGGCGGCGACTTGCAAAACGGAACTCCGCGGAGGAGAGGATGGCCCCAAGGGTGACAGCTCGGACGGAAGACACTGTGATGGGCCAACGGCGGTGGGGAGCGACCGGGTAAGGGAGGCCGATCGGGGCGCCGGTGGCCGAAGAGAGGGCTGAGCAAACTACCACTACTATTTGTTCGGTGGGAGCGACGCGGGCTGGGCGGTGGCGCTGTGAATAGAGTGCGGAGGAAGAAGAAACAGGGAAGAAGAGGAAGACGGCGCCGGTCGGACCGGAAAAAAAAGAAAACTGCTCGGAGAGAAAAAAAAGAAGCGGGCCGAGGGAAGCGGCACGGTGTCATTTGAGGGATTCGAAGCCATAGAGAGGTTGTTAAATAACTACAAAGTCGTGATTGTATGACTTTATTAAGTGCAGTTTGCTTTGGTACGGTCGCTAAAATTGAACTTTGATGTTAATCTATACAGGGGAAATGGTCTTCTAACTGTATAGATATTCTCTGTTCGCTACGCTAATGATTAGCCGAAAGAGGCTAAAGCGCGTCGGAACTCGGAAGCCTGCGACGGCTAGCTACAGGACTGGGAGTTTACCACTACTATTTGTTAATGAGTTCCACCTGGAGGGATTGCATCTTCTCTTCGTCGATCGATATGGATATATAGACATACATGCGACTTGTTCAAGCATAACAACAAAAACAGTTGTGTATCTTATTCTGCTCTAGCCGTCCCAAATGCGCAGCAGGCTGCCCAGATTTACACACGCCATGCATGACACCATATTACAAGACAGCTCGTTCCTTCCCAATAACCATTTATATGCATTAATTAATTCCCATATTGGCAAGACCATGTGGTTTCTAATCTTCCCTATAAATACCAACCACCTTGATGCTTAGTGATCACACAACAACATAGCAAGTCAATTCGATCTCCCACATCTTAGTAGTTCTTCGGCATTCCGTTACATATTTCTGCACTACTGCTCGCTAATTGAGTTTGCTTGAGGAGAAACAAAGACAAATGGCGGCCATTCCTGTCTTCCTCCTTGCAGCAGCTCTCTTGGCGTTGTCATGCTCTCGTGGCGCCATCGCCTCCGATCCGAGCCTTCTCCAGGACGTCTGCGTTGCAGACAAGAAGTCTCAAGGTAAAATGCATACAAAAAATTGTACTGCTTGGCATTTACCGTAGCTAATTAAGCAATTAGTCATCTCGGTTATCTTGTATGAACACATCCATGCAGTGCGTGTCAACGGATTTGCCTGCAAAGATGCAAAGGACGTCGTCGCCGAAGACTTCTTCTTCTCCGGCCTTCACATGGCCGGCAACACGACCAACAAGCAGGGTTCTGTCGTGACCGCGGTGAATGTCGCGCACATTGGCGGGCTGAACACCATGGGCATCTCCTCGCTCGCGTCGACTATGCTCCCTACGGCCTCAACCCTCTTCATACTCACCCGCGTGCCACCGAGATCTTGACGGTGCTGGAGGGCTCGCTCTACGTCGGCTTCGTGACCTCAAACCCTGACAACAAGCTGTTCACCAAGGTTCTCAACAAGGGAGACGTGTTCGTGTTCCCTAAGGGCCTTGTCCACTTCCAGTTCAATTATGGGACACGCAATGTTGTAGCACTTGCAGCGTTGAGCAGCCAGAACCCCGGGGTGATCACTGTAGCCAACGCAGTGTTTGGATCGAAGCCATCCATCTCGGATGATATTCTTGCCAAGGCATTTCAGGTGGAGAAGAAAACAATAGACTGGATCCAAGCTCAGTTCTAAGTCTCTGATCCCATGCACATTTGTTTGTCCATCGGTTCGATTATTTTCTATTTTGTCTTAGTTGCATTTCATTCTTTAAATTGTTGCAAGTTGATGTGTTTCGTGTATGTTTCTTTTTTATCAACGGAGCCTTGTGTTGACTGTGTTGTGAAATGTTCCTATCGCTTATTGCAAAAGTAGTATAAATTTCTTCTTGGTTAATGTTCCTTTAATTTGGAATAGTAAATATTTCCTGCTATTGAATTCTTCTCCCTTTTCCCCATGTACTTCCTACACCTTCGGTCGTCACCGTCCTGGTTATGAGTTTTGACCGTATGACACCAAATCAATTCTCCATGTCCGATTGAAATTCACCTCAACTGAAAGATGTATTTGTTGAAAGCAATGCTTTATCGAAATAGAGCAGAGTTTAAGAGATGATAATACAACTAAGAATTTCCAATATATATTTCAGAGCACATATGTATAGTTGTAAAGTGCATGTGAAAATTCTTCACAAGCTCTACTAATTAATGGTATAAATGAATCTACCGGCCGGTGACCGGTGTGGGTCCGGTAGAAAACGAAAATGGACAAACAAGAGAAATTGGTTTTTTTTAATTTTAGTGTCATATTAAAGGAATTCACAACCAGGGCTGAAAGATTAAGCGATGAAAATTGTCGCTCTTTATGTGAAAATGTGAGAACGTGCGGATGTCCTCCCATGTGTTGTGTTGAGTAAAAGACACTTTTGTTTGATTGGATTGGGCGTTTGAAGTTTGTTTTTAAAAGAGCGAAGAGATTCAAGGTTGTTTTCTTTTGGAGTGGATGATCCAGGTCGGTCAAACCTTTTGAGTCTGGTCATTAGTCCAGAGAGTACATGAGTTGAGATTAGTATGGGATGGATGTAGAATCGGTATGACAACAGAGGTAGGATAAATGATGCCTCAAATTTTCCCTTCAATGTTCGCTAATCCTTCCCTCCGACGCTACAAAGTTATGAAGATTTAGGATGAAATGCTAACACAAATCAGCAAATCAAGAAACCAAAAATCCAAAAATTCGAACCCCACTAGTCATATCACTACTGTAAAATTAGCCAAACTTCTACAGCAGAATCAGCTCGTTGAATAGTGAAATCATCACTATTTCAAAACTAAGAATTCATGTAACTTTGATCCGTAGATCACTTAACATGCACATTCTCTGTGATGTCAGGAACATATTCTAATCAACAATTAAGAGAATCGTTGCCAAAGTTTGGACCTTTTTCCGTTCAAAGAAAGGTTGCACCAAAATCGAGAAAAAAACAAAAACAATGAATATGACTTGCTCGTTGGTGCAAGATGGATAAGATGCATCTAAATGTGTTTTCACATGTTACATTAAGCTAGAAAACTCAAGGAATCGAGGCAAAACAAGTAAATCAAGAAATCATTCGACGAGGCCAAATTAAGTAAAACCCAGGCAACTTCAAGAACTTGCCAAACCTAGTATCTAGAAGGATGTGGATTGATTTTTATGGGACATCTCTATCACTTACACGTCTTTGGCACTAAGCAAGAACAAGAAGGGAAGAGAGAAGATCAAAACCAACCAAATCAAGAGTAAATCAACCAAAACAAAAGGGATCCATGAGAGATGAACAAAGTTGTTATATTGATACTTGAGGATGAAGGTTTTACAGCCACTCCACCTGGAGAACAAGAGAGCATACCACAGCACTCGCACTTCTCAGACTCTAACCCTAGAACACTTGGCTTAAATCAGTAAAACTATGATGGTTGGATGGTTAACTAGCTAGTCTTTATCCCAACCCATGAGCGTAGCCCCGATCCTCACTATTGGCCATAGTTGACCCCAACCGTCCCTGCACATCCAAAGATAAAGTAATCGTTTCCAAACACAATTTCTTCACAGCTTGTTCCATGTTAGTCAAAATATTCTTTATGCAACACTAGTGCACTGAGCTAGGTCAACCCGACTGAAATCAAACCAAAACCAAATTCACAAGATTCAAGAATTTTCATCCGGGCGGTACTACCACCCACCACGATCGGTACTACCGCTCCCGTGAATCGACCTCTCGAAAATGCAACCGGCAAGTAAATCACAGTACTACCGCTCTATTATCTGAGCATCATGGTACTACCAGTCAGCGGTATGACCACTGCAGTCATACCAGTTTGCTTAAAAATTCCTGAAATCGATCCAGACAAAATGTAATCTTTGCAAAACCAAATACCCACTCCACAAAACTTGCAATAGTTCATTACAACACTATTCTGGACTGTCAGACCCCAGATTTTACATCCGAAATCCTCTGTGATTTATTGCACTATTCCCTGGATCAGTAGATAGTGCTCACAGATACAGAAAATGAATATTAAATACATATCATGCGGAAACATAAATATTATAGTAAACTTACACATGGGCCGATTAGGCTGAAATCAGAAAATTGCAGCAGCGGAAGAACGAAGCACACAGGGGAACCCTTAGGACTTGCCCACAGGCAGCCAACTGGAGGTTCGCGACCTAACCCTTGACATCTTCATCTTCTTTGTCATCATGACCAGTGGTGTTGCTGAGGCGCAGTGGTCTGATTCTTGACTCTGGATTTGTTGTGAGAGCGAGTGTGAGTACACTAACCACCGTGCTCCGCGAGCCAATACACAGAATGCAAATAAATAATATGCATAGCTTATCAAAGGAAAGGCTCGGGTTGTTTTATTTGCCGGAAATATTCTTTTTTTTAGCATCATCTCCACTAAACCATTGTGTTATAGTTGCTACCTAGGACTTCACACAGCGATTGCCATAATTGACTTAATCCAACAAACACACACTCTCATTATTTACTGATTGATGTCTAAGACTCCAAACAGCCATGGACATCCTTCATTTAATCCATCGAATATACACTTCCTATATTGATTGCTGTCTACAACTCCGAACAGCGAGTGACATCATTTAATTAATCCACCATTACCTTTTGTATTCCGAATTCCTAATAATCCAATATTGTAATCACTAATCACCAATTCTTCACTTCTGAATTCTAATGATTCACTAACATGATCACTTTTGAAACCACCAAAATCATTTGTATCAGAATGTTCTAACAATTCAATCCATTCTATTAATGATCCAACTTCGTAGTTTACTCTTCCCATGATTAATCCTTGCTTTCCATCATCTATCTCTAACTAATTCATCAATATTTCTCCACCAAGAATATCATTAATCAAGTTTATACTCCAATTATCATATCTCCAAATTTCCACAATTTCAATTCATCCATCTAGATCAAATTCTATTAATACCATTAATTCCAGCAATTACCTTTACACTCTTCTAATTCTCCGAAATCATTTAAATCATCTATCTAGCCTCTATTCATTTGGACTCCACCAATTTATTTCTCCTAAACTCCTTCTATCCTTCCCTTATTTATAATCGACATAAATCCACCAAGCATTGTTACGTATTTACTACAATAGTCATCTTCTTTTCTTACTACTCTCTTTATTCTTCCTGTCATTTTATTTTAGGAGAAGTACTACCATTATTTGCTTTTGAAATATAATACCTAGAAACATCCTGAGACTTAGCAGCTTGAACAAAAACATAATGTGACAATGCAATAGTAATAGCGATCCAGATTCCATCCACCATTTCATAGTCTCTGCACCATATGCTTAACCTTTCAGCGTTATAACCGCTTAACTTACCACTGGGACGACACCCAGGACAACTCAAATAAAGGCCTTTCTCTGCCCTCCACTTTTCCATTTCCACCCACAAAGTTTTTGAAATAGTACTATATCTAGTTAAGTTCCCATGTCCGCCAATTTATTTCTCCTAAACTCCTTCTATCCTTCCCTTATTTATAATCAACATAAATCCACCAAGCATTGTTGCGTATTTACTACAATAGTCATCTTCTTTTCTTACTACTCTCTTTATTCTTCCTGTCATTTTATTTTAGGAGAAGTACTACCATTATTTTCTTTTGAAATATAATACCTAGAAACATCCTGAGACTTAGCAGCTTGAACAAAAACATAATGTGAAAATGCAATAGCAATAGTGATCCAGATTCCATCCACCATTTCATAGTCTCTGCACCATATATAAATCTGCTCGTTGCCCCACATGATTCCTTAGCCATGCAGGTGAGTAGACTATCACAGATCTGTTACAATGCATAATCCTACTTGTGGTTACGCCCGCTAAGGTCTATCTTCAGAGGATGCGACCATCCTCGAGAAGGGTCCTCGTGAGCCATCACGGCAAAGGCGGGGATGAGACCATCCATCCCTTTACTCGTGTTCATACCTTCACGTAACCACACTAGAGCTATGCAAATTATTTAGCCATGCCTACACTTTGCCAGCATATGGTTGTACTGTAGTACCTTGGGAGGTCATCACAAGATTCAGTCCTTAATGGTTATCTGGGCGCTTCTACCACAATCCCCCTTTGTGCTATCACGGCACCACACACATACTCACACCCTCGAACCATCCGCCCAGATATTAAAGCAAGTAAGGTTTTTGGGAACATAAAATATTCATACCAACATATACTAGTCATTATCACAATGACTGCCCATTCAAAATTCTCTCATGTTTGCAAGTGATGTTTGGGCGTTTCCATGCCCATGAATATCTAAGCAATACTAAGCATGGCATATAGTTACGGACTTATTTTCAAAAGGTTACTATCATAATTTTGCTAGGGCGACAAGGTTCACATAGTCAAGTATTCAAAAAAAGGGGGGTCATATTAATCAAGGTAAACATGGGCATATAACTAGGATCTTAAATTAACATGCTCCTGTATATAAAATAACAGCATGCAATTTGATAATTTAAACAAAAGTAATTTGCAGAAAATGTAGGTTCAACATGATCAAAGTATTGACTCGCCTGGCGTGGTTTACCGCAGTCTTGAGCTCTCACAATGCTTTCTCTGGAGCTTCTGGTCTTTATCTGCACTTTGCTCTTGATCACGCTTGATCCTTTGATTCTTCAGGACTTCCATTTCTAATTACGCGCTAAATGACTGACTACAAATGAAAGCAAATAACTCAAAAGATCCAAATAAATCCGCATAATCTTGATTTAGTTCTATTATAAGGTAATGGCTGGTTCGGGTGGTTTGGGACAAGGTTGGTGGTAGAATATAATGGCTTGGTCTTTTTATTAATAATCTCTTTTATTATCCTTGTATTTATTTAGGAAATTCCATGAGTCAGGTTAGACTCATGATTTTATCTGGGCAAAGTCTGCTATCTAGGGTTATTTCTCAGCATTAGCAACAACTTTGTCTTTAAGACTTATCTAGGACGACACTCTAGATTTTTGGACACTTATTCTAATTATTATTAAAGGCATCTTTACCTAGTTTGAATAATTATCTCAAAGCCACAAGCCTTTAACTAATTTAGATTCTAAAATAACTACTAAAGGCATCTTATTTACTCATTATGATAACTAGTCCAACTTTAACCTACACACTATTACTCTTACCTCCTATTTGCATCGTATAAGTTTCTCTAAATTATTTTCTAAATTCAAATGAGCTTCAAAAATCATAATTTTGGTTTCATTGGACAGATCTTGAATTTAGATAAATTTAGAAATTTGTTTCATTCAATTTGGAGTTAAAATGAATAAGTTATACTCATTTAAAGCCTTTCGGTTTAATAAAATCTAAAAATTATTAAAATCTGACATGTGGGGCAAACTGTCAAGGATTGCGGCCACGCTGGCGCCGACAGTGGGGCCCGGGCGGCAGTGGCTCACCCACGCGGCCGACGAAAGCGGGGCTCACGGCGGCGGCTCCGCCCTTTCCGCTGTACGACAAGTGGGACCCGGTCGTCACGAACGCTTATGTGGCGGTCACGACAGTGGTGCCCACCGTCGGTCATGAAAATTAAAGAAAGGCTCAACCTCGTAGCAGCGGAGCGGGCTCGAACGCACCAAGGAGCCGGGGAAAGAGATAGCGGCGGTAACCATCGAGCCTCGTGGTGTTTCTTACCCATATACCACGATTTATTCTCTTAAGGCAACGCCCTTCTCCTTCCAAACAGAGGCGCTCAGGCGACGATCCGGCGGCGTCGTCACCGGTGAGCGGCCGGAGAGAGACCGGGTGGCCAAATGGGTTCTGGCGCCGAGGGAAGCCGATGGGAGTCTTGGCGGGGCCGAGGAGCTCCAAGGCCGACGGTGAGGCTCGACACCGGGCGGGTGGAATGGGGCCAGGATGGGGAGGAAGAAGAAGAAATTTCAAGTGAGGCTTACCATGTTGTTGGCGAGCCGGGGCAAGCCCGAGGTGAGCCGGCGGCGTGCACGGCCAGCCGCACAGTTGGGTCGCCGTGGCCAGAGAGCTCGAGCGGCGGAGAGCTCTGGCCAAGGGTTGGGACAGCTCCGGGGTGTCGAGTAGTTGCTCCCACTGCGCCGAATCAACTCGGGACCGACCGAGGAGGAAGCGGCGGTGGCAATGGCGGCGGCCGGCTGGAGGTGAGAAAAAGGGCTTGCGCGGCGTGCTCGGGTGGTGGCTTTCCAATTAACGGTGAGGGAGGCGGTGGGACGCCAGCGGTGAGGTCGGCAGCACGGACGTGCTTTATAGGCGGCAATTTGCGCAGCGACGAGGAGGAGGGCCGTGTCATGCGGCTTTTGTGGTCGGCCGGCTTTAGCCGAGCAAGCGAGAGAGGGGGACCGGGCGCACGGAAGAGAAGGAAAGGGGCAAGGCAGCGGGAGAAAGGGAGAAGAAGCGGCTGGCAGGGAGAGGAGGGCCCAGCGGCCAGTGAGGAGAGAAAAGAGAGAGGAGGGAGAGAGATAAAGGGGTGCGGCCCACATGGAAGAGAAAAAGAAAAAGGAAAATGGGGGAAAAGGGGAAAAAAGGAAGGCTCAAACAAAACATTGTTTTGATCTTCTAGATTTAATTTTAAATTTCTTTTTCCACATTTATGATTATAAATTTCAATTCTTGCACGACATTTAAAAGTTAAGCTTTTAAATTTTAGCTATTAAATGAGTTTCTATTATTATTATTATTTAGGTTATATGTGCACATACATATATATATATATACTTTATTTCTTATATTGCTAAACTTTTCTTTGTACAAATTGTATATATATATATATATATATATATATATATATATATATATATATATATATATATATGTATAAGTGTTTGTATTTCATTCATTCACTTTTATTGCTCTTTATGTCATTATTCCCAAACATGTGATTTTATATTTTAAATCGGGTTCCTTTTCTCTTATCTTGGATCATCTTTTCGATTCGTATTTAAAATTCTAGTTTTCTATTATTTGTATTTGGGGTTACTCTTTGATTATTAATTTGCATGCCATAAATCTCAGAAAGACTTCAATTAAATATTCAAAAGAAATTCAAACGCCAACAAAATGCAGGAAATGATTTTAAAATTCCACATTTTCGAAATAACCCAATTTCGGGGTGTTACATGGACCTTCTAACATGGCCCTTCAATCCACCGTTGATGAACCCATGGGCAATTCTTCAGTAATGCAAATAGGATGTGGTTTTAGAATAAAAGAGGGAATTTTGCAAAGAGATGCTCAAAATGGTCACATGAGGAATGCAAAGTCTGAAAATGACCATATGAGTTAGAAATAAAGTCAAGCTACTAAAAATGGTAAGTTTTTAACAAAAATCTTCAAATCCACCAAATAAATTGGGAAATCCCACCTAAGTCCAAATGAAAGAATAATTGTTCTATTTGACCTTAGTCATGATGAGAAAAGATTAAACGATCAAGAGGATCACAGTAAGATACAAAAGCTCTAACTTAGCAAGAATTTGCATGAAAACTCCAAATCATCCTCTATATATGCATTTTTACAAAATTTTCTCCCCCTTTGACAATGGAGACATCAAGATGCATGGAAGAAGATAGAGCACAGATGAAATGAAGTGGCTATATTTTATTTCATTTTTTGCTTAAAGAGCCATGAAAAGTATCCAAAGTGATTCCATAAGTATTGTACCAAGCCATATTATGTGCAGAAGCTGTCTAAATCATGGAAAACCATATATAACAAAGCTAAAGCCAAATGAGCAATAATATGAAATTAAATGGATTTTTAGCATGTCAACTTGCTCAAGATCGTAGTTTAGCCAAAGATATCCAAAAATAAGCCAAGCCATGTCAATATCAGTGAGCTACTCCTTAGTGCATAAGCTATACCCGACCTATGCTACAAAATCCTAGGAGAAGTAAACTCATACTTCAATAAAGAACCAGCATAGCTCGATCTAAAGCACAATTTAGATTCAAGACTCAACTTAGCCTGTTTGTCATGACATGAATTATAAGAGGATCACTAGAGAAAAACTAGTCACAAGATCCCACAAGACATGACTTTAGTTCAAGCTTCTCATATTTAAGAAAACTACAATAGCAAAGATAAGCTATACATCAAAAATATGATAAATCTAGCAAACTAGTATAAGACATGGCAAGTTGTAAAATAAGAGATCATGTCACACAAGGATAATATTCAAAACTCCACGTAGCTAATTTACAATGCAAGTTGCTGAAATTAAATATATATTATGATATAATTGATACAAAAGAGTCAAACTCCTCCTCAAAATAGGCCAAATGGGCTAATAACCCCCCAACTCTCCCCACAAAGAAGAAAAACAAGAAGAATCAAAAGTGTAACATCCTGAAAATTTGGGAATTTGAAATATAAAGTTTTTGCATTATTTTGCCTTACATTTGATTTGAGATTGATTTATAAGGCATTTCTTAAATCTTGGTTAAGGTTCCAAAAAGTTAAAACTTAAACACTAGAAAACAAAAATTTAAAATACGAATCTGAAAAGATGATCCAGTGAAAGAGGATATAGTTTGGTCCCAAACATTTGAGAATTCCAATGTGGGAATTTCAATAAAATAACAGGTGAAAATAAAACAAAAGAATATATACATACATAAATATACCTATTTGTATACATATAATGTAGTGGAATAATAAAATCAAGAATTTATGCAAACAAAATCTTCATAAAAGTAGGATTGGAAGAATATATATAATTATCCATACATACATAAGGAATATAAATATATGAATATATATACACATAAATAAAATAAAGAAAAAGAAAAAAAATCAAAAGATGGGGTCAGGCCGGCCAAACGGCCCAACCCAACCTCCCGCTTGCCTTCCTCCGCCCGAGCCGCCCACCCCGACTATTTCCTTTCTTCCACCCATGCTCCCTTGCGGCATCTCGACAGGCCGAACCGCCCGCCCTCTTCGCTTACCTCGCCCGCCGCGCGCCCGCCCGCCGCGTTAACGCCGGACCAGCGGTCGCCGCGCCCTCGGACCGACAGCCCCCCCGTCCTCTCCGCGGCAAGCAGGCCCCACCGAATCATCGCCTTGATCTTCCCGCTCGCTCCGTTGCGTCGCATAGTGCGCATGCTAGCTCTCTGCCGCAAGACGCAGCGTGACGGTCGCCGCAGACATCGTGCCGGATCCTTTCCCGGATCCTCCGCCGCTCGCTGCGCCGCCGCACCCGCCGCCGCCTCCGCCTTGCCGATGTGACCAGACGGGCGAGGTCCCGAGGCCAGCCCGTCCTCTCGCCTTTAAGTACCGCCGAGCACACCATTGTCTTCCCTACGCTTCCCGCATCTTTCCCTCCAAGCGCTTGGATTTTAGTAACCTCTCCTTCGCCGCGCCACTCTTCTTCCCCGCAGCCGGCCAACGAGTTCCCCGCGATTCGCGCCAATCTAACCTAATTCCTCCCATCCGAACCGTCCTCGAGGCGCCCGAAACTCCTCCTGACCTCACCCGTGCTTCTCCTTGGTCGTATGTCGCCGCGCCAAGCCCCATTCCAAGCCGCCGCCGCACGACGCCGGCCCGCCACCGTGCCCCACGGTCTCCCCGACTCCTCCTTCGGCTTCACCGCAACACCGGAAATCCATTTTGGTCATCTCTGCCCCCCCTCCGACCGCCACTCGCCGGCAACGCCGCCGCCCGACCGCCACCCCCGACTTCCCCTGCTCTAGGCACCTGCAGCTCGGCTCATCCACCTTCTTCTCCCCTACTCAGTCAGGTAATACCGAGTGTTCGACTGGCTAGCGACGCGTGCGCTCAGCTCCGCCGCCCAGTGTTCGATTCCGCCCACGCAGGCGTTTAGAATATTAGGCTATTAATTTTTTTTTGTTTCGATGCCGAATGCACCTAAGGAAAAATCAGGAAAAGTCAGAAATAATTCCATAAAACATACAAAATTTTGTTAGGACATAAAAGAGCTCATTAAATATTTAATCTCGGCTTAATCACCATATATTAGTAGCTCATGTGCCATGAATAGTTATTCTAAAAAGGTTTAAGTCAAAGGCATTAATGAAAGATGGTCTTGGTTACATGTTCAAAATTTAATAAAGGCCTCAATTAAAAATACATTCAAAGGTTAAAGTTAAGAAAAATAAATTGGATGTTGTATTAAAACTATAACAACAAGGCTTTAAAATAAAGATTACCCTTGCATAAAATTAAAACATATGCTTTAACATTTATCATACCGCCATTTCCCTGAGGTAGGTTTATCTAAATAGCAATATTAAAATATTGCCCTGTATGATAACTCAAATTAAACTAAACCTAGTGATAACTAAGAATACATAAAATATCACGCCATAAAATGCTATAGACCCGGACTCTAGGATTAATTCGGTAAGCTAAAATTTGTATACATCGTATATGTAGTATATGCCCTGAATGTTAACGCTCGATAAAATAATACCTGGCTAGACTTGCACACCAACTCATAGGTCTAACCTACCTCATGGAACTTCCTAAATAAATGTAAAATGATAAAAGAGATTACTAATAAAAAGATCAAGTCATCATATTCTACCACCGACTTTGCTTCCAATCACCCATTAACTCGTGATAAAACTAAATTGAGTTTATTCAGATTTATTTGGATCTTTTGAGTTATTTTTTTATTTGTATTCAGTCATTTATCACGTAATTAGAAACTGGAGTCCCGAAGAATCAACTGATCAAGCGTAATCGATAGCGAAGTGAAGATAAAGACCCAAGGATCAAGAGAAAGCATCGTGTGAGCTCAAGTCCGCGGTAAACCATGCCAGGCGAGTCAATACTTTGATCATGTTGAACCTACATTTTCTGCAAATTACTTTTGTTTAAATTATCAAATTGCATGCTGTTAATTTATATACAAATACATGCTTAATTCAAGATTCTAGTTATATGCCCATTGTTTGCCTTGATTAATATTACACCCCCTTGTTGAATATTTGAATATATGAACCTTGTCGCCCTAGCAAAATTATGATAGTAACCTTTTGAAATTAAGTCCGTAATTTATACGCCATGCGTAGTGTTGCATAGATATTCATGGGCGTGAAAACGCCCAAGCATCACTTTTATTCATGAGAAAATTTGGTTGGGCAATCATGGTGGTAATGACTGGTATATGTTCGATATGATTATTTTATGTTCCCAAAACCCTACTTGCTTAAATATCTGGGCGAATGGTTCGAGGGTGTGTGAGTGGTGCAGTGGAGGCACAAAGTGGGTTGTGGTAGAATCGCCTAGATACCTCTAAGGACTGTATCTTGCCATGATCTCCCACGTAAAATAGTGCAACCACAAGTCTGTAAAGTACAACTTGGCTAAGTAGTTGTATCGAAACTCCCGGACTCATCTCACTGGTAGTGGAGTGAAGTGGATACGCAAGGGCAAGGGGAGGCCTAAAGGGACACCGAGGGGAGGGTGAGGTTTTCCAGCTGTTCTAAGCGTTGCGGGAAGTGGAGCCCGGCTGCGTTAGTAACTGTGGAAAACATCCCGTGCATAGATGGGACCCACCGCAAGTGGGCAGTTTCCCATAAGGTGAGATGACAAAAGGGGCTAGATACTCGAGCGATCCACGTGATGGTGCGCTCAACCACATGACAAAGGAATTGTGTGGGGCAATGAGTTGATTGTCTCTTGTCTCAACCACAAGATTGGACTATTATGAATTCGGAATACAGAAGATATTGGTGGATTCAAAATGAATATATATAAAGGGTTTGGTCGGTGGATTAGCTAAATGATGTCATTCGCTGATTGGAGGTTAGACAGCAATCAATATAGATAATGTTTGATCAGCGGAGTAACTAAATGATGCCACTCACTGTTTGGAGTCTTAGACAACAATTAGTAAAGAAATTGTGTCTTGGGTGGATTAAGTCAATTATGGCATTTGGTGGAGTGAGTCAATTATGGCAATCGCCGTGTGAAGTTCTAGGTAGCAGCAATAACACTATGGTTTAATAATAACAATGCTACCAAAAGCAATTTCTGGCAAAGAAAACAACCCGAGCCTTTCCTTTGCTAAGCCATGCATACTATATATTTGCATTCTGTGTATTAGCTCGCGGAGCACGGTGGTTAGTGTGCTCACACTCGCTCTCACAACAAATCCAGAGTCAAGAATCGATCATGCGCCTCGGCAACACTAATTTTAGACCTCAGGTTGTTGTTGGCACGCGTTTGAATCTGCTGTCCAATCTGCCGTAACGAGTTCTTCCTCTTTTGGGCATTAAATTACATCTAGTTGTGATCCGAATAAAATAGGTGTTCTACATGAAAATTGTAGATTTTTAAGTCACGAATCCAGAGAGGTATCATTTGCTGTTTTTAGATTTATATTTTTAAAGATACGAAACTATGAAGCAGCGCTGCTGCAGAGGGTATTATGTTGGTTTGTTGGGCGGAGTAGAGAATGTGCGGGTTCGGGTTTCTAGCGATGTTTTATATATTTATGTCGTGCTTGTATGCTATGGTTATGTGCTGAGAGTTGTCTTTGGACAGGTGGTCTTGTCCCTGAGTGCTCTTGAATTTTGTTGATCTTCGCTTCGTCGGATTGAGGCAAGTGAATGTAGCGGTGGTTGCTACCGTTTAACTTGTTATTCTTTCTACTTGCAATTTACATTATTATCTTAATTTGATTCATTATGCCATAATTGCATGATATTTTAATTGTGGAGATGGTAGCAAGTATTTATCCATTGATATGTTGATAATTTGTTAGTAGACATGTGAAATTTTGCTTAATGTTTTAATGTGGACATAAAATTAACACGTGGTGGATGTGGATATGTTGAGAGCATGATAATGCTCCTTGTGGATGATTTAATGAGATTTATGAATTATCATATCATTCATGTCATATCATGTCATTTGCATATGTGGATGTCGCCGCACTTAGCCGCGACCGCATCTGCAGTCTGATCGTATATTGCCGTGTCGATGCACCTCTTCGCCATGGAAGCATCGTATATTGCCGTAATACTACAATTCCTGCCCTGGCAAGAGTGATGTGGAGCATAGCATGAAGCATTCATATGCATTGCATTGTGGAAAGATCATTTGCATACATATGCAACATATTATGGTGATGTTATTTTGTGGAATATACAACTTTCTAGTTATAATGTGGAATTGGCTAATGTGAGCTACTTGTGGTATGAGGATTGTGGATGTGGTCGTGGAATGGGATTCGTCCCTTGTGTATGGTAAGGGTTGAGGTTGTGGTATGAGATTCTTTTCTCTAGTGTTATTTGTTGATAGCAATTGTGGATGTGAGAATTGATAAAGTAGTGAGGTGATCATACATATGTCTTATTGTCATTGACGGTAATTTGAGGTTGAGGATATAAACATTGTTATTATGGAAGAATAAATATTGATGATTAATCTATTGTAGTTATGGAAGATTAAATGTTTCATTTGCATATAATTGTGGATAAAATGACTGCATTCATATGTCAATTAAATCTGAAATTGAAGAGGTATGATTAATGAAAGTTTATGGTGATTAATAATTATGGACATGAATTGTGGTTGTAGTTGTATGAAATTATAAATGATGATGTATAATTGTTTGTAGTTTGAATACCTTGTTAAACTGTTTGCTTGCTGAGATTTTTATCTCACCCTTGCTTCCCCCTCCCTACAGGTGGACCTTGAGCATGCATTGGGAAGGGTAGAGTGGCATCGCACAGATGCACTTGGATGATAATCTTAATGCTGAAATAGAGTAGAAAGAATTCTAGTTCTTTGCTTAGTTATCATATTGATGAATGTTTCTCCTTATTAATGTTGAACTTGGAATTGTTCCTTTGGTTATTATTGTTAAGTTGATTATGAATATTAAATTGTTATTACTATTATGTTATTCCTTAATTGTTTATGCTTCCGCTTATACTATCTTGTTTATTAATTGTTGCCAGTTTAATTTATCTTGTAAATTGGCTAGTTGTAGAGCAGTTTTAGTAGCATCCCAGGGCATTGTGGGTCCTGGGGTATTACAGTTGGTATCAGAGCGGGCTTTAGGTCCGTGGTAATTAAATTATTAAATTGACACACTGGTGCACAGTAGAATGGGATGGGTCAAGCATTGCATTTATGCTTTTGACATATTGCATTGATGATTTACATTATGATATAATCTTGTATGATTATGTTTTGCTCTTATGACTTTTATGAGTGAGAATTGTCAATGTTAAGACCTAGAGATTGTATTTGCTACCTTGGCATTGCCAGGTTATACCACTGTTTGTAGTATAGGGATTAGCAATGTCGTTACCTCAAGTAACTTAATTGCAGATGTTGCGGGTGAGTTTCTTAGAAAAGTTGTTATTATCCTTAAGTTGATTTCGCCAATTCTTGGCCTATTGCGATTAATGAATTTCTTTTGAGTTTGTGGTTCTTGCAGTTGAGGGTATGCAATTGGTCTCTACCTGTTCCTTGAAGCAGATATTGTTTCTTTTCGGACTAATGAGATACTTTTGCTACCTGTGCCTATTGTTGATTTGTAAGGTTAGTCCCCTCGTGGAAGTTTTGTCCTGTTGTGATTCATGACTTATTGGTTTGCTTGGTATTTTCTTTGAGTAATGCCAGTTTTGAGTTGCAAAACTCATTGATATGTGAAAGTCTTGCATCTATGTATTTCTTTTAGATTATTTCGAGTGTTGAAGTTTATTTTTCCTCTTCTTTCTGAAAGAGAGTGTTAAGATCCTTTATGATGTTTTTCTATGCTTAAGTGTAAGGTGGTAATCATATAAACTAATTCATAAAGTATGAATTATCAAGTTGAGTTGTTAGCGTGGTGCATAATTAATTTTAACTAGCATCCTTGGAAGTGTAGTTGATTAATTTTGATATTGCTTTATAATAGCTTATTGAAAAACTGTGATTAAGAAATTGTCTATTCATGATTAGAACTCATGGAGTTACTGAGGAGTGTGCAAAAAGAATTAGAATGATTATTATGATTGCTTAAATTTCTATCATGTTGCTTAAATTGAATTATTTTTGTCTCTAGTAATTAATCTGACTGTTTGGAATTATTAAGTGATGAGGTGTTGAATATTGCCTTGGTAATAGTAACATTTAATCTGTCCTTTACTAGCTACTTTCTGAGCATGTACAGTTGCTATTTTCATCTATCTTTCATCATCTTGAATTCTTTGAAACATGTATAAAGAAATAGATGAAGGTTGATGTATTCACTTGTAGAATCTTGTCTTACAAAGCTGATATTATTGAAGTTTAAAGTCATTTCGTTCTAATTTCTGAACGTAAGGTAGGATACTGAATCTATGCTCATGATTGTTTTATGATTGTAAATCGAAGTCAGGATCATGAATGTTGTTGTGATAAAATAATAATCAATTATTGCCAGTAATGACTAGAGTATAATCAATTTGTGCTAAATTAGAGTTGAGCATCAATAAGAATTGAATATATGGAATCTAATAAGAGATTTATACTAGCATGTTTTGTGAGATTGCCATGTTCTAGTATCATCTTGTTTAAGAGCTTTGTTTTATTATGGTGGCTTATGCACTAGGATTTCCTAGATTAAGTAGTCGCAACCTTATGTAGATAATAGAAACACGATGAAATGATTCCTTGTGTTTCTTTTTGAAAAAGTTTGTGAAGAGATTTGAGGATATGATGATGCTTGTTAGGAATGTATTACTTTGATGTTAGTATGATGGTTAGTATGTAGTTGTGATGATAGTGTTGATTGTTCTATAAATAAAAGAATTTGATAACTTCCATGATACTATTTAAATCAAAAGTTTTGAGATTTGCGTAAGCGATCTTTTGATCTCCTGACTTATGTGGCAGCTGAAATTGTTTGAGCAAAAGCCTTTTTATAGTTCTTAAAGAATTAATGTGTGTGGTCTTCAATTCTCTTTTGTTGGAATTGTTAAGGTGATACCATAATCAAAGAAGGTTGTTCTCTTTGTTAAAGAAAAGTTTGGTAAAAGTATTGGAGGTTGAAGTCAAGATGTGCAATTTTTTTTGAAGTATGTTTGACTTCTTATTTTCGCCGCCTAAGAGATTCTTGAGCTCAAATGGCAATACTGAATTCTTTAAATTGAGATTTGATGTTTTCTTCTTGAGGAGGCATGTGCATTCAGTTGTCATCTTATCTTTTGTTGCCCAAGATTTATTGCTATTTCTTCTGGTCTTGTGTTTATTGCAGATGGTAACATCTTCCTTTGTGCTGAAATTTACTTCTTTTTGCCTCTCCAAGAAAGGGGTATTTGATTTGGGTTGCAAAGTTTTTTTAAGAGGTGTTTAACACCTAGTTGGTGTGTTGGGCGATGATTTGGAAATCCTTGGTTCAACGAAGCTGAATTTTCAAAGGGAACGGATTGGGAAATTAATAATATCTCGAGCAGTAATAAGCTCTCTTGATTCTAGGTTAAACTGTGTGTTTATGGCTGAGGTCATCTGCAAATTGAGTTGTTATATGTTGTGGTGTATTCTTTTCCAGTTAGGAAAAGAAAATGATTGTTATGGTCTGTAGAGTGATTTTCACTCTTGGCTTGTGCAGTGTGGAATCTCCAAATATCTATTTGGAGAGTGTGAATGGTTTTATTGTGAATTCTTTGATTTGGACCGTGGTCCTTTGAAGGAGAGCTGGTTGCTCGTGTGTTGCTTAAGAATGTTTCATTCTTCTTGTGGTTGTGTTACATTTGTATCAGTTATTGTTTGTGCTTCAAGTAATGTTATGAGAGGAATCTGTGGTTGAATTCTTTAAAAGGGATACAATGCATTATCCCGATTATATTAAATGGAGGGAAAAGTTTTAAGAAGAAGGATGGTATTAGATATTGGCTTGATAGTTTCACGAGATCGGCAGGATCTGTTGGCCGCTCAAAGCCGACAAAAGAATTGTGGGCGCTCGGCGTTGACTGGCACGTGTCGTGGACTCATCAGAGTTGGACATGAGGAAGAGAGCCACCAGATATGTGGAGGCCCATTTGACGAATCAGTCCGAGCAGGAGGTGACGTGGAGCTTGAAGTTCAAATGTAGAAGAAGGACCCGACTTCTTCGAGGGCGGGTGAGAACCCGTAGTTGTTGTTCCCTTGGGATGTTCTATCTTGGGATGCTCCATTCTATGGTTGTTCTTTTCTTGTTTGTTCTTTTTTTTTGTGTCTCGCAGGTTGAGAAGCGAGATTCGAGGACGAATCCTTTTTAGGTGGGGAGAATGTAATATCTCGAACGTCATTACGGCGTAAGTTTTTAAAACAATCGTGAGTCGCGGTTTTCGATGAATTGCGGGAAGGGAAAGATATGAATTGTAGAACTTTGTAAAATGAATAAAATAAATTAAAATATTTAATTTGGATGTTTTGGGCTGTCCGGAGGGGTGGGCCAGCCGCTTTGGGCCAGCAAGCCCAAATGGGGGCCCGTACACCCTCCCAAACCCTAACACCCCCTTTATAAACCCCTCCTTGGCCTCCCACCCTCCCCACCCTTTGGCCGCCCCTCAGCCCCTTGGCGCCTCCCCTCCCTTTTGCTGCCCTAGAGCCGCCGCCATTGGAGGAGAAGGAGAAGGAGAAGAAGGAAGGAGAAGAAGAGGAGAAAGAAGAAGAAGAAGAAGAAGAAGAAGAAGAGGAAAATTTTGGGGAAAATCTTCACCTAGGTAATTTTTACTCATCCCAAATCCTCTGTTTTAAGGATTAATTAAGGTTCTTGTCACAGAATTTGATGTTAGATATTAGATCAATTGCCCGATTAGAATTTAGTCGCGGGCTGATTTTAGATCGATTTGCGCAGTGTGGCTTGTCGCGCAGTTTTGATCTAGAAAAAGAATTTTCCTGCGGGTCTTCCCAAAAGGAAAGTTGTAGAGAACATCTAGATGTATCTCCTATATTTGTTTCAAATTTTTCTACCGTGGGATCTCGGAGATATGGAGTCGGAAATACCGCTATCCGTCAGGCGGACAGATTGGTACAGTCCGGTGGTAATCCGGATATTAAAAATAGAAAGCGAATTTTCCTGCGGGTCTTCCCAAAAGGAAACTTGTAGGGTATTTCTAGATGTATCTACTGTATGTTTTTCAAATTTTTAAACCTTGGGATCTGGGAGATATTGAGTCGACAATACCGCTGTCCGTCTGGCGGACAGATTGGTACAGTCCGACGGTAATCCGGAGATTAAAAATAGTAAACGAATTTTCTAGACATGGCCGTAGTTGAGAAAGTTGTGGATAATTTAGAGATCTAGCTTCTGTATAAAGTTCATAATTTTTAGACCTCTGTGTTGTCGTTGGCACGCGTTTGAATACTGCTGTCCAATCTGACAGAACAGAGTTCTTCCTCTGTTTTGGGCATTAAATTACATCCAGTTGTGATCCGAATAAAAATAGGAGTTCTACATGAAAATTGTAGGTTTTTAAGTCATGACTCCATAGAGGTATCATTTGCTGTATTTCAATTTATATTTGTAATACGATGCACCTCTTCGCCCGCGGAAGCGTCGTATATTGCCGTAATACGATGCATTGCAATTCCTGCCCTGGCAAGAGTGATGTGGAGCATAGCATGAAGCATTCATACGCATTTAATGGATATTTAAATGACTGCATTCATATGCCTTTTAAATCAGAAAATAGAAGAGATTTGATTTAGGGAAGATTGTGGTGGCTTATTAATTATGAAAACGAATTGTGGTTGTGTATGTATGAAAATTATGATGATAATTATTTGTTCGTAGTTTGAATAACTTGTTAAACTGTTTGCTTGCTGAGATTTATATCTCACCCTTGTTTCCCCCTCCCTACAGCTGGACTTTGAGCATGCATTAGGAAGGGTAGAGCAGCACCATATTGATTCACCTGGATATTGTTTTAATGTTGAAATAAAGTTAAAAGAACTATAGTCTTTGCTTAGCTATCTTGTTGATGAATGTTTCATCTTTTAAATGTTTAATTCGGAACCGTTCCTTTTGGTTATTATGTTGAAGTTGATTATGATTATTACATTTTATTACTTTTCTGTTACCTCTTAATTGTTTATGCTTCCGCTTGTATTATCTAGTTTATTTAATTGATGTCTGTTTATGTTATCTTGTAAATTGGCTAGTTGTAGAGTAGTTTTAGTAGCATCCCAGGGCATTGTGGGTCCTGGGGTGTTACAGTTGGTATCAGAGCGGGCTTTATGTCCGTGGTAATTAAACTATTAAATTGACACACTTGCACATGTAGGTTGGGGAAGGGTTTGTATATTTTGCATATATCCGTTGAATGTATTGCATTATTGCTTGTGCCTTTTTGGCTTATTGATATTGTTCTTGCTTGAATGTGGATTGTGGTGGTCGTAGGATGCCGCCTAGGCGTAGTAGCCGGTGGTAGTGCAGACCACGCCAAGATGGCGCGACCGTGATCGAGGAGGCTGAGGTTGCTCAGCCAGAGGGTGGTAGTCAGGAGGAGCTGTTGGCCACTGTAAGGGCCATGCAGCAAGAGTTGAGTGCGTTGAGGCAAGGCGGGGCCCCCGGTGTTCCCGCGATCCGGTCTTGGGAGGTTGCGTCGATTCAGCAGATTAGCGGCCTCTCGCTCCGTGAGTGGGTAGGTTTGAGGCTGGACAGCTTTAGCGGGGCAGCCCCTCCTGTTCAGGCCGCAGACTGGCTGTCCTATGTGGTGGAAAAGATGGAGGCGTTCGAGGTGGTTGCCTCCGATCGTGTGCGCTGTGGCGCAACTTCGAAGGAGAGGCTCGGATCGGTGGAAGGGGTGCAACCGCCGCCTGTTGCACATGGAGCGCTGACGTGGTTGGAGTTCGTTCGTCAGTTCGAGAGGAGGTTCTACCCAGAGACCTTTCTGGACAAGATGAAGATCGATCTGAGCAGGTACTCGCAAGACAAGCTGTCTGTGGCAGAGTACGAGGTGGGCTTCAACCAGATCGTCCGCTTTGTTCCGCATGTGGCGCGGGATGACGCGGAGAAGGCCAGGCAGTTCCGTCAGGGGCTCAAACCTTCGATCCGCCACCTGCTAGGTGCTTTTCCGATCACGGATTTTCGTACCTTGGTGGAGCGAGCTTGAGGATCGAGATGCGCGAGGCTTACACGGATGATATTCGTAAGGGCCTTTGGAGGAGACCCGCCTCGGGGCCATAGCGAGAGGAAGGGCTTCTCTGGAGGCCCTGCACAAGAAGGGAAGGGTCGTCGCCACCAGCCCTACCGTGGTAGTGCAGGCGATCCGGCTCTGGGAGGAGCTCTGCGATCTTGTGCCGCGCGGCCCGGCTGGGCTTGGTGTGTTTTGGTGCGGAGATCCGCATCGGCCGACCGCACTGGAGCGGACAGTGTTCTATCTGTGGCAATAGCCACAAGGATGTGGTGTGCAGGCAGAATCCCAAGGGGAAGCTACAATGGGAGTTAGCGCCTTCACCTTGAGAGCTCGACTCGTCCCCGACGGCACCGTGCGGATGATGGTGCGGCTCCTACCCAGATTCTTGCCCGCGCCCTACACCGCGGTACTTGCCGGCGCCATCAGCACCTTCGACGCCCGCCTCGGCGCCTCCACCAGGAGGATACTGGGTCCAGCTTCTGCGGGCGCAGACCTCGGTGGACCCCTGCACCGACTTTCACGAGTGGGAGATTCTTCTTCTCCACTGTTCTGCGGCGTATGCCATGCTAGTGTCGATGGCGGGGATCGTGGAGACGTGGTGACAGGTACCTTATCTGTTGATTCTGTTCATGCTTCTATTCTTTTCGACTCCGGGGCTAGTTTCTCTTCGTCTCGGAGGTTTTTGTTCGTGGGCAGTCCGTCCGTGCGGTTCGTGGGGAGAAGCGTGGTTGTTAGTTCTCCGGTGGGCTTATTTCCGGTGCCCGTGTTGCCACAGTTGCGTGGTGGTTCTAGCGGATGAGGAGTTCGTGGCGAACTTGGTAGTTATTCCTTTGGAGCCTTTCGATGTGATCCTTGGCATGGATTGGCTCATGTGATGTCAGTTGTTATCTCTTGTTTCCGGAAGACGGTCACTTTGCAGTCTCCGTCAGGACGCAAAGTTGTCTTCCGAGGGTGTGCCCCGCAGTACTCCCTCTCGTTGCTGTGCCAGTTGTTCCCCAATCGGCGAATGCAGAAGTCAGGCCTTCTGTCGGCCATGGTTGAGGGACACGAGGCTGTTTTGAGGCTGGAGGATATACCTGTGGCTTGCAAGTACCCAGATGTTTTTCCGGTCGAGCTTCCAGGTCTGCCACCAGAACGAGAACCAGATTTCTGTATAGACCTTGTTCCAGGTACGCGGCCTATCTATAAGTCCCCGTATCGGATGGCACCTGTGGAGCAGGTGGAGTTGAAGAAGCAGTTGGATGAAATCCTAGCTAAGGGGTTTATTAGACCGAGCACGTCGCCTTGGGCTGCTCCGGTCTTGTTTGTGGGAAAGAAGGATGGCACCAAGAGGCTTTGTGTGGATTATCGCGCACTTAATCAAGTGACGATCAAGAACAAGTATCCACTGCCTCGCATTGAAGATCTCTTCGATCAGCTGAGAGGTGCCAAGGTATTCTCCAAGATTGATTTGCAGTCTGGTTATCATCAACTGCGGATCATAGAGGAGGATATAGAGAAGACAGCTTTTAGCACTAGGTATGGGCATTTTGAGTTTGTCGTTATGTCTTTTGGACTAACAAATGCCCCTGTTGTCTTTATGGAAGCCATGAACAGGATGCTCCATGAGTACCTGGATTCTTTTGTGGTGGTTTTCATCGACGATATTCTGATTTATTCCAAAACGGAGGAGAATCATGAGTTGCATCTCAGTTTCGTCCTTGATGCCCTTCGGAGGAATAAGTTTTACGCGAAGCTGAAGAAGTGTGCTTTCTGGCTGTCCGAGGTTGGATTTCTTGGTCATACCATCAGTCAGCATGGTATTACAGTGGATCTGAAGAACGTGGCATCGGTGGTGCAGTGGCAAAGGCCAACCAATGTGTCAGAGATCCGGAGCTTTCTTGGACTTGCTGGTTACTATCGGCGCTTTGTGCAGATTCTCCATCATCGCCAAGCCGATGACCCGACTCACGCAAAGGGTGTTCCTTTGTGTGGACAAATGACTTTGAGTCGGCTTTGGACTTTGAAGAACAAGCTGGTGAATGCACCTATTCTATCCTTGCCCGAGAGTGGCAAGCGCTACACGGTGTACACAGATGCTTCTCGGATTGGTCTCGGTTGTGTGTTGATGCAAGAAGGGCGAGTTATCGCTTATGCATCCCGACAGTTGAAGACTCATGAGCAGAACTATCCTACTCACGACTTGGAGTTGGCAGCTGTGGTTTTTGCTCTAAAGTCTTGGAGGCATTATTTGTATGGGGAACAATGTGACATCTTCACTGATCACAAGAGCCTTAAGTACATATTCACTCAGCGAGAGCTGAATTTGAGGCAGCGGAGGTGGTTGGAGTTGATCAAAGATTATGATCTAACTATTCAGTATCATCCTGGTAAAGCCAACGTGGTGACTGACGCCTTGAGCAGGACAGGAGTCCCTCGGACAGCGATGTCCTTGATCTCAGAGTTTGAGAGGATGGGTATCTCTTTCTGTCTCACCGGAGTTGCTCAGGCAGAGACACAGATGAGTATCCAGTCCGCCATGCCCGAGCGTGTTCGAGAGGCTCAGCAGCACGACCGGCTCCTTTCAGAGGTGCGGAAGAGGATCTCGAGGCGTCCCGAGATTTCGGTGTGGATGAGAGTGGTGCGGTTCTTTTCAGAGGCCGACTGTGTGTACCCCAGAAGTCAGAGGTGAAGGATGACATTCTCCGTGAGCCTCACCGGACTCCGTACTCTGTACATCCGGGAGAGACCAAGATGTATCGGGATTTGAAGCAGGTCTTTTGGTGGAAACGCATGAGAGTGGACATTGCCAAGTATGTCGCTTCTTGTGGCGTTTGTCAGCAGGTGAAGGCCGAGCATAAGCGGCCTGCGGGTTTGTTGCAGCCGTTGGAAATTCCTGAGTGGAAGTGGGAGCACATCACTATGGACTTCGTGGTTGGATTACCGCGCTCTCCTCGAGGGCGAGACGTAGTGTGGGTCGTGGTGGACAGGCTTACCAAGTCCGCACACTTTATTCCGATGAAGACGACCAATACAAAGACAGGATCCGCTCGCTTGTATATCGAGAGGTGGTGAGACTACATGGTGTACCTAAGTCGATTGTTTCGGACCGGATGCCAAGTTTGTCTCTAAGTTTTGGCAAAGTCTTGTTGCTTTGGGCACGACAGTTTCCTTAGTACGGCTTTTCATCCCCAGACAGATGGTCAGTCAGAGCGGACCATTCAGACTTTGGAGGACATGCTCCGTGCTTGTGTACGGTCATGGAAGGGCAGTTGCGAGGACCATCTGGCTTTGGCAGAGTTCACTTACAACAACAGTTATCAGGCGAGCATCAAGATGGCTCCTTTCGAGGCTTTGTATGGCCGAAGGTGTGTTTCCCCTCTCTGTTGGGATGCAGTTGGTGAGAGGTCTTTGCTTGGTCCAGACCTTGTTCAGCAGACTGTGGAGAAGGTGCGGGAGGTTCGTCAGAACTTGTTGGCTGCTCATAGCCGACAAAAGAGTTATGCGGACGTTCGACGCCGTGAGTTGGAGTTTGCGGTTGGTGACCATGTGCTTCTTCGAGTGTCGCCATCTAAGGGCATTGTTCGTTTTGGTACCACCAAGAAGCTTAGCCCGAGGTACATTGGCCCTTTTCCAGTGGTTGCTCGTGTGGGTAGCCTGGCTTACCGTTTGGAGTTGCCAAGCTCGTTGTGTGGTGTGCACAACGTTTTCCATGTGTCGATACTGAGGAAGTATTTGCGGGATCCCGAGCACAAGATTGACCTGGGGCAGGTCACAGTGGATCAGGATCTCACCGTGGAGTGTTGACTAGAGCGTATCTTGGATACTTCTGAGCGAGTCTTGAGGAATAAGACCATCAAGTATGTGAAGGTCTTTTGGACGTTTCAGTCCGAGAGGGAGGCTACGTGGGAGCTTGAGGATCAAATGCGAAAGAAGTACCCCGAGCTCTTCGAGGCTGGTGAGTATTCGTAGTTGTGGTTTTGTTTTTTCTGTTGATTGTTGTGTTCTTTGTTGTTCTCGTGCTTTGTGGTTTGAGGAGTTAGATTCGAGGACAAATCCTTTAAGGTGGGGAGAATGTAATACCCTGAGCGTCGTTGCGGCGTAAGATTTTAATTCAATCGCGGAGTCACCGTTTTTTTTCCGGTAAATCGCTGGAAGGGAAAATTAAATTTTGTAGAACTTTGGAAAAGGAATAAAATAAATTAAAAATTATTTTTATTTTCAGTTTTGGGCCGCCAGGAGAGTGGGCCAACCACCCATGGGCCAAAGCCCAAGTGGGGGAGGCGCCACCCCCATTGGCCGCACCCCTCCTTCCCCTCTCTCTTTTAAACCTAGCCCTCCCTCTTTTCTCCCCCTCCCCACACAGCAGCCGCCCCCCCTGTGGTTGCGCCTCCACCTCCTCCCCAAGAAGGTCTCCCCCATTGCTGCCCTTGGAGAAGAAGAAGAAGGAGAAGGAAAAGAAGGAGAAGGAGAAGAAGAAGAGGAGGAAAATTTTGGGGAATTTCTTCAGATTGGTAATTTTATCCCATCCCAAATTCTCTGTTTTATGGATTTATTAAGGTTCTTGGCACAGAATTTGATGTTATATATTAGATCAATTACCCGATTAGAGTTTAGTCGTGGGCTGATTTTAGATCGATTTGCGCAGCGCGGCTTGTCGCGCAGTTTTGATCTAGAAAACGAATTTTCCTGCAGGTCTTCCCAAAAGGAAAGTTGTAGAGGACACCTAGATGTATCTCCTGTATATGTTTCAAATTTTTCTACCATGGGATCTGGGAGATACGGAGTACGAAATACCGCTGTCCGTCAGGCGGACAGATTGGTACAGTCCGGCGGTAATCCGGATATTAAAAATAGAAAGCGAATTTTCCTGCGGGTCTTCCCAAAAGGAAAGGTGTAGGGGACTTCCATATTCATCTCCTGCATTTATTTCAAAATTTTATACCGTGGGATATGAGAGATACGGAGTCGGCAATACCGCTGTCCGTCAGGCGGACAGATTGGTACAGTCCAATGGTAATCCGGAGATTAAAAATAGTAAACGAATTTTCTAGACATGGCCGTAGTTGAGAAAGTTGTGGATAATTTAGAGATCTAGCTTCTGTATAAAGTTCATAATTTTTAGACCTCTGTGTTGTCGTTGGCACGCGTTTGAATACTGCTGTCCAATCTGACAGAACAGAGTTCTTCCTCTGTTTTGGGCATTAAATTACATCCAGTTGTGATCCGAATAAAAATAGGAGTTCTACATGAAAATTGTAGGTTTTTAAGTCATGACTCCATAGAGGTATCATTTGCTGTATTTCAATTTATATTTTTAAAGTTACGAAATTATGAAGCAGCGCTACTGCAGATGGTATTATGTTGGTTGTTGGGCGGAGTAGAGTTTGCGCGGGTTCGGGTTTCTAGTGATGTTTTTATATATATGTCGTGCTTGTATGCCGTGGTAGTGTGCTGAGAGTTGTCTTATGGACAGGTTGTCTTGTCCCTGAGCGCTCTTGAATTTTGTTGATCTTCGCTTCGTCGGATTGAGGCAAGTGAACGTAGCGGTGGTTGCTACCGTTTAACTTGTTATTCCTTCTACTTGCAATTTACATTATTATCCTAATTTAATACCTGATGCCATGATTGCATGATATTTTTAATTGTGGATATGATAGCAAACATTGATATGTTGATATTATACTAGTAGACATGTGGAATTCTTGCTTAATGCTATAATGTGGACATGAAAATAACTTGTGGTGGATGTGGAGATGATGAGAGCATGAAACTGCTCCTTGTGGATGAATTAATGCGATTAATGAATTATCATATCATTCATGTCATATCATGTCATTTGCATATGTGGATGTCGCCGCACTTAGCCGCGACCGTGCATCGTCTGACATCGTATATTGTCGTGTCGATGCACCTCTTCGCCCATGAGCGTCGTATATTGCCCAAATACGATGCATTGCAATTCCTGCCATGGCAAGAGTGATATGGAGCATAGCATGAAGCATTCATACGCATTTAATGGATATTTAAATGACTGCATTCATATGCCTTTTAAATCAGAAAATAGAAGAGATTTGATTTAGGGAAGATTGTGGTGGCTTATTAATTATGAAAACGAATTGTGGTTGTGTCGCCCCAGTAATAAGTTAAGCGGCTATAACGCTGAAGGATTAAGCATATGGTGCAGATGCCATATAACGGTGGATGGAATCTGAATCGCTACTATTATTGTATTCTCTTACACATTATGTTTTGTTCAACTGCTAAGTCTCAGGAAATTTCTATGTATTATATTTCAAAAGCAAAATGATGGTAAAGCTTCTTCTTTTACAGAGTAAAATGACAGGAAAAATAAATAGAGTCATAAGAAACAAAGATGGATGTTGGTGGGAAGTACATAAAGGTGTTGGTGGACTCATGTCGATTATAAAAAGGGAATGATAGAAAGGAGTCTAGGAGAAATAAATTGGAGTCTAAATGAATATATAGGATAGATAGATTATTTAAATAATTTTGGAGAATCAGAAGAGGGTAAATGTAATTGCTGGATTTAATGGGATTAGTAGGACTTGATCTAGATGGATGAATTGAATTTGAGGAAATTTGGAGATACGACAATTGCAGTATAAACTTGATTAATGATATTCTTGGTGGAGAAATATTGATGAATTAGTTAGAGATAAATAATGGAAAATAAGGATGATTATGAAAAAAGCAATTTATGGTTTTGGATCATTAGCAGAAAGGATTGATTTGTTAGAAAGTTCTGATATGAATGATTTCGGTGGATTAAAAAAGTAATCATGTTAGGGAATCAATAGAATTCAGAAGTAGGGAGTTGGTGAATATTGATTACAAGATTGGACTATTATAAATTCGGAATACAGAAGATATTGGTGGATTCAAAATGAATATATATAAAGGGTTTGGTCGGTGGATTAGCTAAATGATGTCATTCGCTGATTGGAGATTAGACAGCAATCAATATAGATAATGTTTGATCGGCGGAGTAACTAAATGATGACACTCACTGTTTGGAGTCTTAGACAACAATTAGTAAAGAAATTGTGTCTTGGGTGGATTAAGTCAATTATGGCATTTGGTGGAGTGAGTCAATTATGACAATCGCCGTGTGAAGTTCTAGGTAGCAGCAATAACACTATAGTTTAATAATAACAATGCTACCAAAAGCAATTTCTGGCAAAGAAAACAACCTGAGCCTTTCCTTTGCTAAGCCATGCATATTATATATTTGCATTCTGTGTATTGGCTCGCGGAGCACGGTGGTTAGTGTGCTCACACTCGCTCTCACAACAAATCCAGAGTCAAGAATCAGATCACTGCGCCTCAGCAACACTATTGGTCATGATGATAAAGAAGATGAGGATGTCGAGGACTAGGTCGCGAACCTCCAGTTGGCTGCCTGTGGGCATGTCCTGAAGGTCCCACCTGTGTGCTTCGTTCTTCCGCTGCACAATTCTTGATTTCGGCCTAATCGGCCCATGAGTAAGTTACTATTTTATTTATGCTTCCGCATGGTATGTATTTGATATTCATGTTACGTAGCGTGAGCACTATCTCGATCCAGGAATAGTGCATTAAATCACAGAGGATTCCAGATAGTAAAATCTGGGGCCCTACAAAAAGCCTTAGTGAAAATGTCTGCAACATGGTGCTCTGACTTAATAAAGTGAAGCACAACATCATTCTTCTCTACATGGTTTCTATGGAAATGATATCTAATATCAATGTGCTTCGTCTTGGAGTGTTGCACTGGGTTTTTGACAATACATATGGTGCTAGTTAGGGGTGCAAACGGATCGGATTCGGATGGATATTGTTGTTACCATATCCTAACCCATATTTTTTTCTTCGGATTCGGTACCAATCGGATTCGGTGTCGGATCGGTCGGGATTAACCCGAGCCGTTTGCACCCCTACTTATTTGTAAGGAATGCATGCAGTACAACAAATGGAGTAGGAGGACGTACTGTCAAGAACTTGATGTTACTACTTAATAGCTGATGTGGAAGATTTTATTTTACCATTGCAAAAGAAAATGAAACATCAAATAGTAGCACTAACCTGAAATCAAACTTGAAGACGTATCAGATTCGGACAGATATTGCTGTTACCATATCCTAACCCATATGTTTTCTCCAGATTCGGTACCAATCGGATTCGGTGCCGGATCGGTCGTGATTAACCCAACCCGTTTGCACCCCTAGTGCTAGTATTGTTATAGAAGAGAAGAACACTATTTAAGACCAATCCATAGTCTCGCAGAGTAGATAAGATCTATAGAACTTGAGAGCAACTACTAGCAGCAGCTACATTCTTCGCCTAAATAGTGGACTGTGCAATAGAGTACTGCTTCCTAGATGACCAAGGGGTAAGAGATATGCCTAGAAAATGTCAAGTGATAGAGGTACTCTTTCTACATCCCACAAATTCAGCAACAAAAAAGCGCGAAGAGAGAGTGAAAAATCAGAAGAATACCATAGTCCAAAGTCAAGAGTGCCCTGAAGGTACCTGAAAATGTGTCGTACTAATTGAGATGTGAGGCATGAGGGAAAGCCTAAAATCGAGCTTATAGATACACAATAAATTGTATGTCTCGTCTCGACGCCGTGGGGTAGAGGAGGGAGCCGATCATGCTGCAATACTCGTTTTGGTCTATGGGCTCTCCATCCTCATTAGAATCTAGCACGAAGTGGCAATTGGAGTAGACATTGACTTGCTGCTTCCCATATCGAAGCACCGAAGAAATTCCTTTGTGTACTTGCTTTTGAATAAAGATCCCTTCTTTCAGTTGCTTGACTTGAGGACCGAGGAAAAAGGTCATCTCACCCGTCATACTCATTTCGAATTCTCTAGTCATAGAATCTAAAAATTTGGGTACCAAAGCATAAGAAGAACAACCGAATATAATGTCATCCATATAAATCTTAACAAGTAAGAGTCAGTACCGTGCCTGAGAGTGAACAAATTTTATCTACCATTCCTATTTTGAAATAAGTAGAAAACTCTTAAACCTAGCTCTAGGGCTTGCTTCCATCCATAAAGGGCTTTGGACAACTTGAAATTTTTAAAACCAGGAGGCTGCTTAACATAGACATCTTCTTCTATAAAACCATTTTGAAAAACACTCTTAACATTCATTTAAAAAAAGCTTAAATCCCTTAGATGCTATGAATACTAGCAATATGCGAATGGTTTCTAATCTAGCTATAAGAGCAAAGGTCTCTTCAAACTCTAAGCACTCTACTTGGAAAAAATCTTAAGCTACAAGTCTAGCATTATTACGAACTACCAATCCATCCTCACTTTGCTTATTTTTGAAAACCCATTTTTGTTCTAATTACATTATGATTAGTAGGAGGTTCAACTAAAGTCTAGACTTGGTTTCTTTCAAAGTTTTGAAGCTCTTCATGCATGGCACTGATCCAAGAGGAAGCAGGTAAAGCATGGGTGACATCTCGAAGTTCAAAAGGCACAACAAAAGTAGAATGTGCATGAGAATCTATAGAGATAAACCTGGAGCGAGTAACTCACTCATGGAGATCCCCAATCATTTGCTCCTGATGGTGTCATTGCTGAATATGAAGAGGAGGTTCTGGTACAGACGTGGCCTCTACCTCATGGGCTATGGAGGTAGGAGCAGAGCTGCTTGAAGCACTGGTGAAGGTGGGACGAGGCTACTCTGTTAATTCAAGCAAGATCTCTAACTAACTCAGGAGTGACTAGAGTAGGCATTGGATTCTCATCCTCTAAGTTAGGGTCATCATGACCGAAGATGTTATCCTGATCACTATGTACCGGTATATCTACACTATTGGGTCTAGTACCAAGACTAGCCTCATCAAAAGGGATTTCACAAGTCTCAACGATTTCATTAATATCCAAATTAAATGCACAAAAGCACTCCTAATGGCTCTCAAGGCTCATAGGAGGTCAAATAATCTTTATATTTGTATTTCGAATGATTATCATGGAATTACAGGTTAAAGATTTGAAGAAGTGACAAGTTCGAGCGGATCAAGATTTGGATTAAGACAAAGATCAAGAATTTAGAATCATTAACTAAGAAGGCTTTAAGTAAGATCACGGCCACAATAAATTGAGCAAGGCAAGTCATTACTTTGATCATATTGAACCTACATTTTATGCACATTTATATTATTTTAAATTATCAAATTGCATGCTTTATTTCATATGCAAATGTATGTCAAGCTTAAGGTAGATATATGTCCACTTGGTATCATAGTGTTATTATCTCATCCTAGATCACTATTTGCTAACTTCGCTAACTATACGTCGTACTTAAGTGCCATACTAGCCTTACTTAAGTACCAGGGCACAAATTTTCCCTAATCATCATCTTTCAAATAATGAAAATTGTTTTGGGCAGTCATTGGAGGTAAATGACTAGTATTTTGGGATGACTAAGTTTATACTTCTTAAAACCCTAAAACTTGTTGTTACCAGATTTGGGTGGATGGTAAGAGATGTTGGTGCAGATGTAACATGAGAAATTGTGATTTGTGGTAGCACCGCCCAGATGATTGAGGACTTAATCCTGTGATGACCTCCCAATATAAAACAGTGTAACCATAAGTCTATAATAGTGTCAACCTGACTAAATAATATGTATCCACCAGTGAAAATTGCACCATTGGAGTGACCCACGAGTTGTATCGCTCATTTTAAGCCATCGTGGATATAGGTCGTGTCGCTGGCATAAGCCGTGATGTGTCGCAAGAGAGGGTCGGAGTGTGACGAACATAGCCACCCTCAGATGAAACCTTAGCAAGTGTAGCTTACATTGAGGGATGCATTGTAAAGGCCTTATGATGATCTCCTTGATTCACATGTCTTGGGAAATGTGTGAAATATAGCAAGCTAATTATCACTTGTGCCACGGTCAAGGGCGGGCATGAAAACTTACTCAAGTTAGTGTCTATTTCAAAAACCTGTGTGGGTGGGATGAAAACTCATCGGGTGTAAGTAACACTGAATTTGGCTTTTTCCTGGATGGATATAACTAGTGTCGTTAATAATGTGAATGTAACCATAATGGTCAAAATTAAGGATATGGTGGATGGAACCATGCTCTATAACAGCTGGATGGAACCTGCACTACTATTATTATTGCACACTCTTACAGAACTTTAAACATGGTTTAGTAAAAATGCTAGGCCTTGGGAATTTCCTATACTTGTATCTCAAAATATTGGCATTTTCTCAAATAAAATAACCTCAAGCCTCCGTTGACAGCTTGCATCTATTATTATTACATTTATGTGTGGTGGTTTGCTGAGTACCGTTGTACTCATTCTTGCTCAATTACCATTACTCAGTCAGTAAGAATGATAAAGTCAAGCTCTACGGTCATCTAAAGTAAATCGACAAAGTTGGAAGACAATGAGACCAAAGACTAGGTCACAAACCCCAGTTGGTTGTTTGTGGGCATCTCCTAAGGGTCCCATGAATTGCTTAGACAAGCTAGTCGGTCATTATAACCATGCGGGTGAAAAATTGATATCATATGTTTTAATCATTTCATTTAACTAACTTTGTGGCAATAGGTATTGCCACTATTTAGAAAGTAAAATAAAATGATAAAATTGTTTTAGACTTGGGCGTACGATAAGATTGGGTTGGTGCAGATGGAGCACATGATCTTGTATTGTGAATATACCGCCCTTGTCAATTAAGGACTAATGCTTGTAATTGTCCAAATTGAGCACTATCATACAACCACAAGTTTACATGGGCATGACCTGAATAATTAATTTGCAATGGATTAGCTTAGAATCCACCGGTAGTATGAGTGGGTATCGGATGGAGACAGTTGTCACACATGGCACAAGAGGGGGCTTCTGACTAGGTGGATAGAACCGTTCAGTGGTGAAACCTTCGTAGGCAGAGACTTGTTAGGCTGCCGCATTATAAAGGCTTTGTGATAATCACTCAGTCGTACACCTTGGAAGTGTGTCAGATAGACAATATATGTTGATTATCTCTTGTGGATAAAGCTGTACAACCTTAGCAGAGTGCAAAACTATTTGAATATCCATGTCCACGGTCAAGGGCGGGCAATATGCGCTTTCAGATGGTAGATCTTTGGTTTTGGTTTTAGAGTAAAAGTTTTAGGACCTCGGAAGTGGTTGGGACTCTCGGGGGGGTGTCGTGGCAGACAAAGCCAGTGCGGATGGATGGAACGCGTAGTCTTGAACCTTGGCGGTTAGAGCCTATCTACTAGTGTAGGTAGTTGGAACCTTCACTAGAAAATTTAATCTAGTTTTAATTATTATAATTACTTTGTTAAATTGATGCTTTAAAATCTATAATGGTAACTAAACTAAAAATGTTGCTTTGTGCAAAAGAACCATATTATTATTCCTTTGTTGAGACTAGCATATAATTGCATTTTTCCAAGACTTGCAAAGTACTCTATGTGTTTACATTGCAATATATAAATAACCTCAAAGGAGAATGAAGACGCCGAAAAAGACTATGACTACTTCGCATGTGGATTCGATGAAGGCTTTCCAGAGGTCTAGATTGTGCTTCTGCAGTCAATTGCATGTGTCGAATTGATGGGCTATCTTTGGAGTTTATTTCTTTTGCTTCTGCAGAGTTGTAGTTCTGTGAGGTTTTGTAGCTTCATTTGTAATAGGTGACCACAAGTCCAAAACTCCATATTATTGTAATAAAGCATTGTTAGTTATGTAATCATCACTATTTCACTATGTGCACTAGCTTTGATCTAGGACTAGTGTGATAATACATAGAGGGTTCGAATTCAGAAATCCAGTCCCGACACATGACTAGTTTTTCTTTAGTGCCCCTCTTATGATTCATGCCTTGTCAAATATGCTTGGTTAAATCTTGAATCTAAATTGAGTTTTAGATTGGGCTATGCTAGTTCTTCATCGACGCATGAGTTTACTTCTCCTAGGTTTCTGTGGCTCGGATTAGGAATTGTACTTACAGACTTCTAGGACTAAAATGAAAAATGATACCTTTTATGTGTAAAAAACTGATTTCACCAATTCTTTCTCATGAGATAGCTTACCATTGCACTAAGTATGAACTCAAGGGGAGTTTTTAGATGACCATGACCATACTCTTAAGCTTATTGCTTAGGATGGTCGACAAAGGCTTAAGATCTAGCACATGGCTAAGTAAATGTGAAGAAAAATAGTGCTTAAATAAAATGATTCAACATTAAAGTTGTAGCACTATAAATGATTCAATTGTAGCTTCTCGGTTCCATTTAGCTTATTAACATGTCTTGGCTCATATTTGGATACCTTTGACTGAACTAGAATTTTGATCATCTTGACATGTATTCAAATTGACTTGATTCATCATCTTGTACTAGTTTGGTGATGTTCTTTCTTATGCTTTTTATTGGTCCCTCTATTTTGTCAAAAGGGGAGAATTTGTCTCTTGAACAAATTGCGTAGATTAAATAGAGAAAAAATTTAAATATTGATTAATTCATTATCAAAGGGGGAGAAATATGCCCAAAAATACTCATTTCAAGTGAATTTCTTTAGCTTTCTTGAGCTTTTCTTGATCTTTGTGAGGAATGTGCTTGAAAGGAAGAGCTAAATATGGTTTTTGAGATTTTCTTGAGCTTTCTTGATCTTTGTGATCTCTTCGCACCATGACCAAGGTCAAGTAAAATAATTATTCTTTCATATGAACCTAGAGTGAGATTCTTATTTCTTGGTGAAGTTGAAGCTTTTTGTGCAAAACTTGCTCTATCTAGTTGTGTCACTTCATTTCATGCTCACTTGGTCATTTTCAGTCTTATTTGCATCTTATGGATCAAGTGGAGCTCTGTTTCGCAAATTATTTTTGTTTTTCGAAAATCAACTCGATTGTGCTCTCATTTGCATTTTTGAGGTATTGCCAATGTGTTCAACATGGGGGGGGACTATAGAACCATGTTGAGAATAGCTATAGTTTATTTGTGTTGAACAATTGGCAATCGTGTCAAGTTCATATTTGAGATTGTGAAAGTTTGCAAGTTCTCTTTCTTGCTATCCAATTTCAGACAACAGTATCAGCCTGGTATTGGTGGTAATATTGGCTTGGTGTTGGCGGTAGTACCAGTATGGTAGCCACGGTACTACCGCAAGTGCGGTACAACTAGATTATAGTTGGCGGTAGCTATTTTCCAGATAGGGTCGTTTTGGACTGTGTCGAGGTTTGGCGGTACTAGAGTGGATCCGCAGAACACTAGAGTGGTGTGACCAGGCTTTGAACAGTGGTACTACTGGGCGGTAGTACCGCATCGTGCGAGTGCTCATACTGGCTCCCCTATACCGAGGTTTTACCAGGTTGATTGGAGAATTCTGACTGGTCGGTCAATGGTGGTCAGATCGGACTTATCTGAAATTATCCGAGGGGCTTGGATAATTATGGAGTTTTGGTGTTCTAGGTCACTACATTCATAATGCATGAAGCATATTTCGACTAACGTGGGTCGAGTTGTGAAGAAATTATGCCCGAAAGTAGTTTCTTAATCTTTGATGGGCAGGTGCTTGGAGATAGCAATGGTCGATGACATGGACTGGGACTAGGATCTGGGATGAGCTGAGGTGAGGTCAAGGAAGTCAGGTAGGCAAGTTAGGCCCATACAAGTCACAGGAGAAGACAAGAGATGTCGAAGGGAAGGTTCGAGCAACTGCTCATCGGTGCAAGTGAGGCGTGATTAGGGGAACCGACATGGAGAAACTTGGCAACGTGTGAGCCATTAGTGAACCTACACGTTGCAATTATGGGATTTCTTGTAAAGGAGAAGATGACCATGGACTAGGCTCGGGCAAGAGGTGAGGTCTACGGTTAAGGCAAACTTGTTTTGGAGGGAAAGCCAAAATACCTAGACCACAGAGTTTAGAGGGCGTTTGGAGAGTGGTTTAGGTCAAGGAAGTGCTAAAGAGGATAAGTGGATGGAAGCTTGCTCCCTAGCGGGTTTGGGCTTATGCGCTTTGAGAAATGTGCATAAGTCTTACGTGAGTGTAAAGCCCGGTGTGTGTGGGGTTAACAAGTTTCCCGATCGTCATAATGGAGAGTATCTATTAGGGTTAGATGTGGGCTAGTTGCTCCATCTATTTGAGTTGAAGAGGTACGTTGCTAGGGTTTCCAAGAGAGTGCAAGGGCTTGCAAAGAGAAAATAACCACTCTCTTCTAATCTCTCGTCCTCAGTTGGTCTCTCGCTCAGTCTTATCCACTTTCCTCTGTGCGCTGTGTGAGCTATGTTGAGGGGAGATTTTTATCGCAACAGTATATGGCGGGCTCTAGTAGTTTAGCAAATCCTCTTTTTACTTGGGTTGCTAGCGGTGAAAAGGAACTTGGAATTAATTCGTGTTTGTTTCTAATGCGGATCATGAAACCCAATGATTGCAAGAGGTGTCGGTTGGCCGGAGGATCCGGTATCTCAATGAACGACTTTCCCATTTTATTACTTTAACAAGGGTTCGATGGTAACTTACTTTAGTTTAATTAGTTTGTTCGGTCTTTTGGCATTCATTATTGGTTCTTATTGCAATTATTAAATACTAACTACTCTAGCTCGTGCCCAATTTAAAGGATTGAATAATCGATTAATTGTAATCATATATATTGTGCTCAATTATACGCATGGACATAATCGTATAGTATCGATGAAAATGATGTATTCATGAATTGTATGAATTTATGATGTATGTTTAGTGACATAATCTTGAAAAATGTTATTTGTAACTGCATCCTCCTTACTTTAGTTGTCATTTTGCTTCAATTCAGTTGTTGTACATTTTACAGAACCTCTTATTTTCAGCTTCTAAAAGCTATTTTTGGCTTTTCTACATTAATTATTTTTCAAACAGAGTGTCTTTTCAAAGTAGGATCTACAAGTTGATTGCAGTATATACTGTAACGACTTCATTTATATTGGCCAAAACTGCATGCGGGTTTTTGTTATTCCATACTCTCGTAGACAAATAGCCTAAAAGTCATAAACTGCAGCCAAAAGCTATAAACCGAAGCAAAAAAGAACATACTCAAAATATTGGAATGAGCCTGTAATCTCTTCGTTAATTATTCAATTAATTTCGTGTTAAATATTGAGGTTAGCAACTAATGCTAGTTAAGAACACGGGTTGTTTCATGAACCGAGTTCATGGACATGTCTACTGCGGTGTGGGACGTATATCACATAATCTAAGAGTGGTTTTAAATGTAACACTGGTTATTAAGTCGATCGATCCTATATATATGTCAATGACTCTTGCTCTAATTGATTAACTCATTTCTCGGGCCTACAAGGCAGCGAAGCATGAGCCTAATACAAGATTAATTTGACATACGGGGCCTACGTATAAGCCACAGACATATTTTAAGTTTGTTACTTAACTACGAATTTGACATACGGGGCCAAGATGCTCGTCACTAATTCACTTTGAAATATGATTACTTAGGTGTTCTAATTCCTAATGACATGATTAATTAGTGCTAAGCTATTTTGCACGGTGGGGCTCTCTTGGCAGAGGCTCAGCGGTAGGGCAAAGAGCAACGGAGCCTAAACCACAAACAGATCGCAGCGTGCAAAGCAGAGCACTGGCAGCCCTCTCCCCAACACTAATTGGGAAGCTAATACTAATTACGTCGTTTTATTAGGAAACTAGTCTAATTAAAACGTTTGGGGCCACTGGTTATTTGGTGGTTAGTTAGCAGGAGATCAATTAGGCCTAATCTAATCCAATCGCGAGGGGCTGACAAGAGAAAAAATTATAGAGCCATATTAAATATTATCAGATTTGAATCAAGAAAAGATGAAGAATCCGGTCATTTAGTTTCACAAGAAAGTTGCATATATGTACAAGACATAGGAGAAGACGCAAAACACGATGAACGAGTCCATGACGAGGAAAGAAAAAAGCGGCCAAGCCCACGACAAGCTGCTCACGGCCTGCATGTTCCTTGCGTGAAGGTGCACGTAGAACACATGTGCATGACCGAGTAGAGACGGGCCTGCTAGTCAAAGTTGGACCGAAGTCATTAAGCCAGTCATGTAAACTTATTTATCAAGTTGAGACTGAACACTAGTAATAGAGTTAGTTTGTGATTTGTGGCCGACTTGAGGAAGGACTCGGCCACCTTGGCCTGACCAAAACCGAACCGTGGTCTGCTTAAACCCATTGCTTTGTACGTCAGGGTTAGGAGGGGACCTTAAGTAGCAGGCACCTCTCCATGTAACCACCACATTTTGGCTAGATAATGAATACACATGAATAGATCGTTTTGGCTTGTTTCTTGATGGCCGACGGTGACAATGAGAAATCTTGGATTTCTTTGCTAATTAAGATTGTTCAATTTTTTCGTGGAAATTAGAAGCGTGATAGGGTTTCGTTTGGTGCTCGTGAAGTCCGACGCGTGTGTTTTTGTGAATTAAAGAGTGTTTGTTCTTGCATTGGCAACGGAGGATCACTACAATTCGAGAGATTTTATATAAAAATCTTAATCCTACATCAAGAAAATTGGTGATCTCGTACCATCTTGGTATTAGAGTATGGTTTTCTCGGTAGGATTATTTACCCTAGCTTTTTAAATTGATTATTCCTTGCTATTTTTATTTAATTTTTTATAGTCCATAAATCGAAAACACATAAAAAAATCCAAACCCTAGTTTTTGTATCTATTATTTTTGTGAGTTTTGTTAGATTTTGTCATTTAGAATTTTATTTAAGTGTTAATCATTATGTTTCTTTGTGTAACTTCATCTTGTGTCCACGTACAACTCAAAAAATCGCTCTCTGTTTTCCGACAGTATTTCCTGGAGAGTTCTATTCGGCAGCGAGTTCACGCTAATTCGGAAGTCATGTAAAATCGCTCTGTTGTCCGACAGTATTTCCTAGAGAGTTCTGTTCGGCAGCGAGTACACGCTAATTCAGAAGTCATGTATCTGCCTGCTAGCGAATCAGCTTGCCAGAAGTGTCATGCGAAGTACACGTGCAGCAGCTAGACTTCAAGTCTCTTATTTCCATCCGAACAAAGTAGCTGTGTTTGTTGTCATCCGAAGTACACGCGTATCTGCTGATTTTGTTTCCTTTAGAGGAAGTAGAGTCCCAGAACAACACGTCTATCCGAAATACTAGTGCTACGGCTTGGTTAGAAATTTTTAAAAAGCTTGCATCTTTGCACCAGCCAAGAGCATTGCTATTGTTAAGCATTACTTATACTTTTCCTTTTATCTTTAAGACTAGCCTTGATAATTGCTTGAGGGCTGCTCACTGCTTTACATTGCACCTTGTGAAAATGGGTGTTTTTTTTTTTTTGTGGGGGAGCAAAACTGTAGCCAGTCGGCCAAACACAAAAAAAAAAAGCAGCCGACCAGTAAAAGCCACGGCCAAGATTTAATAAAAAAGAAGAAAAATCCATCCGTATATAACCGAGTGTTATAATCCTCCTGCAGTCACCCTAAAACTGAAGAGAAGGAAGTAATTAATTTCTTTGCGGTTGAGAGCCAAGACAGATAAAGATAAGATAAGCAATTGAGGCCGAGCTTGGGTGAGATAATTATAATCCATGTTTTTAGATTGTGTAATTTTTTTTGAGCAATCTTGTGCCCTCAAATTCATATTATTTTAATTGGCTAGTGTCTCTCCTAGTACTTGGTGCAAAACGAGCTATTAATTCTCAATTCTAGATTGCCTCTATTTAGCTCATTCCTTTGTTTGCATTAAGTCATATTGATCTTTGTGTGTGCGTTCATACACACTTAAACCCTTTGGATCATCACTTAGCCAAAGTATTCTAGTTTTGATTATTACTTAACTATACAACATCAAGAATTTCAGATTGTATAGGATATACACTCCATACCAAGCTCCACTAAATAATCATTGTTGTGCAATTGTGAACACTCTTACGGTCGCTTGATCATCACGTTGCTATTGTAACTTCTACCAAGTGTAAATTTTTATTGGCCTTAATTCACTTTGAAAAGGTAACTTAACTTGTAAAAGAAAAGAGTGGGATCGAGTGATTTATGCTAATCATCTATATACCTTGTTATTACTTTGTGTTTTCTTTGCACAATCTAACCATGTTAGATGGAGAAGATAACTATAATGACGAGCATGAAGTTAATCTTAATACCCCGATGACTCGCTTTCAACATCAGCATTCAGAAGTATATTGCAACAAGAATTTGTAGCTGGCACCACTACAATGGGGGAACAACTCAAGTCGGATATACATGATCTTCGCATTGAACTCAAAGAGGATATGTAGAATCTCCGCACTGAACTCAATCAACAGATGAACGTGTTACATAAAAACATTGTGAACGACGTTGTGCAAGTATTTCGACTACAACAAGATGAAGGAAGTGTTCATCTTGCGGCTATCCTTCCTCCACGTGATGAGGGAATGACCGCTGCTCAAGTTGGTCAAGAAGCTCAACAAAGGCAAGACCGCATGGTGGCAAATGCCATTTGTCCATCCCCACCTGGGAGAGGTGAAGGGGGTGGCTTCCATGGTCCAGGGAGGGGCCATGGACATGGAAACCGTGGTGGGGGAGCACCTCGCTTCAACGACAAAGACTTTCTTCACTACGACGATGGCTATTGTCGATGTAACCGTTACAATGATGTCAACCAAATGAGAAGTTTGGTAAGCTTAAATTTAATATGCCAATATTTTCGGCACACATGATCCTAAGGATTACCTCACTTGAGAGCTCAAAGTAGACAATGTGTTCCGTCGCACAATTACTCGAAGAAAAGAAGATACACATGGTTACGCTTGAATTCACTAATTATGCACTCATATGTTGGGAACAAGTTCAAAATCAAAGGAGAGAGTACGATGAGCCTCCTATCACTACATAGGAAGAGATGAAGTACCACATGAGAGCAAGATTTGTTCCTAAATATTATAAACGTGATTTATTTGATAAATTGCAGCAAATGAAATAAGAAACTTGCGGTGGAGGAATACTATAAAAGATAGAAATGGCCATGATTCAAGCTAATGTATATGAGTAAGAAGAACAAATAAATGGCGTGATTTCTTGCTAGTTTGTGTAGGGACCCCAGATTTTACTATCCAGAATCCTCTGTGATTTTATTGCACTATTCTCTGGATCAGTAGATAGTGCTCACAGATACAGAAATTGAATATCAAATACATACCATGCGGAAGTATAAATAGAATAGTAAACTTACACATGGGCGATTAGGCGAAATCGATGAATTGCAAACAACGAAGAACGAAGTACATTGGTGGGACCTTCAGGACATGCCCACAGGCAACCAACTAGAGGTTCGCGACCTAGCCCTTGACGTCTTCATCTTCTTTGTCATCAAGACCAAAGTATTTGCTGATGAGTAGTGATCCGATTCCGATTCGGATTTTGTTATGAGGCGAGTGTGAGCACACTAACCACCGTGCTCATGAGCCAATACGTAATGCAATTAAATAGTACGCATGGCTAATCAAAGAGAGGCTTGGGTTGTTTTATTTGCTAGAAATTGCTCTCAATATTATTCTTATTGTTTAATCATAGTGTTATTATGGCTGTCTAAAACTCCGAACGGCGAGTGTCATCCTTTATTTACTCCACCGATTATACGCTTTCCATTTTATCACCCACCATCTCATTAATCCAGCTGTGGGTGTTTGATTCTCACATAATCCTAGACTCCCCATAAATGTATTCCTCCAACATCAAATTTCACCAGAACCGCATAATCTCAATCTCAGATCCACCAATTACCAACGTGTTAACTACCCAACCTGTTTATAATCCAATACCTTTACTTGTGACCCATCGATCAAATAATTCCCATTGCATCGTCCCTAATATCTCATAATCGACTCGAAGTTACCAATTCCATACATGAGTATGAATATCCACCACCAATTCATAAATCCAATCTTAAGCTCATTAATCGACAATTTAATTAGCTCCTCATTCTACCGAAAATCTGGTGTCCTTTATTTTGTATCTACCAATATCTGTTGTGTCATAAATTCCTAATATTCCAATCTTGTGATTGCTGTTCATCAACTCTTCCCCTCGTAATTTGTAATAATCCCCTAACATAGTTACTTTGTATTCCACCAAAATTATTCGTATTAGGACTTCCTAACCATCCAATCGTTTCGGTTATTGATCCCCAAAACCATAAATTGGCTCTTCCAATAATCCACCTTGTTTTATATTATCTATCTCTAATTAATTCACCGGTACACCTCCACCAAGAATATCAATGATCAAGTTTATACCCCAATTATCATATCCCAAGTTTCCAAAATTCAATTCATCCATCTAGTATTTCATCGAATCCTATTAATCTTATCATCGCCAACATCTCTCAAGAATTTATATTAGTTAACAGTGTCATAATCTAGCAATTACCTTTGCACTCTCTAGTTCTCCAAGAATCATTTAAATCATCTACCTAGCATATATATTCATTTAGACTCCACCAATTCACTCCCAGAATCTACATTATCGTTTCCCCTTTATGATCGACATGAATCCACCAGCATCTTTTATATTTTTACCATAACAACTATCTCCTTCTCTACACCCCTGTTTATTCTTCCTGACCTTTGATTTGGTGAGAAGTATTATCGTCATTTAAAAATATAATACGTAGAAATTTTCTGAGACCTAGCAGTTTGAACAAAAACATAATGTGTAAGAGAATGCAATAATGAGAATGATTGATTCCATCCACCGTTACATGGCATTTGCACCATATGCTTATTCCTTGACGTTATAGTCGCTACCTTATCACCGGGACGACACCGGGACAACACAAATCGTGGCCTTTGCTGCGCCTCTACTTTTCCATTTGCACCCACAAAGTTTTTGAAATACAACTATATCTGGTTAAGTTCCCATGTCCGCCCATGACCATGGGCACGGCTACTGGAATAGTTTTGACTCTGCAGAGTTTGTACACTTTCACCACAAGAGACAATCAACTCGTTGCCCCACATGATTCCTTAATCATGCAGTTGAGCAGACCATCACAGTGACTTTTCGAAATATATAGTCCCTTTTGTCATCTCACCTTATGGGAAACTGCCCACTTGCGGTGGGTCCCATCTATGCACGGGATGTTTCCCACAGCTACTAGCGTTATTCGGGCTCCACTCCCCTCAGCACTAGCACGACTGGGAAACTTCACCCTCCACTCGGTGTCCCTTTAGGCCTTCTCTTGCCCTTTCTTATCCACTTCTATCCACTATCAGTGAGATGAGTCCGGGGGTGTCGATAAATTTACTTAGCTAAGTTGTATTTTACAGACTTGTGGTTGCACTGTTTTACGTGGGAGGTCATGACAAGATTCAGTCCTTAGTGGTATCTGGGCGGTTCTACCACCATGACTGCCCAACCAAATTTTCTCATGATTAAAGTGATGTTTGGGGCATTTTGGTGCCCCTGAATATCTATGCAGTACTAAGCATGGCATATAATTACGGACTTATTTTGAAAGGTTAATATCATAATTTTGCTAGGCGACAAAGTTCACATAATCAACTAATCAAAGGGAGCGTAATATTAATCAAGGTAAGCAATGGGCATATAACTAAATTCTTGAATTAAACATGCATTTGCATATAAAATAACAGCATGCACTTTGATAATTTAAACAAAAGTAATTTGCAGAAAACGTAGGTTCAACATGATCAAAGTATTGACTCGCTCTTGCAGATTTACATGGTCTTGAGCTCACTCAATACTTCCTTTTGAGCTTCTGGTCTTTATCTTCACTTCGCTCTTGATCTCACTTGACCTCTTGATTCTTCAGGACTCCAATTTTTAATTACGTGCTAAACGACTGAATACAAATAAAGGCAAATAATTCAAAAGATCCGAATAAATCCGAATAAACTCGATCTCGCTTTATTATGATAATTGGTGCCTCTCCATGTAGCAGCCGCCTCTCCATGTAGCCACCATGTTTTGACTAGATAATGAATACACATGAATAGATTGTTTTGGTTTGTTTCTTGATGGCCGACAATGTCAATGAGAAATTTTGGATTTCTTTGCTAATCAAGATTGTTCAAGTTTTTCGCTAGGAATTAGAAGCGATAGAGTTTTGCTTGGTGGTCGTGAAGTCCGGCGCATATGTTTTTGTGAATTAAAGAGTGTTCATTTTTACATTGGCAACGGAGAATCACTACGATTCGAGATATTACACGTGAGTATCTTAATCCTACGTTAAGAAAATCGACGGCCCGTATCACAACGCCTTGGACACCCACGGGGCTACAACACAGACCGCAACATACAGCATTAATCATCCCAACCAAAGTATTCAGCAAGATCTTAAAAATAGACTTGGGGACTCGCCTAATATAAATCAAATTTATTGTAAATCTATTTAAGATATTTCAAGACACAGAAGATCCATGCACTTCCACTCATTGAACCCGCATAAGAAACAAATAAGCCTGTAGCCAGCTGTATCACCTCCCAACCTTATCAGCTATAACTATCGAAGACTCGAAGGAACAGAAAAACTATCACCAACGATATAGATTAAAAAAATATTACACTCTGATATCCCTTCTTATAGACAGTAGTCTTTAGATCGGATCGAGAGATACGATATAAATGTGCATGGTATCAAGAATGAAGTATATGAATCTGTAAAGAGAACAAAAATAACAGAGTCAAAACAACCACCTCAAAAGAGTACAAGAGATTGTTGCTTTCTCACAACCCTCAAACCTTTTAGGACCTTCAAGTCTTTGCGCTATACAAGAATTTAATACTAAAAAATAACCTAACATCTAATCCTCTCGTATATCTCTAATTTGGATGAGTGGCGTGTGGTTTTTTTCTTGCCTTGGGTTGGGTTCTCTATGGCTATTCCTCATGGATTTATATTCCCTCTAATTGTCCTCTAAAGAGAAGTAGAAATTCTAATTTTATTATAATCAATTTTGGAATTCATATAGCACAGGTTCTAAAGGAATAGAATATGAGTCACTGTGCCTAACGCACAACCTGCAGTGCGTGGAGCCCAGTGACCAACACCCGGAGACACGGCCAGACCCAGTCTCTAAAACACTAGCTATTGCAGAGCTCGGAGCCGAAGAGACAACCTGACCCGTCGGCGGCGCTGACGTCCAACTGGAGTTCCTCGACCAGGTACGCGCACACCGGCATCCTCCTGTGGCAGGCGGTGACACGCAACGCCCCGGCGCCGCGATCCTCACGGCCTCAACCGCCTTCCTGAAGCCCGCCCTTTCCACCGTCCAGCGTGCTCACGATCCCTGCCAATGGATCAGAAACCCCAAATCAGTAGCGTCCGATCGAGCACCGAAACACAACCAAGCAGAAACCCGCGGAGAAAGGGGTGGACCGCGGCGCGCGTACGTACTCTTGAAGAGGCGGAGGTCACCGTCGGCCGCCACCTGGAGGAGCTGCCGCTGCGGCGCACTGGGAGCTGCAAGGACACGAGGAGGTGAGGTTAGGGACTTAGGGTTAGTAGCTGGAAAGGTAGGTGTTGGGGGTTAGGGTTTGGGGTGGCTTATCGAAGGTGAGGGCAGCGCCATGGAAGATGGGTCGGTGGGGTGGTAGGGTTTGGGAGTGGAGGGTAGGCGTGGAGCTGTGGAGGTGGGAAGGAGGTGGTGGAGAGGAAGGAATTGGTCAGTTTGTGGCGTACTTCTATCCTTCTGACGGAGGGAGGGAAGTTTCAGTCCTTTTCGGAGAGTTTCCTTCAAATGTAATTATTAAGATCGAGAGATATATTGGAGGATTTCTGGCTTTATGTCTCACTGATACATGGATCGAAAAGATTCAGAGACATAAAGTGGTTACTTTTCAAATTTAGGTTCTATCTAAAATGCAAGAATTCTACGGAAGTCAAACCGTTGCAACCATTTCCAAATAGAAGATGCACATGGGCACCTCACCTCCTTACAACACCTACGTAATCGTCGCAGAGTACATGTTACGCGAGAACAAAGCAGGGGTGGCTTGCAGCAATGGTAAAAGGCGGCTCAGGCGGCCGGCACGACGCTCATTCAACGCTCGACGGATTGAACGGCATTGTAATTTGTTAAGCGATAATTCCTAACTTGGCCTAAGACAACGTCAGAAAAAACTAGTTGGGACACGATCAACTCTATGATGTTAAAGGCGACATCTAACCTGAAATTTAGTTCTCATACAATAGTTTTACAATAGTTTGTTACCCCATTGTAGTTACGAGTATCCAAACAAGATTTTGTTAAAACATGGTTAAAATTGGTTTGGTATAATCTTGTTTCATAAATCCACGAGAGCTAACAAAATGCCTATAATTCATGCAAGAGTGGTTTTAGAAACACGATGGGAGGCGACAGCTCCGTTTTTCGACCTAGTACCATTGGTTTCCAAACCAAAAACCGCTTCTTTGTTTTACATATTTGGAAATTTTCGAAATCTAATGGTGATTGGTGCAATGCACATGCCCTAGAGTCATACTCTAAATCTATCCAGTGGATTTCACCAAATCTGGGCCATTGGCTCTTCTCTGTGGAATAGATTAGTCCATGTCACCTTCTAAAGTAGGAAATTTTTACGGAAACTTTTGAATGCCCATTGATTAAGAAAGGGTAATTTCAACTTTTCTTCTTAACCCTAAATATCCTTGTAATCAGGATAACCGTATTATCTTGACTTAATTTCGGGAAATCAACGAAAAGAACTTTTACTTTCCTTCGTTGGCGCTTCATTCTTCACCTCGATGCCCGTCGCCATAGCATGATGCCGGATTGCCAGCGCCCAGCACATCGGCCTAAACCAATGAGTAGATGATCCAAGAAGGAATTTGTGACACCATGTGGAGATCACTCTATGGTTATAATGAGTAGTTAACTTTTGGATTAGAGTATCTGCAGGGGTGAGTTTAGTTTTTGAGGAGTTTGCAAAATATCGCTTTGAAGCTTAACGAGTTAATCTAGCCTATGACTACTGGAGTATTCGTTGTTTACGACTTTGTGGTTGGTAGGTTCAACGGTCCGATCGGCAGGTCTAATCGGCATTTGTGCGAGATCGGCAGAACGACCATGGGGTGGTCGAAAGCTTCAATGCATGAACGACCATGGATGGTCAATGGTCGTAGCTTGCTGCCTAGTCGTGATCTCGTAGTCACAAGTCGTGGTGTTCGGTGATCGTAAGCCATGGCGATCGGTGAGTCGTAAGTCATGGCGATCGGTGGTTGTAAACCATGGTGTTCGATGAGTCGTAAGCCGTGGCGATTGGTAGTCGTAGCATGTGTGATCGGTGGTCGTAGCGATCGGTTATGATCGTAGGCTTCTGGTAGGTACTTTTTGGCTTTGAATGCCTCATTTCTTGAGCATCCGAGTACTCGTGTCAGACCGGCCGACGATTAGACTGGCTTATCTCGGTGGTTTGAGGTTGTTCTGGGTTTTAGTCACGGTTTGACCTAGGTGTTGTTGCTAATGTGCACATACGTTTATTGCTTGGTTCTAGGATTAGGATCAGTAATTTGGGTGCATACTTTTTACATTGTGTATTGTATGGATAAATTGCGCAAATTGATGATCTTTGTGTATTGTCTTGTGCTACGTGACGGTTTGCTTATTGGTCTTGGTTGCGGGACTTTGAAGCTAGGTCATAGTGAGGCGTGGGTGGACCGGGACTAGGCATGTGGTGGTCTTGAGGTCCGAGCAGTTTGGGAGGCAGCTGCAGACACGAGGCTTGCGGGGTTGTTACAAGCGGAACAACGAGAAACGGGGCGGGAGCTACGGCGGTGGACATGACGGGCAACAACAAGGTGGATCGGGACTAGGCTTAGGGAGGAGTTTATGTCCAGACGGTCGAGGAAGCCAGGTGCCGTTATGCGCGAGAAGTATGTGGTGTGCCAAGTGACTTTGGTTGTTTGCAAGCGAGGACGTTTGGTGAGATCGAGCGCGTGAGAGGCTTGATGAAAAGTCATTGGGACCATATGGAAGATGGTGAAACTTAGAAGATGCTTCGTGGCAAAGGAAGTGGGAAGCTTCGAAAAAGGCGGTAAAGGGGCATTTTGGTAAATTGCCTAATACTGGGAAAAATGGCGGTCTGTGAAACCACGGCGTTGGCCTAAGTAGTTTAGGTCTTGTATGTGTTGAAAATGTGAGGTGGATCAAGTGTTGGTTCACTAATGGATTAATAGTTGTAAGCTGCTTTGAGAAGCGTGCATGAGTAAAACCCGATGGTATGTGGGGTTAACGGATTATCTCCGGTTTGGCCTAATGGGTAGATCCATTAGATTTTGGTTCAGGTTGTGAGCCTATATAAGGGGAGGCAAGAGCTAGGGTTTGAGAATGTTGGCTAAACCTTTTGGTGGCTAGCTCATCCTCCCTCCTATGGGAGTTAGGTTAGAGAATGGGTGTGTGCTCTAGCTTTAGAGCTCTGTCCTCCTAAGTGGAGTGGATGTAGAACAAATCATCTTAAATGATAAATACATCAATCTTTGATCTACCTTCTATGTATTTTTGACTGTTTGAGATCTTTGGTTTGGTTCTTTCTCTGTTCTCTTCAGTTCTGCGTTTCAGTTCCGTTCCCTTCTCTTCTTGATCTGAGAGGTTGTTCCTGCTTTATCTTGTTGATGATCTGACTTACTGGATGTTGTTGGATCATACTCAAAGCCACCTTGGCTATTCTATTCCCACGGGCATGGTCTGGTTATCTTTTTGATCTTAGGTCTCTGTTTTGTGCGCCTTCTCTCATACCTCAAGACGTTTACGACCACATCTGATTTCGATTGACTCAATGGTCTTAGATCGTGTGGTCGTGCACCTCCACTGCTTTTCGAGTTGCTTACGACCACAGTTGGTTACGAGTGCTTGATGGTCTTCGACCACGCATGATCCATCTGATTGCTCTGTTTTGAGTTCGTTCTTTTCTCTCAATCTTTTCTTGATCCCAAAGTTTTGATTTGATTTCTTGATGTTTTTTTTTTGTGACATGTAGGATCGTGCTCAAAGCCATCTTGGATATTCTCTACCCACAAGCAAGATCGCTCATCGCTTTTAGATCTTGGTTGGTGTGTTGCTTCAATTTGCAAAAAGGTCTCAAATTTGTCATGGATTTTTCGATCCAAGAATGGAATAGCTTCCTAAGACTTTAAGAAACATGAGTACACTGGCTTCACAGCTTTTGGATCTTTCAATCAAAGTTGCGTAAATTTTAGATCTTGCGATCGGTTGAAAACCTTGTTCCCCATTCTTCCTTTGAAATGGTGGTACCGCAAGCCTTGTTGCGGTAGTACCATAGTTCTGTTCTCCGACCACTTTGATTTCAACCATTCATTGGTCGTCAACCTCACCGATCGAATTTCGTGGTTCGACCACCTTGGTTTTGATCGCTCAATAGTCATAACTCACTCTGGTCACATTCTGAATTGTTATGACCACACATTGATTTTTTACCACATTATTTTCTGGCCGCACTCTGGGTATCGACTACGGAGGTGTCGACCATTCATTGTTCCTCGACCACGTACGTTACGATCACATCGATCTTTGACCACGTTGGTTTTTACCTACTCATTGGTCCTCGGCTACACTGGACTCTTGACCCACATTGGTTTTGACCACGTTGGTTATGATCACATTGGTTATGACCACGTTAGTTTCGAACATAGTGGCTTCAACCACGTTGAACTTCTGGCTGGTAGTCAAATTTCGACCACATTGTCAATCTTTCGACTACGTTGTTCTCTCTGCTGACTGGTTATGTTCAGCTCGGCTCTCCGGTGTTTTTCGACCAGTAGTCGTAACCCGACCACGAAGTGCTCTGATCTGGTCATCCCCAACTCCATGTTCCTCTGTTTTTCAAATAGACATCATATCATAATCTTCATAGCAAGGTAAAGCCTCGATGTGACCTTCGCTTTGTCTAAGATGAATATGTTTGCTCTTAGGGATAATGTGAGATGCCTAAATGATAAAATTGCTAGATTGTTTGATAATAGTTATACTAGGTGGAATATCACTTACCATGTGTAGGTTGTGGGTCTTTACATGTGGATGTTGAAATTTTGAATTCTCTTCTTGAATACTTAAAATCTGAAAATGATAAATTAAAATTGGCTCGCCTCACATGTGTAGAGTAGCTTGAGTTAGCTAGGCCTGGGATTAATGAGCCAAATGCTTTCGTTCATGATTCTCGTGTAGGCTCAAGTGATTATCTTGTTAATAGCCTAGCTTCTCTTATTTTTTGGTTGTACTAACTATGTTCCTCACGTTGATCCAATTCATTGTTTGCTTGTATTTTTCATCTCTTGCATATATTCCTTTGAGAGATGGTGTAAATGCTTCGAGGAGAGAGCACGATGATATGAGCGTTGAATCTTGCAACTTAGTTACCTCCTTTCATTTCGATTTGGATCTTTCTTGTAGTAAGTATAGTTCTATCATTGTTGGCACTTGTGCCATATCTTTAAATGCTCATATTTTGGCTAGTCCAATTCTTGTTGGCTCTTCTAGTGTTGTCCAAGGGATTTATAAAAATAACGGTGTTTCTTTTTCACATGATACTACATCTTTCAAAGAGAAGTATCATTACATTTTTGTAAGTAGGATGGACACATTGTTGAGTTTTTGACTCTGTCGTGTCAAGAACGAGCGTCAAGTTCGTCATCGAGTTTTTTGGAACACACATCACCCATCTTGTGGCATGTGGACCCAGTGCGGACATGAGGTCTTCATGTTTATTCCAAGGGACTTCTCTTTTGAGTATAAATGGTGCTTTGTCCTCCCAGACCATGTCTCTTAGTAGACATTTACAACATTGCTCATTTTGTGATAAGGATGGATATCATATAGACTCTTTCTTTCGCGTGCTAAACATATACGTTGAGTTCATGCTTCTAAGTCTTCAAGTGTTGGCTGGGTACAAACAAAACAACTTTGAGCATAATTGCAATCTAACCGATCAAACGTAGATACCAGTTCGTTCTTGGTCGCTGCTTGCCAAGGCCTCAAGACTAGATCAATTTATGGTTAATTAGGTGCTCCAATGTAACGATCGATTACGCCCTTTTTTTGTAATCATGCACGCTGCATGCTGGATTTCATAGGAACACTTCCCTTATTTGCTCGCGATTACCTGGATAAGTAGAGAGGCAGTTACGGATTTGCGATCGCTGAGGTTGTGAGGCATGCAGCACAATTGCCTGTCACAGACGTGCAAACCAAGGCTGCATGAGATTAGGGAGTTTGTTGCGGCGTTTAAAGGACGGGATAAGAGGTCAATCCAATTACATTTTACCCCTTGAGAATGATACTTCATCGTAATTGGTGTAGTATAATCAAATTCTAACTATTGTGATCTATTGGATTGAAAAGAATGGACGGTCGATGGTATTTGGTAAAATAGCTCTTTAATTAACCTCTCCTTGTTAAAAGACAAAAGTCTGAAATGCCTAGGCGAATCAACGTACAAGCGCCATGGCCGGCCGGCGGCCGGAGCCGAATCCACGTACGAGTGCACTGCCCGACTGGAGGCGATGTTGAAAGCAGCAAACATAAATAGGAAGTTAGAAGATACAGAGGATCGAGGAGTGCAAGCTTGTTGTTCCATGTAGTAGCAGAAAATCTGCCTTTTCCTTTAACATCGATTTGTTTTCTCCTCCATGAAATGCTCTGGTGTAGATTGGTAGATAGGATTGGAGTAAATCCATGAAAGTTGTCCATTCCCAAAGGTCGGTCAGGAAATGTTTGTTTGGCTGTGCTGCCTCTTCGCTCACATCAGAACATCAATGGCGCACCTGAACAGAGCTTTTTCTAATGTGCCGCTGCTTGCAACTACCTCTTGGCAAATGGCAATGACGCTCGTTTGACAATGTACATAGAAGATTTCGATTGCTTTGGGATCTGATTTGGAAAGGTAAGTTGTACATAGAATCTAAGAGGTGAGGTGGAATAATCTAGTCCATATTTGGCGAAACCCACCGGCTGTATTTAGAGTAATTCTAGGGGATCTCCGCTAGGGATGCAAACGGATCGAATACGGACTAATAATGTCTCTATCATATTTATTTTCATTTTTTTTCTCGGATGCGGATGCGGATAATTTGGATACGAATAAAAATATAAATAATATCGAATATAGATACGGAGCGAATACATGAATCGAAACGAATACGGTCACGAATATTTATCGGAACATGAAAACCCTTAAACTATATATCCAAAATCAATGAAAACACATAAATAGTTTATCTTATCAAAATATTAATGAAATCTAAACAAGCATAAGTATTTTTATCCACAATAGTCATACCATTGTACGATTTTAAACCTTCAAATGATGATTAATTTTTCTAAAGTCCTAAATAATTCTTAATGGATTTCTACCATTTACATGTGACTAATAAATTATTAAGAATTTAAATTTGCATCAAAATAATTTAAATGGCGTTACATTAATTTAATTTGTATAAATTTTAATCTATCGATAATACTAAATTTATTTTTAATAAACATAAATATTTGCTAGTGGTGTTTGTAATTTAATATGACTAGGGAACCTAATGCCTCATGGTAATAGAGGCTTATGGCTTGGTTAGGCTAGTGGGTGGTGGCGGAGAGATGAGAGAGGCGGCTTGATTGGGCAATGTTGGGTGAAATCCGGATATCTAATTTCAGACACCCGGATAATCCATATTCTTATTCGTATTCGCCAGATATCAGGCCTACTTCATTCGTATCCGTTTCCAACAAAAACATCTGTATTTGTTTCCGATCCGAGAATTATCCGAAGAAAATCCGATCCGACACAATCCATATTCGTTTTCATTCAAATTAATCGAAAACTATCCAATCCATTTTCACCCCTAATCTCGACCCATGAGTAGTGATCCGCGCTACATCCCCTCCGCCACCTCCTCTCGTGTACCTCTTCCACCCCTAAAAATTTTAAAATTCTCTAACAAAAAATTCACCTCATAACAAACAAATTAGCTACTCAAAAAATGAACACTAATCCCTACAACCCCTTCCCTTACATAGGTCTCCATCGTCCTCTCATCTTTCCAGTCGCCACCAACAAGGCTACAACACACCTTGTTGCAGTTAGATCATCTTATTCATCGCCATTGAGGCCTCCTCTAACAGTCCCAACATGGTCCTCCAATTTGAACATGGACGACGCAACACCACCAATGCAAGCTAAGTGTACAAAAGAGGGCTGATGCGAAAGGGGTGGTGTAAGCCATGCTCGACACAACGTGGGCCAAAGCAGAGCTCGAACATATGCTAAGGCGAAGCTGAGGATGTGGCACTGGCCACCCAGCGAGTCAGCAACATCTTGACGTGCTGGTAGTATGATTTTTTTATCCATAGTAACATACCGGTATTAAACTAATACACATTTAAAAGAAATTACAATGAAATGGAGAGGTTAAGGGGAACCTGCCCATGGTTTGGAAAACTGAAACCTGACTAGTTTTGGTTTGTTAGGCGATTGCCGCCTGTTTTCTAAACTCTACATGCGAGTGCACGACGAGCATTGAACATCCATAAGGTGTTACATCCGAGTACATGCACAGACACACCACACATCCGCGCAACATGGGCTATCCAGGTTCCAGTCTCCTGTTCATCATTACTGCTAACAGTTGAGCAACCATTGCGACGGCATTCCCAGGGTAACATAATATGTACAAAGAAGAAACTTGGCAATCCCTCAGGGCCAATAGACGGTTATAATTACAAGACCAGGTGGAAATATTGATTCTTGAGGACCCGCTTGATGGTTTAGTAAGATGAAGTCACAATTAGAAGGCCAGGTGGATCTTTTCAACTGAACACGTCTTTGCACATAAGGAGGAACCAGCCAAAGTAAAGCTACTCTTTACAAGTTTTTTTCTGAGCAGATGGCAATTCAGTGGCCCTTTTGGCAGCATGAGATATCTTCAAGGAGTTGAAAGCCTCCTGCATAATCAGATTAGGACAATCACTACAGTATATATACAAGTGCCATGAAGGCATAAAGTAGAAAGAAATGTACAGTGCATAAGTAGATAATTCTCTTAAGGGTCCAACAGGAGAAAAAATATCTACATGACACACGTTTTCATGAGATAAAAATAATTAAGCTGAATTTAACCATTGGACAAGTCACCATATGTATGTTTCAATGTGATGCTATAGATGAGATTTGTTTCAACATGGAATTATTGACACCAGAATGAGGTTTATCGTTGCAAACAAAAACTTCAACAGACAGAATAAGTAGGGGTACCTTAATGCGTTCTCAATCTCAACATTCCCTGGGTCCAATTTGAGACCATCGAGAAATGCATCACATGCCTTTTCGTAGTCCTGAAGACAGAAGGGTCATTGCGTCACTAAAAAAGGATTTGCCACAGTACACAGGAGCAGCAGCAAATTTATACGTTTTATCTCACCTTCAGTAACATTTGAGCAGCTCCTTGCACGTAGCAAGCCTTTGGCCAACCAGGCCATGTTACCCTGCAAATCTGAGCATCCATCAAAGCCCGGTCTCCTTCGCCCATCTTGAGCCAGCAAAGGCTCCTATTGGAGTACAAGGTTGCATCATCAGGGTCAAGATTCACCGCCTACACCAACAAACCAAACCCACAATTACCACATTTACTAATTGGTACCACTTACGTAGAGTACTGCACTTTTTCTAAGGTCAGTAGACAAGAACTTGGTGGGGCAACTGTACGACTAGAATTAGGGTCATAAACTGGATTTAGATTACCTGAGAAATCCAATAACCGACTCCCTACCATGCAGATTTGGTTAAGACATATCCATCATGTTGTGGCTACAGGCCAAACAGAAAGAGAGATGGTAGTGGCTTCCTCGCTTGTTTTCGTTGGCAATTTGCTTCCGTCTCTCCTACTTAGCGGTTTGGTTGTCCGAGGAATGGCTTGTCCCGATGGTTCCGTCCGCCGGCTTAGCGGCGGTACCTCATCTAGTCCGCGCGGCGCGGTGTGTCGCCTTCCCCGGCGGAATATGCTCTTATATTGCGGGAACCCTCACAGGCGAACAAGCGGTGGGACGCCATCAAAAAGTGTGGGGGCATTGCTCCCGCGTGCTGGGGCGGAGTCGTGTTACAGAGAAGATGATCCAGACTCTTGCCCGGGAAAAGAAATTGGAGGACCGTGCGGGGGCTCGCCTGCCTGGTTCCGACGAAACGGAGCCGTGTCCGGCAAATACGGAAGCTGTCGTTGTCGTCGCTTTTTTTGATGCCGGGCTTCGGATGCCCTCGACGTTATTCGTCGGCGAGGTTTTGAGGGCTTACGGGTTGGAGCTAGCCCAGCTTACCCCGAACGATAGTTCTTATGGCTATTTACGCTGGCGTGGGCGCGGACGGAAGGTTGACGCCCCGCCCACTGCTCGCCATTACGCATGATGCGCGCCAACCGAGAAGGTTGAAGGAGGGGTGGTCTCAAACTTTGGTAGCGTGAATTTTGTGCTGAGGGCACAATGTGCGAGGCTCTTTCCTGCGTTGGCCACGCGAGGGAAATGGGAGTCCGGCTGGATGTCACGGTGGTTCTACTACCATGTGACGCCCACAAGTGGATCATGTGTCGCTCACGGTTTAACATGCGTGACCTTGCGAAGAGTTTACCATGTACGAGGTGGCGCCACCGTCGCTTCGGCCGGCACGAGCGGCGCTGACCATACGCGTCGGGATGGTATCCATCCGACGGTGTCCTCGCCAGGAACCCTCCACTCCCTGTAAGTCTTTTGGTCCCACTGTGTCTTCGCTGCTTGCACCGAACTCCGTGTGAGCGACTTGTTTTCATGCAAAGGTGCCCCGGTTGGAAGATGCGGAGCGCGCGGTGGTTGTGCTTCTTGGGCCATACACAGCCAAGGAGCATAAGTTGCGCGAGGCTGCCACCGCTTCGGCAATGCAGGGACAGATAAACCGGATGTGCGAGGCGCTGGGTATGCTCGCCCCGAGAGGGTGGTTCCGTCTTGACCGGTGCGGGGCCGTTCTTTGTGACGACGAAGGCCGTGCGGGCGTCGCCCCTCGGCGCAGGTTTGTTCGATGTCGCCGCCTCTAGTCCGTCCGCGGTATCTGCAGCGGGCGTCGTCGAGGCAAGGGGTACGCCTGGCGCGGTGTCCAGCGGGGACGCCGCGGCCAGCCCAGGGGAGCGCGTTGCCCCTGAAGGGGGGTCTTTTGGTAGCGCGACGGTGGCCTGCGTTGGTGTGGTTCTTCTGGAGGACGATGATAGGTCGCTCGTGCCGCCTACCGAGGACGTATGCCCTGCTCGAGTCGTTGAAGTTGCAGAGGGGACGTCCCCGAGGTCCCCTAGGGCGAAGCGTCCTCGTACACGTTCTCCGTTGTCCTTGAGGGGGCAATTTAATGTGGCGGGCTCGGTCGCAGGAGTCCTGGACGTCGATGAGGGGGCCTTGGTGGCTGACGAAGTCGTTGCTTCTCTTGCCGACAAAACCTGTGCGACCCCACTGGGGGCTGGGCAGGTGCCTCATGTGGATGCGGGCGCTGAAGGTAGGCGTAATTCGCTTTCTCCCCCTAACTTCGCGCGGCTCTCTCCGATTTGCTCGCTCATGCCGACGTCGGCCTCAGGCGAGACGAGGTCTCCCGGACGTGGCCAGGGATCGAGCAGCGCAGGCGTCCACAAAGTTTCCACCTTCGTTGCGTAGGACATGGCGTGGGCGTCTGGGTCTACCGGGGAGACTGGCGCGGCGGGCCCGAGGACCGTCCTCTCCGATTTCCTGCCTCAATCAGAGGTATTCCGCGTCTTTAGCGGGGTTGCAGAGCGCGTCGGTAGCGGCGTGGATCGACGGGTGCTATCGACTTGTGGGGGAGACCTTTTGGCGCTTGCACTGGGGTCATCGGGAGCGAGGGTAAGCGCCTCGGCTTGCTGTGTACGCTCGTGTCCGTTGTCCGGCTAACCCTCCCTTTTTTTCCTAGACTATCGTCCTTGGCCAAGCGCTTGAGAAAGCGCGCATCGCAGCGAAAGCGGCCGAGGCTCACCTCGTCTTGCGGCGGAGGCTCGCGAGAGAAAGCGCATGCGCCGTGGGCGAGGCACAACGTATGGCGAAGAGGCCCAACGTGGCGGCGGATGGAGCGATCTGCTTTCTTGAAGAATTGCTACTGTTGGAAGAGGAGAAGGCTCGGCTGCCGCGTCCCTTGAGGAGAGGAACCAAGCCTTAGGTGACGCGTCGGTGGCGTGAGGGCGATGGAGTCGTTGGAACGGGCCCTCCAGGACCTTTGCGTTGATGTGCTCGACGTTACGCATAGCCCTGCGGACGTGGCGTGAACGCTTGAGCGGGTGGAGGAAGGAGCTGGTCTGGCCCTCCGCGGTGCCAGGGCCTTTGGCGATCACTGCGGCTTTTCCGGTGCTTGCCTCACCCTCGCTCTGCTTCGTGACCGGGGGTGTGAGCACGTCAACGAGTGGCCGATCCTCGATCGATCTGCCGGTCGCGCCATTCAGCCCGCCCTCAAGGTTTTCTACAATCGAATCTGGGGCTACATCGGGGAGGACACGGCGAAGGTCATTCTGCGGCGAACGTTGCATCGGGAGGGGAACTTCATCGAGTGGCTCGAGGGCGTTCCCCGGCGCAACGACGACGGCGCGAACCCACCGGCGTGATGACGGATGCATTGCGGTGTTGTGTGTGTGTTGTATGACTTCATTGTTGTGGCCCTCCTTTTTGCATGAAGGGAGTAACGCTTACCTTGGATGTGCTGTGGCGCCCTGTGCGGACTCTTAGGGATCGAAGCGCTTTAGCGCTTGTGCGAGAGCGCTCCGTCCCTTGCCCTTCGAAGGGGTGGCGGCGAGGTGGCACCTAGTCGAAGTAGTAGGCAAGCGCTCTGTCCTCTTTCGAAGGGGTGGCAGCGAGGGTGACACCTAGTCGAAGTAGATGCGCGAACGCTCCGTCGCCTATCTTTCGAAGTGGTGGCAGCGAGGGTGGCACCTAGTCGAAGTAGATGCACGAGCGCTCCGTCCCTTATCTTTCGAAGGGGTGGCAGCAAGGGTGGCACCTAGTCGAAGTAGATGCGCGAACGCTCCGTCCCCTATCTTTGGAAGGGGTGGCGCGAGGGTGGCACCTAGTCGAAGTAGATGCCCCTCTACCGTAATAGGGGGGCTAGGGGCCAGCCTCTGCTGACTTGGCGTGCCACGTCCATAATGTGGGTTACTTCGTGGTGTCTTGAGGGACTATCTGCGCCATATTTTACTCCGTAGGGTACGTGCGAAGGTGGGCCCCGACGCTACGTTTTGTTTAGACTCTGTAGAGTGCGCGTGGACAACATCCGCCTTATTTAGACTCAGAGTACGTGCGGTTAATGCTTGCGCGCGAGGATTTTCGCCTTGTTTATACTTAGTAGAGTGCGCAGGGATACGTTCGCGTCTTATTTATACTCCGGAGAGTGCGTGCGGAGGTGGGCCTCGACGCCACGCCTTATTTATACTCCGTGGAGTGCGTGCGGCGGCACCTCGACGCTACATCGCACGCTGGCGTCCCCGCTGCGCCTTATTTATACTCCGAGAGCGCGCAGAGGCGACCTCGACGCCACGCCTTATTTACACTCCGTAGAGTGCGTGTGAGGCGGACCTCGACGCCACGCCTTATTTACACTCCGTGAGAGCGCGTGCGAGGCGGACCTCGACGCCACGTCTTATTTACACTCCGTAGAGTGCGTGCGGAGGCGGACCTCGACGCTACGTCTTATTTATACTCCGTAGAGTGCGTGCGGAGGTGGGCCTCGACGCTACGTCTTATTTATACTCCGTAGAGTGCGCGGGGAATGGTCGGCTTTACTGAACTCCCGTTTGCGCGGGTGAGCATCTTACAATAACCGAGGCATCGAACTTGTTACATGTATCCGTTGGACCCTGCACATAATACTGCCACAACCTGTCGGCATTCCACGTGTGGCGGAGCGTCTGTCCTTCTAGTGTGGCAAGGCGATAGGCTCCGCGCTGCATGGCCGCTGCAACGATGTATGGGCCTTCCCACTTGGACTCCAGCTTGCCAATTGTCTCCGCATGGAGCGCAAACTTGAGGACGAGGTCGCCTAGTTGAAATTGGCAAGGATATGTGGTGCGGTCGCGTGCGAGCGCCATTTGGCGTGCATCCTTTGCGACGTGCTGGGTTGCGTTGACCCGTTCTCCGTCAAGGAGGTCCAGGGACAATTGGCGTTCATCCCTCGGTGCCCTGACGAGGACTCTTCTCGAACCGCCTTGATTTCTTGGTGTGACCGCCTCGTCGCGAAAAAGAAGCTTAAATGGTGTGAATCCCGTCGGGCGTGTAACCGTTGTTCGAAGAGACCAAAGTACACTGTGGAGCTCGCTTGGCCATTTGCCCTTTGGGAACCCGACTAGGCGCTTCTTGATCCCAGCGGAAATGGTGCCGTTGGCTCGCTCGACTGCTCCGTTTGATTGTGGGTGCCCGACTGAGGCGAACCTTACCGTGATGCCCATGCTGTGACAATATTCTTTGAACTGGGTGGAGTCGAATTGTAGGCCGTTGTCAACGGTGAGCTCTCTGGGTACCCCAAAGCGGCATATGATGTTTTGCCATAGGAAACGCTGCATAGCCGCCGAGGTGATTTTGGCGAGGGCTACAGCCTCTGGCCATCTAGAGAAATATTCCAAATCGACCACTGCGAACCGGAGGTCTCCTGGAGCTCGAGGAGCGGTCCTACAACATTGATGGCCCACCGCCCGCCGCCATACGGGAATTGGGTTGAGGCTTGCGGAGGTCATGAACGACCGCCCCATCCACCGACATCCTTGGCACCCGTGCGACGAGGGCTTGGGCGTTATGCGGCAGTAGGCCATTAAAACCCCGCTCGAATGCTTTGTCGACTAGCGACCTCAAGACTAGGTGCGACCCCAAAGCCCGCGTGGATTTCGTGACGGGTTCTCACCTCCGTACAAGATAGGCAGCGTAACAACGGGGCGCAGACTCCTCGCTTGTAGAGCACCCCGTCCAACACCGAACGATCGGAAGGCTGTCAGAGGCGCGGAGATCGACGGGTCATCCGGCCTGCATTCCTGCAGAAGTCAAGATGGGCTCTCGCCACCACCCCGCCGAGTGATCGGTGTACAAGGGCGCGTCGCGGTTGTCCCGGGAGATGGCGGCTCAGAGGACCTCGAAAATGTTCGCTCACCCTCGGGAATTGGGAGTCATGGCTAGCGGCCTTTGCGAGGGTCGGCTTGCTCATTCTCCGCTGGGATGGCCTTGACCGTAATGTCAAGAAGTGGCGCCTTGTGCTCTCACTGGCTAGGTATTTGGCCGCCGGGGTCTTTGGCCCGGTATGACTTGTCTACATGGCCCGCCACAAGGCGTGAGTCGGTGCGGACGAGGACTCGTTTCGCGACGAGAGCTTTGAGCTTTGCGAGACCAAGAGCGGTCAGATTCAGCGGTGTTGTTGGTGGCGGGAAATGCGAGGCGCACCGAGTATGAGGTGGTGTCCCTCCGGTGTGGTAACCACCGCACCCACGCCTGCGTCGGAAACGCCATATGCTCCATCAGTGTTGAGCGTCCATATCGGATCCTCTGGTTGTTGGACGCTTTGGGCCGACGGTGTCCATTCCGCGAGGAAATCTGCAAGGACTTGGGACTTGATCATTGTGCGGGAGGAGTGTGCCAAAGTGAAAGGCGCCAGCTCGGCGGCCCATTTGCCGATGCGCCCTGTGGACTCCTTGTTGTGCAAAGATTTCGCCGGTGAACGCAAAAGGCACCGTGATTGGATGGGCCAGGAAAGTGTCGTAGCTTCCTGGAGGCCATGACCAGCGCATACGCCAGCTTTTCGAGCTCCGTATACCATGTCTTGGCACCTTGAAGGGCCTCGGAGACAAAGTATATGGGGCGTTGGAGAGGGCCTTCCTCGAGGACGAGGACGGCACTGACCGCTGTCGTGGAGGCGGCGAGGTAGAGCAGTAGGGGAGCCTCTGGTGTTGGGGCGACAAGCGTGGGAAGGCTTGCGAGGTGGTTTTTGAGGTCGTCGAAGGCCTTCGCACAGTCAGCATCCCAATGGAACCCACCGCAGCCACGGAGGGTTTCGAAAAATGGTAGGCCCGCCCGCCGCCTCGAACAGAAGTGGCTTAACGCAGCCATGCGGCCTGTGAGCTTTTGGACCTCCATTGTTGTCTTGGGTGGCTCCATAGCAATGATTACGTCAACTTTGTCGGGGTTGGCCTGGATGCCGCGTCCGGAGACAAGGAAGCCTCATAGCTTGCCCGCCATACCAAGACGATTTGTAGGGTTGAGCTTGATCCCCGCCTCCTTGAGGTTGTCGAACGTTTCTTGGAGATCTTGGATGTGGGAGGCAAGCCGTCTGGTTTTGACTATTATATCGTCGACGTAGGCTTCCACGTTTCTCCAAAGCTGGGACGCTAGCGCGATCGCAATGAGGCGAGTCAAGGTTGCGCCTGCGTTCTTCAAGCCGAAGGGCATCCTAACAAAGCAATATGTCCCGACTGGTGTGATGAAGCTGGTCTTGTCCTCGTCTGCCTTCGCCACGTAGATCTAATGGTAGCCGGAGTAGGCGTCCAGGAAGCTCATAAGTTCGCATCCCGTAGTGGCGTCGACCAACTGGTCTATACGAGGTAGCGAGTAGTCGTCTTTCGGACATGCCTTGTTGAGGGCAGTGAAATCGATGCACATACGCCATGCGCCATTAGCCTTTTTGACCAACACCGGGTTGGCTAGCCACTCCGGGTGCTGGATTTTGCGGATGACACTAGCTTGTAGAAGCTTCGCTACTTCCGCCCTAGCAGCTTGCTGTCGGTCGATGGACATACGCCGAAGCCTTTGTTTAATCGGCTTGGCTTGAGTGCGGACCGCTAGGTTGTGCTCGATGAGGGCGTGGTCAACGCCTTTGATGTCCTCTGGGGACCATGCGAAGACATTCGCGTTGTTCCGAAGCACGCGGAGCAAGTCTTCCTCCACCTCCGGGGGAGGCCTTCGCCTATGGACACGACTGGCCTTCGCCAGAGCGGCACTCTCTTGACCCCGCCCTCCGGTCGAGGCTTAGGTATCCATCCCGGAGCGGACGGGCGGTCCGCCGAGTTCGCCGGTGAGGGCGCGCACCTACGGGCGGGTTGCCGGCGCCGGCCTCCACCTGCCTGGCGACGTCTTGCCGCGGACGGTGATGACGCCCTTCGGACCTAGGAGTTTGATGCACAGAAAGGCGTGGTGCGGGACCGCCCCGAAGGAGTTGATTGCGAGCCGGCCCAATATGGCGTTATATGGGTGCAGGGTGTCCGCTACGTCGAACACGATGTCCTCGCTTCGGGTGTTGCCGATTTGACGAAAGGAGACTCGGAGACGCGCTTGGCCCAAGGCCCTCTGTGGCTGGTCTCCGAAGCAATGGAGTGGAGTCCCCGACGGTTCCAACCGACTCCGGGGGATCCCTATACGGTCGAGGGCTACCGTGAACAGGATGTTCGCGGAACTACCTCCGTCGATGAGGATCCGCTTGACGTTGCAACCCGTGATGTCACCGATTACTGGGAGGTCTTGGTGGGGAACTCAACGCCTTGGGCGTTAGGCGTGTGAAGGTGATTTTGTGATGTAGCATTTCCGGGGGTTGCGCGGGGGGATCCCACCGAGGACCCACCGGAGATGACGCTAATCATACAGCCCTGGGTTCCGTCTGGGGATCACGCTTGTTGCAGTTGGGGCCAGTGGGCTTCGACGAGGGGTGGTGTTTTTGGGAGTTGAGCCGTAGCGCACACCACCGCCCGTAATCCCGGATTTCCTGCTCCGCGCGTGGTATGTCGTCGCGACGAGTCTTTTGGGGGCGCCGCTGGTTGCGCCTGGGTCTGTCCGTGTCGTTCGGCGACCGCCCGCGGGGCCTCTCTTCGCCTCGTTCAGGGGGGTCGCCGTCTTCACACCTTCTGTCTTCCTTCGCCGCGCCGCATACTCTTCCATCTTGTCAAGAGCTTGGCCACCGCTTTGATGGGCTTCCTCGATAGTACTCGGCCGCCCCAAGTGAGACCCCAGTTGCGTTAATGGTGGTTGTTTCGTTGACGTCCTTAACCGACAGTGGACTCTCGCGAAGCGCTTGATGTATTCCCGGAGGGTCTCGGCGGGCTTCTGCTTGACCGCAAAGAGTTGATCCGCGTTGACGCGCTCGATGTAGTTCCCTTGGAAATTGTTGTAGAGGCGGTCGCGGATCTGTTCCCATGGGTAGACGGAGTTTAGCTCGATGGTGAAAAACCAAGAGAGCGCCACTCCCTGCAACACGAGTAAGCCCTTCGCCTTTGTGGTGTCGCTCACCGCGGCTACAATGGTGGTTTCGCCAGACACGCCACGAACTCCCGAGGGTCCGTGTCGCTTTGTACGACTCAATGGCGCTGGGAACTTGAAGTCCTCCGACCACGGCGACCGCCGCAGCTGCTGAGAGAGGGACTGTGTCCACGCGCCGCAGGGGACATGGTTGGACATGGGGCGCCGCGACTGCCGACCCGCTCCGGCGTGGGCTTCCAGCACCACCGTGGGGTCACGACTCCTAGCCTCTTGCATGTCTCACACGGCTCCCTGAGGTCCACTAGCTCTGTCGGGCGTGCCGATGGTCACGTCGAGCGCGCCGGCCATCGGCGCGGCGGGTCGTTGGCGCACTCGCTCGTGTCGCCAGGATGTGGGGACCACTACCGCACTCTGGGTCGCCCGGCGTCGGCGCGGTGGGATCGGAGGTCGGCGGCGGCGGCGTTCTGCCATCGCCGAACCGCTTGCCACTCCCACGCGTCGGCGGTGGCGCTTGCCGCCCCCCAGTAGCGGGGTCGGTGCCGTCACACGCAGAGTGGTGGGGTCGATGGTCGCGTGGCGGCAGGCCGACGTCACGCGCCACGGCGGTCGATCATTGTCCGCGCCCACGACTGCTAGCGCCGAGGCCCTGGTGTTGACGTGAGGCTCCGTCGTGCTTCCCTTCCTCGCCGTTGTCGATGAAGTTTTTCTTGGTGCCATCCTTCTTTGAATCTTGAGGCTTACTCCTGTCCTTCCCCACGGACGGCGCCAACTGTTGAGGCTACAGGCCAAACAGAAAGAGAGATGGCAGTAGAGAGTGTTAAGGATAAGATTAGGAAATAGATAAGGACTCTTATCTATTTCCTAATATGACTTGGATTCTATTCCATATATGCCATATCCTCTTGTAATCTCCTATATATATGACCCTTTGGGTCTCATATCAATACACACAATATTCATAACATGGTATCAAAGCTTAGGTTACAAACCTAACCTCAATCTATCTTCCAGATCTCCGTCCCCGGGAAGTTTGACCTACTCTCCGGGCGGCCATCTTGTTAGCCGCTCGACAACGACGCCCACCGACCGACAAGCTCTCCTCACTACCGCTCCTCCGTGAGGTCCCCGCCGTGTCCCGTGACGCCGCATGGAAGCCACCCGCGGCCTTCCCCTCTCCGCGACGCCTGGCCGGTGAAGCGTACCGCCGGCTTACTTACCGTCGCCGCCGTCTCCACGGCGGAGCGGCACCGCCGTCTCCACGGCGGAGTGAAGCGGCCGCCCGGCTTACTTGCCGTCGCCGCCGTCTCCACGGTGGACCGGCTCCCCACGCGCCGCCGCAGATGGACGCCCACGCGCGGATCCGCCACTTGTCCGCCGCGACGCCGGGCCGCCACCGCCGCCTCCTGCGGATCCGCCGGATCCGACCGTCTTCGCCCGGATTCAACGGCCGCTGCCGCTGTGGTCGCACGCCGCCGCCGCCACCAACCGGCAGCCCGGGCGGATCCGACCTCTCCGTGTTGATCTGCGGCGACCCCGCCTCGGGCTCTCGCCGTGTGTCGCCGCGCTCCCACGCGCCGCGCCACCTCCGGCCGCCTCGCCCGCCGCCGACTCTTGGCCTGGCATGGTCTCGCGCCGCACCGCCTCGGCGTTCGGCTTTTGGCCCGCACCGCATCGCCACCGGCCGGCCTCGGCCCGCCCGAGCGTGAGCCCCACATGGTGCCGCTGCTCGCCGACCGCCCTTAAGCGCTTGGCTCCGCCCCGCCTCGGCCCCGCCTCCTGCTCCGACCGACTGCAGAGCCGCACAGACCAAGATATTGCCGCCACTGTGAGAAGGAGGTAGGGTTTGCTGCAGCGTTGGGCGTGCCGGTGGGCCAAACACGGTTGGGCGGATCCACGAAAATTTTGTGCAAAAGCTCTCATATTTCGAAAAAAATTACAAGAGGGTGCTTGGATTTCTTTTAAGTTTAAAAAATTCAGTAAGTCTTCGTTGTGTCCATCTAAAATTTGCCGTCTTTAATTTTTTTTTTAGTTCGTCTAAGCCGTATGAGTCTACAAATTTATTGTCACCATAGAAGTGTAGAAATTTTATTTTGCATGATGCACCACCGCCTACTATCGAGAGCGTGCAATCGGAGAAGTCGTTATGATGCCGCCGCTTCTCAGCCGCCCGAGCTTTAAAGGCCGTCTGCCTTCTATTCATAACAGAGTAGGTGAACAATGTCCTCTAGGGTTTTTCCCTCTTGGATTCCACACATATATGGTTACATGGGGAACACTTTACAACTATACCCTTACATCCGAATACTCTCCATAGGAGTATATATGCCATTGTACATGTCCCATCTTGGGCCTTAACACGTCCTAACAGGCCGGTTGGGCTTAGGTGAGGGCCACCCCTACAACACATCCAAATATCAGTCTCTTCCTCTATCCAAATTCGGAATGAGGGTTTGGTATGACCACTGTTCGAATTCACTCCACTAGAATGATAATTACTTGTTGAGGTATTATTACACACATACAGTTCGACATGGTAATTATAATAGCGGTTTTGTAGCAAATCTACAATATGATATCCTATTGAGGTTTTATAGCAGTGTTAAGAATGGCGACAACATTCTTTATGGTATTCCAGTTACTAAATACAGAAAACTTAATAGCATTGACTCGTTATCACAACGACAATAGTTTTCTTTTACAGCCCATGCAGGACAGTAGAATTATTGAACTTTACACATAAATGCGAAGTTCTGAACACACCAAAAAATTGTGAACTAAAGCAGTTAAGGAACAAACAAAAAGAGAGCACATGCATTCTACTATTATCTCCTTAGAGGGATTCAAAATGATGCAAGCCATACCAACTGTGAATTGACACATCACACAGTGATGAATTAATATTAAGAGTAGAGTAAGAGAACATGGTACGATAATATACCATAGAGTAGAGTTTAACTGCAGTAACATAATCTTTTTTCTTGTATGCCTTGCTTCCTTCTAACTTCATATCTGCTGGCTTCATTTTGTACATAGGGTCATCCTGAAATATCAAAAAAGAAGCATTTGGCATAAGGAATGCGGACATGTCAAATGTATGTGAATAAGATAGCAGTTACAAGGAGTTGAGAAGAATTTTGAAAAAAAACGAAGGAAATATTTGTATCAATTTACTCATTCGTATGCTTGTGTAATTGACTACTTTTTCCTACCACACTAAACCCTTGGCCACCAATCTCTGCATCACCATTTACAATTACATTTCAAACGTTGCACGAACCACTAAGTCTTATGTAGTACTTATCATTTAGACATTTACCATATCAACATAGTATAGTACATACAGGTAACTGTTCAGTTATACATGTCTTCCACCTCGTTGCCGCAACATATTCCTACAATTTCACCTTGTATGCATCCTAATAATCAGCATTACCTTCTCTTCTATTCATTATATAGCCATCAACAATGATTACTCCCTATTGACCCATTCAGCGCATGGATAACTTCCTAAAATTATTGCAGCTCTCCTTCAGGATGGCAAAGATAAGCATGCGACTCTACATCTCATTCTGTACATCTTTTACACAAACTTGATGAGTTAATAACACTGGTGCTTGGTTTGGCTCCGACAAAACCAAGAGTTCACCTAGCGAAATTAGAAGTGAGAATGAAAAGGCACACATTCAACTAGCACACAATTGAAATTACAGAATAAAAAGAACTCAAACAGCATATTGAGAAACAAAGCATATGTCACTCAAAATGACAGTATTTCCTATCACTACTTCTAGGCCCTTGCATCTACACGAATTTCCTAATTAATGTTTCACAGTGAACCAATTGCATTGCTTCCTTTCAGAAGGATTGGTGGAAATGTGTGCTCTAGCTTGCTTTCAAGTCAAGAGCATGCATTGAAGAGGCTGTAGAATAGGAAATGCTTTAGTGCCAAGCAGTAAGCGAGTGTTCACACCAAATAATAACATGAACTTAAATATGAAAGTGATGCTTTAGGTCATACCTCCACTGTTGGCATTGATTTCACATAACTAATTATCCCATCAACACTCCAATCACGCACAAATGGAATACGAGAAGTTACTGGAAGTAGGATCTCAACGTCTTTCCGATTATTGTTATATGCAGCAATTTCTATTGGAAGGTGACCAAACTGTTAAGAATAGAAACAAAGATAAATCTTATTGAAGCATTTGCAGAAAGGCGAGACAAACTAACAGAAGTGCAGAGACAAGTGTTAATACAAAACTCTTAAGTGTAAATGATAATATCTAGCACATGCAATTAAGAAAAATACTATACAAAGATCTTCTACTGTGCATATATGGGATTTGAATAAACATGAATTACTACTATTGTAAAAAAGAGGAACTCATTGAGTAAACAATCAACTGTGCACACAAAATATGAGCCCTTCATACTGATTCTATCATCTTCAGAGCCATTGAAAGGTAGTACTCACTACTCGTTAACCACTCAATAAAAACATTTGAAGGGACAATCACTCAATGCATCACCTTACGTTTGCATAAGGACAAATTCAGCTCCTAATGTAATGGATTTGGAACTAAGTAAGCTTCACCAAGAAAGTATGTCAGAATCAGATAAACTTGCTTCTGATTTGGTTGCATACATATGTGATACCCATGGCGGATATGAAGGAGAAGTCGGCCTCGTCGTCGGCAGCGACACCGTGGCGCCCGGAGGGCGCGATCTTGATCGCCCCAAAATTCCGTAAATGGATTTTCCCTTCTGACGGCAAGACCGATCCGATGCTCTTCATCAACAAGTGCGAATCCTATTTTCGCCCGGCCGCACCATGGCGGAGGGCGCGTGTGGATGGCCTCGTACAATTTGGAGGATGTCGCGCAACTCGGTACATCCAACTCGAGGAGGGCGAAACGCCCGGCGTGGGGGCGATTCACGGAGCTCCGAACTGCGGTTTGGACCTCCTCTCCGCTCGGGCTCCATTGTTCGAGCTCGCACGAGTGCCGGCGTCACGAGGGACCAGTGGGCAGTACTCAATCGCTTCGAGCCCTCCTCGCCTCGCGCGGGTCGTCGGGCGAGGCTCGGTAGTCGACTCTTCACCGGCGGACTCTACCGCCGCCGCCCACGCCGTCCGCATCCACAACCCGAGGCGCTCGCGTGGGCTCTCTTGGCAGAGGCTCAGCGGTAGGGCAAGAGCAACGGAGCCTAAACCACAAACAGATCGCAGCGTGCAAAGCAGAGCACTGGCAGCCCTCTCCCCAACACTAATTGGGAAGCTAATACTAATTACGTCGTTTTATTAGGAAACTAGTCTAATTAAAACGTTTGGGGCCACTGGTTATTTGGTGGTTAGTTAGCAGGAGATCAATTAGGCCTAATCTAATCCAATCGCGAGGGGCTGACAAGAGAAAAATTATAGAGCCATATTAAATATTATCAGATTTGAATCAAGAAAGATGAAGAATCCGGTCATTTAGTTTCACAAGAAAGTTGCATATATGTACAAGACATAGGAGAAGACGCAAAACACGATGAACGAGTCCATGACGAGGAAAGAAAAGCAGCCAAGCCCACGACAAGCTGCTCACGGCCTGCATGTTCCTTGCGTGAAGGTGCACGTAGAACACATGTGCATGACCGAGTAGAGACGGGCCTGCTAGTCAAAGTTGGACCGAAGTCATTAAGCCAGTCATGTAAACTTATTTATCAAGTTGAGACTGAACACTAGTAATAGAGTTAGTTTGTGATTTGTGGCCGACTTGAGGAAGGACTCGGCCACCTTGGCCTGACCAAAACCGAACCGTGGTCTGCTTAAACCCATTGCTTTGTACGTCAGGGTTAGGAGGGGACCTTAAGTAGCAGGCACCTCTCCATGTAACCACCACATTTTGGCTAGATAATGAATACACATGAATAGATCGTTTTGGCTTGTTTCTTGATGGCCGACGGTGACAATGAGAAATCTTGGATTTCTTTGCTAATTAAGATTGTTCAATTTTTTCGTGGAAATTAGAAGCGTGATAGGGTTTCGTTTGGTGCTCGTGAAGTCCGGCGTGTGTTTTTGTGAATTAAAGAGTGTTTGTTCTTGCATTGGCAACGGAGGATCACTACAACCGAGAGATTTTATATAAAATCTTAATCCTACATCAAGAAAATTGGTGATCTCGCACCATCTTGGTATTAGAGTATGGTTTTCTCGGTAGGATTATTTACCCTAGCTTTTTAAATTGATTATTCCTTGCTATTTTATTTAATTTTTATAGTCCATAAATCGAAAACACATAAAAAAATCCAAACCCTAGTTTTTGTATCTATTATTTTTGTGAGTTTTGTTAGATTTTGTCATTTAGAATTTTTATTTAAGTGTTAATCATTATGTTTCTTTGTGTAACTTCATCTTGTGTCCACGTACAACTCAAAAAATCGCTCTCTGTTTTCCGACAGTATTTCCTGGAGAGTTCTATTCGGCAGCGAGTTCACGCTAATTCGGAAGTCATGTAAAATCGCTCTGTTGTCCGACAGTATTTCCTAGAGAGTTCTGTTCGGCAGCGAGTACACGCTAATTCAGAAGTCATGTATCTGCCTGCTAGCGAATCAGCTTGCCAGAAGTGTCATGCGAAGTACACGTGCAGCAGCTAGACTTCAAGTCTCTTATTTCCATCCGAACAAAGTAGCTGTGTTTGTTGTCATCCGAAGTACACGCGTATCTGCTGATTTTGTTTCCTTTAGAGGAAGTAGAGTCCCAGAACAACACGTCTATCCGAAATACTAGTGCTACGGCTTGGTTAGAAATTTTAAAAGCTTGCATCTTTGCACCAGCCAAGAGCATTGCTATTGTTAAGCATTACTTATACTTTTCCTTTTATCTTTAAGACTAGCCTTGATAATTGCTTGAGGGCTGCTCACTGCTTTACATTGCACCTTGTGAAAATTGGGTTTTTTTTTGTGGGGGGGAGCAAAACTGTAGCCAGTCGGCCAAACACAAAAAAAAAAAAAGCAGCCGACCAGTAAAAGCCACGGCCAAGATTTAATAAAAAGAAGAAAATCCATCCGTATATAACCGAGTGTTATAATCCTCCTGCAGTCACCCTAAAACTGAAGAGAAGGAAGTAATTAATTTCTTTGCGGTTGAGAGCCAAGACAGATAAAGATAAGATAAGCAATTGAGGCCGAGCTTGGGTGAGATAATTATAATCCATGTTTTAGATTGTGTAATTTTTTTTGAGCAATCTTGTGCCCTCAAATTCATATTATTTTAATTGGCTAGTGTCTCTCCTAGTACTTGGTGCAAAACGAGCTATTAATTCTCAATTCTAGATTGCCTCTATTTAGCTCATTCCTTTGTTTGCATTAAGTCATATTGATCTTTGTGTGTGTTCATACACACTTAAACCCTTTGGATCATCACTTAGCCAAAGTATTCTAGTTTTGATTATTACTTAACTATACAACATCAAGAATTTCAGATTGTATAGGATATACACTCCATACCAAGCTCCACTAAATAATCATTGTTGTGCAATTGTGAACACTCTTACGGTCGCTTGATCATCACGTTGCTATTGTAACTTCTACCAAGTGTAAATTTTTATTGGCCTTAATTCACTTTGAAAAGGTAACTTAACTTGTAAAAGAAAAGAGTGGGATCGAGTGATTTATGCTAATCATCTATATACCTTGTTATTACTTTGTGTTTTCTTTGCACAATCTAACCATGTTAGATGGAGAAGATAACTATAATGACGAGCATGAAGTTAATCTTAATACCCGATGACTCGCTTTCAACATCAGCATTCGTAAGTATATTGCAACAAGAATTTGTAGCTGGCACCACTACAATGGGGGAACAACTCAAGTCGGATATACATGATCTTCGCATTGAACTCAAAGAGGATATGTAGAATCTCCGCACTGAACTCAATCAACAGATGAACGTGTTACATAAAAACATTGTGAACGACGTTGTGCAAGTATTTCGACTACAACAAGATGAAGGAAGTGTTCATCTTGCGGCTATCCTTCCTCCACGTGATGAGGAATGACCGCTGCTCAAGTTGGTCAAGAAGCTCAACAAAGGCAAGACCGCATGGTGGCAAATGCCATTTGTCCATCCCCACAGGAGAGGTGAAGGGGGTGGCTTCCATGGTCCAGGGAAGGGCCATGGACATGGAAACCGTGGTGGGGGAGCACCTCGCTTCAACGACAAAGACTTTCTTCACTACGACGATGGCTATTGTCGATGTAACCGTTACAATGATGTCAACCAAATGAGAAGTTTGGTAAGCTTAAATTTAATATGCCAATATTTTCGGGTACACATGATCCTAAGGATTACCTCACTTGAGAGCTCAAAGTAGACAATGTGTTCCGTCTGCACAATTACTCCGAAGAAAAGAAGATACACATGGTTACGCTTGAATTCACTAATTATGCACTCATATGTTGGGAACAAGTTCAAAATCAAAGGAGAGAGTACGATGAGCCTCCTATCACTACATAGGAAGAGATGAAGTACCACATGAGAGCAAGATTTGTTCCTAAATATTATAAACGTGATTTATTTGATAAATTGCAGCAAATGAAATAAGAAACTTGCACGGTGGAGGAATACTATAAAAAGATAGAAATGGCCATGATTCAAGCTAATGTATATGAGTAAGAAGAACAAATAAATGGCGTGATTTCTTGCTAGTTTGTGTAGGGACCCCAGATTTTACTATCCAGAATCCTCTGTGATTTTATTGCACTATTCTCTGGATCAGTAGATAGTGCTCACGGATCTGAAATTGAATATCAAATACATACCATGCGGAAGTATAAATAGAATAGTAAACTTACATGGGCGATTAGGCGAAATCGATGAAATTGCAAGCAACGAAAGAGCGAAGTACATTGGTGGGACCTTGGGACATGCCCACGAGGCAACCAACTAGAGGTTCGCGACCTAGCCCTTGGCGTCTTCATCTTCTTTGTCATCAAGACCAAAGTATTTGCTGATGAGTAGTGATCCGATTCACGATTACGGATTTTGTTATGAGAGCGAGTGTGAGCACACTAACCACCGTGCTCCGCGAGCCAATACACAGAATGCAATTAAATAGTACGCATGGCTAATCAAAAGAGAGGCTTGGGTTGTTTTATTTGCTAGAAATTGCTCTCAATATTATTCTTATTGTTTAATCATAGTGTTATTATGGCTGTCTAAAACTCCGAACAATGAGTGTCATCCTTTATTTACTCCACCGATTATCGCTTTCCATTTTATCACCCACCATCTCATTAATCCAGTTGTGGGTGTTTGATTCTCACATAATCCTAGACTCCCCATAAATGTATTCCTCCAACATCAAATTTCACGAACCGCATAATCTCAATCTCAGATCCACCAATTACCAACGTGTTAACTACCCAACCTGTTTATAATCCAATACCTTTACTTGTGACCCATCGATCAAATAATTCCCATTGCATCGTCCCTAATATCTCATAATCGACTCGAAGTTACCAATTCCATACATGAGTATGAATATCCACCACCAATTCATAAATCCAATCTTAAGCTCATTAATCGACAATTTAATTAGCTCCTCATTCTACCGAAAATCTGGTGTCCTTTATTTTGTATCTACCAATATCATTGTGTCATAAATTCCTAATATTCCAATCTTGTGATTCTTTGTTCATCAACTCTTCCCTCGTAATTTGTAATAATCCCTAACATAGTTACTTTGTATTCCACCAAAATTATTCGTATTAGGACTTCCTAACCATCCAATCGTTTCGGTTATTGATCCCCAAAACCATAAATTGGCTCTTCCAATAATCCACCTTGTTTTATATTATCTATCTCTAATTAATTCACTGGTACACCTCCACCAAGAATATCAATGATCAAGTTTATACCCCAATTATCATATCCCAAGTTTCCAAAAATTCAATTCATCCATCTAGTATTTCATCGAATCCTATTAATCTTATCATCGCCAACATCTCTCAAGAATTTATATTAGTTAACAGTGTCATAATCTAGCAATTACCTTTGCACTCTCTAGTTCTCCAAGAATCATTTAAATCATCTACCTAGCATATATATTCATTTAGACTCCACCAATTCACTCCCAGAATCTACATTATCGTTTCCCCTTTATGATCGACATGAATCCACCAGCATCTTTTATATTTTTACCATAACAACTATCTCCTTCTCTACACCCCTGTTTATTCTTCCTGACCTTTGATTTGGTGAGAAGTATTATCGTCATTTAAAAATATAATACGTAGAAATTTTCTGAGACCTAGCAGTTTGAACAAAAACATAATGTGTAAGAGAATGCAATAACAGTAACGATTCAGATTCCATCCACCGTTACATGGCATTTGCACCATATGCTTATTCCTTCAGCGTTATAGTCGCTTACCTTATCACTGGGACGACACCCAGGACAACACAAATCAGGGCCTTGCACTGCCCTCTACTTTTCCATTTGCACCCACAAAGTTTTTGAAATACAACTATATCTGGTTAAGTTCCCATGTCCGCCCATGACCATGGGCACGGCTACTGGAATAGTTTTGACTCTGCGAGTTTGTACACTTTCACCACAAGAGACAATCAACTCGTTGCCCACATGATTCCTTAATCATGCGGTTGAGCGACCATCACGGTGACTTTTCAAATATATAGTCCCTTTGTCATCTCACCTTATGGAAAGCGCCCACTTGCGGTGGGTCCCATCTATGCAGGATGTTTCCCACTACTAGCGTTATTCGGGCTCCACTCCCTCAGCACTAGCACGACTGGGAAACTTCACCCTCCACTCGGTGTCCCTTTAGGCCTTCTCTTGCCCTTTCTTATCCACTTCTATCCACTATCAGTGAGATGAGTCCGGGGGTGTCGATAAATTTACTTAGCTAAGTTGTATTTCTGAGACTTGTGGTTGCCTTGTTTACGTGGGAGGTCATGACAAGATTAGGTCCTTAGTGGTATCTGGCGGTTCTACCACCATGACCGCCCAACCAAATTTTCTCATGATTAAAGTGATGTTTGGGGCATTTTGGTGCCCCGAATATCTATCAAGACTAAGCATGGCATATAATTACGGACTTATTTTGAAAGGTTAATATCATAATTTTGCTAGGGCGACAAAGTTCACATAATCAACTAATCAAAAGGGGGCGTAATATTAATCAAGGTAAGCAATGGGCATATAACTAAATTCTTGAATTAAACATGCATTTGCATATAAAATAACAGCATGCACTTTGATAATTTAAACAAAAGTAATTTGCGAAACGAGGTTCAACATGATCAAAGTATTGACTCGCCTTCTTGTGATTTACATGGTCTTGAGCTCACTCAATACTTCCTTTTGAGCTTCGGTCTTTATCTTCACTTCGCTCTTGATCTCACTTGACCTCTTGATTCTTGGGACTCCAATTTTTAATTACGTGCTAAACGGTGAATACAAATAAAGGCAAATAATTCAAAGATCCGAATAAATCCGAATAAACTCGATCTCGCTTTATTATGATAATTGGTGCCTCTCCATGTAGCAGCCGCCTCTCCATGTAGCCACCATGTTTTGACTAGATAATGAATACACATGAATAGATTGTTTTGGTTTGTTTCTTGATGGCCGACAATGTCAATGAGAAATTTTGGATTTCTTTGCTAATCAAGATTGTTCAAGTTTTTCGCTAGGAATTAGAAGCGCGATAGAGTTTTGCTTGGTGGTCGTGAAGTCCGGCGCATATGTTTTTGTGAATTAAAGAGTGTTCATTTTTACATTGGCAACGGAGAATCACTACGATTCGAGATATTACACGTGAGTATCTTAATCCTACGTTAAGAAAATCAGACGGCCCGTATCACAACGCCTTGGACACCCACGGGGCTACAACACAGACCGCAACATACAGCATTAATCATCCCAACCAAAGTATTCAGCAAGATCTTAAAAATAGACTTGGGGACTCGCCTAATATAAATCAAATTTATTGTAAATCTATTTAAGATATTTCAAGACACAGAAGATCCATGCACTTCCACTCATTGAACCCGCATAAGAAACAAATAAGCCTGTAGCCAGCTGTATCACCTCCCAACCTTATCAGCTATAACTATCGAAGACTCGAAGGAACAGAAAAACTATCACCAACGATATAGATTAAAAAAATATTACACTCTGATATCCCTTCTTATAGACAGTAGTCTTTAGATCGGATCAGAGAGATACGATATAAATGTGCATGGTATCAAGAATGAAGTATATGAATCTGTAAAGAGAACAAAAATAACGAGTCAAAACAACCACCTCAAAAGAGTACAAGAGATTGTTGCTTTCTCACAACCCCTCAAACCTTTTAGGACCTTCAAGTCTTTGCGCTATACAAGAATTTAATACTAAAAAATAACCTAACATCTAATCCTCTCGTATATCTCTAATTTGGATGAGTGGCGTGTGGTTTTTCTTGCCTTGGGTTGGGTTCTCTATGGCTATTCCTCATGGATTTATATTCCTCTAATTGTCCTCTAAAGAGAAGTAGAAATTCTAATTTTATTATAATCAATTTTGGAATTCATATAGCACAGGTTCTAAAGGAATAGAATATGAGTCACTGTGCCTAACGCACAACCTGCAGTGCGTGGAGCCCAGTGACCAACACCCGGAGACACAGCCAGACCCAGTCTCTAAAACACTAGCTATTGCAGAGCTCGGAGCCGAAGAGACAACCTGACCCGTCGGCGGCGCTGACGTCCAACTGGAGTTCCTCGACCAGGTACGCGCACCGGCATCCTCCTGTGGCAGGCGGTGACACGCAACGCCCCGGCGCCGCGATCCCTCACGGCCTCAACCGCCTTCCTGAAGCCCGCCCTTTCCACCGTCCAGCGTGCTCACGATCCCTGCCAATGGATCAGAAACCCCAAATCAGTAGCGTCCGATCGAGCACCGAAACACAACCAAGCAGAAACCCGCGGAGAAAGGGGTGGACCGCGGCGCGTACGTACTCTTGAAGAGGCGGAGGTCACCGTCGGCCGCCACCTGGAGGAGCTGCCGCTGCGGCGCACTGGGAGCTGCAAGGACACGAGGAGGTGAGGTTAGGGACTTAGGGTTAGTAGCTGGAAAGGTAGGTGTTGGGGGGGTTAGGGTTTGGGGTGGCTTATCGAAGGTGAGGGGCAGCGCCATGGAAGATGGGTCGGTGGGGGTGGTAGGGTTTGGGAGTGGAGGGGTAGGCGTGGAGCTGTGGAGGTGGGAAGGGAGGTGGTGGAGAGGAAGGAATTGGTCAGTTTGTGGCGTACTTCTATCCTTCTGACGGAGGAGGAAGTTTCAGTCCTTTTCGGAGAGTTTCCTTCAAATGTAATTATTAAGATCGAGAGATATATTGGAGGATTTCTGGCTTTATGTCTCACTGATACATGGATCGAAAAGATTCAGAGACATAAAGTGGTTACTTTTCAAATTTAGGTTCTATCTAAAATGCAAGAATTCTACGGGAAGTCAAACCGTTGCAACCATTTCCAAATAGAAGATGCACATGGGCACCTCACCTCCTTACAACACCTACGTAATCGTCGCAGAGTACATGTTACGCGAGAACAAAGCAGGGGTGGCTTGCAGCAATGGTAAAAGGCGGCTCAGGCGGCCGGCACGACGCTCATTCAACGCTCGACGGATTGAACGGCATTGTAATTTGTTAAGCGATAATTCCTAACTTGGCCTAAGACAACGTCAGAAAAAACTAGTTGGGACACGATCAACTCTATGATGTTAAAGGCGACATCTAACCTGAAATTTAGTTCTCATACAATAGTTTTACAATAGTTTGTTACCCCATTGTAGTTACGAGTATCCAAACAAGATTTTGTTAAAACATGGTTAAAATTGGTTTGGTATAATCTTGTTTCATAAATCCACGAGCTAACAAAATGCCTATAATTCATGCAAGAGTGGTTTTAGAAACACGATGGGAGGCGACAGCTCCGTTTTCGACCTAGTACCATTGGTTTCCAAACCAAAACCGCTTCTTTGTTTTACATATTTGGAAATTTTCGAAATCTAATGGTGATTGGTGCAATGCACATGCCCTAGAGTCATACTCTAAATCTATCCAGTGGATTTCACCAAATCTGGGCCATTGGCTCTTCTCTGTGGAATAGATTAGTCCATGTCACCTTCTAAAGTAGGAAATTTTACGGAAACTTTTGAATGCCCATTGATTAAGAAAGGGTAATTTCAACTTTTCTTCTTAACCTAAATATCCTTGTAATCAGGATAACCGTATTATCTTGACTTAATTTCGGGAAATCAACGAAAAGAACTTTTACTTTCCTTCGTTGGCGCTTCATTCTTCACCTCGATGCCCGTCGCCATAGCATGATGCCGGATTGCCAGCGCCCAGCACATCGGCCTAAACCAATGAGTAGATGATCCAAGAAGGAATTTGTGACACCATGTGGAGATCACTCTATGGTTATAATGAGTAGTTAACTTTTGGATTAGAGTATCTGCGGGGTGAGTTTAGTTTTGAGGAGTTTGCAAAATATCGCTTTGAAGCTTAACGAGTTAATCTAGCCTATGACTCTGGAGTATTCGTTGTTTACGACTTTGTGGTTGGTAGGTTCAGCGGTCCGATCGGCGGTCTAATCGGCATTTGTGCGAGATCGGCGAGCGACCATGGGGTGGTCGAAAGCTTCAATGCATGAGCGACCATGGATGGTCAATGGTGGTAGCTTGCTCGCCTAGTCGTGATCTCGTAGTCACAAGTCGTGGTGTTCGGTGAGTCGTAAGCCATGGCGATCGGTAGTCGTAAGTCATGGCGATCGGTGGTTGTAAACCATGGTGTTCGATGAGTCGTGGCCGTGGCGATTGGTAGTCGTAGCATGTGTGATCGGTGGTCGTAGCGATCGGTTATGATCGTGAGGCTTCGGTAGGTACTTTTGGCTTTGAATGCCTCATTTCTTGAGCATCCGAGTACTCGTGTCGGACCGCCGACGATTAGGCGGCTTATCTCGGTGGTTTGAGGTTGTTACGGGTTTTAGTCACGGTTTGACCTAGGTGTTGTTGCTAATGTGCACATACGTTTATTGCTTGGTTCTAGGATTAGGATCGATAATTTGGGTGCATACTTTTACATTGTGTATTGTATGGATAAATTGCGCAAATTGATGATCTTTGTGTATTGTGCGGTGCTACGTGACGGTTTGCTTATTGGTCTTGGTTGCAGGACTTTGAAGCTAGGTCATAGTGAGACGTGGGTGGACCGGGACTAGGCACAGGGTGGTGCTGAGGTCCAGAACAGTTTGGGAGACGCTGCAGATTACCGAGGCTTGCGGGGTTGTTACAAGCCGGAACAACGAGAAACCGGAGCGGGAGCTACCGGCGGTGGACATGACGGGCAACAACAAGGTGGATCGGGACTAGGCTTAGGGAGGAGTTTATGTCCAGACGGTCGAGGAAGCCAGGTGCCGTTATGCGCGAGAAGTATGTGGTGTGCCAAGTGACTTTGGTTGTTTGCAAGCGAGGACGTTTCGGTGAGATCCGAACGCGTGAGAGGCTTGATGATAAGTCATTGGGACCATATGGAAGATGGTGAAACTTAGAAGATGCTTCGTGGCAAAGGAAGTGGGAAGCTTCGAAAAAGGCGGTAAAGGGGCATTTTGGTAAATTGCCTAATACTGGGAAAAATGGCGGTCTGTGAAACCACGGCGTTGGCCTAAGTAGTTTAGGTCTTGTATGTGTTGAAAATGTGAGGTGGATCAAGTGTTGGTTCACTAATGGATTAATAGTTGTGTCGCTTTGAGAAGCGTGCATGAGTAAAACCCGATGGTATGTGGGGTTAACGGATTATCTCCGGTTTGGCCTAATGGGTAGATCCATTAGATTTTGGTTCAGGTTGTGAGCCTATATAAGGGGGAGGCAAGAGCTAGGGTTTGAGAATGTTGGCTAAGCCTTTTGTGGCTAGCTCATCCTCCCTCCTATGGGAGTTAGGTTAGAGAATGGGTGTGTGCTCTAGCTTTAGAGCTCTGTCCTCCTAAGTGGAGTGGATGTAGAAAAAATCATCTTAAATGATAAATACATCAATCTTTGATCTACCTTCTATGTATTTTTGACTGTTTGAGATCTTTGGTTTGGTTCTTTCTCTGTTCTCTTCAGTTCTGCGTTTCAGTTCCGTTCCCTTCTCTTCTTGATCTGAGAGGTTGTTCTGCTTTATCTTGTTGATGATCTGACTTACTGGATGTTGTTGGATCATACTCAAAGCCACCTTGGCTATTCTATTCCCACGGGCATGGTCTGGTTATCTTTTTGATCTTAGGTCTCTGTTTTGTGCGCCTTCTCTCATACCTCAAGACATTTACGACCGCATCTGATTTCGATTGACTCAATGGTCTTAGATCATGTGGTCGTGCACCTCCACTGCTTTTCGAGTTGCTTACGACCACAGTTGGTTACGAGTGCTTGATGGTCTTCGACCACGCCAGTCATACGATTGCTCTGTTTTGAGTTCGTTCTTTTCTCTCTCAATCTTTTCTTGATCCCAAAGTTTTGATTTGATTTCTTCGATGTTTTTTTTTTGCTGTGACATGTAGGATCGTGATCAAAGCCATCTTGGATATTCTCTACCCACAAGCAAGATCTGCTCATCGTTTTTAGATCTTGGTTGGTGTACGCTGCTTCAATTTGCAAAAAAGGTCTCAAATTTGTCATGGATTTTTCGATCCAGGAATGGAATAGCTTCCTAAGACTTTAAGAAACATGAGTACCTTGGCTTCACTTTTGGATCTTTCAATCAAAAGTTGCGTAAATTTTAGATCTTGCGATCGGGCTGAAAAACCTTGTTCCCCCATTCTTCCTTTGGAAATGGTGGTACCGCAAGCCTTGTTGCGGTAGTATCATAGTTCCTGTTCTCCGACCACTTTGATTTCAACCATTCATTGGTCGTCAACCTCACTGATCGAATTTCGGCGTGGTTCGACCACCTTGGTTTGATCGCTCAATAGTCATAACTCACTCGGTCACATTACGAATTGTTATGACCACACCGATTTTTACCACATTATTTTTCGGCGCACTCGGGTATCGACTACGAGGTGTCGACCATTCATTGTTCCTCGACCACGTGCGTTACGATCACATCGATCTTTGACCGCGTTGGTTTTTACCTACTCATTGGTCCTCGGCTACACTGGACTCTTGATCCACATTGGTTTCGACCACGTTGGTTATGATCACATTGGTTATGACCACGTTAGTTTCAAATATAGTGGCTTCAACCACGTTGAACTTTTGGCTGGTAGTCAAATTTCGACCACATTGTCAATCTTTCGACTACGTTGTTCTCTCTCTTGTTGGTTATGTTCATTTCGGCTCTCGGTGTTTTCGACCGATGAGTCGTAACCCGACCACGAAGTGCTCTGATCTGGTCATCCTCAACTCCATGTTCCTCTGTTTTTCAAATAGACATCATATCATAATCTTCATAGCAAGGTAAAGCCTCGATGTGACCTTGGCTTTGTCTAAGATGAATATGTTTGCTCTTAGGGATAATGTGAGATGCCTAAATGATAAAATTGCTAGATTGTTTGATAATGGTTATACTAGGTCGGAATCTCACTTACCATGTGTAGGTTGTGGGTCTTTACATGTGGATGTTGAAATTTTGAATTCTCTTCTTGAATACTTAAAATCTGAAAATGATAAATTAAAATTGGCTCGCCTCACATGTGTAGAGTAGCTTGAGTTAGCTAGGCACAGGATTAATGAGCCAAATGCTTTCGTTCATGATTCTCGTGTAGGCTCAAGTGATTATCTTGTTAATAGCCTAGCTTCTCTTATTTTTTGGTTGTACTAACTATGTTCCTCACGTTGATCCAATTCATTGTTTGCTTGTATTTTTCATCTCTTGCATATATTCCTTTGAGAGATGGTGTAAATGCTTCGAGGAGAGAGCACGATGATATGAGCGTTGAATCTTGTAACTTAGTTACCTCCTTTCATTTCGATTTGGATCTTTCTTGTAGTAAGTATAGTTCTATCATTGTTGGCACTTGTGCCATATCTTTAAATGCTCATATTTTGGCTAGTCCAATTCTTGTTGGCTCTTCTAGTGTTGTCCAAGGGATTTATAAAAATAACGGTGTTTCTTTTTCACATGATACTACATCTTTCAAAGAGAAGTATCATTACATTTTTGTAAGTAGGATGGACACATTGTTGAGTTTTTGACTCTGCCGTGTCAAGCACGAGCGTCAAGTTAAATCATCGAGTTTTTGGAACACACATCACCCATCTTGTGGCATGTGGACCCGGTCGGACATGAGGTCTTCATGTTTATTCAAGGGACTTCTCTTTTGAGTATAAATGGTGCTTTGTCCTCCCAGACCATGTCTCTTAGTAGACATTTGCAACATTGCTCATTTTGTGATAAGGATGGACATCATATAGACTCTTTCTTTCGGCGTGCTAAACATATACGTTGAGTTCATGCTTCTAAGTCTTCAAGTGTTGGCTGGGTACAAACAAAACAACTTTGAGCATAATTGCAATCTAACCGATCAAACGTAGATACCAGTTCGTTCTTGGTCGCTGCTTGCCAAGGCCTCAAGACTAGATCAATTTATGGTTAATTAGGTGCTCCAATGTAACGATCGATTACGCCCTTTTTTTGTAATCATGCACGCTGCATGCTGGATTTCATAGGAACACTTCCCTTATTTGCTCGCGATTACCTGGATAAGTAGAGATTGCCTGTTACGGATTTGCGATCGCTGAGGCTGTCAGGCATGCAGCACAATTGCCTGTCACAGACGTGCAAACCAAGGCTGCATGAGATTAGGGGAGTTTGTTGCGGCGTTTAAAGGACGGGATAAGAGGTCAATCCAATTACATTTTACCCTTGAGAATGATACTTCATCGTAATTGGTGTAGTATAATCAAATTCTAACTATTGTGATCTATTGGATTGAAAAGAATGGACGGTCGATGGTATTTGGTAAAATAGCTCTTTAATTAACCTCTCCCTTGTTAAAAGACAAAAGTCTGAAATGCCTAGGCGAATCAACGTACAAGCGCCATGGCCGGCCGGCGGCCGGAGCCGAATCCACGTACGAGTGCACTGCCCGACTGGAGGCGATGTTGAAAGCAGCAAACATAAATAGGAAGTTAGAAGATACAGAGGATCGAGGAGTGCAAGCTTGTTGTTCCATGTAATAGCAGAAAATCTGCCTTTTCCTTTAACATCGATTTGTTTTTCTCCTCCATGAAATGCTCTGGTGTAGATTGGTAGATAGGATTGGAGTAAATCCATGAAAGTTGTCCATTCCCAAAGGTCGGTCAGGAAATGTTTGTTTGGCTGTGCTGCCTCTTCGCTCACATCAGAACATCAATGGCGCACCTGAACAGAGCTTTTTCTAATGTGCCGCTGCTTGCAACTACCTCTTGGCAAATGGCAATGACGCTCGTTTGACAATGTACATAGAAGATTTCGATTGCTTTGGGATCTGATTTGGAAAGGTAAGTTGTACATAGAATCTAAGAGGTGAGGTGGAATAATCTAGTCCATATTTGGCGAAACCCACCGGCTGTATTTAGAGTAATTCTAGGGGATCTCCGCTAGGGATGCAAACGGATCGAATACAGACTAATAATGTCTCTATCATATTTGTTTTCATTTTTTTTCTCGGATGCGGATACGAATACGGATACTTTGGATACGAATAAAAATATAAATAATATCGAATATAGATACGGAGCGAATACGAATCGAAACGAATACGGTCACGAATATTTATCGGAACATGAAAACCCCTTAAACTATATATCCAAAATCAATGAAAACACATAAACAGTTTATCTTATCAAAACATTAATGAAATCTAAACAAGCATAAGTATTTTTATCCACAATAGTCATACCATTGTACAGATTTTAAACCTTCAAATGACAGTTAATTTTTCTAAAGTCCTAAATAATTCTTAATGGATTTCTACCATTTACATGTGACTAATAAATTATTAAGAATTTAAATTTGCATCAAAATAATTTAAATGGCAGTACATTAATTTAATCGGTATAAATTTTAATCTATCGATAATACTAAATTTATTTTTAATAAACATAAATATTTGCTAGTGGTGTTTGTAATTTAATATGACTAGGGAACCTAATGCCTCATGGTAATAGAGGCTTATGGCTTGGTTAGGCTAGTGGGCTGGTGGCAGGAGAGATGAGAGAGACTGGCTTGGGCTGGGCAATGTTGGGCTGAAATCCCGGATATCTAATTCCGTATTACCCGGATAATCCATATTCGTATTCGCATTCGCCGGATATCAGGCATACTTCATTCGTATCCGTTTCCAACAAAAACATCTGTATTTGTTTCCGATCCGAGAATTATCCGAAGAAAATCCGATCCGACACAATCCATATTCGTTTTCATTCAAATTAATCGAAAACTATCCAATCGATTTTCACCCCTAATCTCGACCCATGAGTAGTGATCCGCGCTACATCCCCTCCGCCACCTCCTCTCGTGTACCTCTTCCACCCTAAAAATTTAAAATTCTCTAACAAAAATTCACCTCATAACAAACAAATTAGCTACTCAAAAAATGAACACTAATCCTACAACCCCTTCCCTTACATAGGTCTCCATCGTCCTCTCATCTTTCCAGTCGCCACCAACAAGGCTACAACACACCTTGTTGCAGTTAGATCATCTTATTCATCGCCATTGAGGCCTCCTCTAACAGTCCCAACATGGTCCTCCAATTTGAACATGGACGACGCAACACCACCAATGCAAGCTAAGAGTACAAAAGAGGGCTGATGCGAAAGGGGTGGTGTAAGCCATGCTCGACACAACGTGGGCCAAAGCAGAGCTCGAACATATGCTAAGGCGAAGCTGAGGATGTGGCACTGGCCACCCAGCGAGTCAGCAACATCTTGACGTGCTGGTAGTATGATCTTTTTTATCCATAGTAACATACCGGTATTAAACTAATACACATTTAAAAAGAAATTACAATGAAATGGAGAGGTTAAGGGGGAACCTGCCCATGGTTTGGAAAACTGAAACCTGACTAGTTTTGGTTTGTTAGGCGATTGCCGCCTGTTTTCTAAACTCTACATGCGAGTGCACGACGAGCATTGAACATCCATAAGGTGTTACATCCGAGTACATGCACAGACACACCACACATCCGCGCAACATGGGCTATCCAGGTTTCAGTCTCCCTGTTCATCATTACTGCTAACAGTTGAGCAACCATTGCGACGGCATTCCCAGGGTAACATAATATGTACAAAGAAGAAACTTGGCAATCCCTCAGGGCCAATAGACGGTTATAATTACAAGACCAGGTGGAAATATTGATTCTTGAGGACCCGCTTGATGGTTTAGTAAGATGAAGTCACAATTAGAAGGCCAGGTGGATCTTTTCAACTGAACACGTCTTTGCACATAAGGAGGAACCAGCCAAAGTAAAGCTACTCTTTACAAGTTTTTTTCTGAGCAGATGGCAATTCAGTGGCCCTTTTGGCAGCATGAGATATCTTCAAGGAGTTGAAAGCCTCCTGCATAATCAGATTAGGACAATCACTACAGTATATATACAAGTGCCATGAAGGCATAAAGTAGAAAGAAATGTACAGTGCATAAGTAGATAATTCTCTTAAGGGTCCAACAGGAGAAAAAATATCTACATGACACACGTTTTCATGAGATAAAAATAATTAAGCTGAATTTAACCATTGGACAAGTCACCATATGTATGTTTCAATGTGATGCTATAGATGAGATTTGTTTCAACATGGAATTATTGACACCAGAATGAGGTTTATCGTTGCAAACAAAAACTTCAACAGACAGAATAAGTAGGGGTACCTTAATGCGTTCTCAATCTCAACATTCCCTGGGTCCAATTTGAGACCATCGAGAAATGCATCACATGCCTTTTCGTAGTCCTGAAGACAGAAGGGTCATTGCGTCACTAAAAAGGTTTGCCACAGTACACAGGAGCAGCAGCAAATTTATACGTTTTATCTCACCTTCAGTAACATTTGAGCAGCTCCTTGCAGGTAGCAAGCCTTTGGCCAACCAGGCCATGTTACCCTGCAAATCTGAGCATCCATCAAAGCCCGGTCTCCTTCGCCCATCTTGAGCCAGCAAAGGCTCCTATTGGAGTACAAGGTTGCATCATCAGGGTCAAGATTCACCGCCTACACCAACAAACCAAACCCACAATTACCACATTTACTAATCGGTACCACTTACGTAGAGTACTGCACTTTTTCTAAGGTCAGTAGACAAGAACTTGGTGGGGCAACTGTACGACTAGAATTAGGGTCATAAACTGGATTTAGATTACCTGAGAAATCCAATAACCGACTCCTACCATGCAGATTTGGTTAAGACATATCCATCATGTTGTGGCTACAGCCAAGCAGAAGAGAGATGGTAGTGGCTTCCTCGCTTGTTTTCGTTGGCAATTTGCTTCCGTCTCTCCGCTTAGCGGTTTGGTTGTCCAGGAATGGCTTGTCCCGATGGTTCCGTCCGCCGGCTTAGCGGCGGTACCTCATCTAGTCCGCTGGCGCGGTGTGTCGCCTTCCCCGGCGGAATATGCTCTTATATTGCGGGAACCCTCACAGGCGAACAAGCGGTGGGACGCCATCAAAAAGTGTGGGGGCATTGCTCCGCGTCTTTGGGCGAGTCGTGTTACGAGAAGATGATCCAGACTCTTGCCCGGGAAAAGAAATTGGAGGATCGTGCGAGGCTCTTTGCTGGTTCCGACGAAGCGGAGCCGTGTCCGGCAAATCGGAAGTCGTCGTTGTCGTCGCTTTTTGATGCGGGCCGGATGCCCTCGGCGTTATTCGTCGGCGAGGTTTTGAGGGCTTCGGGTTGGAGCTAGCCCGGCTTACCCCGAACGCGATAGTTCTTATGGCTATTCTGGCGTGGGCGGTAGCGGACGGAAGGTTGGCGTCCCGGCTCGGCTGATCGCCATTACGCATGATGCCGCGCCAACCAGAGAAGGTTGAAGGAGGGGCGGTCTCAAACTTTGGTAGCGTGAATTTTGTCTTTGAGGCACAATGTGCGAGCTCTTTCTGCGTTGGCCACGCGAGGGAAATGGGAGTCCGGCTGGATGTCACGGTGGTTCTACTACCATGTGACGCCCACAAGTGGACTGCGGTGTCGCCTGCCGGTTTAACATGCGTGACCTTGCCGAAGAGTTATCATGTACGAGGTGGCGCCACCTTTATGCGCTTTCGGTCGAAATACGAGCGGTGACCATATCTGCGTCGGGATGGTATCCATCCGACGGTGTCCTCGCTTGTGGAACCCTCCACTCCCTGTAAGTCTTTTGGTCCCAGCCTGTGTCTTCGCCTGTTTGCACTGAACTCCTTGTGAGCGACTTGTTTTCAGTGTGCAGTGCCCCGGTTGGAAGATGCGGAGCGCGCGGTGGTTGTGCTTCTTGGGCCATACACAGCCAAGGAGCATAAGTTGCGCGAGGCTGCCACCGCTTCGGCAATGCAGGACAGATAAACCGGATGTGCTGGGTATGCCTGTCCACGAGAGGTGGTTCCGTCTTGACCCGGTGCGGGGCCGTTCTTTGTGACGACGAAGGCCGGCGGGCGCGCCCCTCGGCGCAGGTTTGTTCGATCTCGCCGCCTCTAGTCCGTCCGCGGTATCTGCGGTGGGCGTCGTCGAGGCAAGGGTGCGCTGGCGGTGTCCAGTGGGGACGCGGCCGACCTGTGAGGGCGTTGCCCTGAAGGGGTCTTTGGTAGCCTGACGGTGGCCTGCGTTGGTGTGGTTCCTCCGGAGGACGATGATAGGTCGCTCGTGCCGCCTACCGAGGACGTATGCCCTGCTCGAGTCGTTAAAGTTGCAGAGGGGACGTCCCCGAGGTCCCCTAGGGCGAAGCGTCCTCGTACACGTTCTCCGTTGTCCTTGAGGGGGCAATTTAATGTGGCGGGCTCGGTCGCAGGAGTCCCGGGCGTCGATGAGGGGCCTTGGTGGGCGGCAAGTCGTTGCTTCTCTTGCCGACAAAACACATGCGACCCACCCAGGCCGGGCGGTGCCTCATGTGGATGCGGGCGTCGAAGGTAGGCGTGGTCGCTTTCTCCCCCTAACTTCGCGCGGCTCTCTCCGATTTGCTCGCTCATGCCGAGGTCGGCCTTAGGCGAGACGAGGTCTCCCAGACGTGGCCAGGGATCGAGCAGCGCAGGCGTCCACAAAGTTTCCACCCGTTCGCGCGGGACATGGCATGGGCGTCTGGGTCTCTGGGAGGCGGCGGCGGGCCCGAGGACCGTCCTCTCCGATTTCCTGCCTCGATCGAGGTATTCGCGTCTTTAAGCGGGGTTGCGAGCGCGTCGGTAGCGGCGTGGATCGGCAGGTGCTATCGACTTGTGGGGAGACCTTTTGGCGCTTACCTTTGGGGTCATCGGGAGGCGAGGTAAGCGCCTCGGCTTCTTGTACGCTCGTGTCCGTTGTCCGGCTAACCCTCCCTTTTTTCCTAGACTGTCGTCCTTGGCCAAGCGCTTGAGAAAGCGCGCATCCGCGAGCGGAAAGCGCTGGAGGCTCAGCCTCGTGCTGCGGACGAGGCCCATGTCGTCAAAGATGAGCGCATTCGCATACTGGAGGCGGAGAACGCGAGGCGACTTGACGCGCAGCGCTTCGACAAGTGCGGAGCGCCGTGGCGGGCGCAACGTATGGCAGAAGAGGCCCAACGCGTGGCGGCAGATGAGCGCATCTGTTTTCTTCAGCAAATTGCTACGCTGGAAGAGGAGAAGGCTCGGCTCGCCGCGTCCCTTGAGGAGAGGAACCAAGCCTTAGGTGACACATCGGTGGCGGCTTGAGGGCGATGGAGTCGTTGGAACGGGCCCTCCAGGACCTTTGCGTTGATGTGCTTGACGTTACGCATAGCCCTGCGGACGTGGCGCGGACGCTTGAGCGGGTGGAGGAAGGAGCTGGTCTGGCCCTCCGCGGTGCCAGGGCCTTTGGCAATCACTGCGGCTTTTCCGGTGCTTGCCTCACCCTCGCTCTGCTTCGTGACCGGGGGTGTGAGCACGTCAACGAGCTGGCCGATCCTCGGCTGGATCTGCCGGTCGCGCCATTCAGCCCGCCCTCAAGGTTTTCTACAATCGAATCTGGGGCTACATCGGGGAGGACACGGCGAAGGTCATTCTGCGGCGACGTTGCATCGGAGGAACTTCATCGAGTGGCTCGGCGTTCCCGGCGCAACGACGACAGCGAACCCACCGGCGTGATGACGGATGCATTGCGGTGTTGTGTGTGTGTTGTATGACTTCAGTGTTGTGGCCCTCCTTTTTGCATGAAGGGAGTAACGCTTACCTTGGATGTGCTGTGGCGCCCTGTGCCGACTCTTAGGGATCGAAGCGCTTTAGCGCTTGTGCGAGAGCGCTCCGTCCCTTGCCCTTCGAAGGGGTGGCAGCGAGGGTGGCACCTAGTCAAAGTAGGTGCGCAAGCGCTCCGTCCTCTTTCGAAGGGGTGGCAGCGAGGGTGACACCTAGTCGAGTAGATCTTGTGACGCTCAGTCGCCTATCTTTGAGTGGTGGCGGCGAGGGTGGCACCTAGTCGAAATGAGGCACGCAGCTCAGTCCCTTATCTTTCGAAGGGTGGCGCGAGGGTGGCACTAGTCGAAGTGAATCTTGTGACGCTCAGCCCCTATCTTTGGAAGGGGTGGTGGCGAGGTGGCACCTAGTCAGTAGATGCCCCTCTACCGTAATGGGGGCTGGGGCCGACCTCTGGCGACTTGGCGTGCCACGTCCATAATGTGGGTTACTTCGTGGTGTCTTGAGGGACTATCCGCGCCATATTTTACTCCGTAGGGTACATGCGAAGGTGGGCCCCGACGCTACGTTTTATTTAGACTCTGTAGAGTGCGCGTGGACAACATCCGCGTCTTATTTAGACTCCGTAGAGTACGTGCGAAGTTAATGCTTGCACGTGCACGAGGATTTTCGCGTCTTGTTTATACTTAGTAGAGTGCGCAGGGATACGTTCGCGTCTTATTTATACTCCGGAGAGTGCGTGCGGAGGTGGGCCTCGACGCTACGTCTTATTTATACTCCGTGGAGTGCGTGCGAGGCAGACCTCGACGCTACATCGCACGTTGGCGTCCCCCCGTTGCGTCTTATTTATACTCCGTAGAGTGCGCGCAGAGGCGGACCTCGACGCTACGTCTTATTTACACTCCGTAGAGTGCGTGCGGAGGCGGACCTCGACGCTACGTCTTATTTACACTCCGTAGAGTGCGTGCGGAGGCGGACCTCGACGCTACGTCTTATTTACACTCCGTAGAGTGCGTGCGGAGGCAGACCTTGACGCTACATCTTATTTACACTCCGTACAGTGCGTGCGGAGGCGGACCTCGACGCTACGTCTTATTTATACTCCGTATTGTGCGTGCGGAGGTGGGCCTCGACGCTACGTCTTATTTATACTCCGTAGAGTGCGCGGGTAATGGTCGGCTTTACTGAACTCCCGTTTGCGCGGGTGAGCATCTTACAATAACCGAGGCATCGAACTTGTTACATGTATCCGTTGGACCCTGCACATAATACCGCCACAACCTGTCGGCATTCCACGTGTGGCAGAGCGTCTGTCCTTCTAGTGTGGCAAGGCGATAGGCTCCGCGCTGCATGGCCGCTGCAACGATGTATGGGCCTTCCCACTTGGACTCCAGCTTGCCAATTGTCTCGCATGGGCGCAAACTTGAGGACGAGGTCGCCTAGTTGGAATTGGCAAGGATATGTGGTGCGGTCGCGTGCGAGCGCCATTTGGCGTGCATCCTTTGCGACGTGCTGGGTTGCGTTGACCCGTTCTCCGTCAAGGAGGTCCAGGGACAATTGGCGTTCATCCTCGGTGCCCAGACGAGGACTCTTCTCGAACCGGCCTTGATTTCTTCGGGTGTGACTGCCTCGTCGCCGAAAAGAAGCTTAAATGGTGTGAATCCCGTCGGGCGTGTAACCGTTGTTCGAAGAGACCAAAGTACACTGTGGAGCTCGCTTGGCCATTTGCCCTTTGGGAACCCGACTAGGCGCTTCTTGATCCCAGCGGAAATGGTGCCGTTGGCTCGCTCGACTGCTCCGTTTGATTGTGGGTGCCCGACTGAGGCGAACCTTACCGTGATGCCCATGCTGTGACAATATTCTTTGAACTGGGTGGAGTCGAATTGTAGGCCGTTGTCAACGGTGAGCTCTGGGTACCCCAAAGCGGCATATGATGTTTGCCATAGGAAGCGCGCATAGCCGCCGAGGTGATTTTGGCGAGGGCTACAGCCTCTGGCCATCTAGAGAAATATTCCAAATCGACCACTGCGAACCGGAGGTCTCCCGGAGCTCGAGGGAGCGGTCCTACAACATTGATGGCCCACCGCGCCAGCGGCCATACGGGGGGAATTGGGTTGAGGCTTGCCGGAGGTCTGCGAACGACCCGCCCCATCCACTGACATCCTTGGCACCGGCGTACGAGGGCTTGGGCGTTTGCGACAGCGGTAGGCCATTAAAACCCCTGCCTGAATGCTTTGCTGACTAGCGACCTCGGCACTAGGTGCGACCCGCAAAGCCCCGCGTGGAATTCAGCGAGCAGGTTCTCACCCTTCGTACGAGATAGGCAGCGTAACAACGGGCGCGAGACTCCTCGCTTAGAAACACCCGTCCAACACACGAAGCGATCGGCGGCTGCTTTGAGGCGTCGGAGTTCGACGGGGTCATCCGGCTCTGCAATTCCCTGCAGGAAGCCGAAGATGGGCTCTCGCCAGTCACCCTGCGGAGTGATCTGGTGTACAAGGGCGCGTCGCGGTTGTCCTGGGAGATGGCCGCGGCTCGTAGGACCTCGAAAAATGTTCGCTCACCCTCGGGAATTGGGAGCTGTTGGCTAGCGGCCTTTGCGAGGGCGTCGGCTTGCTCATTCTCCGCGCGGGGGATGGCCTTGACTGTAATGCCAAAGAAGTGGCGCTCTTGTGCTCTCACAGCGGCTAGGTATTTGGCCAGCTCGGGGTCTTTGGCCTGGTATGACTTGTCTACATGGCCCGCCACAGGCGTGGTCGGTCGGACGAGGACTCGTTTGGCGAGAGCTTTGAGCTTTGCGAGACCGGAGAGCAGCGCTTCGTATTCAGCGGTGTTGTTGGTGGCGGGAAATGCGAGGCGCACCGAGTATGAGGTGGTGTCCCTCCGGTGTGGTAACCACCGCACCCACGCCTGCGTCGGAAACGCCATATGCTCCATCAGTGTTGAGCGTCCATATCGGATCCTCTGGTTGTTGGACGCTTTGGGCGACGGTGTCCATTCATGAGGAAACTGCAGGACTTGGGACTTGATCCTTTGTCGGGAGGAGTGTGCCAAAGTGAAAGGCGCCAGCTCGGCGGCCCATTTGTCGATGTGCCCTGTGGACTCCTTGTTGTGCAGCATTTCCGCCCGGAAGCGGAAGGCACCGTGATTGGATGGGCCAGGAAAGTGTCGTAGCTTCCTGGAGGCCATGACCGGCAGATACCTTGACTTTTCGAGCTCCGTATACCGTGTCTTGGCGCCTTGAAGGGCCTCGGAGACAAAGTATATGGGGCGTTGGAGAGGGCCTTCCTCGAGGACGAGGACGGCGCCATTGTCGTGGAGGCGGCGAGGTAGAGCGATGGGGAGCCTACGGTGTTGGGCGACAAGCGTGGGAAGGCTTGCGAGGTGGTTTTTGAGGTCGTCAAAGGTACCGCCCGTAATCCGGTTTCTGCGCCCAGCGTGGTATGTCGTCGCGACGAGTCTTTTGGGGGCGGCGCTGGTTGCGCCTGGGTCTGTCTGTGTCGTTCGGCGACCGCCCGCGGGGCCTCTCTTCGCCTCGTTCAGGGGGGTCGCCGTCTTCACACCTTCGGGCGTCTTCCTCTGCCCGCGCATACTCTTTCATCTTGTCGAAGAGCTTGGCCACCGTTTTGATGGGCTTCCTCGCATAGTACTCGGCCAGCGGCCCCGGGTAGAGACCCTGTACAGCTGCGTTAATGGTGGTTGTTTCGTTGACGTCCTTAACCAGACAGTGGACTCTCGCGAAGCGCTTGATGTATTCCCGGAGGGTCTCGGCGGGCTTCTGCTTGACCGCAAAGAGTTGATCCGCGTTGACGCGCTCGATGTAGTTCCCTTGGAAATTGTTGTAGAGGCGGTCGCGGATCTGTTCCCATGGGTAGATGGAGTTTAGCTCGATGATGAAAACCAAGAGAGCGTCACTCCCTGCAACACGAGGGGTAAGCCCTTCGCCTTTGTGGTGTCGTCTCCGCCTGCGGCTACAATGGTGGTTTCGTACACGCGCACGAACTCCCGAGGGTCCGTGTCGCCTTTGTACGACTCAATGGCGCTAGGGAACTTGAAGTCCTCCGGCCACGGCGACTGCTGCAGGCCTGTTGAGAGAGGGGACTCCAGGTCCACACGTCGCAAGGGGACACGGCTGGACATGGGGGCGTCGCGACTGTCGACCCGCTCCGGCGTGGGCTTCGGCGCGACCACCAATGGGGTCTGCTGACTCCTAGCCTCTTGCATGTCTCGCACGGCTCCCCGGAGGTCCACTAGCTCCTGTCGAAGCGTGCCGATGGCCGTCGATGAGCGCTCGGCCATCGGCGCGGGCGGGATCGTTGGCGCACTCGTTTGTGTCGCCAGGATGTGGGGACCACGGCGCACTCTGGAGTCGCCCGTCGTCGGCGCGGTGGGATCGGAGGTCGGCGGCGAGGCCGGCGTTACCGTCAGAACCGCTTGCCACTCCCACAGCGTCGGCGGTGGCGTGTCTTTGTCGCGCCACCGTGGCGGTCGGTGCCAGTCGTCACGCCGGTGGTGGTGGGGTCAATGGTCGCGCGACGGGCGTCGACGTTCGCTGCGGCCACGGTCGCATCATTGTCGCGCCACGGTACGCTAGCGCCGAGGCCACAGGTGTTGACGCGAGGCTCGTCGTGCTTCCTTCCTCGCCGTTGTCGATGAAGTTTTCTTGGTGCCATCCTTCTTTGAATCTTGAGGCTTACTCTGTCCTTCCCCACTGATGGCGCCAAGCTGCTGAGGCTACAGGCCAAGCGAAAGAGATGGCGATGAGAGTGTTAAGGATAAGATTAGGAAATAGATAAGGTATGACTTGGATTCTATTCCATATATGCCATATCCTCTTGTAATCTCCTATATATATGACCCTTTGGGTCTTATATCAATACACACAATATTCATAACATGGTATCGAGCTTAGGTTACAAACCTAACCCCAATCTATCTTCCGCATCATTGTCCCGGGAAGTTTGATCTACTCTCCGGGCGGCCATCTTGTTAACTACTCGACAATGACGCCTCTTGACCTGGACAAGCTCTCCTCACACCTGCTCCTCCGTGAGGTCCCCGCCGGTGTCCCAGACGCTGGCATCGAAGCCACCGCGGCGGCCTTCCCCCTCTGCGACGTCCTGGCCGGTGAAGCAGCCGTCGGCTTCTACTTCTTCGTCGCCGCCGTCTCCACGGGAGTGAAGCAGCCGCCGTCTCCACGGCGGAGTGAAGCAGCCGTCGGCTTCTACTTCGTCGCCGCCATCTCCACGGTGGACCGGCTCCCCCACGGCGCTCGCCGCCGCAGATGGACGCCCACGCGCGGATCCGCCACTTGTCTTTGCCACGGCGCTCGGGCCGCCACCGCCGCTTCGCCTCCAAGTGCGGATCCGCCGGATCGACCGTCTTCGCCCGATTCCACGGCCGCTTTTGTCGCCGTGGTCGCGCCCGCCGCCGCCGCCCAGATCCAGCGACCTCGGGCGGATCCGACCTCTCCGTGTTGATCTGCGCCGACCCGCCGCCTCGGGCTCCTCGCCGTGTCGCGCTCCCAGCGCCGCCGCCACCTCGGCCGCTCGCCCGGCCGCCGCTCGCCGCGCCTTGGCCCATGATCTGCGCGCCCGCACCGCCTCGGCGTTTCGGCTTCGGCCCGCACCGCATCGCCGCCGGCCTCGGCCTCCCGCTGGCGTGAGCCCGCGTGGTGCCGCCGTTACGCCGACCGCCGCGCCCTAAGCGCGCCTTGGCTCGCCTCGGCCCCTCCTGCCGGCCTGCTCCCGCCGACGACGACCTGAGCAGCGCTCGCCACCAAGATATTGCCGTCACGGCGTGAGAAGGAGGTAGGGTTTAAGCGGTAGGCGTTAGGCGGTGACCAGTGGGCCAACACTGGTTGGGCGGATCAGCGAATATTTTGTGCAAAAGCTCATATTTCCGAAAAAAATTACAAGAGGGTGCTTGGATTTCTAGTTTTAAAAAAAATCCGTAAGTCTTCCGTTGTGTCCATCTAAAATTTGTCGTCTTTAATTTTTTTTTTTAGTTCGTCTAAGCCGTGCGAGTCCACAAATTTATTGTCAGTCATAGAAGTGTAGGAATTTTATTTTGCATGACAGCAGCCGCCGCTCTACTATCTGAGCCGCGTGCAAATCGGAGAAGTCGTTATGATGCCGCCGCTTCTCTAGCCGCCGCCCCGAGCTTTAAAGGCCGTCGCGCGTCTTCTATTCATAACAGAGAGTAGGTGAACAATGTCCTCTAGGGTTTTTCCCTCTTGGATTCCACACATATATGGTTACATGGGGAACACTTTACAACTATACCCTTACATCCGAATACCCTCCATAGGAGTATATATGCCATTGTACATGTCCCATCTTGGGCCTTAACACGTCCTAACGGGCGGTTGGACTTAGGTGAGGCCACCTACAACACATCCAAATATCAGTCTCTTCCTCTATCCAAATTCGGAATGAGGGTTTGGTATGACCACTGTTCGAATTCACTCCACTAGAATGATAATTACTTGTTGAGGTATTATTACACACATACAGTTCGACATGGTAATTATAATAGCGGTTTTGTAGCAAATCTACAATATGATATCCTATTGAGGTTTTATAGCAGTGTTAAGAATGGCGACAACATTCTTTATGGTATTCCAGTTACTAAATGCAGAAAACTTAATAGCATTGACTCGTTATCACAACGACAATAGTTTTCTTTTACAGCCCATGCAGGACAGTAGAATTATTGAACTTTACACATAAATGCGAAGTTCTGAACACACCAAAAAATTGTGAACTAAAGCAGTTAAGGAACAAACAAAAAGAGAGCACATGCATTCTACTATTATCTCCTTAGAGGGATTCAAAATGATGCAAGCCATACCAACTGTGAATTGACACATCGCACAGTGATGAATTAATATTAAGAGTAGAGTAAGAGAACATGGTGCGATAATATACCATAGAGTAGAGTTTAACTGCAGTAACATAATCTTTTTTCTTGTATGCCTTGCTTCCTTCTAACTTCATATCTGCTGGCTTCATTTTGTACATAGGGTCATCCTGAAATATCAAAAAAGAAGCATTTGGCATAAGGAATGCGGACATGTCAAATGTATGTGAATAAGATAGCAGTTACAAGGAGTTGAGAAGAATTTTGAAAAAAACGAAGGAAATATTTGTATCAATTTACTCATTCGTATGCTTGTGTAATTGACTACTTTTTCCTACCACACTAAACCCTTGGCCACCAATCTCTGCATCACCATTTACAATTACATTTCAAACGTTGCACGAACCACTAAGTCTTATGTAGTACTTATCATTTAGACATTTACCATATCAACATAGTATAGTACATACAGGTAACTGTTCAGTTATACATGTCTTCCACCTCGTTGCATAACATATTCCTACAATTTCACCTTGTATGCATCCTAATAATCAGCATTACCTTCTCTTCTATTCATTATATAGCCATCAACAATGATTACTCCCTATTGGCCCATTCAGCGCATGGATAACTTCCTAAAATTATTGCAGCTCTCCTTCAGGATGGCAAAGATAAGCATGCGACTCTACATCTCATTCTGTACATCTTTTACACAAACTTGATGAGTTAATAACACTGGTGCTTGGTTTGGCTCCGACAAAACCAAGAGTTCACCCTAGCGAAATTAGAAGTGAGAATGAAAAGGCACACATTCAACTAGCACACAATTGAAATTACAGAATAAAAAGAACTCAAACAGCATATTGAGAAACAAAGCATATGTCACTCAAAATGACAGTATTTCCTATCACTACTTGAGGCCCTTGCATCTACACGAATTTCCTAATTAATGTTTCACAGTGAACCAATTGCATTGCTTCCTTTCAGAAGGATTGGTGGAAATGTGTGCTCTAGCTTGCTTTCAAGTCAAGAGCATGCATTGAAGAGGCTGTAGAATAGGAAATGCTTTAGTGCCAAGCAGTAGCAGTGTTCACACCAAATAATAACATGAACTTAAATATGAAAGTGATGCTTTAGGTCATACCTCCACTGTTGGCATTGATTTCACATAACTAATTATCCCATCAACACTCCAATCACGCACAAATGGAATACGAGAAGTTACTGGAAGTAGGATCTCAACGTCTTTCCGATTATTGTTATATGCAGCAATTTCTATTGGAAGGTGACCAAACTGTTAAGAATAGAAACAAAGATAAATCTTATTGAAGCATTTGCAGAAAGGCGAGACAAACTAACAGAAGTGCAGAGACAAGTGTTAATACAAAACTCTTAAGTGTAAATGATAATATCTAGCACATGCAATTAAGAAAAATACTATACAAAGATCTTCTACTGTGCATATATGGGATTTGAATAAACATGAATTACTACTATTGTAAAAAAGAGGAACTCATTGAGTAAACAATCAACTGTGCACACAAAATATGAGCCCTTCATACTGATTCTATCATCTTGAGCCATTGAAAGGTAGTACTCGACTACTCGTTAACCACTCAATAAAAACATTTGAAGGGACAATCACTCAATGCATCACCTTACGTTTGCATAAGGACAAATTCAGCTCTAATGCAATGGATTTGGAACTAAGTAAGCTTCACCAAGAAAGTATGTCGAATCGGATAAACTTGCTTCTGATTTGGTTGCATACATATGTAATCTTGTCATGTACGGTCGCACATATGCCGGTATGCAGACGCGCCATGATGTCTTGTGGGTCGAAAGGTGGCAAGGCAGGCGCTGCATGAGTTAGCCCCTAGTGGCTAAAGATAGAAACTTAGAATTAGTAAGTTGTTTTGGAAATTCCTAGAATCAGGGAGAGCCTTCCTCATTCGGTTGGGCCATTGGCCATATATGCTTGTAATCGCTTGACAATCGATAAGCAAAATTATATCCCTAATCTCTCCTTCATTAAGCTGCGGTTGAGGGGAATAACCTCACCGGAGAAGACGGCCGACGGCTACGAGCTGCGTAGCCGCGGGCCGGCCGGTCGGGGGTTCGACGCCCTTGACAACCTGGTATCACGGTCACATCGGTCCTCTCCCACCCGATCCACCCAACCTTCCACGCCACCGGCCATCACCCTAGCCCTCCACCTTCGCCGCGGTCCGCCACCGCTTCCGCGCCACAGCCAGCAGCCATGAGCGATCCCACCATCGCCGATGTTATGGCGATGTTGAAATCCATCACCACGGAGATGACAACCATGAAGGCCGACATGGCGGATATGAAGGAGAAGTCGGCCTCGTCGTCGAACGCGGCACCGGCGGCCGCCGAGGGGCGCGATCTTGATCGCCCCCCAAAATTCCAGAAATTGGATTTTCCCCGCTACGACGGCAAGACCGATCCGATGCTCTTCATCAACAAGTGCGAATCCTATTTTCGCCAGCAGCGCACCATGGCGGAGGAGCGCGTGTGGATGGCCTCGTACAATTTGGAGGATGTCGCGCAACTCTGGTACATCCAACTCCAGGAGGACGAAGGCACGCCGACGTGGGGGCGATTCACGGAGCTCCTGAACCTGCGGTTTGGACCTCCTCTCCGCTCGGCTCCGCTGTTCGAGCTCGCCGAGTGCCGGCGTCTGAGGACCGTGGGCGAGTACTCCAATCGCTTCGAGCCCTCCGCCGCGCGGGTCGTCAGGCCGAGGCTCGGTAGCGCCCGGCTCTTCACCGCGGACTCCTACCGCCGCTCGGCCACGCCGTCCGCATCCACAACCCGGAGACGCTCGCGGCCGCCATGAGCCTGGCGCGCCAAATGGAGTTGATGGAGATCGCCCGGACGATGCCGCCTCCCCCTCGGGCACCCCCGCGCGGCCTCCTTCCAGCTCCGCGCCCGCCCGGCGATCCGGCGCCCAGCGGCGCCGCCGCTCCCTGCCCTCCGATGGCGCCTGGCAGGTCGCGGCGAGGGCAACCAGAGGCGCCTCACCCGGACGAGATGGCGGGCGGCGCCGTCTGGTCTCTGTTTAATTGCAATGAAAAATATACCGTGGCCATAACAGGTTCTGCCGGCGCATCTTCTTCCTCGAAGGCGTGGAGATCGAGGACGCCGCGGACGCCGCTCGCGACGTGGAGCACGACGCCGAGGCGCCCTGTTTTTCCCTGCAGGCCGTGGCTGGGATTTCCATGGCGGGCACCATGCAGATCGCCGTGGCACTCGGCGCCGCGTCCCTCGTCGCCCTCCTGGACTCCGGCAGCACGCACAACTTCATCTCGGAGGAGGCGGCGCGGCGCCCGCCTACCCTCCGCCAACGCCCCGCCTCACGCCTTGGTCGCCAATGGTGAGAGGTCACTGTAGCCGGCGTCATCCGCGACGCCATCGCTCATCGACGGCGAGCGTTCCGGCCGACCTCTCGTCATGCGGCTGGCGGCATGACGCGTCGTCCTCGGCACCCGGTGGCTCGGCGAGTTGGGGCCCATTGTTTGGGACCTCGGCGGCGGCAGATGTCCTTCAGCGCCAAGGGCACCCGTCTCTGGACCGGCGTGGCCAGCCCTTGTCTGCCGGCCACAGGCGCGCGACGAGGCGATTCCTCCCCGAGGCCTTGTTGTTCTCGTTTGAGGGCTCTTCGCGGACCCGCTTGTCGCGCCCCCAAGCGCACGCGCACGACCACGCGATTATTCTCAAGCCCGACACCCAACCGGTCGCCGTCGCCCTTACCGGTACCGCGGCGCACAAGGGCGAGTTGGGCGGCGGTGTGCCGCCATGATTGATCAAGGCATCGTCCGCGCGGCGACTTCGCCATTCTCGTCGCCCGTCCTCCTCGTCAAGAAGCTCGATGGTTCGTGGCGCTGCGTCGACTACCGGCGCCGAGCGCGCCACGTCAAGGATGCTTTCCGATCCGGTGGTCGACGAGCTACTCGACGAGCTCCATGGCGCCAAGTTCTTCACAAGCTAGACCTCCGGTCCGGGTACCACCAGTGCGCATGCGCGCCTAAGACGTGCACAAGGCGGCGCCCGCACCCACGACGGCTGTCACGAGTTCTGGTGATGGCATTCGGCGTGCAGCGCTCGGCGACATTCGAGCCTTGATGAATGGCGTGCTCGCCCGTTCCTCGCCGCCGTTCCGGTATTTTTGACGATATTACGATTCTGACAAGGCGTGGGCTGATCATCTCCGCCACATCCGGCCGTCCTCGACGAACTACGCCACCACCAACTCTTCGTCAAGCGCACCAAGTGCTCTTTTGGTGCTTCCTCCGTCGCCTACCTCGGCCATGTCATATCCGCGGCGGGCGTGACCATGGACCCGGCCAAGGTACAGGCAATCCTTGAGTGGCCGGCTCCACGTTCGCCCCGGGCTGCACGCGGTTTTCTCGGCCTCGCCGGGTACTACCGCAAGTTCGTCCACAACTACGGGCGATTCTTTGCACCACCGACGGTCCTACTCAAGAAGGAGGGTTTCTCACGGGACGGCGCGGCGGCGCGGCATTCCACGGCGCTCAAGGCCGCCGTCACGTCCGCCCGTCCTCGCCATGCCCGACCGCCAAGTCGTTTCACCGTCGAGTGCGGCGATCGACGTCCGGCCGGCGCGGTCTGGTTCGGGAGGGCCATCCGTCGCCTTCTTCGGCGAGCTGTGGCGCCTCGCCATCGCTCGCTAGCCGCCTACGAGCGCGAGCTCATCGGCCTCGTCCATGCGGTCCGACACTGGCGCCCGTATCTCTGGGGGCGGCGCTTCATCGTCAAGACCGACCACTACAGCCTGAAGTACCTCCTCGATCAGCGCCTCGCCACGATCCCTCAGCACCACTGGGTAGGCAAGCTCCTGGGCTTCGATTTCTCGGTGGAGTACCGCTCGGGCGCCCTGACGTCGTCGCCGATGCCCTCTCCGTCGCGACAATGGCGGCGGGAGGTGATGGCTATTCGGCGCCCGCTTTGACTTCATCGGCGCCCGCCACGCCGGGCCATCGATCCGCCCTGGTCGCCTTCCACGATGAGATCCGGGATGGCACCCGCACCGCGCCGTGGGCGCTGGTGGACGGCATGATCGCCTTCGACGGACGCCTGTACATTCCCTCAGCGTCGCCGCTGCTGCAGGAGATCTTGGCCGCGGTCCACAACGACGGCCATGAGGGCATCCACCGCACCCTCCACAGGCTCCGGCGGGATTTTCATTTTCCCAACATGCGTCGTTTGGTGCAGGATTTCGTGAAGGCCTGCGTCACCTGTCAGCAGTACAAGTCCGACCACCTCGGGCGGTAGGGTTCTGCGACCCCGCCGATACCGTCGGTGTGTGGGCGGACATCGGCATCGACTTCATCGGTGCCGCCCAAGGTGCAAGGCAAGACGGTCATCCTCTCCGTCGTGGATCGCTTGGCAGTCACGCCATTTCATTCCTGGCGCACCCTACACCGCCGAGTCCGTCGCTCACGCCTTCTTCGCCGACATCGTTCGCCTCCATGGCGTTCCGCAGTCCATCGTCTCGGACCGCGATCCAGTGTTCACCTCGGCGTTCTGGCAAGAGCTCATGCGGCTCACGGGACCAAGCTCTACATGTCGTCCGCCTTTCATCCGCAGACAGACGGACAAACCGAGGCGCCAACGGGTCATCGTCATGTACTTGCGCCGCTTCACCGGCGACCGTCCCGGCGATGGCTCCGTTGGCGCCATGGGCGGAGTACACCTACAACACCGCTTATCATTATCGCTCCGCGAAACTCCGTTCGTGTAGTCTATGGCGGGACCCCGACCATCCGGTCCTATGAGCCCGGCGAGACTCGCGTCGCGGCGGTGGCCGGAGATGGAGGAGCGCTGCGCTTCCTCGATGATATCCGCTATCGCCTTGAGCGAGCACAGCGGTCGAGCGCGTCTACGACCAGCACCACAGGCCGGTGTCCTTCCAGGTCGGCGATTGGGCGCTGCTTCGCCTTCGGCAGCGGGCACCAGCATCCTTACCACGCTCGGCATCAGGGAAGCTCAAGCCGCGCTATGTCGGGCCGTACCAGGTGGCGGAGCTCATCAACGAGGTGGCTGTGCGCCTACAGCTTCCTCCCGGCGCTCGCCTTCATAATGTGTTCCACGTCGGCGTTCTCAAGAAGTTTGTCGGTAGCCCGCCAGACGTTCCACCGCTGCTGCCTCCGCTCCTGCATGGGGCCGTGGTGCTGCACTGCCCGAGTGACTCAGCGCGGTGGCGGGAGTGCGCCAGTGCTCGTTGAATGGCGAGGAGAACCAAGCTGCCCGGCTACTTGGGAGGATCGGGCGACCTCCGTGCTCGGTTCCCTTCCTTTCAGCTCGAGGACGAGCTGGATTTCGAGGCGGGGAGAGATGTCATGTACGGTCGCACATATGCCAGCGTGAGCAGCGCCGCGATGTCTTGGCCATGTGGTGGCCGAATGTTGGGCGGGCCGCATGAGTTAGCCCCTAGTGGCTAAAGATAGAAACTTAGAATTAGTAAGTTGTTTTGAAATTCCTAGAATCGGGAGAGCCTTCCTCATTCGGTTGGGCCATTGGCCATATATGCTTGTAATCGCTTGACAATCGATAAGCAAGAATTATATCCTAATCTCTCCTTACATTAAGCTGCGGTTGAGGGAATAACCTCACCGGAGAAGGCAACCGACGGCCACGAGTGCGTGAGTAGCATGGGCGGCCGGTCGGGGTTCGGCGCCTTGCGGATACCATGCATAATGCCCAGAGTTATTTAAACAGAAACAGATGTAATAACTACGTGAAAGGGCAGCATGCCAAAGCACTTGTAACAAAATAAAGAGAACTGAAGATTATTTGCTACAAGTTACCATAACAGTTCAATTTTTCAGAGAATATGCAATACAATCTGAACACCAGGTAATATGGATCGATTGTGCACCTCGTAATGATGGTGCACATTCGTGCAGCAACTAGGACAGTTTGGAATCAGTCGTGGAACTCAAAGATTGGCCTTAAGAAAAATATCTAGATTGCTAAATTTGACAGATTATTCTTAACAAAAATTCACAATGTGGAATTAGCTGTCCAACATAACATTCCGTGGAGTGAAGAACATGCATGTTGCGGCAAACGGGCAAAGTGGAAAGTAAAAAATCTTACATCATCGGGAACATCAGGATCTGCACCTGCCTCCAGTAAGCACTTGTAGAAGTCAGTTAAGCCATTGTTTGCAGCGATTATTAAGGGGGTTACAGTACCAACACCCTTCACATCAGCACCAGCCTAACACAGAAAATATCGCAAGCCTTCTCTAAAAAAGCATGTCATAATTTGTACAATTTTGGAAATGATATATCCAATCTTAGTGTGGCTTTCTCAAGAGGAATTCAATAAAGTAAATTTTCAATTGGATGTGAGATGAATGTACCATACCTTAATCAGAAGCTTCACACATTTCAGTGAGCCCACATTGAGAGCCACAATGAGAGGTGTGTAGACAGTGCAAAATACTTTGTTACACTGACAAGAATAAATAAACAAAGTTAGTACTCTTACATGATGAAGGTTGGAAGACATATTTGATTTGTTGAGCATCGAGAGAGGGATCAGGAGGGGAGGATTGGTCCTAGCAAGTCCAGAAATGTTTCACAACCCATCTAGGCTCCACCCAGTGTTAAAAGTATTCAATAAAATATCATTAATTTGCTCCATGTTTGGTAGAGTTGTTTTTTATCTAATTACAAAAGTAAATTTCAAGCTGAAAAATAAGAGCACTAATGACCTAAAGTGTTACGGATTCTTATTGGGGCAAGTTCTACAGGAGGTCAAAACCAGAGTCTGATTCCAATAAAAATTAGTTATTCTATTAGGAAGTTTTCTTCCTGCAGAGTTATATTATATCTTTTGTTCCTATCTATTAGGAAGGTTTTCTATCTTTAGCAAGAATAGGATAGGAATTAAACAAGAAAGAGTTGTAGCCAAATAGGACTTGTTCCTACGGCAATAACTCCCTTTATATAGCCACCTGCGTCTGTGCAGAGGAGGCAAGAAAGAAATAAAGCAGTCTTTTCTCTACCCTAATTCTGTAAACCAGTTTCAATCACAGCGAGGCAAGGAGTGCCGAGAGGTGAAAAGGAAACTAACGACCTCGTCTATCCAACTCACGGCTACAATCTCCAGTCTAGAGCAAAGGAACGCAACAATTTGGTATTAGATTCCATGGCTTCTGATCAATTCTCCTTGAAGCTACGTGAATTGAAGGACATGCTCAACAAATTGCTTCAGCAACAGGAGGAACAATCCAACGCACATGAAAGGCCTCAGGCCAGCGTTATGGAGCTTCAAAATTGTGTCCTTACTCCTACCGATGCGGTCGCAAGTTCCTCATCCCGTTGACCTACCCCTGATACATCTGAAGCGCCACCGCCTGGACATTTCTACAAGGTGGATTTCCCACTCTTCAATGGCAATTCTGATCCTTTGGAGTAGCTCCCTCGATGTGTTCAGTTCTTTCGTGTTCATTGTTCCCTCGAAGAGGAAAAAGTTTGGCTTGCCACATATCATATGATAGGGATCGCTCAACAATGGTATTATAAGTTGGAGCGCACTAAGGGAATTCCATCTTGGCCTCGCTTCAAGAATTCCTGCCAACTACGATTTGGCCCACCGTTTAGATCAAATCCAGTGTCGGAACTCGCCCTTCTTCATCAAACTCAGTTGAAGACTATCTCAAGAATTTTATAAAGTGTTATGACGTACTGACAATCTTTCTCCTGACCAGAAGTGGGTTTATTTCTCTCTGGATTGGGTGACTTAATTAAGTTCGATGTGGAGCTACAAAACCCATCGTCCCTTGACACGGCTGTCAACCTTGCTAAAACTTCAGAGCGTCATTACAAGCTACAATACAATTCCGGCGTGCTGTTCTGCCAGCCACCAGTCTCCCAATCTTCATTCAGCTCCCCTCCAGTGCCATAACAAGGGGCTGCACCAACACTTTAAAAAGCGACTGTACCTTCAGCTTTACCAGCACCGCCAATTCTTCCTACCACAACATCTCAGCGCTCTTTTAGACGTCTCACTCCTACTGAGATGGCCGATAGACGTCGGAATGGTCTTTGCTGTAATTGTAATGAACAATTTGTTTGAGGTCATCGTTGCAAACGCCTATATTGGGTTGAAATTCTGGACGAAGATAATATTGATGATGTCACTACAGAGGATTCCATACCTCATATTTCTCTCCATGCCTTAACAGGAATCGCCTCAGGGGATACAATGCAGTTGAAGATCATCATTAATAACAAGCAATTCATTGCTCGGGTCGGCTTTGCCTCTACCCATAATTTTATCAGTATTGAAGCAGCCAAGCAATCATCTATTCCTTTACACCCTGTTTAGGTGTTCATGTGGCAGTGGTAATGGAGACCATTCGAAGTTGATCAGGAAAGAGTTCTATCACTTGCTATGCGTTCTCTTGATAAATTTGATCTGGTTCTCGGGTCCAATGGCTTCGGACTCTCGGGCCAATTCTTTGCGACTTTGCCACATTATTCATGTCATTTTGGCACAATGGCCACCATGTGAATTTCATTGGGGTGCCAAGGCCATCTTCATCTCGCGCCTTATCTATGGCAGCATCCCAAACTTTGCTTCCAGATCTCCTCGCAGACTTCACAGATATCTTTCAATCTCTGGAAGGTCTACCACCTCAACGACAGCAAGACCACCGAATCCATCTTCTCCCTTGTTCCAAACCAGTTGTTGTTCGCCCGTATCATTATCCTCATCACCACAAAGATGAGATTGAAAAACAGTGTGCCACCATGCTTACTCAAGGTATCATCCGTCCTAGCACTTCTCCTTACAGCTCACCAGCACTTCTGGTCAAGAAGGATAACTCTTGGCGCCTATGTGTGGATTATCGTGCACTTAATGCTCCAACAGTAAAGGATAAATTTCCAATTCCAGTGATCGATGAATTATTGGATGAACTAAAACATGCTAAAAAGTTTACCAAGCTGGATTTGCGCTCAGGTTATCATCAGATTCGTATGCATCTGGATGATATTCATATGACTGCTTTTCGGACACACCAGGGCCACTTTGAATATTTGGTCTTGTTGTTCGGTCTTTCCAATGCTCCGGCTACCTTTCAGGCTATCATGAATGCAATTTGGCAACCGTACATTTGAAATTTTGTTTCGTATATTTGATGATATCTTAATATTCAGTTCAACATGGTCTGAACATTTGTGTCATGTCTGAGCAATATTCTCTTCTTCGCCAACCGGATCTTTTTAAAGCAAACAAAGTGTGCTTTTGGAACTTCTTCGGTATCATACTTGGGCCATGTGATTTCAGAGTCCGGCGTATCCATGGATAAAACTAAAGTGCAAGACATTATGGATTGGCCGATTCGTTCTTCACCCCGACATTTGAGGGGATTCCTTGGATTGGCGGGCTAATATCATAAGTTCATATGCAATTTTGGTTCTATTGCAGAACCTAACCAAACTTTTCAAGAAAGAAAGATTTTGTTGGTCCCCGGAAGCCGAGTTAGCTTTTAACTCGCTGAAAGACGCACTTTGAACATCTTCCTTTCTTGCACTTCTAGATTTTTCAGTACCCTTTATTGTGGAATGTGATGCTTCGGGCAGTGGATTGGGGCAGTTTTACATCAAGGAGAGATGTCCATTGCTTTTTTCAATCGCGCCGCTCAACCTCATCATGCAAAGTTGGCTGAGAATTGATTGATTTGGTTAAGGCAGTGCGTCATTGGCACTATTATCTCTAGGGAAATCTTTCATTGTTCAAACTGATCATTATAGTCTTAAATTTCTTCTCAACCAACGTTTGTCTACTATTCCTCAACACCATTGGGTAAGCAAACTGTTTGGCTTTGACTTCCAAATAGAATTCAACCTGGGGAAGTTAAATACAGTGGCTGATTCCTTGTCTCGCCGTGATGAGCATATTTTTCCTTTCGGCAATATCAATGCCCACCTTTCATGTATTGAATCAGCTACGCAAGGTCACTTCACCAGATTTTCAGCAATTATTACGCAACTGGCAGCAGAACAATTGCCTATAGGCTGGTCCGGCATTGATGTACTTCTTATATAATGGTCGTATCTATATTCCATCATCATCTTCTTGTTTGGACCTCATTATTTCAACAGCCCATGCAATAGGACATCAGGGTATTCAAAAGACTCCATCGTTTCTGCAAGGATTTTTATATCCTTCAAAATAAACAGTTGGTTCGTAACAATGTTAACAGTTGTGTTGTCTGTCAACGAAATAAGGTGGGGCATCTTCATCCAGCAGGTTTGCTTCAACCCCTTCCGGTGCCTTATCAGCTCTGGTCCCATATTTCAATGGATTTTATTGATGATCTTCCTAAAGTACATGGGAAATTAGTAATTCTAACGGTGATCGACAAATTTTCTAAATATGCTCATTTTGTGCCGTTAGCACATCCTTATACAGCCCAATCTGTCAGTGTTCAAGTAGGCGCTAGGCGGGCGGCGAGGTGGGGCCTAGCGCCTAGGGGGCCTAGGCGGCCGAATTAAAAATGAGGATAACTAAAGATGAGCAAATATGCATATATATTTAATGTAAATGGCTAAATGCTTAATGTAAAGTTGTAAAACCCCTGCATATGTACATTGATGTCATCATTTTCGGACACGTAGGATCAAGGATAACTAAAGATGAGCAAAAGAAAATGGACTGTTTAGAGGGTCTAAGAGGGTCAGAAGAAAATCAAGAGGAAAGGGCTATTTTGCAATATCATAGAATTTAGAGGACTAAATTGCAAAATTGTCAATCCCGTGCGATTAATAAATCCCCACCCCCGGCCGAATCACCCCATCCCCGGTCGAATCCCTAGCTTCTCCTCTCCTCCCTCTACTGCGGTCGGCGACGCCCCTCCTCCCTCTACTCCGGTCGGCGGCGAGGCCAGGGCATCTCGCCACCGCGCCATCTGCAGCTCACCGACCACTAACTCCTCTGCATCCTCTCACCGCCACGCTTCCCCGATTCGGTAGCGCCACCCGAATCCACCGCGCCGCACCGTCCTTCACCGCCTCCTCAAAACCCTGTGCGGCCGCCTCCTCTACAGCTCAGCGACATCGCCAGAGCCCAAGTTCGTCTTTTCCTCTTTCCTGGCCTCCGATTGCTTCTCTCCCCCTCCTTCGACACCTCCTTTCCAGCTCCAGCCGCCATGGCCAAGCCAAACACATCTCCGCGCGGCGGCGGCTCCACCTTTGACCGCCGACGGCGCTTAGGCGGGTGGCCGCCTAACTCGCCGATTTTGGCCAAAGGCGGCATGGGCTCGCCAGCGCCTAGGCCCGCCTAGGCGGCCGCCTAAAACCGATTTCTTGAACACTGCAATCTGTAGCACATGCCTTCTTTAATGCTATTGTAAGATTGCATGGTTTTCCAGACTCCATTGTGAGTGACCGTGATACCATCTTTACTAGTCACTTCTGGAAGGAATTATTTCGTTTGGCTAGTGTTACTCTTAATGACTTCAGCTTTTCACCCCCCAACCGTACCATTGAGATGTATCTTCGTTTATTACAATCTCAGCAACATATGAAGAATTATTATGGCACTCATCATCGAAAGGTTGAATTTGCGGTGGGTCAATGGGTTTTGCTCAAGCTTCACCAACATAAGGCCATGGGCATTGTTTCAACTACCACCAAGTTGTCTCCAAAATTATGGTCCACATCCGATTATTGCTCAAGTTGGTCAGGTTGCCTACAAACTTCAGCTACCTCCTGCATCACGTATCCATAACGTTTTTCATGTGGCTCTCTTGAAAAAGTTTGCCAGATCTCCAAATGACCTCCTTGCTCTACCCAATTTGTGCAATGGTTGTGTTATTCCTACACCATCCTCTGTGGTCCGCTCTAGGCTTTACAAGGGGCAGTGGGTGCTCTTAGTTCACTGGTGTGGTCAACCTGCATCGTAGACGTCATGGATTTCTCTCAAAGACTTCGAGCAATAATATCCTGATTTTCAGCTCAAGGACGAGTTGCTTCCTCACAAGGGGGGAAATGTTACGGATTCTTACTGGGCAAGCCCTACAAGTCAAAACTACAGTCCGATTCCAATAAAAATTAGTTATTCTATTAGGAAGTTTTCTTCCTGTAGAGTTATATTATATCTTTAGCTCCTATCTATTAGGAACGTTTTCTATCTTAGTATGATTCTATCTTTAGCAAAAATAGGATAGGAATTAAACAGGGTTGTAGCTGAATAGGACTTGTTCCTGTGGCAATAACACCATTTATATAGCCACCTACGTTTGTGCAGAAGAGGGAAGAAAGAAATAAAGCAGACTTTTCTCTACCCTAATTCTCTAAACCAATTTCAATCACAGCAAGGCAAGGAGTGGTGAAAAGGAAACTAACGACTTCGTCTATCCAGCTAACGGCTACAATCTCCAGTCTAGAGCAAAGGAACACAAGATAAAGCCCTAAAATACTTTTTTGGATGGGTATATTGGGTGGGTTCTTTTGGACTGATGGCTTATGGCTTAAATATTTGAATTCTGGCTGTTCGCGAAAGACAGTACGTAGAGAGAAATAGTCACATACGATTTTGGCCAGTACAGCTGAACTCAATACACTTTTTACTACAATTTTTCTATTAACCGTGTCTTGAAAAAACACACCGTTTAAAAGCTAGTTACTATAGACAGTACAAGCATAAGCCAATTTTAAGCCCAAAAGAACCCGGCCATTACAGTTGTGGGCCAAAGGTAGATCGTAACGTTTTGGGGGATCAATTCTAGCCAATGGTCAGGTTGGCTGAGTTTGGAAGAGAATAGGTCTTAGGGAATTTCTGTGAATTTTCCCATAATTTTTTAGCCTTGTTTGGTATTTATTTGAGCCTATTTGGATTTTCTGGCATTTTCTAAATTCGGAAATCAATTAAATATCTCCAAAATCTTCCTAGGCCGAAATCCTTTTTTCTGGCACATTAGCTTTCTAGCCCAGCCCATCCCTCTGTTTTCTTTTTCTTCCTTTTTGTCCTCTGCACAAGCCGGCCTGTGCGACCCTTTCATTTCTTTCCAGTCCAGGCCGCTTTCTCCTCTCCTTTCTTTTCTTTTCTTTTCTTTTCCCGATCCAGCCCACCTAGCCTCATTCTCCCATCAACCCAACCCGCCACACCTCCCTTCCTCTCTCTTTCTCCACCGCCAGCCGAGGCCCGCCTATCGGGGTCATCCCCTTCCTTGCGCCCGAGCCAGCCGGCCACCATTGCCACGCACGGGAGCTCTTTGAAGTGGCTATTTCTTCCCGATTTCGTCGACAAATTGCTGCCATTGATGACCTTAACTCACCCCACACTCACCGTATCCATTGCCACTCGTTCTAATTCGCATTTGAGCCCATTCAAGCCGCACAACCGCTGCATTCATCGCCGTTGGGTGCCGCCTCCGTTGCCCTCTAGCCCATACAAAAGGGAGCAGCGAGTCCACCTCTCAATAATCCATCCTCCAAAAGCTCAACTCCTCAATCCCTCTCTTCTCGCCGGAATGCGACCGCACCATGGTTGTCTTCCCCGACTCCGGCCGTTGTGCTCCACCTTGGTTCTAGCCGTTCCCAGTGAGTCTCCAACCAAATAGAGCACGTCATTTCATGTTCCCAATCATCACAACCCTTTTGCCCTCAATCAATTTGGTTTTCCCACATCCTCTCACCGAATCGAGCTCGAGTCCGAACACCGCCATCGCCGATTCCACCATTGTCCATGGAGCTCCGCCGTTGCCGTTACCTCCTTCACCTTCGTCTCACGTTCTAGCTTTTGCGCACCTCGCCTTCGCCGAAGCTTTGTCGAAGAGCCATCACCGCTGTAGCCGAGATCGTCGCCGCGCCCTTCACCTCGCCGTAGGCCACCACAGCAATCCTAGGTGACGAAACCTTGTCCATGTGAATCCCCGCATCCTCCCCATTTCAACCTCGCCGCCTGCCACCACATAGCCAAACGCCGGCGACCCTCGGGTCCAGCACCGCCACCACCACCGCATTGTGTCGTGCGCTCAGTCCACTGTGGACCGGTGCCTCCTCGTGGACCCAATCCATAGACCGCCGCCATTTTCTTTAAGAAAAATAATTCTGGTTGAAAATCAAATTCCTCGCTAACATCATCATTACGCAATAACCAGTTTCCTTCAGAAAGAAAATTCCAAAATTTCCGAAATTTAGGTGAACAGCGTTTTCCTTTCCAATTTTCATGATTTTAATCTTTCGAGAGCTCGTTCTAATTCTGTTTGACTCCGTTCTTTCTCCTAAATCCATATAAAACCCCAAACTATCTGTTTATGCCTTGTTTTTAATTTTAGAGTTTATTTGGATTATATTTGAATTTTGTTTGACTTTGAATATTTTCATGTTTAGATACCGATGTTTCGGAAGAATGCCAGTTTGACAATCTAGATCACCCCTATCCCAACCAAGGCAAGTCTTCCTTGACCATGTTGATCCTAATGTTTCTAAAATTTATTTTTATGCCTTTTGAAAACTATTATGCGTTGCTATTTTCATTCAATGTTACAACACAACAAAGCATTTTGTTCCAAACAAGTTGGGGTAGGCTATTCAATGTTAATTCAAGAATTAGAAATTAGTTAAATCCTACTTGAAATGACTTTCATTCATATTTGAAATCCATGTACCTTTGTCACCCTAGTATAGATCACCATTGATAATGAGTACATTATTACGGTTAGTTTAGAATGGTAGAATTGCTTAGACATACTATTTCGGTCGATGTCATTCCTTGGGTGGAAAATTAAATACAAATATTCTTAAAGGTCATTTTATGAAATGTTTGGCAATAGGTAATTCAGTTGGTTTATAAAATAAAATAAAAAGGTGAAAACTGATCTTAGACTTAGGATGGTAAGATTAGATTGGCATGGATGGAGCACGAGATCTTGTATTGTAAAAGTATCGTTCTAGTCTATTACGGACCGACGCTGGTGACTATCCAAACTGCGTACTACCGTACAACTTCAAATCTAAATAGGTACGACCTAGCAAATTAATTTGCAACAGCCTAGCTTAAATTCCACTAGAGGTAGGAGTGGATGTCCGATGGAGACAGTTGTCCCATATGGCGCAAGAGCCTGACTGGGCGAATGAAACCTTTCAACGGTGAAACCTTAGCGGGCGGAGTCGAGTTGTGTAGGAGCATTGTAAAGGCCTTGTCATAACCTCTCCGCCACACATCCAAGTGTGATAATCACGTAGCAATATAAGATGATCATGTCTTATGGGTAAAACTGTACAATCTCTGCAGAGTGTAAAACTATTCGAATAGCCATACCCACGGTCAAGGGCAGGCAAGGTGCGTTTTCAAATGGTAGATCTTTAGTTTTAGTTTCAGAATAAATCTTTTAGGAACTTAGAAGTGGATGGAACTCTCAAGTATGTGTTCTAGCGGATGGAGCTAATGCAGGGACCGGAACCCATATTCTTCAAGCTTGGCGGATAGAGCCTGTTTACTACTGATGGGTGGTTGGAAGCTTCACTAGAATATTATGTAGTTTAATTAAATTGAATACTTTTGTCAATTAATCGCTTTCAAAAATATAAAAGTTTGAGGACGCTGCGGTGGATATGCGATCACACAAAGCGGGATCAAATCCGTAATGATGACATATGTGATAGGGTAGGGGTAGCACCAATTGAAGAGAAGCTTGTCCAACATCGCTTAACATAGTGCTACCGGTATATAATGGAATTTTAAGACGTACCGAAAACATAAGAAGAGGCAGAAGCCGACCAAGACTGACGTGGGAGAAAACAGTTAAAAAAGATTTGAGGGATTGGAATACATCCAAAGAGTTGGCTTTGGATAGGAGCACATGGCAGTTACGATCTGCGTCTGGAACCATGACATAAGAAGAAAGTTTAGGAATGGTGTTTTAGCCTCTCGATTCAAATAGCAGGATGTAGGTCTTAGGGTTTTAGTCTTGTATGTTTTATTACAATGCTTTCGTTTGTTTGACCTTGAGAAGATTTCATTTCTAGCCTACCCCAACTTATTTTGGACAAAAGGCTTTGTTGTTGTTGTGAAATGTTGCCTACTTGCCTTGTGCAAAAGAACCATAACAAGCCCAATTTGGTTAGTTTAAGCTAAGCGTGTTAGTGTTTGTAGACCCCTACCAAGTATTAACAAATCTTACATGACAAAAGATGACCAATAGAAAAAATACTGGAGAAAACATTCTAGTAACAATTAGCGGAAATCTGGTTAATGAAACCAGCAAACAAGGGTAGAAAATCATGCAACGTACATCTGCATGGTGATCCAATAAAATCTTCACAATACCATCATGCTTACAGAAAGCAGCAATATGCAGTGGCGTCCCACGGTCAGAAAATGGATCAACATCAGCGCCTTTTGAGAGTAAGACTTTTACTATTTCACTCTCTCCTGGATCATTGTTATATAAGTATAACAATACATTATTATATACGAGTATAACAATACAGAATATTTAGTGGCACAATACAGAGTATCCAACGTAAACATATACTAGAGACAATTACCACTGGAATCTAAGCTTGCACAGAAGATCTACACTCAGCAAGAGTGAAATATACGAGTTTTGGAATTAGTTGAATGGGTAGAAAACTACAAATATAATCTTCAACAAATGCATGGATATCTTTGAACATTTAGAAATTCATGTATAGTAGTAAGAAACTAAGGCCTAAAAAAGGAAGGACACAGTGGTTCTTCCCTGTATCTAAACATCGAAATATGTGAAAATGACAAAAAAAAAATCTTCTCATGTGTACACTATCTCCAATGTTAAGAGGCACATGCTAATATGTTTTTCATGTTTAACATCAGATCGGTAAATATATTCCGTTTCGTTAGTTATTAACTCAGGAAATAATTATGATGCAAACATGGAGGACAAATAAATCCCCAATGGTCAGAGAAGCTACTATATTAGTACGAGTATATGACAGCATCGTGTGTTAACGATCACGCCGGTTCAAATAGTAGGTGAAATAATTCATTTTTGTTACTTTTTGCCTTAAAGTGCCACAAATTAGATCACTTATGGATTTACATAAATTGAATTGATGTCAATAAAGCTCAAATTTTGAACAAATTCAGAACACAGAAACAGCAATTCTAATACAACATGGCACTTACAATGTATACCATTGCCTTGTATGGAATATAAACAATTGTCTTCAACTATACTGAAAACACAGTACTTAATCAAAATAAAAGCATGATTTAAATATAGAAGCCCTGGTAACCTACAGGATGGTAACTCTTCAGGTTGAATAATCTCTGCCATAGGTCTATAAAATACTGATAACAGCATTTTTTTACCTGAATGACAGCAATTAGAGAAATATAGACAACACCTTTTCCTGGATCTAATATACTGATCTTATCCAGCTGTATTTGGCATATTGAACATTTGAATGATATCTGCTCAGTTTAGACCCAAAACATCATCTACTAGTGCGAACATAAGGCAATTTTTGAAAATCATTCACCCATCCAATTCATTCATTATGGAAATCTTTCTAAATGCTGGGGGGATACTATTGCAATTTACAACTATGCACAACCAACTATGACATGGGGCATTCCCTATTTTCATGCCTACAATGGATACCAACAATCTGTTGCAGTTTTCATTATCTACATCCCTCCAACACACATAGTGACATAAACAAAGAATTTAAAAAGGTAGTGTCATGCATAGAGAGGGACCTTTTCCAGCTGCCAAATGGAGAGGGGTACACCCTTTATTATCAGGCTTATCTGGATTCGCACCATGATCAAGAAGATAACTCACAGTATCCACGGTCCCACCACGAACTGCGTAAGCCAGAGGTGTATCGCCTATCGAGAATATCATCAAAGGAAGAAGCTTACAAATCAGAGGTTCTTACAGCAAATAAAAGAAAATGTATAACAAGTTTTTTGCTATCTAAACACACCTCTGTCTCCAAAATACACATAAGAAGTTTTAACATAACAATAGGACATTAAGATTTACAAGAGAATGGCATTCATAGGTTGCCATCTGAAAGAATAATACATGAAAAAATATCTTTGCACCTGCTACTCACACTTTTCATTTTGATGAGCCTCAGTAGCACAAAATATCAAAAATAAAGTGGGTGCTGTTGATTTAAGCTTGATAAGCACAAAATAATGAAATTAAATATTAATAAGAAAACTAGGATAGCAGTATCTATGTGCAAATAATTCACCTTCGACAAGGTGCCTGTTTGTGCCAGGAACCATTATGTTAAAATGTTGGATTAGAGAACATCAAACAATCAGATACTGCCTACTTAACGCCCAGATTACTCGACACAGAAGAAAGCAAGAAATAATTGTTGAGTTCAAAGTTGATTCATCATAATTCAGAAGCTTGTGTTCAAACTAAAGCAAGCTATCTCTGGTGGTATAATGTATAAAAAAGAGAACAAGCTAAGAAATCATTTTTCCTTACAAAGCAAGCTGATGCTTAGAAAAAAAAAATGGATAGTATCTTTTTAGGGAAAAGTGGATGGAAGCTAGCATCAATGGTCTTTCTAATGAAGCAGCATTATGTCCAAAAAGTACATGCTGGTACAAATAAACTTTAAAATTAGCAAACATTTACAGCACAAGTTAATTTCCTGCATGTTTTTAAGTCAGGGCCGATCTTGCCTAGTTATTTAATTTTCTCAACAAAATAAGCTAATATAAAGCGAGGGCCAAACCTGCAGGTTATTTTTTGCATAAACAAATTCAACCTCACTGCTGGTTCTCACTGCCAGTTCAACACAAAGGCTTAAGGTAGTGGTTAATTTAATTAACAGTTTCTATGATAGTTATAATAGGTAGTGGTTAATTTAATTAACAGTTTATATGATAGTTATAAAGTGTGCCAAAACAGGCCTGTAGAAACACCCAGCATGGAAACCATTGCTAGAAACACAGTTCTGCATGATCATGCATCGTGCGGATCAGATGAAATTAAACCCAACCAAATGGCCAATTTCATACATGCAATGATGCAAGTGACCAATACATTGAATCAAGGAAGAGCACAACCAACCATTCGATCATCACATTTTAAAATGGGAGATGAAAGCAACTAATAGTTAAACAACGGTGCCTTTGAAATATCACCTCAGGAAACTCATTGCAAGTCAATTCAACCAAATATTTAGTTTCTCTGCACAATCCTACCTAGTGAAAAACAAAGTGACACCATGAGGCAACCCAAATCAACAACCAGGAAATCTCCATCACAACAAAGCATGCTGCCGAACAAGCAGCCTACAAATCAACTTAGCACGTCAAAAGTACTGCGAATTCCGACAAACCCCAAACTCCCAGTAGTGCTGCCGGGTTACGGACCTCTAGATAGTAGAGACGCGACTAGACCCGCAACCTCTAAAAAATCTAGGGTTTGTATTTGCTTGAGGACCCGAACAGAGTAGACAACCTGACTCGTCGGCGGCGTTGACGTCCACCCGGAGCTCCTCGACTAGGTACGCGCACACCAGCATCCTCCCGCGGCCGGCGGCGACGTGCAGCGCCCCGGCGCGACGGTCCCTCACGGCCTCCACCGCCTCCCTGAGGTGGCCCTTCCCGCCGTCCAGCTCGCTCGCGATCCCTGCGCCCCCCCAAATTCCAAATCAGCGCCCGAGCATGCACCAAAACCCAACCAAACGGAAGTCGGAGAGAGGGGCAGAGCGGGGCGCGCTCGTCCTTACTCTTGAAAAGGCGGATGTTGCCGTCGGCAGCCGCCTGGAGGAGCCGCCGCTGCGGCGCGCTGGGATCTGCAGGGCGAGGAGATCGAGGAGGTGGGGTTAGGGTTGGTAGCCGGGAAGGTAGGCGTTGGGGGGTTAGGGTTTGGGGGTTGCTTACCGCAGGTGAGAGGCGGCGCCATGCGATGGGTAGGTGGGAGTTGGTGGGGTTTCGAGGCGACGTTTACTTCTGGATTTTTGAATGGAAGTGGATTAGTGAAGATGGGCGGGGGGAGTGGGCCGTCTGGACGCCTGATTGAAGTGAAGACGGTTTGAACTTCAAACACCAACCGCCCGCAGCCGGTGTCAACCGCGGCGAAAACCGATTACCCTAGGATGTCCGAGAAAGCTTGATACGGACAGAGATCAGCACTGTACGCAGCAAAAAAATGATTAACTTCTAGATCACCTATCTAAGTAGAATGAAACTTGAAAGAAATCCTTCTAAAGTGTCAGAAACGTATTTTAATCATAGTTTGTAAAGATCAGTATCAGTGTTTCGATCGTTATCCAAAACAAAACAAGAGGTTTACATTAAAACTAAAAAAGGAGAGAGAAACATCAATATGCTCTTACTCATAAGTTTTTGATTATCTAGACAACCTTGAATAAGTTCTCGCATGCTATAGTAAGTTAGATCATAGCATTAACTCAACCCAAAACGTCCTTAAGATCAAAACCTCAAAATCACCTCTCTCTTAAGTAAAACCGGATAATCACAAGAAATTTTTATAGAAAGTATCTAGATGGATGGGATCTGAATTCCAAGAGATATCTCCACTTCTTATACGTCTTTGGCACCAAGAGAAATCAAGAAGAGATGAAACCAAACATAAAAACCAAGTAAATCAAAAGCACAATGAGAAACCAATAACACAACGCACTTAGACGAAATTTAAATGTTTATTTTACTTTGAGATTAATATTTTACAATTACTCCCTCATGGAGAATAGAACTCTAAACATAAAACACACATACTAAGCTTCTAATATAAGGAAACCTTAAACTCTCTCAAGCACCCCAAAAGAGTTCTTTCTCTCAAAATACACAAGAGCTTATATAGTAGAGCCTTCTCACCTCACACCAAGCCCTATAACTAGCACACTCTTAGTGGAACCACTTATAATTGGGAAAACCCGATAATTCACCACAAACAAGTTTTATATTCACACATTTGTACATTTTTCAAAGCACAACTTTCACATGATTTCAATAGCATGATAAGAAGCCCCATCTTCCAAAACACGACCTAAACCACTTAGACCACCGTCGTGGTTTCGCAAACTACCTCTCCACCTGGTATCAGACAATTTTCTCAATTGACACCATCAACCTTCACAGTGCTTTCCTCAAAGTAACCACCACAATGAAGTCCGTGATACCTAATGACTTGCCATCAAGATCCTACGACTGTTCCAAACACCATCACCACTTAAAACGCCCAAGTGTAATAGCACATTACATATATGCACTTGTCTCATCATGATTCTTATCTTTCTCCTATGCTTATTTGCTTAAGCTGATGCTCCATCAAAAGGATCCATACGACTGTTCCAAAGACCATCACCACTTATATTTTGCTATGTTTTTTATTATATTTTGTGTTGAAGTATTGAACTAAATTTGTATTTACGACGTACTTCTATTATGATATAATGTGGGTATAAATTTATATCCATTCTTAAACTGTTAGCCTAATATAATTTAACCAAGGCGCCATCTTAGATTTGTCACTGCTATGTATAATTACAAGTCCTATAGATAACCTAGCCCAAATGAGCTTGTCGCGGTCCAATCAAATGTAGCTATTTGATTGTATTCCTCGTTCATTGTCTCTTGCGGTCGTGTCACTTAGCCTGCATCCTTTTGATATAGGGAACCCCCTGTTGTCTCCCCAACATCAAGGTATGTACCCTCTTCCAAAGTAGATCTAGTCGTCTAACACACTACTGCAGAAAGCCTAATAGTAGACGGTAAATCACAAACGGTTTGACGAAACCGTCTGTGACTGACACTAACATAGACGATTTTCATTTGGACACCGTGCGTCTTTGGTGGCGTCGGAGAAAATTAGTATCACGAGCGGTTATTAACTATGAACCGCTCGTGATATTTTTCTATCACAGCGGCTTTTATTGAGAACTGCGCGTGATAATATGGCTTTATCACGAGCGGTTTCTTATTAAAACCGTCGTGATATCTCATTATCACGTATGGTTTGTATTAAAACCGCTCGTGATAATCTCAGACTATCACGAGCGGTTTTAATAAGAAACCGTCCGTGATAATGGCCACCAGATATTTATTGCGCCGCTCAGAACCCCACCTAATTCATTTCGATCCAGATCTGGGCGGCGCTGCACTCTTTCGCTCAGGAGGTGAACTAGGCGATTTCAGGCCAATTAATTTGGTGGAGGAGCAGAGATTGAGTTTTGAAGATTTATACTTTCGTGCTCTAGATATGGTTAGTATAGTATGAAATTTATTTTTCTTTGCATTACAATTTAGATCGATCTAATTAGTTATTGGTGAGTGTTTATTGAAGATGGTTTGGAAAATTATTGGTTATATAATAGTGTTGTGTTTATAATATGAATTAAGCTAGCAAAGCTCGAATGCATGTGATATATATGTAGTAATAATTAATTAATTTAATTTTTAATACTAAGGTATTATGTATATACACATAATGTAGGACCGAAGCTGGATGTATGCCGCGAACCGTGTGAGTGAAGAGTACATTAATGACGTGTGCCGCTTACAAGAGTCATCGAGGAGGATATCTTTGAATAAGGGGTGGAATATATGTACTTGTCCTTGCACCGATGCGAGAATTTAAAGATGTTTAAGAACCGAGGGCAAATTGAAGCGCATTTGATTCGGGGGTTTCAAAAGGGTTATACGTGTTGGACCAGTCATGGCGAAGTCAATGATCATATGTCGCCGGATGACATCACCGGTGAAGTGAATGATATGCCGCCGGATGACATCACTGGTGAAGCGAATGACATGTCGCCGGATGATGTCGATTGTGGTTCGGATTCGGATAGGTTGCACGATGACAATCTGGATCAGATGCTTCGCGATGTAGAAGAGAACTATGATGAGAGAGTATGTTAAATTCCGGGCTTGATGGAGGACTCGGAGAAACCTTTGTTCACGTGCTGCAGGTCAAAGTACACGAGGTTGTCAGCCGTGCTTGAACTGTTGAAATTGAAGGCAAGCAACGGTTGGACCGACAAAAGTTTCACGGCGCTGCTGGGTCTTTTAGCGGACATGCTTCCAGAGGGAAATGAGTTGCCTAAAACCACGTATAAAGCCAAGAAGGTTCTTTGTCCATTGGGAATTGAAGTAGAAAGAATACATGCATGTCCGAACGATCGTATCTCGCATCAGTAAAGAGTATGTAAACATGCACGTATGTCCGGTGTGCAAAGCATCCCGATACAAACGTAACAATCAATCGATGACGGCGAGGAACAGAGGTAAAGAAAGGACCTCTGGTAAGGTGGTATGATATTTTCCTATAATTCCCGTTTGAAAAGGTTTTTGCAAATCCAAAGGAGGTAAAACTGCTGCGTTGGCACTCGGATGAGCGCAAGAAAGATGGAATGTTAAGACACCTTGCTGATTCCGCCCAATGGAGAAACATCGATAGGAGTTTTGCAAACTTCGGTGCAGAACCAAGGAATATAAGGTTCGGACTGAGTACAGATGGAATGAATCCTTTTAGTAGCATGAGCAGTCGACATAGCACATGGCCTGTGACTCGTGGTCACCTTTGAGGACTTATTCGATCTTTTCACGCTCAACGCTCTCGACGTCTCACTCATTCGATCTTCGACGCCGTAAGTGTGTACAATCACGACCTCCGTTCATGTCATACCGATAAATGCCATATATAATTTGTTGCTTTTGTGTGTATATATAGACACATGCTGACTAAAGCTAGAACATCCCAATCATCATCGGTTGGTTTCTTGGACCCACACTTGGTCGCGAAGTATACCATCGACGAGGATATGTCCGTCGTCGAGAGGTACATTGCAGCAGGACTGCTGGCTCAACGCAATAAGGAATACGTACTTATGCCATACAATCAGAACTATCATTGGATTTTAATAGTTATTGTACCAAAATGGAACAAGGTATATTACCTTGATTCCTTAAGTAAGAATAAAACGGACTTCACAGTTGTCACCCAAGTAATCGATAGGTAAGTTTATTTTCTCCATACATATCTATATTGTACTCTTTCTTTCATTCCGAATGACTAAGGTTAACTTTTTTGAATTACGTAGGGCGTTCGCGATGTACATTGAAAAGGGAGGTGTCTCGAAGCAAGGGGCCAAAGGCCTGACACATACTCGAGATTTTAAGGTATTCGCTATTACACATTAATTAATCCTATGCAGCAGTTGGTATTAATGCCTCTTCAATTATTGCTCATTCCATTTTTGCAGTGCCACCAGCAGCCGCCGGGCAACACATGTGGATTCTATGTTTGCCACCATATGGACCTACTCCTCGATTCTCGAGAATCATCAATTCAAGGTTTGTCAATCTTTCCATACTTACTTCATACTTATCACGTTACATATATCGTCCATTGATATTCAATCGACAGTGCGTACATCCCGTCAACTGCATTGCAACAGCCCGATCTTTCACGAATTCGAGGAGAGATGGCGTACTTTTTGGTGGCTCAAGTCGTAAAGCCAGAAGGACAGTTCCACTGCGCACCATGATTTTTTTTGCAATGTAACCATCTGAGTGCAAATGCAGTGTTACTGGATATTTTATTTCAATTCAATTAATTCATTTGCGAATTGAAATGGATGCCTTATGTTTGTGAATGAAATGTGATGTGTATTGGATGTTTATGGATGCCTTATATACTTGTTCATCTGCTTGTTTCAGAGGGCATGACTAGCATTTCCTGAGGCTAGCCAATAAATAAGAATTGATTTAGGGGCAGGAAAGACTATCACAGACGGTTTTTAACTAAGAACCGTCTATGATATATAGTTATCACGACGGTTTTAATAAAACCGTCAGAATATCGAATATCACGACGGTTTTTATTAAAACCGTCAGCGATATTCTATATCACGAGCGGTTTTTATTAATAACCGTCGTGATATTGCACCACGACGGTTGAAAATCGGCGTGATGACCTCGTATTAACATCGATCCATAAATTCAGACGGTTCACAAAACCGTCTGTGATGACGTTTTTGAACCGTCTGTGATGACCTATTCTGTAGTAGTGACATATCATATTAGTATCTTGGAACTGTTTGTACATATAGTACTAAAGTTAATTTTTTTCAAACTTAACTCCTGATTATCTATTTTTAAAATTTAGCTTCCCCACTAAATTTAATAGCTGCAGCAAATAACACGTGTGCTGGACGGGTGGATGCCACCAAGGAAAGATGGACGAGCTCGACAGCACTGCGATGGGTGCGGCAGGCGGCAGCGGTCGGCAGCACCTGCGGAGGTGCCGGTGCTCTGCAGGTTGCTACCGAGGAGCTCTCTCCGGGCTCTGCCACTGTTGCTTATTTGCATGGACAAATATTCATGTAGATACACGCATGCTAGGAAGTGATGAATAATCAGGTACGGTTTCGTATCACTTCACAGGTTCGAGATTTGACGGTGCATGCACTGCCATCCAGTGCCAAATACTATTCAAGAATCCGCAGATGATCAGAAGCAGCCTCCTACACGCATACACACATATCATCCATGCATGCAAGCCTGAGAAAAGGCTCTGCAGCTGCAAGCTGCAGCTATACATATCGGGCATTTACCACGCTCTCTGAGGTCTGTAATGGCGCTCAGTGATTAGTCAGCGAGGGGCTTTAACTCTGATACATCGCATCCGAGAGCAGGAAAGGCAGTAACCGACGCAAGCTAGCGACATTTGCGGCTAAAGACTGGAGACGGCAATGCTCTGGGCATAAAATTAACAGGAAAGGCAGTAACAAAGCAAACCCGGAGCATAAAATTCATACAAGAAGCACTGCATTGGCAGCAATGCGCATTTTGTTCAGTTCATCACATCGTGCCGTCGTGGTAACTAGACTGGGGATGTCAGCGGCAGAGCTTGAAAATTTGTATTAGATCGCACCATTAATACTTAAATATAGAGCTATTAAGTGATTATCACCTTCTGTTCTTTTTAAGTGGCATTCCAGAATTCATGTGGTCAAACTTTCAAAAGTTTAATTATTAATATATTTAAAACTATTTAGACTGACTATATAAAAATTATATTATTAGATTTATCGTTAAAAATAATTCTATAATATTATTAGTATATAATAAGAAAAAGTTACAAATAGTAATTATCAAAGTCACATCACGTTGTAACACTCCGGCTTAGTAAAAACCCAGAATGTCACCATAACTACAATCACTATCAATTTGAACCACTAAATTACACTTTATTATCACCTAAGCCACAAGTACAAAAGCTCAATAGGACTATGAACAATTAAATTCAGCAACACGGTAATAATAATCCACCATAATACGACACAACTAGCATTAACATGAAGCAATAATAAATATAACCAAATAGTGATGACAAGTAGAGACAATACTAAACCATTAAATACTAAGAAGAATCATTATTTAACTGTGCTTGCATGGAGAGTATAATTTATCTCTAACAATAAAAAGAGTGTCTACTACGTGAAAAGAATATTTATTGTGCAACAACAACATGTGCTAATTTTCCACCTATGTATGTCGTCATCAAGGAACACCTAAAAACATCAACAAAATAAGGGTGAGTCCATGCTCAGCAAGTACAAAACAGAACAATAAATAAATCCGCATCATTTTAACAATTTATTACCATTTACCTTTAACTCAATTTTTATATTTTATTCTTATCAAGTACAATGCAATGTTCATGCTCATGTCTCCTCTATAACTTATACCGGCACAGCGGAGGGCACACCTAATCGATGTCACCCTTTACCTCTATCCCGTGGAGGTGCCTACCAAAGTAGGTCTTTCCCTCCATCTTGTGGAGGTGCATATCTCTGTAGGTTTCATTGAAGAGCATGCTCCAATAGCTTTACTCATATCTACTGACTTTCTCACCGCCCTGGCTTATAATGCATATGTCATGTCATGAATATCATTTTCCACAAATTTACCATATATCACAATTATCATCAAATTAAAATTATACTGAACAAAAGATACTAAAAATTATTGCATGCCATGAATTTTTCAATAATAGTGAGGAATTATCAATCATCATCTATCATTCTACTAAGCACCTGCCTCTCTAGTTGCGATGACCAGTTTTATTAGAAGTTGACAATACACCTGATGCTACGCCCCCATAGCAATTACTCATTCTCAAAGTAGGCTATAGCAATACAAAACAACACTTAATCTACATCGCTCCTACACACTCCACAAAACCATAACTTCCCCTTTTACCAGACAGTCAACCTCGTTGTCCAGATGCTAAAAAATATCATAACTTTCACCAAACAAGTTCTATCATGACAGACATTACCATTCTAGGACCTTCACAAAAAATTTCATGATTTTCTAGTTGATCAAATGTTCATATTAAATCATCTAAGCCCCGTTTTTAATCCAAAAGATAGATATGTCATCTTCTAGATAGTAAAATTAATAATTTTATATGTTTTAATATATACATGCAAATATATTGAATTATTATATTTTAACAAACTGCAGGAAATTATCTACCACTTTCTAGTTATACGTAAAATTTAATTATACCATTAAATTAGTCAAATTAATATTTTTCCACGACTGCGCCTAGCAGCAACCTGGTACTGGACAACAGCCCCCCAAAATTCATAACTTATATTACACTAATCTAAAAATTGTGTTTTTGGACTTTCTAAAAACCTTAAGAAATTATATACAATGGTTATGTTGACCAAATCCCCAAATTAGTCTATTTACTATTTTTAATTAACATATTAATATGTGTTGCCAATATACAACAAATTTACCATACAGCAGGCTTACAAAATTCATATCTCACAATCTACTCTTCTCGATCGATATAAATAAAAATTCTATAAAAAGCTATCGAAATCCTTCACAACTTTCTAGTAGATGAAAGTCTCAAATTTAGCACGCACGATACCCAAAATAATAATTACGCACAACCGCAGACGAAGTAATCTATTAATCGAACTCCTGACGAAAACTTGCTAAGTCTCTCTTAGTTCTAACTATAATCTCCACCAAAAAAATTAGCAAACATGGAGAGGAATTCTAAATTGTTTTTCCAGTGAAGAGCGCCAAAAATTTACGATCCCTCCCTCACGATTTCTCCTCTTCTCTCGGCTGCCATTCCTTATCTTTCCCTCTTGCTCACTCACTTGATATTCCTATTTGTTTTGTACGCGCTTGTGCAAAGGCATACAGAGCCAGGCATGCAAGAAATGCCTTGACAACTATCTAGTCGGCAGCACCAATTCATGTGCGGGCGCACTAGTCAACGGCCGAGATGTGGTAATGACACTAGGTGCCTTGGTATATAACGTAGTTCTACCATTAGCATAACATTTTTCTGCATCTAATTAGAAATCAGAAGAGTATATATGTTACTACAATCAATGTTGATGTAATTCCGAAACATCGAAAGCTCATAAACAACAACAAAAAAAGAGATTATTTTGACATGTTCTTGTGCAACATATAATTTAAGCAATAACGGGTCACACTACCAAATCCGAAATCATTAATTTACACACTTTCTCACCAACAACACCACACATATGCTTTCCCATTAAGCTCATAGACATGAAGCTTGCAACACCTATGTATTTCATCTTCATTGTAAGTAGAAATAAACCTTGGACACACTTGAACATCACTAAATAATTTAATCCCAATTATGAGTGCCAATTTGTTATGCAAACCCACTTGATTTGTCATCAATACAATGAAGTGACTTTAGTCGCATAAATGTAGGAGCATGTCACATCCAAACAATAAGGTAAATTGCTTTTCCTAAATAGATCATGGTAAACATAATTACCCACAGGATCACATCCAAACCGACTTTACCTCGCTATATAAACCCCCTCCTAGCCCTTTCCCACTGTGCACTTTTTACCCCACTGTTAGAAACATCAGCAAAAAGGGGAAGGGTGAGAGGGGCGGCAGCACAACACCTTTGACCTTTTCCTTTTTATCTATCATAAAAAGGTGCAAGTCATGAGCCCTTAGTATTCTCTAACTTAAGCATCAGCATTGTAGTAAAGCACTTAGTATTAAAACATGTTGCTGACACGTTCTAGTTCATTTCAATAACCTACCCTTTAGTGCTCTCTAGTTTCACAAGCAGTAGCTAAAAGTATTAACTCAGGTATAATTCAACCACCCTAGGCTATGCTTAACTTAGAATGAAATGTGATAACCTGTGGCAATGCCTTGCTCTTTATTTCCAAAAGCTACTCAAGAAGATAAAATAATTTGAAGGAAGAATTGGGTTATCCATGTTATGACTATATCAGTGTTAGCAATAGGTCTATGTAGCAGTAGGATTTAGGCAATCACATGCATTCTTGACTACTCTTTGAATGAATAAAGTCTACATGTAAACAAAATATTCAATCTGAAATAAAAGATCACGCTTGAATAAGTATTTGCTTGTATTAACAGTCACCACACTCCTTGTTTAAGAACAAAAAAATAGGATTTAACTGATGACAACAAATAAATGAACTTAGAACAGTTCAAGGCATGCATGTATATAAGACCTTGAAATACACGCTATGTTAGGCTCATGTATAAAGTAATCTAGCGACCCAGCACATGAAGTAATTAAGCAAAAAGGGTATAGACTTGTGTTTAAGCTCATCACAACTGAGTCTCTATTTCATTTATGGTTGCATAAAAGAAGGAAATATATTAAAAATAAAATCATACCTACATCCATAACTTTGACTAAACACACAAGAAACACAATATACAAATCTAGTCATGACTACATGGGTTAATCTGGAGCATACACCACTCAATCTAGAACTTAATGCATAGTTATTTATGTTAAACAACCTTAGCTCTCTATTCTAGCATGCACACACAAATTCCAGAACACGTCTATACTATTTATTGCCAAATCAGAGAATAATAAAGCATCCAAAATAATTAATACGTCCAAATGGCATTTTTGTCTTGATCAACATGTCCAAAGCAAACCAATAAATAGTTAGTAGGGAATTCCCAATGCAAGATATTGTTTTGCTATGTCTATGCCCTCCACACACTACTACAGAAAAGGTCATCACAGACGGTTCAAAAACGTCATCACAGACGGTTTTGTGAACCGTCTGAATTTATGGGTCAGTAATAATATGAGATCATCACAGACGGCTTTCGAACCGTCTGTGGTGCAAATATCACAGACGGTTCTTAACTAAAAACCGTCTGTGATTATAACTATCACAGACGTTTTTTAGTTAAGAACCGTATGCGATATTCTCTTCTAAACCTATTTCTGTTTATTGGCTAGCCTCAGGAAATGCTAGCCATACCTTCTGAAAAAAGCAGATCAACATGTACATGTATACATCCAATTTACATCTCAATTCACTTCATAAACATAAAACATCCATTTTTATTAAGATTAGAGCCTACCATTACAATATCTCAAAACAACGAGCAGGTTACACAATAAGAAAAGAGAAAAAGCAAATATCTTCTATGCCTTCTCGCCCCTGATGCATCGCATGAGCTGGATGTCTTTGACGCCCACCATCGTCGGCGTTGATTGAGTGTCTGCATGATTGGCACGAGCTAGTTGCTTCTGCGATGTCTTGCCTCCCGTAGACTTATGCGTCGTCTGCAAGGAGGAGGACAATAAGGAGGAGGAGAATAGCAAGGAGGAAAAGAACAACAAGGAGGAGGACAGCAAGGAAGAGGAGACCAGCAAGGAGGGGGAGAACAGTAAGGAGGAGGACAACAAGGAAGAGGAGACCAGCAAGGAGGCTGGGTTTTAGTTATATTTATAGGGGAGGGGGAGGGAGAGGCGGAGCTACGATCCGTGGGGTGAGGATTGGTCGATTTCTATTGGCTATGATTGGGTCGAGTAGGATCGACGGACCCACAGATTATCACAGATGGTTCTATATATAGAATCGTCTGTGATGAATGAATATCACAGACGATTCGATATATTGAACCGTCTGTGAATTAGAGCACAAAATTTTATATACCGATGCAATATAAACAACTAGTCTGAAAAGATAAAATAGCAAAGTTTTATATGGCTTATATATACTCATTTGAAAGGTTTCGACGAGATCTACAACTTTTCAGTTGAAGCAAAATCCAAATTCCGAAAGGAAGACCAAGAAAAAGGGCAAAAACAGAAACTAAAAACTTATGACGCAGGTTTAGGTCCAAAGATGGCCGATTTTCGGGGTCTTGGAGGGCAACAAGCGCAACTTTGTTGTTATTTTTGGATCGGATTCGTCATTAGCTTTCCAACGAGTACAATAACATCGAAAACGGACACCGTATGCAAAAGTTATGCCCGTTTTACTGAAGGTGTCTCAAAACTGAATCATACTCGGACTTAAGCGGGAAAATATGAAATTTTGAGGGATTGCAAGGTGGGAAACGTATCACAGACGGTTTTTATTATAAAACCGTCTGTGAAACTAGAATATCACAGACGGTTTTATAATAAAAACCGTATGTGATAATCTGAAATATCACAGACGGTTTATATTATAAAACCTTCTGTGATATTCTAGTATCACAGACCGTTTAGCGGTAAGAACCGTCTATGATACTGTCAGGACCCGGATTTTCAAATCCGAACCCTACGTATTACAAAGACTAGTCCCGGATCACGGCTAGTGCACACAGTTAAACAGTGATGATTACATTGCCAACAACGAAATTACAATAATAAAGAGAGTACAGGCCGAAAGACCTTTATTACAAATGAGGTTGCAAGACCTCGCACACACACATAAGATAAAGCACAGCGGAAGCAAAAGTAAATCCAGCGGAGACCCATCAATACGCCACAGGCAATTGACTGGGGAAGCGCAACCTAGAACTCCTGGAAGCCTTCGTCGAATCCATACGCTCCGTAGTCAAAAGTTCCATCTTGAGCTTCATACTCTTCTGGGTATTATTTTAAGTGTAGTATGTGAGTACATAAAGTACTCCGCAAGTCTTGGGAAAATGCAATAGATGCAGGGTTTAACAAAGGAGGGTCATATGGTTCTTTTGCACAAAGCCACATTTTATTTCAAATACCATTAATTATTTTTAAAGGCATCAATTTAGCAAGGTGATTTGTTTTAACAGAATCTATCAAGTTAAATAGTGAAGGTTACAACCACCAACACTAGGTCACTGGCTCTAACTGCCAAGGTTCAAAACCACGGGTTAAACCACCCACACTAAAGTACTGGCTAACCGCCAAAGTTCAAGAATCTGGGTTACACCACCCACACTGGCTACAATTGCCAGGACAACCCCGGGAGTTCCAACCACTCCCGGTTCCCAAATCTTTTATTTTTAAAACCAAAAACAATGATCTACCATGTGAATGCATTCCTTGCCCGCCCTTGACCGTGGGCATGGCTATTCGAATAGTTTTACACTCTGCAGAGGTTGTACAGCTTTACCCACAAGAGATAAGTCATCTTAATAGCCAACATGCTTCCGTAGGCATGAGACCCAGATAATTCATCACAAAGCCTTTACCTTACTCTAGTCTAGCCACACACCACCGAGGTTTCACTGTGAAGGGTTAAACCACCCAGTCGAAGCCCCTCTTGCGCCATATGAGTACAAGAAACCCTGTCCCTCACTGTGAATAACCAGTACACCCTGGCACCCACTTTCCACTGGTGATACCTAAACTAGTCTATCATAAGTTAATCAACTAGGTCGTACCCATATAGACTTGTGGTTGTACGGTAGTGCTCAGTCTGGACAAACACAAGCGTCGGTCCTTAATTGACTAGGGCGGAACATACACTTTACAAGTTCTCGTGCTAACCGCACCAAACCAATCTTACCATCCGCCCCAGTCTAAACCAACTCTCACATTTTATTTTAGTTTTAAAGAACAGTGGCAACTCCAATCACCACTAAATTCTGAACAAAATCCAGTTCCACAAAATATAATTTCCCATTTCAAAAGGTAACAAAGGAGTATATAGCATGACTAAGCATTTTACTACCGATACAACATTTACCAAAGTTTTATAATAATCTCATTATTGAGACAAAGGAAATCCTAGGGTGTCAAAGGTACATGGTTGTCAATGTCATATGAGGGTATAACAATTGTCGGTTTAACTATTATCTCTAAAACAGAAATTATCATTTTATGTAATATAGTAATGCAATAATTTAAAATAATCAAAACATTTCTCAAATATGGGTTCAAGATGTTCAAAGGAGACTTGCCTTCGTGTGTGATTTCTTGATTCTCTTCTTTGGTCGGCAAAGTCTTCTGACGACGCGGATTCTACGCTAAAAAGACAAAGCAACAAAGCAAATAAATACACAAAATTTAAATAAAATTAAAAATTGAAAAGAGTGTATATTTGAGTAGTTCATGATTTTAGAAAAATTTAGAAATTTGAACGGGTCAAATCGGGGTTAAAATGACAAAGATATGGCTTCGGGAAGTTTTAATTGAAAGAAAAAGAAAAGAACGATTTTCCCGATTTATTTTTGTACTGAAAATTTAATTATGACAAGTGGGCCCGGTCCACCGTGGACCGAGTCCACGGACCGGCGGCCGTGCCGAGGTGGCGCCTGCGCGCCGACGTGGCGCCAAGTGCCACGCGGCGGCCACATGGGTTCGGCCGCCAACGTGGTGGCCACACTGGCGGCGGCACGCAAAGACGGGGTTGCGGCGGCTGGCGCGGGCGGCGGCGGGCGGCGAGCGGCGGCGGGCAAGAGGAGGTGGAGGCGAGCTCACCGGCGGCGGCGGGGCCCGGGCGGCGGAGGAAGGCCGGCGGCGGCAAGACGATGACGGCGGCGCTCGGGCGGCTTCAGACTTGGTGAGAAAGGGAAATGGAGCGGGGAGTGAGGGGATGCCGAAAAGGGTGCCGGGGGAAGCTTTTATAGGCGAGGAGGGGAAAAGGCGGCGGCGTTTCGCCGGATTTAACGCTATGACCGTGGAATTATAGGGTATTAAAGGCAAGAAACCACCATGAGGAGGAGGCGGTGATTGGGGCATTTGATTTCGCCCATAATCGGGAATTAAAGTGAAGGAAACGGCCGAAATTACAAGCTCAAGTTTCGGCATTAATGGTGGGAGAGAGAGAGAGAGTGGGAGGAGGAAGAAGGTGAGGTAGAAGAAGAATATGACGGGTGGGACCCACCCGTCGGTGAGAGAAAGAAAGAGAGAGGAGAGTGAAGGGGTACGGGCCGTTGGATCGCTGAGACGTGGCAAGTGAGTTGCTCATGCCCATTGGATTTAAGTGAAAGGGATGTCTTGGATTAAATCCAACGAAGGGTATCGTACGTCAGATTGCATGCCACGTGGCGGCTGAGGTTTATTTGATTTTATTTTCGGATTAGATTTTCGAAAATACTAGAAACCATATATTTGCTTATAAAAATAATAAATAATATCTAAAAAGTCCAGATATAGAATATTCCTGGAAACATTTTAGACTTAATAAAAATATTTATAATTTTAGATTTGTTTTTAATAATTTTGTAAAATTCCTTTTATCTTTTAAAATAAATTTTTAATTCCAGAAAATTCTCAAAAATTATTTAAAAAAATTCTGGGAAGGTTAGGAAAAATAAAATGAACTCTTTTTGGCTTTTATAAAATACTTAAAATACATTTTCTTGTTTTAAATTTTGAAATAAACTCCAGAAAAGCCCAGAAAAATCCAAATAAAAGCCAATTGCTTCAAAATAATTAATTTGAATTTAAATTTTTCAAAACTCAAAATTTTGGGATGTTACAGATACTCCTTTTTCCCGCCACAAATACCACAGATGGCCTCCAAATTAAAACCGTCTATAATAGTATACATCACAGACGGTTTCACAAAACCGTCTGTGATTTGGCGTCTAGTATTAGACTTTCTGTAGTAGTGACATCACTTACAAATAATGGTAGATATAACTCCCACAATGCATAGTGTCCACCAGTAGGTCTAATCAATAAATTTACACTTCTCCCTTCAATGGACTTTATTTTAGGATTACCTAGAACAAAGAAGGGGAGAGATAGTGTTTTTGTTGTTGTGGATATGTTTTCTAAAATGACACATTTTATATCTTGTCATAAGAGCGATGATGCTACAAATGTTGCGATTTGTTTTTTAGAGAGATTGTTCGACTACATGGAGTGCCCAATACCATTGTTTCAGATCGAGATGCGAAGTTTTTGAGTCACTTTTGGCGCACGCTGTGGGCAAAATTGGGTACCAAACTGCTGTTTTCTACTATTTGTCACCCCCAAACGGATGGACAAACTGAAGTTGTCAACCGCACGCTAATGTGGTTGCATTTGCGCAAAGATAGATTTCCTGATTTGCGAAAGTCTAAGTTGATGCCTAGGGCTGATGGTCCATTCAAGGTGTTAGCTAAGATTAATGATAATTCAATAAGCTTGATCTGCCTGCAGAATTTGGGGTTAGCCCCACATTTAATATTACAGATTTGAAGCCATATTTGGGAGAAGAAGATGAGCTTGAGTCGAGGATGACTCACATGCAAGAAGGGGAGGATGATGAGGACATCACTTCCATGCATACAACCAATGGATCTGAATCTATACACTTGTAAGGTCCAATCACACGAGCTCGTGCACAACAATTGAACTATCAAGTAACTTCGTTTCTAGGAGTGCATTTTGTTTCTCATAAGAATATGTTACCACCTAATGCATGTGATGTTGTTTTACTTAGGAACTTAGGAGCTGATTGATGAGGACATCACTTCTTCGGATACACACAACACTCCTCCACTTGATATTCAAGGACCAATCACTAGAGCTCGCGCCCGACAATTGAATTTAGAGGTGAGCTCGTTCCTAAGTACTTCTTTTGGTTCATTTGAGAATCGATTGCTACCTAATGATTTAATTATGATTAGGAACCATGGAGAGGATCAAGAAGTACTTGGAGAAGGGCTACGAGGCGCACAAGTCCAGCAAGGAAGGACGAATCATGTTGGATGTCCAACTCAAACCGACTTCGAATCCAATTCGGAGTCCAGGACCAGGCTGCACTAAAACGGACGCCCAGATCGCATCCGGACTCCGTTTTGGACGTTCCACATATGTATGGAAAGCTGAGAAGATAACCTTTCCAATGGCTCTGGTCTCATATCAAAATTCCTTCTGAGTCAACGGGAATCGTCGAAACAAGTGGACGTCCAGAATCTGTCAGGGTGCTGCGACACCGTCTTTTGGGCCGTTCGGCTTTGTATCGTGTTGGAGTCCATTAAGGACGCGTCCAGGGGTTTTGCACGCCCCTTACTCCTTTATATACAGCCGCCACCCCCACCATTAGGGTTGGGTTTTGCTTAGATTAAATCTGTCTTTGAACAGTTTCGCCGTTCATCGGTTTGTGAGACCCCAATTATCGAGTGCTACATCAATATATCTGCAATTCAGTTGTGATCTTTCTTGTTCTTGCTTGTGTTCTTGATTCACAGCAAGGATTAGCCTTCTTGGCGAGGTCAACCGGGCTGCGCACGGTTGATAACCTGAGGAGACGTGGTGCTGCGATTGCGGGGTTCGGGACGTGTTGTTCGGAAGTCGGATCGATTTGTGTCGTGCCTCCACCAAATCGAACATATCCGAACCTGTTGGAAGATCGGGACCCCGTTCCCATCAAGTGGTAATTAGAGCTTCAGGTGTTCCTCCAGGTTCGAGTTTACCCATCTTGTTGTTTTCGATTTCATCCTAGAGTCCAAGAAAAGCCCTAAAAAATTGTAGTCATAGGTTGTTTCTGTCCTAGATCGTGTTTAGCCTTTTGCACAATTTGATTCCGAGTCCGTAGTGTTGAGTTTGTGTCCTTAGTCGAGTTGTGTTGCTGGTTTAGATCGTGTTTTGTTTGGGTTGTTTTGCTTCCGCTACCTTTCATACAAACCCTAGCCGTCAATTTTGTTTTCCCACCCATATCCCACCCTCCGCTTGAGTCACCCATCGCATCTCGTGATCTCCTGAGCCATCACCCACCTTTCCCGAGCTTCCGCCCCAATTCCACCAATTTACTCCGCCCGATTTTCGTTTGGCCTCCACACAAACCATAACTCAAGACCTTACTTCAAACGCCATAACTTTCTCATACGGACTCGAAATCAGCGATTTTTTGAAGTTGGGTGAAATTAAATTTTACATCCGAATCAAACCGACAATGTCGGTTTTGGTGAATTTATCTTGCCCAAATTCGGCCTGGGCGTGTAGTACTCGAGCTCAAATTTCGTCACCGACTTTTTAGCACATTCATCATTTTCGTAGGCCACACCTTATATCGATTGACGTGAAACTTTGTGTGGTTCCTATTCACGTGCTCGCTTATGAAAAAATACAAAAAAATAAAAAGAAAAAAATTTGGCACCTACGATAGTGTCATGAGTGCCATCCGTGGCCAAAAAAAAAAGAAAAAAAAAAACGTGATGAGCACGGTTTTAGGTGTGAGCCTCATTTGTGTTGTGTTTGTGCTGAATTAAGTTTCTGGTGCACGCCATCTTTGTTCTTGTCTTTGCTTCATTATTCTTCTTGACTCCTTGTTCTTCATATCATACCGTTATAGGACACATTTAGACCAAAGAACTAGGACCAAGTGCTTTGGACATTTATTCAAGCATTACTATCTCGTTATTAATTTGTGTTCCACTCACATAATTGGCCCGCCAAGCTCCATATACCTACTTAGGATAGCACAGTTCTGACCCTTGCAATCGCCGGATCACACTCTCCAGGTATCCTTTGCCTTGCTTTGGTAAGAACACTTGTAAGAGCTTGGTAAGTCACTTCCTTTGCGGGTTCCACGCCTTCCTTTGTAGTTGATAGGGATAATCCTTTTGTTTTCCTGTATTTCCACTAACCATGGCAGAAACGAAGAGGACGGACACCGGTCGATTTCAACGAGTGTGTTAGTCGCGCCAGCTACAAGCTGCGCTCGACAAACAAAACGCTTCACTCATCGATCTCGGCGAGATTGGACACCATCGTCGCCGCCATTACCCAGTTGAACACCACGGAAGGCATTGAGCGGGTGGAGCGGCGGATGGGTGACCTCACCGGTCGGATAGACACATTGAGGCACGTCGCACACTGTCAATGACGGCCATCATCATGATGATGACACACCGCATGATCATGATGGCAACATTGATCACGGGCGACACAAGATGCACGACTACGTCGGCGTCTTCAAACAAAACCGACATGGTATGGGAGGTAATAACCGTAACCGTCATGGTAACGACGATCCTTTTGCTAAAGTCAAGTTTACCATTCCATCTTTTCTCGGTCTTTATGATGCTGAAATATATCTAGATTGGGAGATGACGGTAGAGCAGAAGTTTAACTCTCACTTAGTTCCTGAGCAACATAGAGTTAGACAAGCTACTAGTGAGTTTAAGGACTTTGCTATTATCTGGTGGAATGAACTAAGTACCATGCGCTTACAACCTGATACATGGGAGCGCTTAAAAGAAGCTATGCGTAATCGTTTTGTTCCTCCCTCATATAAACTTGAATTGAGAAAAAAATTGCAGCGCTTAGAACAAGGTGATAGTTCATTCAAGACTATTATGCCGAGCTTCAAAAGGGTATGGTGCGTTGTGGGGTTGTTTAGGACACGAGAGGATAAGATTTGTCATTTCTACGGGGTTACGGTGAAATTCGTGACATTGTTGATTATAAAGAATTTACTCATCACAACCGCTTGTTCCACCTTGCTATGCTTGCGTAAAAAGAATTGCGAGGGACGCACGTAATCAACTAAGGCACGCACCGGACGACCCTTCTACACCCCGCGAACGACTACATCAACGGGACTGCCCAATTCTTCTTCGAGTTTTCGTTCTCCTCCACACACGTGAACAAGATGGCAGCAGCGCCACCAAGCCACCTTCCACGACACGCCTTGCAGATTCTTCAAAAATTCTTTGCGGGGTCCACCAAGAGTTCTTCTTCCGTGGCTTCAACGGGCGCTCCTCAGACATTGATGCCACCACCGCCATGGGCTTGGTCATGTGCGTAAGAATTGCCCTAGCCAACGGGCATACATCGCCACGAAGATGGAGGCTACATCGACGCCGGATGTCGAGGAGGATGATGATGTTCTTTGTTGCCTCAAACGACAATGGCGGTGGTGATGACGACCTCATCCTTGGTGGGCGCCCACAACGACGCCACGGAGCATCATTGTGCAGCGAGTCCTCAAAGACGCAGTACAACAACCCGATAAACTTCAACGTCATAATTTGTTTCGGACCTTCTTTGCGATCAAGAACCGCGTGCACGTGTCATCATTGATGGAGGAAGTTGCAACAACTTGGTGAGTTCGACTTGGTCAAGAAGCTTGGCTTGACCACGCGACCGCATCCACATCCATACCATATTCAATGGTTAAATGACTCTGGAAAAGCTAAGGTAACGCAAACATGCCGAGTCTATTTTTCCATTGGTGCTTATGTTGATCATGTTGATTGTGATGTGGTTCCCATGCAAGCATGCTCTCTTTTATTGGGTCGACCTTGGGAATTTGATAATGATGCTTTACACCATGGTAGTAGTAACACATACACTTTTATGCATAAGAAAAGAAAGTTACTTTACGCCTTTGACCCCACTGAAATTATAGAGGCCGATAGGGCGAGAGCTGCTGCTAATGATCCAAAGGAACATGATAAAACTGAAAACAGCAAGTACTCCATTTGAAAAATTCTGTTATGCTTGCCACAAAATCGACCTTGCTGCAATTGATGATGTTAATGATACATGCTATGCTTTTGTGTGCAAAGATGCTTTATTTTCTCTTGATAATATGCCTTGCACTTTGCACGCCTCCCGTCACTAACCTTTACAGGAGTTTAGAGATGTTTTCCCTGATGAGATACCTCCAGGACTTCCACCCATTCGAGGGATTGAGCACCAGATTGATTTGATCCACGGAGCGAGCTTGCCAAACCGCGGCGTCTGGGACCAATCTCAAGAGACTAAGGAGATTCAGCGCCAAGTCCAAGACCTTTTGGACCGTGGGTACGCACGTGAGAGCCTTAGTCCTTGTGTTGTTCTGTTCTTTTGGTTCCCAAAAGATGGTTCTTGGCGATGTGTGTAGATTGTAGAGCCATTAACAACATTACTATACGGTATCGTCATCCTATTCCTAGGCTAGACGACATGCTTGATGAGTTGTGTGGTGCTATAATTTTCACAAAGATTGACTTGCGTAGTGGATACCACCAAATAAGAATGAAACTTGGCGATGAATGGAAAAGCGCTTTTAAAACTAAGTTCGGCTTGTATGAGTGGTTAGTCATGCCTTTTGGTTTAACTAATGCACCTAGCACTTTCATGAGATTAATGAACGAGGTTTTACGTCCTTTCATTGGCACATTTGTGGTCGCTACTTTGATGATATCTTGATTTATAGCAAGTCCATGGATGAACATTCGACTCACTTACGTGCTGTTTTAATGCTTTGAGAGATGCACGTTTGTTTGGTAACCTTGAGAAGTGCACCTTTGCACGGATCGAGTCTCTTTCTTGGCTATGTTGTGACTCCACAGGAATTGAGGTTGATAGAGCCAAGGTGGAGGCGATATGGAGTTGGCCCACGCCCACGACGCCTCCCAAGTGCGGAGTTTTCTTGGCCTTGCGGGATTTTATCGCCGCTTTGTCAAAGAATTCAGCACCATTGCGACCTTTGTTGATTGAGTTGACAAAGAAGGGTGTCGTGTTCCATTGGGGGCCATCACAAGAGGAGTCCTTTAATCTTTTGAAGGACAAGCTTACGCACGCACCATTGCTCCAACTTCCGGATTTTGGTAAGACTTTTGAACTCGAATGTGATGCTAGCGGAATTGGTATTGGTGGTGTGTTGATGCAAGAAGGTAAACACATTGCCTACTTTAGCGAAAAATTGAATGGTCCTGTTCTTAATTATTCCACGTATGATAAAGAATTGTATGCTCTTGTTCGTTCTTTAGAGACGTGGCAACACTATTTATGGCCTAAAGAATTTGTCATTCATTCCGATCATGAATCACTTAAGCATATTCGTAGTCAAACCAATTTGAATCGTAGACATGCTAAGTGGGTTGAATTTATTGAATCTTTCCCTTATGTCATTAAACACAAGAAAGGGAAGGATAATGTGATTGCTGATGCTTTGTCTCGACGCTATACCATGTTGTCTCAACTTGATTGTCGCATTTTGGTCTTGAAACTATTAAAGAACAATATGCTTTTGATGCTGATTTTAAGGATGTGTTGTTGCATTGTAAAGAGGGTCAAGCATGGAATAAATTCGTGATCAATGATGGGTTTTTGTTTAGAGCTAACCGCCTATGCATTCCAGTTGGATCCGTTCGTCTTTTGTTGTTGCAGGAGGCGCATGGAGGCGGTTTGATGGGTCATTTTGGTGCTAAGAAGACGGAGGACGTTCTGACAACACATTTCTTTTGGCCAAAGATGAGGCGAGATGTTGAGCGGTTTGTGGCTCGCTGCACTACATGTCAAAAAGCTAAGTCTCGCTTGAATCCACATGGTTTATATATGCCACTCCTGTTCCTTCTATTCCGTAAGAGATATTTCTATGGACTTTGTTTTAGGGTTGCCCGGGACTAAGAGGGGAGAGATAGCATTTTGTTGTTGTGGATCGTTTTTCTAAGATGGCTCACTTTATCCCATGTCATAAAACCGATGATGCCGTTCATATTGCTGACCTCTTTTTCAAAGAGATAGTTCGTTTGCATGGTATGCCTTCTACTATTGTTTCAGATCGTGATGCCAAGTTCTTGAGTCACTTTTGGCGTACTCTATGGAACAAGTTGGGTACAAAGTTGTTGTTCTCTACCACATGTCACCCACAAACTGATGGCCAAACCGAGGTGGTGAACCGCACATTGTCTACCATGTTGAGAGCTATTTTGAAGAACAATTTGAAGCTATGGGAAGAGTGCTTGCCGCATGTTGAGTTCGCATATAATCGAGCGGAACATTCCACCACCAAGGTAAGTCCTTTTCAGGTAGTGTATGGATTCAATCCCCGTGCCCCTATTGATATTTTACCTTTGCCTACTAGTGAGAGAGTTCATAATGATGCTAAGGAGCGTGCTGATTTTATTATCAAAATACATGAGACTACTAAGGCAAACATTGAAAAGATGAATGAAAATATAGGATTCTTGGTAGTAAAGGTAGAAAGGAAATTAAACTTGAACCGGTGATTTTGTTTGGTTGCACTTGCGAAAGGATAGATTTCCTGAATTAAGAAAGTCAAAATTGATGCCTAGAGCTGCTGGTCCTTTTAAGATAGTTGAGAAGATAAATGATAATGCATATAAACTTGAGTTGCCTCCCGAGTTTGGGGTTAGTCCCACCTTTAACATTTCAGATTTAAAGCCATACTTGGGAGAAGAAGATGAGGCCGAGTTGAGGGCAACTCCGCTTCAAGAGGGGAGGATGATGAGGACATCACTTCGGATACACACAACACTCCTCCACTTGATATTCAAGGACCAATCACTAGAGCTCGCGCCGACAATTGAATTTAGAGGTGAGCTCGTTCCTAAGTACTTTTTGGTTCATTTGAGAATCGATTGCTACCTAATGATTTAATTATGATTAGGAACCATGGAGAGGATCAAGAAGTACTTGGAGAAGGGCTACGAGGCGCACAAGTCCAGCAAGGAAGGACGAATCATGTTGGATGTCCAACTCAAACCGACTTCGAATCCAATTCGGAGTCCAGGACCAACTGCACTAAACGGACGCCCAGATCGCATCCGGACTCCGTTTTGGACGTTCCATATATGTATGGAAAGCTGAGAAGATAACCTTTCCAATGGCTCTGGTCTCATATCACAATTCCTTCTGAGTCAACGGGAATCGTCGAAACAAGTGGACGTCCAGAATCTGTCAGGGTGCTGCGACACCGTCTTTTGGGCCGCTCGGCTTTGTATCGTGTTGGAGTCCATTAAGGACGCGTCCAGGGTTTTGCACGCCTTACTCCTTTATATACAGCCGCCACCCCCACCATTAGGGTTGGGTTTTGCTTAGATTAAATCTGTCTTTGAACAGTTTCGCGTTCATCGGTTTGTGAGACCCCAATTATCGAGTGCTACATCAATATATCTGCAATTCAGTTGTGATCTTTCTTGTTCTTGCTTGTGTTCTTGATTCGCAGCAAGGATTAGCCTTCTTAGCGGCGTCAACCGGCTGCGCACGGTTGATAACCCGAGGAGTGGTGCTGCGATTGCGGGGTTCGGACGTGTTGTTCGAAGCCGGATCGATTTGTGTCGTGCCTCCACCAAATCGAACATATCCAGAACCTGTTGGAAGATCGGGACCCCGTTCCCATCACTGATCATGAAGACACACATGTGCGATTCAATTCAGTCTCCGAAGACAATACCAACTTCAAATGTGTATAATTTTCACATACGGAGTCCGTTTGAGGCTCATGAGTACTCGATGGAAAGCTTTTCTCGTCCTCTTTCCAATAGATCTGGCCTCATCTCCAAATTCCTCCTGTGCATGTCGCAATCACTCAAAGAAGATGTTGCATTACCTGTTTGGGTCAAATTGGGCCTTGTAATGCTTGGGCCCTAGGAGAAGGCACTCCCTCTCTAGGCCCGTACTGTTCACGGTCGCACTATTCATATGAATAGAACCACCTCTTATTTCTTAGTTTTGTATGGCCTTCCCTCCCCTATTTAGGGAGACCGCACCCTTGTAGTTTTCTTGGATTTCGTTTGCTCAATTTTTTCATTGTGAAAACTCTTGTTCTTCACTTGTGTCGACTAGACCAACTATGAAGAACCTCTGCGGAATTCCACCTTTTTGAACTCAATATAAATATTTGCAATTTTCATATTGCTTGTTATCTTATTCTTGTGTGTTCTTCAGTTGCATGCAGGAATAAACCTTCGTGGTCAGGTCAATCGTGTCTTTAGCACGGTTGATAACGACTTGGTGATTAGTTCAGCGATTGCTTGGTTCGTGCATGTTGCATTCGTAGCCTAGATCGTGAGAGTTGATCATCATCCAATTGAAATTATCCTTTTCATCGAAAAATCGGGACAACATCGACATATCAAGTTTCCTGAAGAGCAGCTTGTACTTCTGTAACACCCTGAAAAACTTAGAAGGATTATGTAATAGAATTGCTGTCGGTTGTTTTGTAACACATCATGTTGGTTGGGTTCTAACAATCATTTTTCTAAAAGTTCTAAAGAAGAGACCACCTGTTTAATTAGTAGTAATTGCTAAATTCGAATTCGAATATGAAAAGATGATCCATGATAAAGATTTTCAAAGATAGCATAAATAAGTCGGTCACTATACCAAAGAAATATTTGTGCACAAAGTAGTAAAATCACAGAATTTATAAAAGAAAAGAGGAGAAAAATAAAAAGAAAGAGAAAAGGACCCAGTTGTGGGCCCAAAGATGGTCAATATAGTGGTCACCTCATTGGGAAAATAATTTTATTAAACCCAAGAATACCTCTGGGAATTCCTGTAAATTTTCTAGAATTTTTGGGGGTAATTTCATATTTTTCCGGACTATATTAAGTCCTCCCGCATTTATGGAAAAATCAAAAGTCAAAAATAAAACCCCATGAACCCCGTGAAGGCGTGGGCGAATTTGGATCCGCCCACGTCGCCCCCGGATCCGCCCTCCCCCTCTCTCGGGTCGACGCGCGTTCGGTCCGGATGGCGCCACGTCCCTCCCGGGCGCCATCTCGGCCACCCGTGATTGCCTCTCGCGCCCCTCTCTCGGCAGCGGGCCCGCTGCCGAGGTCACATTCTTTCTTCCTCCTCCTCCTCCGCCTTGGGACCCCTCGCGGCCGTGCGGCGCCTGCTGTGGAGACCCCGCAGAGGGATAGCGTTATGGGGAAAAGGCCCCACGTCGTCCCGAACCCGCTGTCCCTTCCGCCTGCCTGTGTCCGCCATTGCCACCGCCAGCAGCCGCCCGCCCGCCCGACTCCTCCGGGCGGGCGTTTGCCGGCTATAAAGCCCGGGAGCAGCCCAAAAGGTTCGTAGTGCTCCCTGGACATTTCTCACCGCCCATTGCCCTCAAGAACCACCCGATCACGGCAACTACCCTTCTTCCCCAACTCCACCGACCGCCCTCGCAGCAATCGGCCGATCCTCACTGTGGGAGCTCGATCCTTTGCTCCCACACCATCTCCGAACCATCGAGGCATTGCCGGCCTCCCGAGCTCGCCGACGGCCGTAGCTCGCCGGCACCGTGAGCCCTCCGGGCTGCCGCCGCTGCTCGCCGACCCACCTCCGGTGACCCCGGCCTCCCCGTCACCACCACCAACATCATGAGCCCAGCTTTGCATTTCGTGAAGCCCCAAGCCTCGGTGAGCTTCCCTCGCCGCGGCGGCCACCGTCTTCCCGGCCTCGGGCTGCTCACCCTCGCACCCCTTAAGGGGAAAAATCATCCTTAAGGGTGAGATAAAACAAGCGCGGGTTGGTCACCGCCGCTCACCCTCTTTCCCCTCGGCTCCCTCGGCGCGTTCGAGCCCCGCTCACGCAGCGCACCGAGGTTGAGCCATTCTTTTAAACGTCCGACGGTGGGCCCCACCCCGCCGACCTGACTCAACCTCACCGTGCCTCCGGGCCCCTTTGTCGAGAGCCGGGGAGCGGGCGAGCCCCGCCGCTGGGTTCCACGCGTCGACACCGCGCAAGTGCGGTCTCGACCGATGGGCCCCTCGTCGATTTTATTATTTTTGGGATTTATTCAAACCGAATGTATTCAAATATGAATAACTTGTTCATTTTAGCTCCAAATTTAGTGAAATCAATTTCTAAATTCATCTAAAATCAAGGGCTACTTAGTGAAACCAAAACCAACACTTTTGAAGCTTGTTTAAATTTTTATTGTGCTATTTGATTGTTGTAATATTTTTATCTAAATTTTCGCGCATATGAAACGTAGCCTTCGAGACTCAAGAGGAGGAAGCTGCAGCTGCCATAGAATCTAACGTTCAAAACCCGGACCTCAGCAACCAAGGCGAGTCAATGCTTTGATCATTTTGAACCTATGTTTCCATAAAGTATTTTGGTTCAAATATTATAAATTGCATGCTTATATTCTATGTGGCAATACATGTTAATTTCACTTCTAGATATGCCCAGTTCTCTTGATTTAGTATATGTCCTTTGCAACACTTTTGCTATGCGATCCTTGTCACCCTAGTAAAAGTAATATTGCTACGACTCTTTTGAAACTAAGTCTATAATTATAAATGCATGCTTAGAGTTGTTATAGATAAAACATGGGTATGAGAGTACCCTAGCATATCGTGCAAACTAAAGGCAGAATATTGAGCGATCATTGTGATGATGACTAATTTATGTTAGTATAAGTGTATGTTTCATCCAAAAGAACCTCACATGCTTAATTATCCGGGCGGATGATTGAGGGCGGAGTGTTGAATGGTGCCGTGATAGCATGATTTGTGGTAAAGTGGTGCCGTGATAGCACAAGGGATTGTGGTAGAACCGCCAGATAGCATAAGGACCGAATCGGTGGCAATCTCCCACGATATAATCAAGACAACCACATCTTCGGCAAAGTGTAGGCGGGGCCAACTAAATTGCATAGACTTAGTATGAGTTGCGTCGGTGTGAACACGGGCGGTAGAGGATGGCCACATCCTCCCAGGCGTGATGGCGCAAGAGGGGCTTCGGAAGGGTGGTCGTGCAGGAGGAAGTGGAAACCTTAGCGGTCGCAACTCGCTAGGAAAATGCCTCGTAAAAGCCTTGTGATAGTCTCCTCAACCGCATGACTAAGGAATCATGTGGGGCAATGAGCGAGATCTATCTCGTGTGGGTAAAGTGTACACACTCTGCAGAGTCATGAACTATTCGAATAGCCGTGCCCACGGTTATGGGCGAACATGGAACTTAACTAGATATAGCTCATTTCAAAATCATACAAAGGGCGGAGAAAGGCCTTTATGGGAAGGCGAGTAAAGGCCCTCATTTGAGTTGTCCCGGTGTCGTCCCGGTGGTAATGTAGCGATTATCTGTTGAAGGCATGGTATAATGAGCGAGATCATGTAATGGTGGATGGTCTCGATTCGATAAAGATAATGTAAATGTCAGTGAGTATCATGTTTAAACTTTCAAATGGCTAGGTCCTAGAGAATTTTAAGTAATATAGTTCAAAAGGCATATTCCGCAAATAAAATAACCCGAGCCATTCCTTGTCAAAAGCCTTGCATACTATCTCTCGCATTTGGTGTGTTGACTCGAGCACGGTGGTTAGTGTGCTCACTCGCAATACCAAAAACACAGATTCGGAGCTCAAGACCCTTATGCCTATGAGGAAGCACTGCTGCAGATGGAGAAAACATGCAGGAATTAGGACGCTTATCGCGCTTAGAACCTTAGGCAATTGGACTAAGGTGTGGCCTCATCCGATATTCTAGAGTCCTAGAATGTTTGTATGACCAACTTTGCCCTCAGTCTCTGCTTGTGGTTTAAAGGCCTATCTTGTATCTCTTCCGCTGCTAGACTTTTTGAATTGTAAATATTTGGCACGCTTGGCCCTATTGTACCTCTGCGCCTTTGTGAAGGCCTAACCCAGCTTGCAATGTAATACTATTATGGCTTGTTGTGATTTCGCGTGTATGAAATGATTGACAATGTATCGTGAGCATTATCTACGATCCGTGGAATAATGTAGTAAAGCACGCCAGGTCGGATTGCAAAATCCGGGTCCAAACAGTGATGTCGAGCATCTGTCGTAGGGTAAAAACCTTAGTTGGCCGTTAGTAATTAGGTCGTTGTATATTTAAAATGTATAAAGGAAGTTCTTAAAATATAGCGTAATATTTCTTCCGCATCCTTCCTAGCTCTACTCGATCTACTTTTCAAGAGTTATTTTGAAAAATTACTAACGACACTATTTAATCACGGATGGCGAGAGTTGCGACGTTGGACACCGGGACTTCTTTGCTCACGGAGTGCGTGAGGCGAGTTTGCGGATATCCTTCGCAAACTACTCCACTACCAGGCTACGAGGACGCACCCATCTACCGCGGTCGGAGGACCCGGATAGGAGGAGACGAGTCCTGGTTGGTGGAGATTTTCATCTACCCCCGGCGCGTGGGAGACCAGTCTCACTTGTTCCAGACTACCCACCGGAGGAGCCTGGTGGCAGCAGCTCTACAGGATGCCGCTCGTCCGCCGCGGCCCGACTGCGACATCCACGCGCGTTGGTGTTAGAGTCACCGTTCACCTACCACCCTCTACGGACGAGCACGCCAGTTCGACGGGACCGGGTGGCGAGTTGGAGACGCACGACGAGGCTTACCTACGGTGGACCTCACTCGGGTCATGGGTACCGCCCATGTGGTGGCCCAGAGGAGATCACCGCGCCGGGCGCCTCCTCGACGCCACATCGAGGTGGACTCCCTGCGAGCAGCCTCGCCCGATGTGAGCGGGCCTTGGCGAGGCCAAGGTAGAGGCGCCGTTGCCCGCACCCAGACTCAGCAGACGCCTACACCGACTCGGTTCGGCACCTCCACCGGGTTCGGGGACTCGCACGAGCTCACGGCACGTAGGCGTGCGACCCCCGGCCTCGGTCCACTCTACCGTGGAGAGACTCGGCGCAGCTGTTCACGCTCTCACTCCGACACCGACCCGTCTCGAGTTTAGTGGTAGCGGTCCCGTTCACGGTGTCGGACTACACCCTCCGGTCCAGTGTCGGTGACATGGAGGAGTAGGCGATCGTGGGTCGGCTAACCATGCTTGCTAGAGTTGGCTAGTAATAGCAAGCATAGGCCCCACCCACTAGTAGCGACTTATGCCGTACCTTAGTATCGTTAAGTATGTGTATGTTTGTAAAGTCCGGGTGGCTTGTGAAGCCATAAAAAGTCGGCTATGTGATGTCTTGTCTGAGCTTAATGAAAGCGGCCTTGTGTTTATTCTTGTTGTTTGATATTTGCATTGGTTCTTTATTGTCTTTGGTCGTGGGTTATTAACTTTTATAGGAGGTTAGAACAAGGGTCTAAAAGAATGTTAAATTATCTACGGATGGCTAGCCATAGAGTTACCCCGCATGGCGGGAGCCAACCAGACATGCGGCGTAAGTGGAAGCGGTCAAGAAGCACAATAGCGGGGAAGGGAAGAGGCCCGGTCAAGGGGTAAACCTCCCACCCCCTCCGGCTAACCCGTCCATGGCGCAAGTTATGGCCCAGCAAACGCAAATACTCCAGGCTATCTTTGCAGGCCAGCAGACCCACGCCAATGTTCACGCCTCCGACCTGGGAGATTTCATCAGGACCCGGCCCCTCACCTTCGCCGGGGCAGATGAGCCCCTAGAGGCGGAAGATTGGCTGAGGGATACAGAAAGGAAGCTCCGTTTGGCCAAATCTGCGGAGGATGACCAAGTGCTCTTCGCGACCCATCAACTACAAGGGGCCACGGCTGCCTGGTGGGAAAATTATTTGGCCACAAAGGGATATGAGGATACTCCCACTGGAGCTAGCACCGCAACTATAACGTGGGCAGAATTCAAGGTGGCCTTTAAAGCCAATTTTGTCCCAGCTGGGGTAATGAGAATAAAGAAGAATGAATTCAGGACCTTGAAGCAGGGCGGCCTGTCGGTCAATGATTATCTTACCAAGTTTAACCAACTGGCCCGCTACGCCCCCAGGGATGTAGCGGATGAAGAGGAGAAGATCGACCGGTTCTTCGAAGGGATGAATGAAGAACTCCGGTGCGACTCATCACAGGACTTCTCCGACTTTCATCGGTGGTGAATAAGGCATTGGTCTGGAAAATGAGAAGAAGAACACGGAAGCTAGTCGCAAGCGGGCGGTGGTTCGGCGCCGCAAGGAAGGTTCATCGAGAGATTCTTCAACAATTCTCCCTTCTCGGGGCAGCCCGTCTCGAGCCCAAACCCAAGCACCTCGTCCGGGTGGTAGCACGTTCTGCACTCCTCGCCCACGGGCGGGCGCAGAACAAACCCTCGACCCCTTCAATTGCTTCAACTGTGGAGAGAAGGGCACTCGCCTATCGCGCCCTCGGCGACGAGACCACTCGGTGAAATTCAACTTGGGCACCACCCTCCCGAGGTCAAGCAAGACTCAGCAGAGGAAATCAGGCTCCTCAATCCAACCGGCTGCATCAACTCCAAATCGGGAAGGGTAAATCATGTCACCGCTGAAGAAGCTGAGGAGGCTGCTGGAGTACTATTGGGTACGTTTTCTGTCAAGACCATACCGGTAGCGATCCTTTTTGATTCTGGGGCATCGCATTCATTTATAGCAAAGGGGTATGTGGATAAACTTAAGCTGCCTGTCCACCTGTTGAAGAAAGCATTAATGCTTAGTTCGCCTGCAGGAGTGATTAAGGCCACCTTAGTGTGTCAGGGAGTAGAAATTGTCATGGAAAGATTTATATTCCTAGCAAATTTAGTTGTGCTAACCTCCCAAACCCTGGATATTATACTAGGAATGGATTGGTTAGCTAAACACCAAGGAATATTAGATTGTGCCTTGAGGCAAGTTAAATTGACCAAGTGCCAGGTTTGACCATTGTGGTGAAGGTAGACCGACCATATAGATGGGGCCGAGGAATATATTATCCGGAAGATGTACCGCTAGAAGGAATGATGGTGGTGCAAGACTATCTTGAAGTCTTCCACGATGAACTACGGCATGCCACCGACGAGATCTCGAGTTTGTTATCAACTTGAAGCACGGTGTCGCCCCTACCTCAAGAGACCATACGGGATGACGGTAGATGAGCTAGAAGAATTGAAGAAGCAACTCCATGAACTACAGGACAAAGGTTTTATCAGACCAAGTTCCTCACCTTGGGGATCCCCGGTTATCTTTGTAAAGAAGAAGGATGGCACCGCTAGGATGTGCGTAGATTATCGGGCTTTAAATGAAGTAACCATCAAGAATAAGTATCCACCGCCGAGGATTGATGATCTGTTTGATCGACTTGGGGAACCACATTGTTCTCAAGATTGATTTAAGATCGGTTATCACCAAGCGAAGATTAGGTAGGAAGACATCCCAAGACCGCCTTTACCACGGTATGGACTATCTGAGTTCTGATTATGTCCTTTGGGTGACCAATGCCCCCGCTATTTCATGAATCTCATGAACAAGGTCTTCATGGATTACTGGATAAGTTTGTGGTGGTATTCATTGATGATATTCTCATCTATTCCAAAACCGCATGAGACGAGCATGCCGAGCATCTACGTTTAGTCTTGGAAAGGCGAAGGAACATCAACTCTCGCCAAGTTCACAAATGTGAGTTCGGTTGCGGGACATCGCTTCCTAGGGCATATTGTGTGCGAAAAGGAGTGTCAGTGACCCCGCCAAAATTTCTGCGATATGAGAATGGCGACAACCTACCTCGATCATCGAGGTGAGGAGTTTTCTCGGGTTAGCGAGGATACTACCGGCGGTTCATTGAAGGGTTCTCCCGAGTTGCCGGACCAATGACCCAATTACTCAAAAAGGAGCAAGCATTTGGGTGGACCAAGGCATGTGAAGAAAGTTTTCAAGAATTGAAGAAGAGATTGACTACCACCCAGTGCTAGTTACGCCCGACGTCGCGGCGAGACTTGAGTATCTTGCGATGCGCCTCATCAAGGGCTTGGGGTGTGCTTATGCAAGAAGGCAAGGTTGTGGCATATGCATCCGGGCAACCGCCCTCACGGCCAACTACCCAACCCATGACACGGAATTAGCTTCCGTAGTTCATGCCACGAAGATCTGGAGGCACTATCTTATTGGCAACCACTGTGATATCTACACAGATCACAAGAGCCTCAAGTATTTCTTCACCCAGTCGCATCTGAATTTGAGGCAAAGAAGGTGGCTGGAGTTGATTAAGGATTATGACATAAGCGTCCACTACCACCCTGGAAAAGCTAACGTAGTGGCAGACGCTCTGAGTAGGAAAGCCTACTGCAATCACCTTATGGGTCGGGAGCACCAACCTGAACTATATAAAGAGCTAACCGCCCTGAACCTAGGGATTGTAGAAGAAGGAGCCCGACCGCCTTTGAAGAACAAACCGATGTCGAAGAAATGATAGAAGTTGCACAAAAGGAGACCCATTTGTTATGAAATGGAAGAAATCTATGGGGGAAGGAAAAGCCCCAAAAATGAATCTGGATCATCAAGGAATTCTAAAGTACGGAAATCATACTTTCATACCCCCTCAAAAGGACCTTAGGGACCTAATGCTTCGGGAAGCGCATGCTCTGCATATTCCCTTCACCCTGGTAGTACATAGATGTACCAAGACATGAAGCAATACTACTGGTGGCCGGGCATGAGGAGAGACATTCTCGAGCACGTCGCTTTCTTGTGATGTCGTCAAAGAGTAAAAGCGAGCATCAAAGGCGGCAGGGCTGCTACGACCTCTGCAAATACCCCAATGGAAATGGGAAGAAGTTGGCATGGATTTCATCACGGGTTCCCGCCAACGAAGTCGATGTGATTGATGCGGGTCATTGTTGATAGGTGACCAAAGTTGCCCACTTCATTCCGTCAAGACCACGTACAAGGGAGATAAGTTAGCGGAGTTGTACATGTCCGCGTGTGTGCTGCATGGCATACCAAGCGGTGTTTCGGATCGAGGTTCCGAGTTTACCTCGCATTTTGGGCAAGCTTGCATGAAGCTCGGGTACCCACTTAGATTTCAAGATCGCTTACCATCCTCGGACCGATGGGCAAGCGGAGAGTAAATCAAATATTAGAAGATATGCTCAGAGCATGTGCTCTAGACTTCTCGAAGGAATGTGATAAATGTCTGCCCTATGCCGAGTTTGCCTACAACAACGATTACCGTCCCACTTGAAGATGTCACCCTTTGAAGCCTTATATGGCGAAAGTGTGGACCCCACTCCATTGGTCCGAAGTGGGAGAAAACTACGTGTTTGGCCCTGAAACTCTAAGGCAAGCAGAAGAAAAAGTTCGGCTGATTAGGGACCGGTTGTTGGCAGCCCAATCCAGGCAGAAGAGCTACGCGGATAAAAGGAGAAGACCCCTGAGTTTTGAAGTTGGAAATCATGTGTACTTGAAGGTGTCACCCTTGCGGGGAGTCAAGAGGTTTAAGGTCAAAGGCAAGCTTACCCCGCGCTATGTCGGGCCTTTCCCTATTTTAGCCAAGAAAGGAGAGGTTGCATACCAGCTAGCCTTACCCCCAAGCATGTCTGAGGTTCACGATGTCTTCCATGTATCCCAGCTGAAGAAGTGCTTGCGAGTGCCAGAAGACCAAGCCCCACTCGAAGCAATCGAGCTCGAGAAGGACTTAACTTACAAAGAACGACCCATCAGAATTTTGGACACAGTGGAAAAGAGGACCAGGACGCAATCCATTCGCCTGTGCAGAGTTCAGTGGAGTCACCATTCAAAGAAAGAGGCTACTTGGGAACGTGAAGATCAGCTACGCAAAGATTACCCTGCTTTGTTCTCTAGCTAAACCAAATCTCGGGGTCGAGATTCTTTTTAGGGGGGTAGGTTTGTAACACCCTGAAAAACTTAGAAGGATTATGTAATAGAATTGCTGTCGGTTGTTTTGTAACACATCATGTTGGTTGGGTTCTAACAATCATTTTTCTAAAAGTTCTAAAGAAGAGACCACCTGTTTAATTAGTAGTAATTGCTAAATTCGAATTCGAATCTGAAAAGATGATCCATGATAAAGATTTTCAAAGATAGCATAAATAAGTCGGTCACTATACCAAAGAAATATTTGTGCACAAAGTAGTAAAATCACAGAATTTATAAAAGAAAAGAGGAGAAAATAAAAGAAAGAGAAAAGGACCAGTTGTGGGCCCAAAGATGGTCAATATAGTGGTCACCTCATTGGGAAAATAATTTTATTAAACCCAAGAATACCTCACAGGAATTCTGTAAATTTTCTAGAATTTTTGGGGTAATTTCATATTTTCCGGACTATATTAAGTCCTCCGCATTTCGAAAAATCAAAGTCAAAAATAAAACCCGCGAACCCCTACCGACGCGTGGGCGGCCGGATCCGCCCACGTCGCCCGGATCCGCCTCCCCTCTCTCGGGTCGGCGCGTTCGGTCCGGATGGCGCCACGTCCCTCCCGGCGCCATCTCGCCACTGTGATTGCCTCTCGCCCTCTCTCTCGCAAGCGGGCCCGCTGCCGAGGAGGTCTCCTTTCTTCCTCCTCCTCCTGGCAGCCGGACCCCTCGCGGCAGTGCGGCGCCCTGCTGTGGAGACCCGGAGAGGGGCGTTATGGGGAAAAGGCCCCACGTCGTCCCCGAAACCATTGTCCTTCCGCCGTGTCCGCCGCCACCACCAGCCAGCCCGCCCGCCCGCCGCCTCCTCGGGCGGGCCGTTTTGCGACTATAAAAGCCGGGAGCAGCCCAAAAGGTTCGTAGTGCTCCCTGGACATTTCTCACCGCCCATTGCCCTCAAGAACCACCCGATCGCGGCAACTACCCTTCTTCCCCAACTCCGTTGCGCCTCGCAGCAATTCGGCCGATCCTCACTAATGGGAGCTCGATCCTTTGCTCCCACACCATCTCAGAACCATCGCCGAGTTGTTGCCGGCCTCCCGAGCTCGCCGGCGGTACCGTAGCTCGCCAACACCGTGAGCCCTCCCGGGCTGCGCTGCGCCGTCGCCGACCCACCTCCGGTGACCCCGGCCCTCCCGTCACCACCACCGGCATCGCCATGAGCCCAGCTTTGCATTTCGCGAAGCCCCAAGCCTCGGTGAGCTTCCCTCGGCCGGCGGCCACCGTCTTCCGGCCTCGGGCGCGCCTGTTCACCCCTCGTACCCCCTTAAGGGAAAATCATCCTTAAGGGTGAGATAAAAGCGGCGGGTTGGTCACCGCTCACCCTCTTTCCCCACGGCTCCCTCGGCGCGTTCGAGCCCCGCGCCACTGGCGCTGAGGTTGAGCCATTCTTTTAAACGTCGCCGACAGTGGGCCCCACTGCCGGATCGCCTCACCACCAGCGCCTCCCGGCCCCTTTGTCGAGCAGAGCGGGCGAGAACCCCGCCGCCTGGGTTCCACGCGTCAGCACCGCGCAAGTGCGGTCTCTGACCAGTGGGCCCCGCTCGTCAGATTTTATTATTTTTGGGATTTATTCAAACCGAATGTATTCAAATATGAATAACTTGTTCATTTTAGTTCCAAATTTAGTGAAATCAATTTCTAAATTCATCTAAAATCAAGGGCTACTTAATGAAACCAAAACCAACACTTTTGAAGCTTGTTTAAATTTTTATTGTGCTATTTGATTGTTGTAATGTTTTTATCTAAATTTTCGCGCATATGAAACGTAGCCTTCGAGACTCAAGAGGAGGAAGCTGCGGTGCCATAGAATCTAGCGTTCAAAACCGGACCTCGGCAACCAAGGCGAGTCAATGCTTTGATCATTTTGAACCTATGTTTCCATAAAGTATTTTGGTTCAAATATTATAAATTGCATGCTTATATTCTATGTGGCAATACATGTTAATTTCAGCTTCTAGATATGCCCAGGTTCTCTTGATTTAGTATATGTCCTTTGCAACACTTTTTGCTATGCGATCCTTGTCACCCTAGTAAAAGTAATATTGCTACGACTCTTTTGAAACTAAGTCTATAATTATAAATGCATGCTTAGAGTTGTTATAGATAAAACATGGGTATGAGAGTACCCTAGCATATCGTGCAAACTAAAGACAGAAATATTGAGCAGTCATTGTGATGATGACTAATTTATGTTAGTATAAGTGTATGTTTCATCCAAAAGAACCTCACATGCTTAATTATCTGGGCGGATGATTGAGGGCGGGAGTGTTGAATGGTGCCGTGATAGCACAGATTTGTGGTAAAGTGGTGCCGTGATAGCACAAGGGATTGTGGTAGAACCTTGAGATAGCACTTAAGGACCGAATCGGTGGCAATCTCCCACGATATAATCGATTACAACCACATCTTTGGCAAAGTGTGGCGGGGCCAACTAAATTGCATAGACTTAGTATGAGTTGCGTCGGTGTGAACACGGGCGGGTAGAGGATGGCCACATCCTCCGACGTGATGGCGCAAAGGGGCTTCTGGAAGGGTGGTCGCATCGGAGGAAGTGGAAACCTTAGCGGTCGCAACTCTGCTAGGAAAATGCACTGTAAAAGCCTTGTGATAGTCTCCTCAACTGCATGACTAAGGAATCATGTGGGGCAATGAGCAGATCTATCTCGTGTGGGTAAAGTGTACACACTCTGCAGAGTCATGAACTATTCGAATAGCCGTGCCCACGGTTATGGGCAGACATGGGAACTTAACTAGATATAGCTCCGTTTCAAAATCTGTACAAAAGGGCAGAGAAAGGCCTTTATGGGAAGGCAGAGTAAAGGCCCTCATTTGAGTTATCCTGGGTGTCGTCCCAGTGGTAATGTAAGCGATTATCTGTTGAAGGCATGGTATAATGAGCGAGATCATGTAATGGTGGATGGTCTACGATTCGATAAAGATAATGTAAATGTCAGTGAGTATCATGTTTAAACTTTCAAATGGCTAGGTCCTAGAGAATTTTAAGTAATATAGTTCAAAAGGCATATTTTCGCAAATAAAATAACCCGAGCCATTCCTTGTCAAAAGCCTTGCATACTATCTCGCATTTGGTGTGTTGACTCGTGAGCACGGTGGTTAGTGTGCTCACTCTCATAATACCAAAACACAGATTCGGAGCTCAAGACCCTTATGCCTATGAGGAAGCACTGCTGCGAGATGGAGAAAACCGCAGGGAATTAGGGCGCTTATCGCGCTTAGAACCTTAGGCAATTGGACTAAGGTGTGGCCTCATCCGATATTCTAGAGTCCTAGAATGTTTGTATGACCAACTTTGCCCTCGATCTCGCTTGTGGTTTAAAGGCCTATCTTGTATCTCTTCCGCTGCTAGACTTTTTGAATTGTAAATATTTGGCCTGCTTGGCCCTATTGTACCTCTGCGCCTTTGTGAAGGCCTAACCCGCGTTTGCAATGTAATACTATTATGGCTTGTTGTGATTTCGCGTGTATGAAATGATTGAATGTATCTGTGAGCATTATCTATCGATCCAGGAATAATGCGGTAAAGCACACAGCAGGTGCGGATTGCAAAATCCGGGTCCGACAACTTCTCTTCAATCGGGTGATAAAGGCAATAACAAATATAAGATTAAAGCGGAGAGGAGGTCCTGTAAGATGCTATGGATGTGGTGAGCTCAATCACATTACGTCTAATTGTCCCAAACTGAAGAACAAGATAGTTGATGATGATAAGGCACCAATTCATCGACCACGGTTCAAGACGGCATCAAACAAGAAACACAATTATCACAGGGCAGCCAACAAAATAATTTCAGCACTTGAGGAAATCGATTTGAGCGATGATGAATTTGCAAGTGATGAGGATAGTGGCAAGGTTAAGGAGGCAGATTTCATAGGAATGAATAGTGAGTATCTCGACGATGGTGATCTCTACAGTGATTCAGATGAGGTAAAACCTTCCTACTCCGATTTATCTCATGTTGTGCTTAGATTTACAGAAGAACTGAAGAAATATAAAAAGAAATTCAAAAATCATGATCTTGTTGTTGAGAATTTAAATTCTGAAATTGATAGACTTAGAGTTTCAATTCCTAATAGTGAATCTTGTGAGTCCTGTCAATTTTTATGTTCTGAGTTGGCGTTTGCAAGAAATATTAATGCATCGACCTTGGGTCAATTTAGTGATGTAACTGCTAAATTTGATGAGTTAAAACTGGCACACGGCTCTTGTGATGAAAACATAAAACAAGCGCATGATGAAATTGAAAAGCTTAAGTCTAACTCATCTAAAGCATGCTCTAAATATGATTTGCTTCAAGCTAGGTTTAACTTTTCTCAGGAGTCTATTCAACAGATGCTTTATCATGAGGCTCTCTCTTGCTCGAACTATCCTAAGCTTAACACAGAAATAGAAGCTTTGACTAGACAACTTAAGGAGTTTGCTGAAAAGGAAAAAATAGCTTAGTCTAGTGCTTCTAAGAGTCTTAGTGATGAATATGTTAAATGCACAACCTGTCCCATATTGGCTAATGAAAATGAGTATCTTAAATACACCTTAGAGAGATTTTTTTTTTCGCAAAAAGAATTTGAACATGATTCTAGATCAATCAAAAACAAGCGTGAAGAAACATAGTCTAGCATTTAATTTTGTTGAGTATGCCAAGAATAATCTTTCTAAGGTTGTTAAACTTTGGAACTAGGAAAACTTAGTAGAATCTGAACCAAAATATATTGCTTTCAAATCTGCTGGTGTTGCAAAGAATTTCTCTACCAAAGAGAGTGTTGTAAAATCAATAGGTACGACCTCTCAGCAAGTAAAGTTCAAGTGTACTTACTGTGGTAGAGATGGCCATCTGGTTCAATTTTGCTTTCGAAAAAACAAGAAGGAGAAGAAAGACATGTTAAGAAAGCGTTCTCGAGTAGATTCCATGCAAGCTCCAAACCGTGGCTCTGCTCCCTCCAATCAGTTCTCTGCTCGCTCAGACCAGTTGGTGACTAGACCCATGCAACGTACTCGGACATGCTATTTTTGACCAACTCTTTCAACGTGGTCGGATCGGCCTCGGGGATCACACGTAACTACTATAAAAAGGGTCATCACAGACGATTCAAAACTGTCACCACAGACGGTTTTTGAACCATATGAATTTATGTGTCAGTGATAATCAGAGGTTATCACAAACGGTTTGTGAGCCATCTATGATAAATACAACACAGACAATTTATAACTAGAACTGTCTGTGAAGAATACTATCATAGACGGTTCTAGCTACCAACCGTAAGTGATACTCACACATCACAGACGGTTGATAGCCACCAACCGTAAGTGATACCCACACATCACAGACGGTTGGTAGCCACCAACCGTCTGTGATGCGTAGTATCACATACGGTTGATATATAGAACTGTCTATGATACTTTCCCATCACAGACGGTTTCTGGATCGAGCCGTCTGTGATAATTTTTCATAGACGGTTTATACCACAAAACCGTCTGTGATACTTCATTCTATACCTAATTTTTTTTCTATTTTCGGCTAGCCTCAGGAAATGTTAACTATATCATTGAAAATAAGCAAATACAACAACAAACACAACAACACATTCTATTTCTATTAAGATTAGATTCCACCATTACAACATTACAAGATATCAAGTAGGTTACCCATAGCACTGCATACACAAGAGGGGATTTACAATTTTATAAAGATAAACTTTACGGCTACAAATTCAGAAAAAAATACTTACATTACAGGAAACTTTAGGCTAATGCAAGCTAGACTTACACATCATTCATTAAACAACAATCTAAAATAAATGGTGCGGAAAATTTTCAAGTAGGAGAAACAAGAAGGCAACGAACATCATTTTCAGCTTCTATGACAAAATCAATATCTTCTATGCCGACGACTTAGAATAGTGCAGATTTGCCATTGCCTTCTTCCTTTCCATCTTACTTCAAGCGAAATTTCAGTCGCCCTTGCTGAACCCCTTCCCACCCTTGCGGCACACAAACGAGTTGGAGTAATACTGGTGGTATTGGTTCTTTGAGTAGGGAGAGGGGGTTAATAAGGGGCGAGAGGTGGGGAGAAGAACAGTGCCTGCCATTCGATGCGAAGAGAATGGGCGGCTGAGATCGGGATCTTGAGGGATATACTGCGGATCGGTGACGCGGTGGGACATCACAGACGGTTCGGATTACAAACCGTCTATAATAGAGACATCACAGATGGTTCATAACAAAAACCGTCTATAATAACGGGAGATATCACAAACGGTTTATAACAAAAACAGTCGGTGATAATGGCGTCGTAAAGACGATATATCGGTACAATATAAATAGCTAGTCTCAAAAGATAAAATAGCAAAATTTTATATGGCTTATATACACTCAGTTGAAAGGTTTCAACGATATCTACAACTTTGCAGTTGAGGCGAAACCCAAATTCCGAAGAGCAGATCAAAACTTTTGGCAAAAACAAACACTTAAAACTTAAAACACAAATTTGGGGCTAACGATGGCCGATTTTGAGGGTCTAAATGGGTGACTAGCACAAGCTAGTCATCTTTTAATCGAGCTCGTCGTTAGCTTTCCAACGAGTACAAGAACGTCAAAAACGGACATCGTATGCAAAAGTAATGCCCGTTTTACTAAAGGTGTCTCAAAACTGAATCCTACTTGGAATCAGGCGGGAGATTATGAAATTTTGAGGGATTACGAGGCGGGAAACATATCACAGATGGTTTTTAATACAAAACATCTATGATAACTTCATTATTACAGACGGTTTTTAATACAAACTGTCTGTGAAGTATCACAGATGATTTAAATAAAAAACCGTCTGTGATATCTGCCATTATTAAGCGGTTCTTATTAAGAACCGTTTGTGATGTCTTGTATTATCACAGACGGTTAGTATAAATAACCGTCTATGAAAATATCAAATATGGTTATTCATATAAACCGTCTGTGATACTTACAACACAGATGGTTCCTAGGAACCGTCTATGATGTAAGCGTCTAGTTTAGCCTCTTTTGTAGTAGTGCGTGGTCGTGCAGCAGTCAGACCACCCAGTGGACAGATGCTCTGTGGTCGGACGCTTTATGGTCGGACGTTCCATTGTCGAACCAGAGTTTTGACCAGACTTTACTGCACGCTTAGATCGGTCGGCAGTCAGATCAGCTTCGTTGAGGAGGTCATCCCACCGAGTGGTCGAGCCTGTGTCTCATTATCTGTCAGGTCAAAATTTAACAGAGGTAAAATCTTCTCTTAAATATTTATCATTGCCTGCTACTGCTCCTATTTGTTGAGTTTTATAGTACTGGATTCTTAAAGCACATTTGACTAACCCCAGTACCGTGAGACCAATACCTTCTGTGGTTTAAGACTAGCGAACACAGGGTAGAGAACATGCACTTGATTGGGTTCCAGTCTTTTGCTTGGTTAGAACAGTTGATGGTTCTTCATCTTCTTTGATGGCTCCCGAGAGGTTTCACCTTCTGGTTAGACCATGTGGAAAAGGTAATGCTACACTCTAAGTGGTCTTTTAAAAGTGGTCTTTGAGTTCTTTCTCATATTGATCTTTCTCTCAACTGCTTATTTCTTCGCTTTGGTCCTTTTGCTGAGGGAGATGAGATTATTCTGAGGGGGAGCTTGTTGTTTAAAGAGGTGTCAGGAGCTTTGTTTATTATACCGGTCATGTAATTCATTGAGATCAAGTCATTGAAATCAAATGAGTAGTGGAGCTCTCTGTATCATATTCACTCATATGCTGTGTAGCTTTGGTCATAACTGATTATAATTAAAATTGCTACATTTGAACTAAAGCATGACATGGCAAAAGACTTTGACTAGACCGATTATTGATAGTACTTTGTGATGCTCATCTAAAAGGATTAGCTTAATTGTGAATCCTATTTTAAATCTTGTCTATGAGGCTCGCATTGTTCATATTGCAATCTTTTATGTTCACTTAGGTTGGCATGTTATAAAAAATTGAGATTCTCCAAGTGATATCATACAATGGTGTCAAATGAGAATTGAAAAAGGAGAAGATTGAAAAGATGTATGCTTCAAGCATGCCATGGTCAAATGAAAAAGGTACAAGAGTGCACAAATAAAAATAAGTATGCTTCAAGCATACCACTATTTAAAAGAAGTTTGCTTTAAGCATGTTTCATGAAAAAGAAGTATGCTACAAGCATACCATATGCCTAAGAATCATGTGTGGAGCAATAGGTTGTTATATGAGACTGATAGCCCATCTAGACTCAATGTTTGCTTCAATTTTAGGCTTTGACTTTTCGTTGTGGTATCTCATTGTGCTCTTTATAATTGGTTTAGTCATTGATGATATGCCTGTCATTGATCTAAATAGTTTAATTGTGCTAAAAGATTAGTTTTGATCTTGTTATATGATATATGATTTTATATGATCTAGGTAGCTTTGCTCATACCGTTGGCTTGGTCGTAATTATTAAATCAATGCAATCTGACTTGGATAATCTACAAAGCTTCTGGATCTTTACTTTTCTAAGTTCCCTTTTAGAATTATTCCCACTTTTGAGCCCTTGATGATTTCATTGCCAAAGGGGAGAAAAGTAGAGGAAAGGGGAGATCTAGGGGGAGATCTTCTCTGGAAGTTGTTCTCTGGTTTTGCTCTGGAAGTTGGTTGTGTGGTTGGTCAGTTGGCTTGGATACTCAAATTCTTTCTCGCAAAGTGCTTCGTTTGAGTGTTTTTCGAGGTGGTGTCAATGTATTCATCAAGGGGGAGATTGTTAGACCATATGGATGATCGTGATTAAAAATGATGATGAATAATTGACACTTGGATTGCTTTGAAATTTGCGTTTGTGAAAGTATCGGGTGATCGTAGTCAAAGATTTTGGGTTCAAATGGTTTTGGTTCTTTCCTAGTAGTTTTTTTGCTTCTTCAAGTGTTTCGGTGCTTTTCAACCACGACTGGCTTCAACCACGTCTAGTTTATGACCACGGTATACTTTGTCCATGAGTGGTTTATGATCACAGAGTCGTTTATGACCACGCATGGCATTACAACCACGATGTCATGATTTTTTGACCACGGTTGTTGCTTACGACCATGCACGGTTTCTACCACGGCTGACGGTTATGACTACGATGGTTTTTGATCACATTCAAATCTGATCACGTTCGGATTCAACTGCATACGACTTCGACCACGACAACATGACTTTGACCACGGCAATACAACTACGGCCACGAGGTAATCATAGCTATAGTAATTTTACATGGTCGTAGCTTTAGTACTTTTGTTAGTCGTGGGCTTTACTGGTCATAGTCAATAATCATAGAATTTACTGATCGATAGTTGGTGACTTTGCAGTCGATGGTCGTAGGTCTTGCTGACTGCTCTTATAGTTGTATATTTTGCAGTCTTGTCGATAGTCGTAGACCAGATAGTATGCTGTCGTTGTGTTCGGTAGTGGAAGGCTTTTCGATCACGATTAGTACTCATAGACTTTGTTGTCGAAACAAGTGCTTCACTCTTTATGATCTTCGAGTACTTTGAGGACTGTTGTTAGGCCAATAGGTGTTTGGCTAGTGCTCAATGGAACGATGTCAATACTCGGTAGTCGGAGCGACTAGGTACTCGATGGTGGGTGAGCGATAGTTGTAAGGTTTGCGATCAGTTGTCGGTTACGAGTACTTGTTGTGCTCAGTAGTCGTGCTGAGTGGTCAGAAGAATGAGTTTCGGATAGCGATGGTTTTTGGCACTCGTATTCGGTAGTCTGGGACTGTTTTCTGGATTGCGTTGAGATGATTGGTCATGTTTGACCAGGTTGATTGGTCGTGGATGGTTTTGCTCTTGTTATGGATGGACATGGGTGTTATAAGTTGTTGTGGTGATGACGGTTAAGTTGGGAAGAGCTTGTGCCGAAAAAAATGTTTCTTTGGTCTTTGCATGTGCAGGAGAGCGTGGAGATGATCACGTTCGGTGACGTGGAGGACCAGGACTAGGATAGAGAGATCTGAGGTCCAGACGGTTGAGGATGTCACGTGAGGTGGTTGGACTAATGCTAGAGCACATGGAGATTGAGGATAGGAAGCGAGACGGAGCTAGGGAGGGGAAATCCTGGAGGCTTTGTCATGTGTTGAGTTTGGATTGTTACAGATAGAGTCCGTGTGATGGAAGGGTAGAATTTGAATAAAATCCGTGTTAGGAAAGGGTTTTGGGTCCCTTGATTTGAGGAAGATATTAGATGTTGTGTTCGTGTTTGAATCAAATATGATTAGGGACGTTGGCCTATAAAAGCAGGGAGAGGCTTAGGCTAATGTAACTAGGTTTAGGGCTTTCATTGAGAAAGTTTTTAGAGATACCGTGGGGGCACTTTGTAGCCAAAAACTTGTTGCATAAATAATAGATCAGATCTATTCTACAAAAAGTTGATTGGCAGCATGTTTTTCTGAGTTTCGTTATTCTTTTGTTGTCGGCGGCTGGCTAACAAACCTTGTTCGAGTGCATTACGAACATGCTGTTGTGTTCGGTTGGTACTCGTTCGAGCGGAAGCATTCGAGCTGTTGATTTCTGTGTGGCGCGAGTGATTCGACCACGTACGACAGTCGTCGTAGCGAAGCAATCGAGTTTTCTTGTCGACGACTGCAAGTGAAGCAGTGTGTCGGGACCCGGAGCAGCAATTCCAGGACCCTCTGTGTTAATCGCACTATCCCAGGAAAAGCTAGTGCACACAGGGTCACAGCGATGTATATCTCACATACAACCACACTTTATTATAACAAAGGTTTAAGCCTCAAGGCCAAAGTTTACAATAATAATATAAGACTGAAAGAAAACATCGGAAACATAAAGATCGTAGCAGCCCATCTAGCCTTCCCACAAGGTGAATGACTGTAAGACGTGGCCTACTCATCGCAATCCTAACCACAGTCATCAAAAGCTTCCTCTGGAAAGAGTTAGATTGGGCAACATGAGTACAAAAGTACTCCACATATTACACCAGGAGGTTTAACAGATTCGGTGCATGCATAGTGATTTACAAAGGATGGCATATTACAATTTTTTTTGCATAAAATGGCAATATTTGAAGTAAACATCATAAGTATAACAAAAGCTGAATTTAATACAGTAATTAAAAATAGAATTTAACAAGATAATAACGTTAGTGAGACTCCAACCAACATTAACCTATTCTTGGGTATCCCACCCGGACCATCTTTTCCAAAGATAACCAAATTTTTCATAAACTAGATTTTATCAAAACCAAAGTCTAATCCATGAAAAACCATACTCAGCATGTCCTTGACCGTGGACACGGCTATCCAGGATAGTTTATTACTCTGCAGAGGTGTACACCTTTACCCACAAGACATGTTCTCTCTTTTTGCCACGGGACTAACACACTGCCTTAGGTGTGCGGCGGAGAGTTCATGACAAGGCTGTTACAATGTTCCATTACCAAATTAGTTACGCCGCCACAAAGGTTTCACAACAACATGAATCCACATGTTGGAGCCCCCTCTTGTGCCATGTGAGACTTCTCGCGGCCTACGCCACACCCACATTCAGTTTATAGCGAAACCAAGATGGAACTTCACAAATTACTTAGTCAGGTCTATCCCATACCAGACTTGTGGTAGTACGGTGTGACTTTGTAGTAGTAGCTCACAGACTGGTCCTTAATTTGACTTAGGCCTAACCACATGCCTCTCGTGCCTGGCAATCGACATTGTGTCACCAAACAACAATGCATGCCAGCAAGTACCCACCGCCATACCAATGCCTAAGTCTAAACCAGATTTTACAATTTTATTTTATCAAAATTTCATAGACTTTCTTGACTTACCAATGTCAAGAATAGATTTTATCAAACATCATTTTGTGTGGAACAATTCTTCCCACCTAAAGTATTCTAATCATGGCTAAGCAATTATATGAAATTCCCGGTTAATACTAATGTACCAACTAGGTTTTCAGCTATGGTGACAAGGCATGTTTGTTCAATATCAAACTTGGCTATACACAAAGGAGTTGGGCATAACTAGAGTTTAAACTGAATTTAAACTAGATTGAATAAAAGTATGTATGCATAATAGTTTCAAAAGCAACATAAATAATTTAAATTACTGGGATCAACATGATGAAAGGTATAACTTGCCTTGCTCGAAGTCTTGCTGCGATTCATCGAAGTAAAACTCTTCGGATTCGTCGTAGTCTAGACGTGAAGAACCAAAATAAATTCAAATAAAACTAAAAAATTCAAAAGAATTTAGAAATTTGAACGAGTTAAATCGGAGTTAAAATGAAGAAATACGGGTTTCCAGAAGTTTAAAACTAAAGAAAAAGAAAAAACTATTTTTTGAATTATTTTTATACTGAAAAATCCATTTATGATGTCAGCATCCATTTTATTTTTCGGCTGAATTATTTTTACATTGAAAAAAGTCATATTACTCTGACAGGTGGGGCTAGGTCTATGGTGGACTGGGTTCACGGATGGGCTCTGTCCACCGTGGACTCGGTCCACGGCTGACGTGGCCCAGAGGGAGGAGGTGACAACCGTGCGCTGACGAGGCGGACACGTGGCGCCCTTTCGGGCCTCTGAGCTTGCCGGCGCTCCGGTGCTGGCGGGCTGCGAGGCGCGCGATCGGCAAGAGGAAGAGGCGGGGAGATCGTTGGTGCCTACGGCGATGCACGGCGATGACCGGAAGGCTGTCGGTGACGAGATGAGGCGGCGGCGGCGCACGGTGCACCTCTACATTTGGATGAGTGCCTTCTTTGCTTGGTTGTTGGGTTCTCCATGGCCCTATCATGGTTTTATATAGTCCTCCTTAGCACTCCTACAAAATGAAATAGGAACCCTACTGCAAAAGAAAATAGAAATCATCCTGTTAGGATTCATCTAGAATTCTTTATTGCATATATTTCTAAATCCTAAAAGACTAGATATGAGTCACCATACTTAACATGGGGTGCTATGTGTGCTGAGTCCACCTCATAGGTGAGCTAGGCATTGAGCGAATTTTGGTTCAGGGTGTTATAGTTGGTATCAAAATATCAACCCTCACTGCACCATGTGGAGTTGTGGTGAGATTTGTCCTACATTTCTATAGTAGCATATAATGACTATCGAGTACAAACATAGCATATATGGGTTAACTCTTTTAACACCAAACGAGGACAAAAGTATAAACAATGTACTATGTGCATGAATCCTGTCCATAGGTGAGCTGACGTTGAGCGAATTTTAGGCCAGATTGTTACTACGAGCATCGGCGATGAATGGCAGCCTCGACGGGCCGATGGGCGGCGGTAGATCGACGAGGAGCAACGACTTGAACCTCCATGCAATGGATGACGGCGTGATTTCTAGCTAGCGCGACGATTTATTTAATGTAATAACTAATAGGCAGGGGTAAGCATGTGTCAGGTGAAGCGATTTTGGGAGCTGAGGTCCAGTAAGTGCGGCAGCAAATTCGTCGGCTCTAGAGAGTAAATGAGAGCAAAGCAATTGAGGGTGGATTTGTGCAAGAAGGTGATCAAGAATGGGAGAGCACACGAGATGCTTCCTCCAGGGAGGAGTACAGGCCTCCAATAAAGCAAGTCACCCGCAGCATCACAGCATGCTCCCGGCCAGGCGAATCTCAATCACGAGGCCCAGCCGAGAACCGGGAGTGAGTTTGAGGGACAAGTTCATCCCTTGCCCTTCTTAATACAGCTTCTGTTACAGCAACTAAATAGATGAATGTAGATGAATTCCCTTGCCCTTCTTAATTCCACGCTGGAATGAAACTGGATACAATTCTCTCCCAAAATCTGATGAAACACAGCAACTAAATAGATGAATGTAGTGCATGATCTGATCATTACACGGATTGAAGATTAAAACAAGCTACCTGCTGAGAACATATAACAACGAAGGCAACCAGATTCGACATGTTTTTGCCACCTTAGATTCACCATCCAATCACCCATCAGCATAAAACATTTCTCATATAGCTACAGCTCTGAACAGTAAGAGTTGAAGGGGGTTTTCCTTTGATTTGAACCAATCAAATGATGGATAGTTAAGCTTACACCGTTTATACGAATGATCAAAGAACATGTATGACCATTGTACCGGACAGATCATCCTTCGGTTTGACTGTTGTACAACAACTGATTCCACTCAGACAAGTACAATTAGAAAGGCTGGACTATGAGCTATGTTATTCATTTGTTGTATTGAATTTCAGGAGTAAAGAATGTGCGACTGGATGAGAACAACTCGGCTGGTACCAAAGATGGAAGCTAAATTAATGGGTCATGTCGCCTCACAACATCAGCATCACAAGTTCGCCAGCTACTGGCATTCATTACAGCTGACAAGTCATTCGGTTAGAAATCATTCAGCAACTTATTGGGTCAGCAGTCCATTTTGGGGCTATCCATCTTCTGGTTAGATCCTTCTATGTATGTTTTTTCCTCTCTTGAATGGTCTATTCTTCCTCTCTTGCTGCTGCAGGTCTTTTGCCTCTTGTAACCTTGCTGGCAGGAAAATGCAGCCTTGCATAAAGCGGTCTGGGTGCCCTCAATGTCGTATCAAAGCCCCTCACGCAAACAAATCCTGCAGGTGTTTTGAGACAAAGCACTCTGCATAAGCTAGTTCTATAGCTCATAAAAAAGTCTCTAGTTGCTAAACAATTAACTTGTAGTATTTTGGATGAAGACCTATTAATTAGGCAGAAAATTATGGCAAAACTCTATGATATGCATGAAAGCAATTGTGCAATACACTGTTTGTCATACTGCTTGCTCAACTTAAACTACCACTATGAAAGCTTTAATCATTTTTTCTCAACATAACCAAGTCAAAAGAACCCCAAAATACCTTATTCATTTTTGCAACTTACTTTGCCGTGTACTGCACATTAAGAATTAAAGGATTTAAGCGGAAACACAAATTTAGGAGAAAATATGCAGTATTTTGTGTAAAGAAAGTGAAACCTGTACTAACAACCAAAATAATAATAATCCCGGATTTGTTTGGGAGTGCACTGAAATTAATGTAAACTGAAATAAACTGAAAATTCTAAATGAGGACAGATAGCCACTGGTTGGATCAAGATACTATTTCATAATTTTAGTTTTCCATAATCAAATCACATGGTAACAGGAGAAAATTCCGTGAAACCTGGCTTGCTGTCTGCGATACACTAGTCAAGTGGTGAGTTTAGTCTGATAATGCAAATTCAGAACAAGTGCTTTCATGTATATGTATGTATGTATGTATATGTATATATATGTGTATATATATGTGTATATATATAGGAAGCGATTAGAGATAGGTATATCGCTGCAATGGTAAAACAACATGTTTCATCAAGTTTCAGGAAGTTCTATGAAAACATTTTAAAAGGTTTAGTAAGGCTCGCGTGTTTCTAGAAGTTTCTACAAGATTCCAAGAAGTTTCAACAAGTTTCAGGTTTTTGAAAGTCAAGTTTCATCCAATGAGTTTCAAGAAGTTTCAACAGGTTTCAGTAAGTTTTTACCGAAAAGTTTCAAGAAGTTTCAATAAATTTCAATAGGTTTCATCAAGTTTCAGTCCAAAAGTTTTAAGAAGCTTCAACAGATTTCATCAAGTTTCAACCCAAAACTTCAAAAAGTTTTAGCAGATTCAACACAATTTGTAAATATTTGGATGAGTTTCAAAAGAGTTTCTTACAAGTTTCATCGGAAATCACACAAATTTTAGGAAACAATATGAACACCAAGGCATTTCTAGGGACGGTGAAGAACAAGACCAGCATCGGCCTCGCCAAAGTCAACACCAACATCATGCCAGAGCTCAACATGTTCATCATCAACGACAACCCATGAAGACAAGCTGGCCAAGTCGGTGATCTGACCCGCAAACATAAGTTGCATAGCAAGCCTAGGAACATGAGAAACTGTAGTAACACGGAAACTAGGAGTGGAAAGAGTGCCTCGATTAGTAATAGAAAGAGAGGTGCCATCTGCAGTTTGAATGAAAACAGGAAGAACGGAAGGACTCAAAGAGGTAAGATGAGTGAAATTTGGTGTCATATGGAAGGAAGCACTAGAGTCTAGGATCCAAGGACAAGAGAGACCTGAAGTGGGAAATTGAGTGGTTGGAGATAAGTGGCAGGACGGATGCGTTGGTGGGGACGACCGAGTCCTCCACGGGGAGGAGGGAGAGAGCCAATGGTTCTGACACCATGTTGGAATGAACCACCGCAATCAATTCCATGTGCCAAAATATGCAAGGCATGAACAAATAGTAGAAAACCCCTATACAAAGGACTAATACAAATATGTATATATACTTCTAACACACACACAATAGAACACATAGTAACCTGACATTTATTGTTGGGCCAATTTTCGTGAATCCGAAGTGTTGCCATGTAATACAATATATGCTATCAAGTCGAATTGAAGAAAAAGAAAGCATGGATCCTAAATATTTTTTAGTTATGTTAATTATACCATTATCACTATAATAAGGGGTAAAGACTAAAGGCACATTCTTTAAATTGTAATTATCATGATAATATTTATGAAATGTTTGTGGGAAGTGTGAATATTCAGTGAGGTCAGGCTAATAAAAAATACAGTAGGTTAGAAAAAGCAAAAACCTACTGGTTAAAGTATGCAGTACAATTTGGGAGAACATATGCATCAAAGGAATGATAGTTTATTTGGGGAAACATAAGATTGTTGTGATGTGTGTCACAATGATTTTTTTTGCATGGCAACAATTCTAATAGGAATAAGCCTATTTTACCCCACTCAACTCTTGCCCGAATCTAAAAATCAACCTTTTAATTACAAAACCGGTCACCGACACCCTTGAAGTTTCCATACCAGACAAAATACCTCCCTAAGCTGATTCCACTCCCATTTTTCCCTGACGTGGCATCTACGTGTAAGTGGTTTGGACACATCGGCTCCTTTTAGATGACATGGCAACAAATCAGCAATTAAAACAAAAAATTGTGTGATGTACATGTCAATCTCATTCCTTTTCTTCTTCCTCTACTTGCTCACTAATCTTTCCATGCTCTCACTCTCCCTCTCCTCTTCTCTGAATTCAGCACCGACCAGATCCATCGAGCCCCCCAATATCTCTTTCTCTGGGGTTTGTGAGACAGGAGGAGGATGCGCGCGGCGTAGGGGACCCAGGGCTCCACCGAAGGGGCGGCAGTGAGGTCGTTGGTGGGGAGCAAATCAATTGCGAAGAGGGCCGCGGCAAGGTCGTCAATGGGGAGCAGATCGGCCACCGAGTGCGAGCAGTACCTGTTGCAGCCTTTAGGTTGACGATGACTTCATTGCCTCCTCGATGCTCATGCTCTGTCGTCTCCGCTGCAAGCTGACACACTACACGCCATATCTCGCCTTCGATCTCGACCTCGACCGCACTGCTCGCTTAGACACTGCCGCTATGACTACCTCAACACCGCCACTTTGCCTACCTCGTCATGGTCCACCTCCTCCACCGCAATCCTCCTCTCCCTCTCTATGGTCGTCGTATCCATTTAGGTCCTCATAGGGAGTCGTTGACCCATCCTCGCCGATGCCAAGGTCAGTCGAGCTGCTTCCATGGGGGTAGAGAGTGAAGATGGAAAGATGGAGAAAGAGAGGATGTGATTTGGCCGATGAGATGGTAAAATCTGGTGACATGGATGCTAAGGTAGATGCCACGTCAGCAAAACCAAGGTGGTTTTGGTCCCAGGGGTAAAATGAACGATTTCAAGAGTTCGAGGGTGTCATATGAGATATGAGAAGTTTCATAGTTGGAGGATGAAATCCGGACTTTTGCAATAGTTCAAGGAGGTAAAGTAGACTTATTCCATTCTGATAGTATAAAGGTGACATGGAGCGATATTGACTTTTTTACTTTTCATTGTCTCCAAGGTGCAACTTTGGATACTACTGTTATCATATTATATTTGTAAAAATTAGTACAACATTATGAATTTTTGGTGTTGATATATACATCTCATTTTTTATTTGACCAATATAAATATCCAAAAAGATATCATTGACAAAAAATTAAAAAAAATGACCGCAAATGACAAGAATATGTGACCATAGGAAGTATAGGAATATAGGGAAAGCAACTAATATATTCTATCATAGATCAAAGGGCCAATGTAAAGAATACACCGATAGAGCAAATGAGTTCAAATAAACCACATGACTAGAATATAAAGTAATAACACAATTAACAAGAACGTGATATATGGTACGCCAACTTTTTCCCAAATATCACAATGATTGTGTTCCCGTACCGTCTACCCAAGGATAGCATACTTAGTAGGACAAATACCAGGTGCATATCTAATACAGTAATTATGATTAATACAATCGTATATCTCCTTAATACCCCCTTCAAACTGAAGATGGTTGCAGTCTAGAGTTTGCCTCCGGGATGATGAGCTCAATATGAGAAATGCGAGGGGAATGGCTAATCATTTTCTTTTTCAAGGAATGTCTAATCTAGTAACTATGACTAATGCAATCATATCCTTAATAATCCCCCAATTGTCCCCTTTCACCCAAAAAAATGAAAGCGATTGCAATCTTGAGTATGAAAAATTAATAAATTTGAAATCCAAAAGATAGTTTAAGTCTTGATGTGGCTATCGCACGTGCAACTTCCAAAAATTATACATCGAAGTGAGCTAATGTAAGAGGGAGATCAAATGTCGTGACAAAGGAGACAAAAGAAGATGGCTATGTTTGATTCAAGTGAGATGGACTACGATAAACATAAAAGGCCAAAATAGTAGCGTTGTAATGATGGTGAGTAGTCACAATAGCAGTGAAAAGGAAGACTGGAATAGTTGGCAAGAAGTATCGAGCAACAGTAAATTATGCTAGGTGAAATACCAACCTAAGAAAACTCAATTACATTCGGTTTATCAATCAATTGCTACTGCATGTTTTGTTGTTTATGTGCAAGCCCTACCCAGGTATGTTCAATCCCATCGACTAGATAAAGCTAGGCTAGATAGGGGGAAGGAGCAAACAACCTAGGAAAGGAGAATACAAGAGAGTCAATAAACAAGCCCAAATTCTGGGCCCACTTAAGCAGGCTTGCCCTATATACCTTGCCGATATGGGGTCTACCCTATGCACCTAGGCAGCCATGTGCACTACCCTACTCCTTTTCTGAGTTATAAGAAATTAGAGGACGTACAATAGTACAAGTGGTGCATGACAACTCAAGATAAAGGAACCTCAAAAGTAGGACTCCCGCATGTGCACAACTTCTCCTACACGCTCTCCCACCTACACATATACTAGATCTAGCTACCCCTTGTTTGACACACATGTGGTGGGCCCTACAAGCATGTGCCCCTACAACTCCTGCCCCATGCGCATATCTCACGAGTACTCATCATTTCATAATTTCAAGACTATATTCATAGTTGTCTCTTAGTTTAAACTGTATAGATAGGATTACTAGTTATTAATTAGGAAATTGTGCTTATGCCTTCACTGTCCCTACTAGAGAACAGACCCCCTTTTTATAATTCAGTTAAAGTTTATGGCTTTTCAAGAAAGTTTTTTACCATTTCACTATTGTGATTTCTTATGAGAGGTGTTTTGTTGCTGAAACTTCCCAATTCGTTGGCCACCTAAAGAGTGGTAGGTGGATTGATTTAAGTTGTGGTCATGTGATTTCTTGTTTATTGCATATCACATGCACAAACATGTCTATTTGCTACCACATTACACATATAATTATCCTCAATTTAACGAGCACGCATTTCTCACATGACAGATTGTGCCATTCTCACATGCGCAAGCCAAACTCTAGTAATATGCATGTCACTGAGGGTAGTGCATGATGTGACCATACCACAAACGCATACGACCATAGAAAGGTCGGACCAAATCCTCTCATTAGTGCACTCTAGGCATGTGCATGTCACTAAAGGTAGTGGATTGATGATGGCTAGGGTAAAGATTTAGAATCTTGGCTCTATTAGTAGGAATATGAGAAAAACAACTGATAATTCTGTATTAGAAAAATACCATTATATAAAGGGATTTTCGACTATATGTCACTCGAACATGTCAATAGTCATGATTTGGCACTTTCAATGTATTTCCCTCCTTACCTCAGTTTAGTTTCTTTTTTACTCATATAAATTAGCAAGTTTATCCCTACAGTGACTTTGTTATCCTCTAACACTATCTCTCAAGGCCTAGCCCCTGCCTCGTGCCACCACTTGCACTGGTCGCTACTTGCGCCACTAGATGCCACTGGTCTCTGAAGTGCGACCTAACCGCTGCATGTTGATGACTTCAATCACCATGATGAAGTATGTATGCACAGGCAGACGAACCGAGCCATCACTTAGTGACCATTACAGTATCTTCACAAGCCAACTGGGCTAACCTACCTCTACACAACCTGGGTGCTTGTTCCAAGAGTCAAACACCACAAATCTCGATGGCCCTCGTGACTCCTCACCGTGTGGTCCACATCTATGCTACCTATGACACCCATGGCCTTGTGTGTTGCTCCCTCTCCATACTGGTGCCACCATGTATAGCATCATCGCCTATTATCCAAGCCACAGAAGGAGGTGTTGCCTATTGTTTGCCTAGTGTCGCATCAAGTGACCATGATTCTGGGTGGCTTGAATGCAATATTTGCATGTGTAGAAATGGAAAGCATATCAACTAAAATTTTGCATATCTTGAATTCATCACGGATGTCTATGATTTGGAAATCTTGACAATTGACGATCAACAGGTTGGTGGAGGAAGAAGATGCACAAGGGGTAAACTTGTCAATTTAGGAGGGAAAATGAAGAAACATGAATGTATCAAGAAATACAAATGAAAGAGGCAAATCCTTAATATTTACATGTTTGGAGTGGCAAGTCAACAACTTGTGGGGGCAAGTTGGTCATTTCACATTGGGAGTAAAGAATGAAAAAAATGTTCAAAAGTCGCAAAAAATAATGAAGGAACAAATGTTCAAAAGTCGCAAAAATAATGAAGGAACCAACGTATGGGCTAAGTTCTTTGCCACTTATGGCTTGCAGCTTATGGCTTATGCTACAGTAACTAACTTTCAAACAATGCGTTTTTTTAAGATGAGGTCAACAGGAAGATTATAGTAAAAAGTGTACAGAGTTTAGCTGTACCGGCCAAAATCACATGCGACTATTTTCTCTCTGCATACTGCCTCTCGCGAACAGCAAGAATTCAAAAATGTAAGCCATAAACCATAAACCACAGCCCAAAAGAACCCACCCATGGAGTGGCATAAAATTGATTACAATGTGATTGATGACAAATCAAAGATGGCCAACGTATGGAGTGGAAAATATAAATTATCCCATATATAAAGTACATGGGACACAAGAAGCCAAACCAAATACAGCATGGGACTAAATTACACTGATACAATTATATTTAGATTTTTTTCCTTTTGCCACTAGTTTGTGCTCTTCTATCTTCTACCATAGGAAAAATGCATCTCTCTCATTTGTCGCTCTTCCGTGAGTGCCTTGTTTCTTTTCGTCATTAATGTCAGTTAACAAGATGTCCGCCGCAGTTAAGAGCATGCAAAAACCATTTTGCCTTCTTCCTCAACTCCCCTGTTCTTCCCAAGTCTACGGGCGTACCACGAACCCAACTCCTCTCGCTCCCGTCTCGCGTAGCATCTCTCCCTCACTTTCCCCACCTCTCGAACCCTCCTTCTAAAATCCACTTCTTTCAATAACTACTATTCATTTTCAGCCAAAAGCCACTAGCCAAAGCCAAAAGTCATCAGCTGTAGCTAATATGAACAAGCGCTACATCTTTCAACACTCCAGTAGGATAAATAAAAGGTACCAACTTCCAATGTTCAAGTAGACGCTAGGCGCTAGGCAGGTAGCAAGCAGGGGCCTAGGCCGCCTAGGCGGGGACTAGGCAGGGCCTAGGCGGCAGTGCAGAACAAGAGATAGAGCTAGCATAGCACAATTCAGAGGAAGAACACGGTAGATGGAAAGGAACTTGCTTGGATCTAGAACATAGCAACAGAAGAGGAAGGGAAGGAGAACATAGCTTAGTCATCACTCGCCGTTGGCCGCAGCTTCTCCTTCCTCCACCTTTTCCTTCTCATTGTTGCTACCGCCAGCCACCATGCGCCGCGCGCTGCATGTCCTTGGCCTTCACGCTGCGCCCCCAATCACAACACATGTCGCTCGCCCACACGACGTCGTCGCCGCCTCACCCACCTGTTGCTAGCACGAGTCGTGCGAAGAGAAGATGCCTTAGGTTTTTCTCCTCTATGACTATAAACCACTCGAGATGAGCTGGATGGGATGGGCCAGCCTAATTTCTTTCTTCCCCTTCTATTCTTGTTCACACGCATTCTACATGCCTCTACTTCAGCTTCATGGCCCCGCCACTAGCACCACCTCTGCTCCTTCTACCTTCCTCCTGCCCCCTAGTTGGATGTCCTTCGAGTAGCCGGCGCCATCGAGGTGGAGTTATCAACAATGCAGCCAACCCACCTTCATGCCCGCCTGGTCCTCCAAGTCGGCCGCCAAAGCCATCCACGCCTACCCAGAACACTGTTGCGCCTGCCCAATCCCACCACGCCGAGGCCACCTAGGCCCACCTTGGTCCCGCCTTGGACCGCCTCGCTGCCCAGCCACCCAACTAGGGGCCAAGGCGCGGCGGCACCCTACAGCCTAGCGCCCAGGCGGCCACCCAAGCCACCTTCTTGAAGGCTGCCAACTTCCATTATGATCTTTGCCCCTACTACCCATGGGATCACCTGTTGTTGTCACCCTTGAGCTCCATCGCCATGAACAAGGGCTACCTACTGGTGTTTTCCTTCCCTATAGCTCTAGTGCCACTGTTGACCATGAGCTCTACCACACCTACTAACAAGCTCTGCTACCATCAACTCCCATGAGCTTTCTCACCATCATCATTCCTGTCGTCACCATCACAAGGAAACATCACCATTACTCCCTAGGAACCACCACCGTTGAATCTAAACCTTGATTGTGGGAACTGTCATCATCGACAAGGGCCTCTGCTACAAATTTGTGAGGCAAGGGCCTTGTTGCCGACTAGGACATCTATCACCTTTAGATCTATACCGCTACACACAAGAGAGCACAAACTCACCACCATTCATCACCACTACACGCAAACTTGTTGGCGACTAGAACCACTTCAATCAAACTCGATGGTACCAAGGACTGCTAGTGTAGATTAGACATGTTCATTCATCAAGCCATGCCTAAAAAAGCCCGGCCCTAAAAGGCCAGTCTTGAGCTTGGTCGGGCTCAACAAGGCTAGGCACGAAGCCGAACACCCGAAGCCCAAAAATCCCATTTTCTAAAATAAAAATTATTATCTAATTCTTTTCTAAAATAAAATATCCTTATTTAATTTGTTTTTAGAATAAAAATATTATTTATTATTTGGTTATTATCTAGGCTTGAGTCCAGCCCGGCATCAAGTCCGGGCCAGGCCACCTGGCTGGGCTACCCATGAACAAGTCTAGTGTAGATCTAATGTCTAGGAGATTGTCTCACCTGTAGTGAGCTTGGTGTTTCGAGAAATTGGGGGAGGGGTTAGAGATAGAGTGACAATGTGACATGTGGGCCAACTATCACATAAATTAGTGACAACGCTTGTGGGACCTATTGTCGGTCTAGTAAGGGTATGTGCCTGTTTGATACGGCTGCGGCTTATGTCTTTTAGCTGAAATTTTTGAATTTTAGCTATTTGTGACAAAGATTTCGGAGAGAGAGATACTCGCTTGCGATTTTAGTTCATATATATGTTGGACTTTTAATGTGTACTACAATTAACTTGTAGACCCTGTCCTGAGAAATACTCCATTTGAAAGTTAGGTACTGTAGCAAACGCCAAAAGCCGCTTTTAGAAGTCGCTAAAAAACATGCCCATTCTTATTATTGTTGCAAATCAGACAAGGTAATGACAGTCAAATGGTGCAAAAAAAAATTTGGCTAGCAAGAAAAGTGCAAAATTTGGATGGCAAAATGAAGAACAGAGCTCAAACTAGTATAAAAAAAGATTTTTTAAATTACATATCCAAATATAAGTAATCTCATAATATATGCATCAAACTTTTTAGCTTTGCCTGCAATGTATAAATAGTATATAGAATGGCCACATGAAATTGTCATACCAGAATCCATGCTAGTCAATCTTTTTAGGTTTGCCTATCAATATATAAAAAGCACCTATTGGTTAAACAACTTATATTTTAGGAAAAAACAAAATTTTAATTAATCCTCAGTGTGAAATCTATCCTTTCCAAACAACAACAACAACAAAAAGCTTTTTGTCCCAAGTAAGTTAAGATAGGTTAGGAATAGAACATCCTAAAAGTCAAAGAAATGAGAGCATTGTAATAAAATCTACAAGGCAGAAACACTAAGCCTACATCTTGCCATCTGAGTAGAAAGCCTAAAACACCGTCCATATACATTCTTCTTATGTCATGGTTCCGATACGTAGATCGCTAACTTTCATACGCTCCTATCCAAAGCTAATTCTTTGAATACATTCTAATCCCTCAAGGCAGTGGCGGAATCCATCATTCTTTACATGTGCGGTCAACTATGATTTTTTTTCCTGTTTAGTAAACAGGAGTCAATTCATATTATCAGGCTTTCACATAAATTTCTATAGATTCTAGATAATAGGCCTTTCGACAAAAAAAGTAAGTTGTGGGCTAATTTGATCCCACAAAGCTCCCACAAAGTTTATGCCTCTTGGGAATTGGGATGATATATTGGCTTGGTTGGGGTAATTTTCATGGTTCTTGGCTTATTCTAGGAAATAAGCTTCTTTTTCTCGTTTCTCTTCTTGTTAATTAGTTAGTTTGGATTTAGTTTCTTAAATGATAACAATGTAAGGCCAGTGACCTATTTTCTGGGATCTTGTGGATCCTTTTGTACATTACTCTATTCAGTAATATATATTATACCAGTAGGGCGCTTCTCTACTGCTCCCACAAAAAAAGTTTATGCCTCTTCAACCAGATCTCGGTATTCGTAAAGCCACTTTTACACAAGTCTAAGCCCTTATCTACCAACCTTCAAATGAGCCCATTTTAGATGGCTTCTATGACTTCTAAAGTACAAAGAAATTCTATTGTGTGGGTTCCCTAATTATACAACACACGTTATTTACTTTAATTAAAAGAAAGATAGGTGCAACACGTTTTTGCTTGAAATTATTTTGCATCAAACCCTTAATGATGCATGGGTTTGTTCAAAATTTGAATATAAGCTCATATTTTAAATTTCTAGAGGAGCTATACTGCCAAATTACGTAGCACTACTGTTGGGCTTCTATAATAAGCCAAGCTCATCAAAACAGGCATATTATTGGCATTATGCTGCCTAACTTTTAACGGTGCTAATACCAGGATTCTTGCAAGTGATCAGTGTAAATTTAAAACTAAATACTAGCTTTCTTCTTTGCAGCAATATCATAAAAATAAGCAGATAATATAGGTACCTCTCCAAAAGCATTGTTGTATCTCTTCAGTCGTTAAACCTGTACACAAAAACATGTGATACTTAGTTAGTGCTTGGTTAAAAAAAGAAGAAATTTTGTCCTACACAGTTTGCCATTTAAATCACAGTATAGTGCTATACTCCTATGCCAACAAGGGACTCAAAACTGCTTAACAGAAAATTTCCTGGTCCATGGCTGTAAACATTTTCTAGCATGTGCCCAGCGGTATCCCGTTTCAAACCAAGAGTAGTTTGAGACTTTGAGCTATTGAATTCAAAATTCCAATTTGAATATGAAATCAGGAACAGACCTATTTGAACCAGTTTCAGGCAGTAATTCAATTGGCTCCCACTTGCGAAATAGACAAAAGTTGCAAACATGTTGAGGATTCAATTGCAAATGGTTGTTTCATATAATATTAGCTAACTCCATAACCAGGTTCAACTAGCAACAAATACACTTAGAATAACTGAATAATACAAGCCAAACAACTGTTCAACTAGCTAAAAACATACACTTTATTCTCTAAGGTTCAGACCGGCGTAATAGATACTGTTAAGAGTATTAGAGATAGAACATGAATTGATTATTCATTTCCTTATATGCCTCGTTTTCCTTATCCGTATATGTCATATTCCCCTGTAATATCCCTTTGAACTATATATATTGCCCATTGAGCTTCTTCAATATATACACAATATTCATAACATGGCCGGATCCGGCGACAGGGAGCCCGGATCCGGATGGAAGCGCGGCGGCGGCGGAGCGGAGGAGAGGCGAGGCACCGGATCTGCTTGGGATGGAGCGGCGTCGGTCAGAGGCGCGCGCCACCGGACGGCGAGGAGAGCCGGATCGCGCGAAGGTCCCAGATCCGGCGGAGAGGCTAGATCGAGGCACGGTGGCGCATCCGAGCGGAGTCACCTGGCGACGGTGGTCGGACGCAATGGCGTGGGCGGCAGCGGTGAAGGGCCGAGTGACGGCGGGAAGAGCTCGGCCGGATCGGCAAGGCGGGCGGATCTGGGCGGCGACGGTCAGCGAACGCAGGCATCAAGGTGGCAGAGGATCGGGCTGGCCAAGAGGAGCAACGACGGCGTCACCAGCGCGAGGCGGCCGTCGACAAGAATCCGAGAGTGCCGGTGGTGGCGGATCCGCACGGATCCGACAGTGGAACGTACGGCCGGCGAACAAGTGGCCACTCCCGGGAGGATCGATCTCATTACAAAGGGATATTACAGAGGAATATGCCATATTTGGATAAGGAAAGCAAGGTATATAAGGAAAAGAATAATACAATTTCTATTCTATCTCTAATACCCTTAACAGATAAAAAGGTCTAAAAACCAATGCTACAAAAATCTGTGTGTCTAAACATTGTATTCGTCCAGATATGGCATTCAAATTTGAAATATAGAAGACAAAATTTTAATTAAAAAACAAAGCCAGTTTTCTCTATCCTGGTCCTCACATGTGTTCCTTCCAGTTCGCACTGGGACTTTGAACCCTAAGGCCAACCTACAGCTACAGTATGTCAATAAAAACATTACATATGATCTTTTTAGTACTTCCATTCAAGCCAATTTTGGCCTCATAGTTGATAGCCCATACGAAACTAGTCCTATGTTCATTTTATTTAGACAAAATGGATGTTTTAGGTTTTATGTGTTTCTCTTACCTAAATTGGAAATATCTAGCAGTTTTATGTAATTGGGGTCTATTAGATGGATGTATTAGATTTTTCCCTCATTCCATTGGCTCCCTACTAATGTTGGGATTTCTAGAGTACTTCTCTTCTTTTTATTAACATGTTGAAAACGGCAGACGCTGTTTATAAATATAGACGCATCATAAAAAGCAATAGGGAGAACTCAAACTTTTTGGTCAACTGACGTTGCTGTGCCTGGCTATCAATCTTAACCAACTTTTAACTTGTAGAATCACCACCAACATAAAGGCCAGGCAGAAGAGTCATTAGGATCAAACTATCGATGGCATAAAACTGACGATCTTAATAGTTACCTGGAGCAGTCCAAACTTCAAACTGTTCTATATAATTCACAAGGTGTTCCTTAATCTTACAAATTTTTCAGATCTGTTAGTGACTTCTTATTTTTCTCAATAAATTAGTGATGTGACAAGTGGCAAGAGTTTTCTCATACCCAAATTGATGGTTAAAGATCTTTCTATTGGCCCCATTAACAAAAAAGGGGTCAAGGCAACAGTAACACAATATTTAGGGGGTGTTGGTGCAGTGAAGTATAAAACAATACATGGTTACTCAATAACAGTCTAATTTTCCAAAGGTGAATTTGACAATCCAGTCAAAATAAAAATAAATATGAAATAAAGTGGTAAGCACGTATCTCGATTGCCATTTCCAACAATTGATCTTTAAATGCCTTCGCAGAAAATTTAGTGTAAAACAACAAAGAAATATACGAAATCCAAATTTGGGGTTATCATCTGTAGGAGCAATACCTCTAAATATTGTAGGAATTGAGGTTCCAAAGTAAACTGTACGTCTTGGGAGGTTCCATATCCAACTCCGTGGAACATCAATTGGATTTTGGCTTGAGTAGTGGTCAGCAAATACCTAGATCATAACATTTGCACCACATATAAATCTGATGGACCAAAAATCTTTACTTTTATTATCAATGGTAAGAATTTATGAAAATCAATGTTCACCTCATTAACTTGAAAATATGTCCCATTAAGTGGGAAGCTTCCTCTCATAGCTGTCCGGCATGGTATCTACTTGAATTTGATTAAACAATGAAATTTTTTGGTTTACGAATATAAACTTAACTCGTAAATATTCATAAAACTCATAGGAAACTTGCCATAATTGTTCCTCTGACTTTCTGAGCCTGCATTTCTCGTATACTGTTGCAACTAAAGCATGTTGAACCTTTACATAGTTTACCGGTTTCCTCAGAGTTGCAGAATGTCTTTGGTGCATCGGTTGATTGTGCTGTTTCACCTGTTCAATTTTTTAACATCAGTAACCTGTACAAGAATAAAGTTTCAAGCACATGATCTTGCCTGGGGTCCATATAGAAAGAAGATATGGACAGGGATCATCTGGCTGTCTTCGGTCAAACTGCACAGATATAAGCAAACCCTAAATTTATTACATAACTGATTTGATTAAAATAGAAATAGTGTGTATTTGATATCTGCTATGAACTTACTCCTTCCAGAAGAGGGTGTGAGTCAGGCAATTCATAGCTGCAAACAGATGAAATTAAACAAGTCAAAAGGATAACTAGCAGGTAATATATACATGTAGATATATGTGTCTACTTCCTCACTGATATAGATATTACAAGGAAACACTAAAGGGAACTTTAGTTATTCTCAATGGCATTAATTTCGTCAAGGACAATATCATACACTTGGTGTTCCGTCCTCAGACGACTGACATTCTTGAGCTTGGGAGTTGGAATAGAAGCAGCTTCAGGAGTTATGGCAACCAAGGCCTTTGACATGTCAGCATCTTCGATCTCAATATTATTTGCTTGCATGTAACTCTTCAAGTTTTGTGTAAACTCCTCAATATTAAGATTGATGGTAGGAATTTCATCAGGGTCTTCACTAAAAAAATCCTCTATTGCACCCTCTTTTGTCTCTGCATTTTGTGGTTCAGGTTCTGGGCTTGATGGTTCCTCAATGATTGGCTCATGGTTACCAGAAATAACATGTTCACGATGGTTTGCACTCCACTCAAGTTGGCCGACAGGCCTTGAATCCAAGTATGTATGATGGCAGCTAGCTGCAGCATTTGAAGCTTCTGATGCAACCAGGCTCTTCTCCTCAGGTCCAGGAAGAGCAAGCCTTGCACTGTATTAACACATTGTTATCATAACATTAACTTTGCATCCCACGAAATTTCAAAATTCACAAAAAAAGAACACTGCTTTGACTTCTCCAAGTAGTAGAACAGGTAAGTTCACAGCAGAGAAAATGCAAAAGTATGACATTTTAATTCAAATTAGTAATTTAACTTTGATCAAAGCTCAAATTGGAGTGAATTGAAATCTGCCTGCAACAGAGAAATTACTTTTTATTCTTAGAAGATAACCAGGACATACATAGTCTACTAAGATTACCCGTATTCCTATTCATAGTCTAGAACGGTGGTATGATAACTACAAATTATTAATACATTGCAATAGATAATGCAGCCTGTCAATAGCTGAAGAAACCAGTGTATCATGCATCTGAAGAAATTACCTTGCAAACGCACTAGCGAAGTGCTTACATTCAGCTCTCATTGGACATGAATTGCAATTAGGCTTACTTTTTGTGCAAAAAACCTAATAGATGAAATAAAAACAGTCCATTAGTTCACAGTAAATCAGGCTCTTGTTGGATCATTATATCTTCTGTTTCATGTTTGTCACCTTTCCAAAAGTTATCATTTGGTAGTGAAGCTCATACCTGCGTATTGAGATATGTCACTAAATGTTGCCAGCCAACTGTATTTGTTTTCTGAAGTATTGATTGAATAACTTACAATGTCAGTTGATCAAGGTTGCATAGTCGAGGCCAAAGATATTTCTGTATGTGTTCCAGCATGGGATACCTTCAATGGTAGAAGATCAGACTTATGTCAGATACATGCCTTGATATGCACACTCTATGATCAAGCCAACTGAAGGAGACTAAAAATACATACAGTTCCAGTAGGTGCAGTTGAAGAGACTCAGGCAGGGGTTGAAGTGGCACCCAGCCAAGCCTCACACATATCCGACCAACATTTGTGTCCACCTAAGGAATTAACATACAGAGCTTTTGAATAAAAGTTTACTTGAAAAAATCTTTGGGAAGGTAAGGAACGAAGAACATACAGGAAAAGCCATATGATGTAGTGTCAAAAGACGGACACATTCAACACTTTTGAGTCCAAGCCCTCTAACGCTTAGAAGGTAGTCCCTGAAAGTGTAAAGAAAAGGTGATTACAGGTTAAAAAACGGCAATAGGCATTCCTGTTCAAATAAGAATTTAGCTATTGCTACTTCGCTAGTAGTATAAAAGCTGATGAGGATGTACTTTTCACTGTTGATTTCCTAGTTCACACTGTGCCAACAATGGAATGGCAAGATAGAGATTGGAGGGTGAAAAAATTGGAAAATTTTACATGAAGATTAAAAAATAAATTTACTTGTAGGATGCCTTCAATAGAATAACTTGTTGAACTCTTCAGACTTGTTTGAAACTTGAAAGGAAAAACAGGTGCATCAAAATCAATACAAAGTGGCTAATAAGGTCAGCAAGTCAATAGTTCTGACAGTTTGCTCACAGTGTATTCCATTAGACTTACTTTGCTTTGTCTGGTTGAACATCTCTCAGCCATTCAAGATCAATGCTTCCATGGTCTCTCACCAATCGGTTTAGAAATTCCTGCACAGAAAATGACCAATAGATTAAAATGGACCAATTCGATATTGAAACTCACACATGTACCAAAATTGAAATGTGGCCACGTTTGAATGACTAGAGTTCTTTCATCATGTCATTTTGTCCAAAGAACTTCTTGCTACCAGACTTACTTTTATCCGTTCAGCTAGCATGTTATTCATTCCTCGCTCTCTAATAGTTTCAGATATTTCCTTCACATCTGCTTGCCTTACTGCTTCCCAATCAACAGTGTCTTTTGCATCATGACTTCTTCGGTTATCCCCACCATTGCAAAATATTTCTTTTCGTAAATTATCCCAATCATAAGCTTTCTTGTTAGGCCGACCTCGTACCTTCTTTGTTTTTGATTCATCTGTAGGAACTTCCGATGGACCCTTTTGAGTATCTTTGGATTTCCCTATTGGATCTGAAGCAACTCCTTGTGAGACCTCTGAATGAGCACTTTGGTTTTTGCACAAGTTTGGAGAACAATTCTTTTCACATGTTTTTGCCTGAACTTTGCGATCATTTTCCTGTTGACTGCATCCTGCGAGAGATTTGTCACCTCCCATTTGCTTCGTTCTGGTTGTATATACCTCTTGCAAATTTGAACACCCATGCTGTTCCACAGATGGAGCATCAGTTTCGTTCCTTGAAAAACTGTTTTCACAAAAGGAGTGCTCCCTAGAAAATGGCACTTCCTTTGAACTGATTAATGGTTGATAGTTTTGTTTAATTATTGGTGAAAAATCAGCTTCTAGTGAAGGTTCAGAAGGGAAACGAGACCTCTCCTGAACTAATGACCCATCTATACTATATAAAAGGTTGCTTGAACAATCAGCCATTTGGGTTTTATTTTTGTTGGCCGTGATAGAAGAAGGTGGAAGCAGATAAAAACCAGACCCAGATTGTGTAACATTGGAATGATTAGCTCTATCAAGGCCTGTGCAGAATGATTTGTCCAAATGGCTGGCATACGGGACACCTGTGAAATCAAACTGGCCATTCTGGGCATAGGAAACAGAAGAATGTACAGGCTGGTATGTTCTGTTTAGATCGAGCAGCACACCCTTATTCACACCAGGGACCGGAATAAGAGCATCTCCATGATATTCCGATGATCCGCACTTTGCATTGTGCATGTTTTCTAGATCTTGTATTTGTGGAAGCTCTGTATACGTAGTTGAACTTGCCACCCCATTGGACATATTTCTCATGATGCAGTCCTCGTCTGTAAAATATGGCAATGAACTAGATCCCACAGTATCAGTTCTGCTAAACAGATAATCTGGCGAATTTTGAGAAGAAACAGTGGAATTTTGTGAAGAAATAACATCCTCCAATGACACATCTTCAGCTTCTACCACACTTGCGATGCCACTTGCTGGAACAACAAAACCTGGTGGCCCATTTTCATGCAATCGAGTTAGGGACTTCCTATATGAAACAGAACATTCTCCTGCTGCACCTTTGACTCCATCTCCAGAAGAACTTCCAATCAATTCGTTACTATTACTTCCTTCATTTTCTTCTGTACTGATTAATGATCTTATGTCACTTATCTCTTCAACAGAAAACTTCCCTTGCAGCTTGATAGAATCACCAAATAGTTCAGAACAACTATCTTTCTGTTCAGGAGATGTATGAGACATCTCAGCTGCAGGTTTTTCAGGGGTTTCTGGCTTAGCTGGAAATTTTGCAGCAACTGCCATGAAAGCAGAACTGGAAAATTTAAAAAAAAAAACAGTTAGAGTATTATTGAAACATTAGCATGTAAATTGCAATCATTATTCTTATGCCAAATTGGCTAGAAGTTTACTTTTACCTAGAAAGATGGTCCGAAACATTCTGAGTAAGAAATACACCCACAACTGAGTCCACAACTGATCCTTTCCAAGGAGAGAAACGTCTATCCCCTGTAAAGAGATTGGAGTATACTAAAAATTAAAGTTTTGTTGTGCAAACTAAAAACACATGTCCACCATAACCTCACACACTACACATAGGCAATGTAAGCATGAATATGCAGTAAATATAGAAGATCCATTATTGTACATTCACATAATAACAATCATTATGGTGGTCCATGTTACACTGGAAACACTGTTCAAATGCAATCACCTGCTATTTCCTACAGTTACAAATCCTTCATGTTTGTTGTTCTTTGAGGTCTCCAACATGCAAGTTTGACCATTTTATCAACAATATAAAAAATATAAAGGTATATCCTTATGATACTAGTTTTATGAAAAATATACTTACATTATTTTCATATGACCAATCTAAACTTTTAAAAAATATTATAGGAAATAGATAAAAACAAGGTTGATTGCATGCTTGCTGTGGTGCCAAGAATTTGTGACCACAAGGAGTACACAGAAAGAACCTGCTAGAAATTTAATATTGAAATGGTATTCATACCCTGAACTAGATGCATGCGAGCAATAAATGAATCGATTCGTCCTCGGAACACTCTTCTTTCTTCATCAAGCCAGTTCTCTTTATTCTTGTCCATCCCTTCAGCGCCGTCACTCATATCTGGTCCCATTAGTAAGTTCCACACCAGGGTGGTTACTGGATCAATGTTCACTTTGGCCCGAGAACGTCTTTTCTTTACATTTCCCACAAATGGAACCAATGCACCAGATTCGCCTTTATAAGAATCAAGAGTGTTTTTTGGTATGGCTGCCACAACTTTGTCTGATTTGTTTAAGTTTAAGAGCTTTAACTTTTGAATTATCGCATCTAAAGGATCAACTGATACTGCTATAACTTTAGAAATGCTTTCTGCATGAATCTGCTTAGAACCTACGCTACCATACTTATCATGGTCAGAGGTTTCCAAAATGTTTGATGTTCTCTCCTCATTTCTTTCGGACTCCAATGTTGCCACGTTAGGAGTAATTCCTGCGGAAGGTTCAGAGCCACAACAAATACCATCACTATTTAATGGATCAGTATGTCTACCTTTTGATAATATACATTTTGCACGATCAACATTTTCTTTTCTCCTACCTCTGCCTTTTGGCTTCCCATTGGGTTCTGCTTCTTTCCTCGGACGGCCCCTAACTTTTGGCTTCTTGGTGAGGTTTGCTGCTTTGGTTTCTCTAGAATCTGCTAGATGATAGTGTTCAGTTCTTGTTGATTGGCTTACTGCTTGGGAAGGGGACCCAACAGCTTCAGCACTTGTGTTCCTGATCTGCTCATCAGGAATTGCGAAGCAGTAGTTGTTCATGGTATCATATGTTGAAGCGTTATGAGTTACAGCCACTAAATCTGGCCCCTTCACCATGCGGTTTTCTAAACACTGAAGGTGACGAATACCATTACTCGGAATATAATTTTCTATCGATGGGTTTGCCGTACCACTAGGCAATTTTGTGTGCTCTGCAGTTAAGTATCTGGACTGTTTGTCAGGTAAAGTAACACAATCCTTGTCAGTGGAGTAATGCAGAGTAGGTCTGATTTCCAAAGACTGAAGTTGATGGTTTCCAATCCTCTGGATATTGTTTGGCATATTGTTTTCTCCCAGTGAGTTCATTGTACTTTCAGGCAATTGTGTGTCCTGTGGAGTGAAGTATCTCAACTGTTTGTCAGGTGAAGCAATAAAATCTTTGTTGCTGGTGTTATGCAGAGTAGAATTTTTATGTTGCTGGACCATGTTTGGTCTCTCAACAATGTTAATTTCTGACATCTCAAAGCCAATCATTCGTTGGGAAGATTGTGATTTCTCAAGGGCCATCAACCTTTGTACATCAGCCAAGGTGTAAACTCCAGAGTTTATTGCTGAAACTTCATTTGTATTCCAATTGTTGGGAAAATATGCTGACGAGGAAGAAAACTTGCCCATAGCTCCATTCAGCCAATTCTTATGATTATCTGATCTCATTTTTTTGCATGTTTCAGGAAAATAAGGTGTTAGAGAACTGGTGGAATGGGGATCATTACAGAATGGCCTTGCATTATTTGATTGCTCAAAGTTCATGTCTAAAGAAATCCGAGGACCATTGATAGCATTATGTTCCCTTTTTTTACTCTTTGCAGGAACATGTGAGAAGTCACAAGAATCATAGAGACCAAAAGAAGCTCCGATATGGTTGTTCTGATTGGTACCAAACTTCAAGTAATCATTCTTCACAGCAAATTCATTCAGATTTCCATTAATTGCATCCCATTCACTGTGCATGGAAGGTGCAATTGGATTTTCTGGTACTCGGTAAGCTTGGATCATTTGGTTGATTATCACAGGTTCTCTTGTACAAGCTTCAGAATTGAAATTTCCCCTTATTGAGACCACTTTAGTAGGCTGTGGATGTGCAACTGGGTTTTCTGGCATCATATAACCATGAAGGTCAGGTCTAGGTGCTTTTTCTGTAGAAGATTGAAATGGACCTAAGTATTGACCAAAATCTGCTGAGCTGTTCTGCATTTGATTTACTGAGCTGTCGAGATGAAAGACACTTTTACCTGGCATGCCAGCATGGAAATCCAGTAACTGATTTATTTTCACTGTTTCTCTTGGACCAGACTGAAAGAATTGGCCAGAGCTGTCCATAAGATTAGCACACTTACTTGGCATTTGATTGCTAGAATTGTTGAGGTCAAAAATTAGTCCGTTTGACATGATATCTGCCTGTAGTTCTTGCACATTAGCCATCGGATCGACTGAAGCAGAAATTGAGCTGCTGGTGCCACCCCAATGGCATGCTATCTGCACATGAGTTCTTTCAACTGCAGATATTGATGACTGAGGATCCACAAGACCAGTAGGTACCTCTGTCACCTGAGCTTGCAATACTAGGTCTGCATTTTCTTGTCGATCTTCCCCATTAAAGTTCAAACATCTTCTGGCTGGACTTGGTTCAGCTTTATTGTGTGTATTAACATCTTCTGATGGAGGTTGTTTCGCTTGTGTATTCAGTCCCTTCCTCCGGACATACTTTCTCTTACCAGTTGACTCATTCCCCTTTTCCTTGGGAGGCTTTGGAGTTGTAGACTTCTGCGTCTTCGCTGATCGTCCTTCTTTAATGACCTTCGGCCTATGCTTTTTCCTCTTAGGTTTTTGAACTGGTTTTATATTGAAGTCAATACCTTCAGCCCGTCCAGCATCATTGCTAACAGCTTGCGAATTAGCTGATACCTTTTCAGATGGTACAGGCGTGACATTTCTAGTCCCCAGCTCAATGGAAGAATTCATCTGAGATGGCATAGAAGAAGTTGAGAAACATAGATTGATACCATGAGATTCACGCAGCCATTGCCCTAGCCCCTCCTGCATATTTTCTTCGCCTACACTACCAATTGTCATATCCAGAAGTGCACGATCAGAGTCCTATCTGGCCTTCCAGTCGACTTGACCTGTGAAAAAAAATTATGGAGACACCATACAGAAGGTTATATAATATCCAGAAGAGCAAGGTTAAGTGCAATATAATGAAAAGAGTATGAGTTTGTTTCATGCAATTCCTTATGATTTATGAAACATCTCAAAATATTAAACAAGAGAAAAAGATTACATATATCTAATTGTCTATCCTTTTTTTTATGCCTATAATCAAGCAACTTTTCCCAGACTTCTCCAAATAATATGAGTAGTCCTGAAAAAATATATTCACTCTGTTGTATAACACTAAGTCTCCAAATGACCAGTGTTGCTATCATCAAAAGGACAACTTTTTGGTTTCTTGAAAAGGTAAGAGGAGGTGCCACCGCCAATTCCATGAAAACTTGTAAGTTACGTATAAAACATGGAAGGAATATTGCTTGATAAGCACAGCTTTTATGTTGCATAGGCTATCCAGTATAACAATGTTGCCCATACAAATATATATGAGAAAATTGCACTGTAACTCTCTAAACTTACAGGGTTGTGTCACCTTACCCTCTGAATTTGTATTTTATTTTCTCAGTCCCCTAAACTTATAGAGTTGTGCCACTTTAGTCTCTAAACTTGCATTTTACTTTCTAAGCCCCTGAAGTTGTAAGGTTGTGCCACTTTACCTCCGAAATTGTATTTTACTTTATCAGCTCTTGAACTTGCGTATGTTTGCACCTTATGTTCATTGGGTCATTTGCTAACAGAAAACGCTGAACTAGCATAGCATATGCCTGAAGTCGTAGGGTCGGACTTGATCGCATAGGCATAATGTCGAGTCGGCACAGTGCCCTCTTTTCCCTTGCAGCGCGACAGAATAGGGGGTGGAGGAGGCGTAGGGCAACAGTAAATTGTCACGGTGGGGCTCCGGTGACACCGTGCGTGTGGCATGTTTCTAGGGCCTGCGAAGCCGCACGCGAAAGGAGGAGCAGATCGAGGAGGCTCCACAGGGACAACGGGGACGATAAATTGACGCCAAAACACGCCACCTCTTCTTGGAGATGCTAGGGGTGTCGACTGTTGGTGACAAGGGTGGCGGAGAAGAACCGACGATAGCAACGGCCGTAGCGGTGGGGACGAGCACGGGTGTGGCGCTCTACGGCGAGAGGGACGACTGAAGGAGATGGATTTTGGGCGTGGACGGCTTGGCGCGAGGATGCAGCCTCCTTGAGCCACTCTTCCTTCTGCGCATGGCTTCGCAGCCCCGGAACATTCCTAGTCTACCCCAACTTGTTTGGAACAAAAGACTTTGTTGTTGTTGTTGCAAGTGTGAATGCAACTTCAGTTTTGAAAGCTAGGCATTTATTCCATCACCCACATAGGACATCTTTAATTGATTTTTACAAATATACATGACTTTTAATTGATTATGTTTATTTGATTATACAGCAAGAATGGTGCCTATAATATGGCCTGTTTTATTATGTACTCATAATACATGGCACGTGAATTGAACAAAATGCACACGTTTATTTGCAAATTTATTTGGTAAAATTTACAGCTATATTATATTATACTAAATGTGCATCTTAGAATTTTTATAAAACACAACCATTTTAGTATAATCATAGAGAACACTATGGCCCTATTGTATCCACAGCACACCTCTATCGCACTCAACTCTCACGTGTGCCAATCTCATTTGTGAACATCTTGACTTCAAAATTAAGCTTTTATAGTTTTATGGAAGCCACAATTATTGAAACTAGCTGACAATTTAACTGATAAAGCAACTAGTTCATTAGTTCACTGGTCCAACTGGTGGATCATCGATTGAACTAGCAGCTCTCTAAATATAATTACTTTAATATTAAAAATAATTCAATTTTTCGCCCATGATGGTTTTCACTACATAAACCCGTATTGTTGTTGTTGTTGTTGCCTTTGTTCTTGTTCAAATAATCATACATATTTTTTGAGTTCCATTCACCAACTAATCTACCCAAAAGCTTAAACTATTAAGGAAAGATGGAACAATCTACTCATACTTCAACATTCACTCTCACATCTAACCTTAGTCACGCATATGACGTCAACATGACACCCTTGGTATCCTATTGGCCTTAACTATCATAATTATGTTTTGGAATAAGTCTATTTTATTCTTTTGAACTTCCATAAAAGTCCACTTAACCCACAAACTACAAAACTGGTTATTCTAACTCCCAAACATCAAATACCGGAGCACTTAACCCCCTAGGGTGGTTTTGCCACCATGGACATGATGTGGCCAGCATCTCAGCTCAAAAATGTGCCACACTAGTCAAATATTTCTCTCTGTCTCCCCTAAGAACACTTCCACCCATCCACCCACCCCCTCCCCTCACAGCAAAAAATGCTTGAGTACCGGCTTCGCCCAGCATGCACGCGACCCAAAACCATAACCTATAAAGGAAAAGCAACACAATCTACTCATACTTCAACACGTACCTATTATAATCTCCTTATGAGCACAACCAACCTTGCAGCCCGATTGGCTAGGTGATAATGGGGTCTTCAAGCCTGACCGGATAAGGGGGGTTGTCAGTTCCAATTTTTCAATCCGACCACTAGTCCTATCTAGTTTTAATAACTATTTGTGGAAATACTTGACAACCGATGGCACTACTTGAATGCCCTAGTCCCACTCTTCGCTCAGCAAAAGCAAGCAACGTGTGCAAGGGACTTTGCTTCAAAATTAAGCTTTCATAGAAACAGCTAACAACCTATGGCACCTCTCACATGCCCTAGTCACTCTTAGCAACGCAAGTCGCATGTGATGAGGGCTTTGCTTCAAAATTAAGCTTTTATAGAAACATTTGGAACCCCATGGCACCACCTGCATGCTCTATAGCTCTAGTCCCAGTGTCCCACATTTCGCTCAGCAATGGAAGCCATGCGTGCAAATGACCTTGCTTTGAAATTAAGCTTTTGTAGAAATGCTTGGCAACCTATGTCACATCCCGCATGCCATGGACCCACTCTTAGCTTAGCTACACAAGCTGCATGTCCAGGAATGCCCTAGTCCCACTCTACACTTAGCAACACGACCCGTGTGTCTAGAGGACTCTGCTTTGAAACTAAGTTTTTCTAGGCATGCTTGGTAACCTATGGCACCACTTGCATGTCCTGGTCCCACTCTTCACTCATCAACGCGAGCCCCATGTGCATAGGACTTTGCTTTGAAACTAAGCTTATATAGAAACTAGCTCTACGGATACAAAAATCATATTACCCCACTACATCAAGTTGTCATCGCTGAGCTCAGCCTACACAAACCCATCGACTCTGTTGGAGCACCCGACTGAGCAACGCCCTAGCCCATAGCGAACAAGAAGAAAGTGGTGACTCGAGTCGTCGAGCTCCAACATGTGCCCCACATTTTGGCATGTTGAAAAATAGAACATCAGGACAGTACATATACATGAAAGTTCGATAGAAGCAACAAGGAATGTGTAGCTCGGTTGGTTAGTAGCATACGTCTAGATGAAGGGAAGAGGTCTTGAGTTCGAACCTTGTAACCAACAATTTGCGTAAATATTATGTCAAAATTTTCATACCGGCCCACCCATCAGTACTCAAGTGGATGGGTGGTAGGATCACATATGAACCATCACCACCACCATCTGAAATGCTTATAGGAGTAAAGATGCTTGGCAACCTATGGCATCACTCGCATGTTGAGGTCACACTCTTCGTTCAACAACGCGAGCAGCGTGTGCATAGGACTTTGCTTCGAAGTTAAGCTTCTATAGAAAATGCTTGGCAACCCGTGGCACCACTTGCATGCCATGGTCCCACTCTTCGCTTAGCAATGCTAGACGCTTGTATAGAGGGCTTTGCTTCAAAGTTAAGCTTCTATAGAAACGCTTGGCACCCCATGGCACTACCTGCATGCCCTGGTCCCACTTCTTAGCAACGTGAGACACATGCGCAGAGGACTTTCCTTCAAAGTTAAGCTTTTATAGAAATGTTTAGCAACCCTTGGCACCATCCATCCATCCGCATAACTAGGTCAGACTATTTGCTTAACAACGCGAGCCACATGGACTAGCTTTGCTTCAAAGTTAAGCTTTAATAAAAAAACACTTGGCAACCTATGACCCACCTACATGCCTTGGTTTCACTCTTCACACAACAACGCTAGCCATGTGTGCTAAGGATCTTTGCTTCGAGAGAAAGTTTTTTCGCCTTCACACCTAATTACCCCTTCTCTATTTATTATCTTCCTTTTGTTGGAGTAAATAGCTCCCAACGTAACCCATGGCACCACCCGCATGCAATAGCCCCACTATTTTTTTAGCAACACGAGCCATGTGCTAACTTTGCTTGGAAGTTAAGCTTCTATAGAAAAACTTGGCAACACCTAACACCGCCTAAAAGCCATGGTCTCACTCTTCGCTCAGCAACACCAGCCGTGTGTTTTGCTTCGAGAGTAAGCTTTTTCGCCTTCACACCTAACTCCCTCTTTTATATTTACTTTTTTTGGAATATATAGCTCCTAACGCAACCCATGGCACCATCTGCATGCCCTGGTCCCATTATTCGCTTAGCAATGCAAACCGTGAGCCAAGTTTTCTTCAAAGTTAAGCTTCTATAGAGACACTTGGCAATCCCTAACACCACATAAATGCCATGGTCTCACTCTTCGCTCAGCAACGCCAACCGTGTGTTTTGCTTTGAGAGCAAGCTTTTTCACCTTCACACCTAAACCCCTCCTTTTCTATTTATTTTTTTATTCTTTTTTTGGAACAAATAACTCTCAACCCAACCCGTGGCACCGTCTGCATGCCCTGGTCCCGCTATTCGCTTAGCAACACGAGCCACGTGCCAACTTTGCTTCGAAGTTAAGCTTCTATAGAAACACTTGGCAACCCCTAACACCACCTACATTCCTTGGTCTCACTCTTCGCTCACCAACACCAGCCGCGTGTGTTGCTTCGAGAGAGCTTTTTCGCCCCCACCCCCACCCCCCCAAATACCCCTCATATTATCTTTTTTTTATTTTTTGGGAGCAAATTGATCCCAATCCAACCCCTCAAGATTGCAATTTCAATGCGATGGGACATCAGAGATATTATCTCATACAACAAGCAGATCATTTCACCAAAATCACGCCAAAGCAATAGCACCATACATGAGCATTTGATCACCTATCATAACAGGGTGGCTGAAACAAGCGCAGTGGATTTTTTTTTTTTGCCTCCGAAGGACTGGTAACACCTCCTCAATACTCTAATCTAAACGGCATAAACAACGCAATATTCTCTTCCGCAATTGCAAGACTATTTCCCGGAAATCAATCCTAAACGAAAGCACCATAAACCTGCATTCGAGCACCAACCCGAGCGAAACCGTTCACGCGGCTCTAGAAGCGAAGCATCCCCTGTTTCCTACACCTCCGAACCAAACCATACAAAATCCTACTCGGGGCCTTTGCAATCTAAGACCAACCCACACCCCCAAGCAGGCAACGCCAAGCTGAACCCCGATTCCCCCACCCAAAACCCCGCCTCTACGATCCAAAACCCATCCAACAACCCGAAAAAATGGGGGAAATGGAAACAGGACGGCCTCCCCTCCACAGGCGAAATCAACCACACGGCGCCTCGGGAGGCAACCCACATTTCAGCGCGCGCGAGAGCAAAACACGAGAGGAAACCAGCCCCGTAGCCAGCAGACGCTTACCTCACCGGCAGAGCAGATCGGAGGCGCCCCCGCTGCGCGCGGAGATCTTCGGAGAAACCGATGAAGCGCGCCCGCGCCTCCCGAGCCTCCCTTCCCCGCCCGCGCCCCAGCCGGAGCACGCGGCCAGAACCCCTCCCCTGGTTCCCCTCCTCCTCCCGATCCTCCCCTCCGCCCGCCGGAGAAGGGACGGAAGGAAAGGAAAGGAAAGCGAGAGGGAAAACGATACAAAGCGGGGGTTGGGTCGCTGCCTGCTATGACTCTGCGAGAGGGGGTCAGTACTCGCGAGAGGAGCAGGCGGCACTGTGGTACGAGCGAACCAGCAAGTGCCGGTGGGGCCGCCCTCTTATAGTCTGCCCCATACGGCGTACGCGGCGCTATTCACTGAACGCCCACTCGGCACATGTTCCTCGCCCCAGCCCGAGCCCAGGCTGCACAGGGGGCGGAAGAGGAAAACACCGGCGCCTGGTTGGCTTACTCGGCGTGGACGGCGGCGCCTACTGTGATTAGCTGTTTTCAAAAATTAAAAGTTAATATAAATATTTAGTTTTTTAAAATTATTTTTTTATTTCTCTCGTTTTAGAAATAAGAAAAAGATTAGAGGCATATTACACATTCTACGCCTCTCGCTTTCATCTTGCACATATGTTTTTTCTACTTTTTTCACCGCTCATGTTCTTTTTCTACGAGCTACTAGTTTCACCCGCTGTTATTTATTTTCAATCAAACATTGCCATGTATAGATATCCGTTGCGGACAATATGAACAGCTCTTAGTAGCCTGCCCGGCTCGGATGGGACGGCGGCGATTCTTCGTCCCGGCGCTTCTGGTTACCCGATTTGGTGGGCGCGCGAATCTTGGAGCGTTAAAGCCCGCGCCCCGCGGTGAGCGCAGCGCGTCGTATTTTTTACTGGCTGGCGCTACTGCTCCTGCGAGTGGCGTGCGTGACTAACGACTGTGTGCTGCTGTGGGTGTGCTGGGATACGAATCTGCCGCCTTTAGTAACTGCCAACAGAGGGACAGGGGGGCACATCGAGTATCTTCACCGATTTAAGGTCCAGGGGGGCTCGGCACTGACGGTTAACCGAAATAAAAGCGACCCACGGACGTCTTTTCACCCCAACGGACCAACATCCTGCCTATGTTTCAGTGCGTGATGTTGATACCTCAGTGATTAACGTCCTTGATATCTTAAGGTAGATGTAATTTTTTTATCGCTGCTACAGTATGTATTTTAGAAACCAAAGGTTGCATTGTGGCAACTTTGGTACTATTAGCAGAAGCTTTGGAAATAGTCTATTGCACTAAAATGCCCATATTTTATCTTTATCAATAGTTACCTTAACTAGCCACGCCTCTTTGCTGGCAATTAAAACTTGTAAAATTGTCTCCTACACACCTTCTCATTTCTCGTTCATACACTCATGCACAAAGGGAGTTCAAGTTGAAGTTAATATTTGGCAAGATTTTGGCTGACAGATCTGTAACATCCTAACCATTCATTGATCATATCGGAGGGCTGCATTTCAAAGCTGGCACCTTCTCTCCAAATGCAGCCTGCATTTAATACATATGACAAATATTATACTAATTGTTGCATTGCCTATGTTTTATGCATGTGTCCCAATTTTATAATAGCCTTCCCAAGTTAATTAGGTAACATGGGATACACGTGTGTACTAACATGCAAGATTTAAATTTCTTGCCTTGTTAACTAGTACTCCTTCCGTCCAAGTTTATAAAGCTTATTTCCTCTTGGCACATAGACTAAGCAAATAATAAAAATGGCTATATTATCAGTAATTATTATCTCTAAGCATTATATTCAATGCATGCATATAGAGAATAAAAAAATAAAAATGCATATTTATTAGAGGAATAAAGAGAACATCACACTAATCTTACATTGGAACATGAAAAATGATCTATATTTATAGACAAGTCCATTCAAAAATACGCTCTATAAACTTGGACAGAGAAACTACTACCACTACCAAAAAAAAAACCAATACTATCACAACCCAGGGCACACCTACATAGTGGGCATCTGCCGCTACCGGGAAGTGACGTACACCCACTTCCCTTTTGTCGCCAATGTCCATCCCATACCACCTGACTACCCCTGCATCTTCCTATGCTGGCATTCTACAGACTTTCAACCTAAAAAGAGTGCACTTTCAACTCGTATTCAACGACTTTCAACTTGAATTCAAAACTTGCACCATCGAAATTGGAACTTTCAACTAAAAGAGTCCTTCACTTTCATGTTGAATTAAAAACTTTCACCTCTGAAATTGCAACTTTTTCTCAAAATGTTCTCCCACATTCAAGTCAAATTCAAAACTTCAAATCCAAAAATTGTAGCTTTCAACTCAAATTTTACCATGCTTTCTACTCAGAACTTCAACCCTTCAATAGAACTTCAACCTTTCAACTCAAACAACAACTCAAAATCACGCTTTCACCTTGAAAAATCAACGTAAAATCGAGGTGGTGGAGGCTTCATGTGAGGGCGCCGTGGTAGTGACAGACCCATGATTTCCAGAATTGGTGTTTGAGGTTAACAAATATTGTTCAATGGAAAATGTGAAGGTCCACATCAACAAAAATCAAAGTTCAAATAGTTTCTACTAAGACAACATCTCAAAATAGTTTAGAGAAATAAAAAATAATTAAGAAAAATATAGTTTAACTACAGACTTTTCATGCCTTGGAAACGAGATATCACGTCATCGTAGCTTATTCTTCACAAAATTCATTGAACAAAATACTCTCTCGTACTACCAGTTGCTATGGGAAGGATTAGAACTGATTTGAGAAGCTTGTTGACAAGTATGTAATTGAGGTTTTTCTTTGTTTCAATAAGAATAATGGAAAAGATCAACAATATTTTTCACTTCTCTAAACCTTTCATCTCTATGCATATTAGTGTATCAAATCTATAGACTTTTTATTCATTTTGTATAGCTCTAAAATCCACAATTCACAAAAATAGTACTTCTAAGAGATGGATCAACTAATTGGTTTCTGACCTGATGGTTCATTGTGGACAATGGCCGCTTTAGCTGCTTTGTTGGTTGTGTGCTCACTCCCGACCACGCTCACCCCAGCCTACTCCGCCTCCACACCGTTGAAGGCTATGCGGCGTGCGATGTTGGGTGAGAATATGAGAGAGTCAAATACAAGATATAAGATTAGGGTTTGAGGGTTAGAATGCGCTATTGGGACTGTTTGAGGAGTGGGCTGAATAAAATGGTCTATTGGCCCTTGATTTTGAGTGCAAAATGAGGATAGGAAGTGTTGAGTAGGCTGAATTCATTTGGGTGCAAATACAAAGTATTTGGCGTAACTATCAGTATATATGCCTAATATAACTATTAAGTAATAGGTATTTTGCAAAAATGAAAATTTGGGTGCAAATACAAAGTATTTGGCCTAACTATCTGTATACCCATGGACGGCGGCTCCAATCAGATCAATGGCGAGGCTAGTCAAGACGGTATGGGATGGACAAAGGAGGAGGTATGCATAGGGTATGTTGCCATATATAAGCTCTGCAAACTTAATGTCATGTAAGATTTAAATGCTGGGACTCAGGGTCACTCAAGATTTAAATCTTCGCACCTTACTATCTATAGATAGAAAACAATTGTGTGACCATTGTTTGAAATTTAAATCCTTTGCGTTTAATTTCCTGGTATATAGATATAGAAAAGATTACATATCCATCAAAGTTAGTCGGCACATAATGGTTATGCAAACTTTATTTTACTGAAAGCTCCGCATCTTTTATAATTTGTACAAAATATGGCAACTCCATACCACTTTTAAGATACTGGTTTAACTTTGGCGTAGATCTACGGTTTCACTTTTATTCCACGCTCCATGAGTCCTTTGTGCTTCCACAAAAGTCCTATGGTGTGTAGTAGACACCCATACACGTGAGGTATAGGTATGCATGGAAAATGATTTTGTCTTCGCTATATAGTTAACATGGAGTAATGTACAATTAATTGTTGCAAACTCCGCCGCACTCTAGGCCACGAACCATCGGATGGCTATGCAAGCTTCGTATATATATCACCCAAGTCTCCACATGTGATGTATAGAAGATGACTCCTCCGAATCACACAAGATTTTCCATATGGTAAATCTTATAAAGTAATTGTTTGCGCCATATAGTTTATTAATATATAATTAAATAGCTCCAGCTTCAGATTGATATATAGCTACCACTACCACAAATTAATAGGTACTTTTGATACACGAGTCTACAATAGGAATCCACCCAACACGCTGTTGCTTACTCATGCATGTCTTATATGCAACTTTTTAAGGGGGAAATTGATGATTTGCCCTATCTTAATTGTGGTTTCAATCATTTAGGACTAAGTTTCATGTAATTGCTCCCATGCCCCATCTTTTGTGCGCCCCTTGATTATTTGTTGTTTTCAAGTTTTAAAATGATTTCTAATTCTTTTGGCCATAACACGATGAGAAAAGACCAAAATGCCCTCCTGGTCAGAATTGACCATCTATGTGGTTGGGTCGCTCCATGCCACACCCAACCCCACCGCACCACTCTCTTGAGCCCTCACTTTCACTCTCTCCTCTCTGCTAACCAAGGAGGCGACCAAGGTGGCCACCGGTAGCAATGCCTTAAGGGAGCTCCTCCATCGCCCGCCCTAGCAGCAGTCGGGTGCCTTCACGCGAGGCACAGGAAGAGAGTGGTTTGCCCCTCATGGATTGCCCTACGTGCGGACTAGAGAAGGTGGTAGAGCTCACAACAAAGACGAAGAGCAACCCAGGGAAGATCTTTGTCAAGTGTCCAACGAATCAACTCAATGTAAGTTCTCCAATCCATTGTGGTGTTCCGCTAGTCGAATTTGTGGAATTGCTACTGATTAGGTTGGATAGTACAAGGCTAGGGTTGGATTAGGGTTGAGGTGAGGGACCATATGAAAAGGTCTAAGATTAATTGTGATGAACAATTGTCAATGTTTATGGAATTGATTTTCAAATTTGCAAAAATATTTGATTTTCTGCCTACTGTTTGGCTTCTGGTGGTCTGACCAGCTCGGTCGAGCGGTCTGACTGGCTCGACCGAGCGGTCTGACCGACTTGGCTAAGAGGTCAGACCGACATGGCAAAACAGTCTGAGTGGCTTAGCATGAGCGGACAAATCGATTGTCTATTGATTTCGGCTATGAGGTCTAAAATTTGGGAATTTTGTTTTGGATTGGGTATTTTGGCCCTAGGTCTATGCATTCATATTACATGAAGCATGTTTGAGCTAACGTAGGTCAAATTGTGAAGAAATTGTGCCAAAAATGATTTTTTATCTTTGAATGTACAAGAGCTTCGAGTCAACTGTAGTCAATGACAAGGACCGGAACTATGCTCATGGAGTAGCCGAGGTCTAGAACGGCCAATGTTGCTGGGTGAGATGGTTGAGCTCAAGCATGGCAGGGAAAGAAAACGAACGTTGAAGGAAGGTTCGAGCGACGAGTTGCACTAAATGGCTTGGTCGATCCAAGTGAGGAGCGGTCTAGTGGAATTGAAATGGAAGAGACTTGCTAATGCATGGCAAGCCATTGATGCATCTACATGTGACAAATATAACGATTGCTTGCAAGGAAAGATGAAGACTGGGTCAAAGCGAGTGTATTTCGGTAGTTTGCCAAATACCGGAAACTTCGTTGGATGAAAACCGCGGCGCTTGGGAAAACAGTTTAAGTTAAGGAGATACTGAGAAGATCAAGTAGATCAAAGGCTAAGGACTTGCTGAGTCTGAGCCCATGTGCTTTGAAAAGCATGCTTAAGTTAAGTGTAAGTGTAAAACCCATGTTATGTGGGGTTTATGGGTTTCCTCCAATTGTGCTAGTGGATAGTATCAATTAGGGTTAGATGTAGGCTGATTGCTCCATCTATTTATAGCTCCTACCTGGTTTTGCTTGATTAGTTAGGCCCAATACTTTGTATTTGCACCCAAATTTTCATTTTTGCAAAATACCCATTATTTAATAATTATATTAGGCATATATACTGATAGTTACGCCAAATACTTTGTATTTGCACCCGAATGAATTCAGCCTACTCAACACTTCCTATCCTCATTTTGCACTCAAAATCAAGGCCCAATAGACCATTTTATTCAGCTCACTCCTCAAACAATCCCAATAGCGCATTCTAACCCTCAAACCCTAATCTTATATCTTGTATTTGACTCTCTCATATTCTCACCCAACATCACACGCCGCATAGTTTTCAACGGTGTGGAAGCGGAGTAGGCTGGGGTGAGCGTGGTTGGGAGTGAGCACACAACCAACAGAGCAGCGCTTCAGCGGCCATTATCCACAATGAATCATCAGGTTAGAAACCAATTAGTTGATCCATCTCTTAGAAGTACTATTTTTGTGAATTGTGGATCTTAGAGCTATACAAAATGAATAAAAAGTCTATAGATTTGATACACTAATATGCATAGAGATGAAAAGGTTTAGAGAAGTGAAAAATATTGTTGATCTTTTCCGTTATTATTATTGAAACAAAGAAAAACCTTACCTACATACTTGTCAACAAGCTTCTCAAATCGGTTCTAATCCTTTCCATAGCAACTAGTAGTACCGAGAGAGTATTTTGTTCAATGAATTTTGTAAAGAATAAGCTACGACGACGTGATATATCGTTTCCAAGGCATGAAAAGTCTGTAGTTAAACTATATTCTTTCTTAATTATTTTTAATTTCTTTAAACTATAAAAGAGTAAATATATTCCAAAAAAAGTAAATATAAAAGAGGAAGTTAGGTGTGAAGGCGAAAAAGCTTACTCTCGAGGCAAAACACACGGCTGGTATTGCTGAGCGAAGAGTGAGACCATGGCTTTTAGGCGGTGTTAGGGGTTGCCAAATTTTTCTATAGAAGCTTAACTTCCAAGCAAAGTTGTCACATGGCTCGTGTTGCTAAAAAAATAGTGGGGCTATTGCATGCGGGTGGTGCCATGGGTTACGTTGGAGCTATTTGCTTCAACAAAAGGAAGATAATAAATAGAGAAGGGGTGATTAGGTGTGAAGGCGAAAAAACTTTCTCTCGAAGCAAAGATCCTTAGCACACATGGCTAGCGTTGCTGTGTGAAGAGTGAAACCAAGGCATGTAGGTGCGTCATAGGTTGCCAAGTGTTTTTATTAAAACTTAACTTTGAAGTAAAGCTGGTCCATGTGGCTCGTGTTGTTAAGCAAATAGTCTGGCCTAGTTATGCGTATGGATGGTTGGTGCCAAGGGTTGCTAAGCATTTCTATAAAAGCTTAACTTTGAAGGAAAGTCCTCTGCGCATGTATCTCACGTTGCTAAGAAGTGGGACCAGGGCATGCAGGTAGTGCCACGGGGGGCCATGCGTTTCTATAGAAGCTTAACTTTGAAGCAAAGCCCTCTATATAAGCGTCTAGCATTGCTAAGCGAAGAGTGGGACCATGGCATGCAAGTGGTGCCACGGGTTGCCAAGCATTTTCTATAGAAGCTTAACTTTGAAGCAAAGCCCTCTATACAAGCGTCTAGCATTGCTAAGCGAAGAGTGGGACCAGGGCATGCAGACGGTGCCACGGGTTGGGTTGAGAGTTATTTGTTCCAAAAAAGAATAAACAAATAAATAGAAAATGAGGAGTTTAGGTGTGAAGGTGAAAAAGCTTGATCTCAAAGCAAAACACACGGTTGGCATTGCTGAGCGAAGAGTGAGACCATGGCATTTATGTGGTGTTAGGGATTGCCAAATGTCTCTATAGAAGCTTAACTTTGAAGAAAACTTGGCTCACGGTTTGCATTGCTAAACGAGTATTGGGACCAGGGCATGCAGATGGTGACATGGGTTGCGTTAGGAGCTATATATTCCAAAAAAAAGTAAATATAAAAGAGGGAGTTAGGTGTGAAGGCGAAAAAGCTTACTCTCGAAGCAAAACACACGACTGGTGTTGCTGAGCGAAGAGTGAGACCATGGCTTTTAGGCGGTGTTAGGTGTTGCCATGTTTTTCTATAGAAGCTTAACTTCCAAGCAAAGTTGGCACATGGCTCGTGTTGCTAAAAAAATAGTGGGGCTATTGCATGCGGGTGGTGCCATGGGTTACGTTGGGAGCTATTTACTCCAACAAAAGGAAGATAATAAATAGAGAAGGGGTAATTAGGTGTGAAGGCGAAAAAACTCTCTCGAAGCAAAGATCCTTAGCACACATGGCTAGCGTTATTGTGTGAAGAGTGAAACAAAGGCAAGTAGGTGGGTCACAAGTTGCCAAGTGTTTTTATTAAATCTTAACTTTGAAACAAAGCTCGTCCATGTGACTCGTGTTGTTAAGCAAATAGTCTAACCTAGTTATGCGGATGAATGGTTGGTGCCAAGGGTTTCTAAGCATTTCTATAAAAGCTGAACTTTGAAGGAAAGTCCTCTGTGCATGTGTCTCACGTTGCTAAGAAGTGGGACCAGGGCATGCAGGTAGTGCCATGGGGTGCCATGCGTTTCTATAGAAGCTTAACTTTGAAGCAAAGCCTTCTATACAAGCGTCTAGCATTGCTAAGCGAAGAGTGGGACCATGGCATGCAAGTGGTGCCATGGGTTGCCAAGCATTTTCTATAGAAGCTTAACTTCGAAGCAAAGTCCTATGCACACGCTGCTCGCGTTGTTGAACGAAGAGTGGGACCTCAACATGCGAGTGATGCCATAGGTTGCCAAGCATCTTTACTCCTATAAACATTTCAGATGGTGGTGGTGATGGTTCGTATGTGATCCTACCAGCCATCCACTTGAGTACTGATGGGTGGGCCTGTAACACCTCAGGACCCACATTACCCTGCGATGCTACTAAAACTGCTCTACAACTAGCCAATTTATGAGATAACATAAACTGGCAACAATTATTAATAAGATAATACAAGATAATACAAAAACAACTAAGGGATAATAGATTATCAATAACAATTTAATATTCATAATCAACTTCAACATGTTAACCAAAGGAACGGTTCCGAATTAAACATTAATGAGATGAAACATTCATCAACAAGATAGCTAAACAAAGACTAGAGTTCTTTCGACTTTATTTCAGCATTAAAACATAATCCATGTGCATCAATGTGGTGCTACTCTACCCTTCCCAATGCATGCTCAAAGTCCACCTCAATCCGATGAAGCGAAGTAAACTCAAGAGCGCCCAAGGACAAGGCCACCTAGATGAAGAATTACCCCACTTTTTTTCTCCTCTTTTTCTTCTCCTTCCTTCTCCTCTCCTTCTCCTTCCTTCTTCTCCTTCCTTTTCCTTGCTTCTCCTCCAATGGCAGCAGCACTTGGGGGCACCAATGGCAGCAAGAGGGGAAGGGGGAGGCGCCCAAAGGGGTGGGGTGGCTGTGGGGTGTAAAGAGGGAGGGCCAAGGAGGTGGTTTATAAAGGGTGCTAGGGTTTGGGAGGGTATGAGCCCCATTTGGCCGGCCGCCCAAAGCGGCCGCCCACCCTCTGGACAGTTCAAAACATCTAAATTAATTGTTTTAATTTATTTAATTCATTTTACAATGTTCTACAATTCATATTTTCCCTTCCCACGATTTACTGAAAAATCGACGATTCCGCGATTGTTTAAAAACTTACATCGTAACGACGTTCGAGATATTACAATCTCCCCACCTAAAAAGGATTCGTCCTCGAATCTCGCTCCTCAACCCACGAGACAAAAAAAGAACAAACTAGGAAAGATCAACAAAAGAATAGAGCATCCCAAGGATAGAACATCACGAGGGAACAACAACTACGGGTTCTCTCCCGCCTCGAAGAACTCGGGTCCTTCTTCCACATTTGAACTTCAAGCTCCCACGTCACCTCCTGCTTGGACTAATTCGTCAAGAGGGCCTCCACATCAACTCCGACGAGTCCACGACACGCGCCGGACAACACCGAGCACCCGCAACTCTTTTGCCGGCTCTGAGCGGCCAACAGATCCTGCCATTCTCGCAAAACTATCAAGCCACTATCTAATACCATCCTCCTTCTTAGAATATTCTCCTCTATATATTATAATCGGGATAATACATTGTACCCCTTTTAAAGAATTCAACCACAGATTCCACTCATAACAATACTTGAAGCACAAACAATAACTGTTACAAATGTAACACAACCACAAGAAGAATAAAGCATTCTCAAGCAACACACTAGCAACCAGCTTTCCTTCAAATGACCACGGTCCAAATCAAATGATTCACAACAAAACCATTCACACTCTCCAAATAGACATTTGGAGAATCCACACCGCACAAGCCAAGAGTGAAAATCACTTGGCAGACCAAAATAATCATTTTCTTTTCCTAACTGGAAAAGAATACACCGCAACATATAACAACTCAATTTGCAGATGATCTCTGCCATAAACACACAGTTTAACCAAGAATCGAGAGAGCTTATTACTGCTCGAGGTATTATTAATTTCCCAATCCATTCCCCTTTTGAAAAAATTTAACTTCCTTGAACCAAGGATTTTCAAATCATCGCCCAACACACCAACTAGTTGCCATACACCTCTTAAAAGACTTTGCAACCCAAATTAATTACCCCTTTCTTGGAGAGGCAAAAGAAATAAATTTTAGCACAAAGGAAAATGTTACCATCTGCAATAAACACAAGACCAGAAGAAATAGCAATGAACTTGGAAAACAAAAGATAAGATCACAGCTGAAGACACATGCCTCCTCAAGAAGAACAATATCAAATCTCAACCAATAAGAATACAGTATTGCCATTCGAGCTCAAGAAGCTCTTATGAGGCGAAAATATTACCATTTGAGCTCAAGTAACTCTTATGCGGCGAGAAAAGAAGTCAAACACACCTAAAAAAATGCACAACTTGATTTCAACCTCAATATTTTTACCATACTCTTTCTTTTAATAAAGAGGATAATTTTCTTTGATTACGGTATCATCTTGACAATTCCAACAAAAGAGTTTTAAAGACCATAACATATTCATCCCTTAAGAACTAATAAAAGCTCTCAATACGGCACTTTGCTCAAAACAATTTTCCATGCTTTATCTGCACCAGCCACTCTTACCATCCACCTAGATATGTAAAGCAAGTTTTAGGATTTTGGGAAGCATAAAATTAGGTTATCTCAACATACCAACCATTTCCCTCCAATGGCTGCCCAAAATCAGTTTCATGTTTTGAATTGATGTCAAGGCAATTTAATGCCTTGGGTATCTAAACAGCGATAAGCATGGTATTTAAATGTAGTTTATAGCTAATATTGTTACCAATATATCTCTAAGGTGACAAGAATTATTCAACTTATCAAAGGAGTGGGTATAGTGGTAACATAATGAATAGGCATGTATGTAAAATCTTAAGATGAATATAATTTGCATAACAAATAATAGCACACAATTTGGTAATTTAAATATAAATAATTTACATAAAATATAGGTTCAATATGATCAAAGTATTGAATCGCCTTACTCATTAGTTGCTTGGTCTTGTAGGTCTTGATTTGCCTCAAATTATTGCTCTTCTTGTGCTTCATAAGCTATTAAACAATTATGCATAAATTTGAATAAATACCCACCAAATTGAAATAAATCCAAATGAAAATTCAAACTAAATCTAAAATTCATATTTTCTATCCCATTAGATAGATCTTGAATTTATAAATAAATTTCACTTAATTTGACTTAAGATGAACGAGAACGGACCTTTTGAAGTTTGAGTTTTTAATTAATTCCTAAAATTAAAAAGGGAGAGAGAATTTCTCTCACTGACAGGTGGGACCTAGGGCCTTTTTATTTTATTTTCTATTTATTTTCCTACGGTAAATTCCATAGTGTATGACAAGTGGGGCCCACTATTTTAATTTCGTTTGGAATTATTTCCTAATTGAAAAAGGCTACCGTGACTGATAGGTGGGACCCATGGATTGTAGGCACAGTGGACCAGGCCCACTTGTTAATGGCTCATCCTTACTTAACTGGTTTTAAAAGAATTCTTAAATAGTAGGTGGCCCACATGTCATAGATACTAGGTGTTAATTTAACATGGAGGGCCCGCATGTCAGTGGGAGTAGCGATCGACTAATCGTGCCCATTAGATTAACTACTCACTGATTTGAATCAATTGCCTCACTACAGTAGCTTCTTCCCCACCGAGGAGAGAGCAGCGCTCATCTTTGGTGAGGGAAAGTGCGGAGGTTCACGAGAATGCTCAAAATGGGATCCCTACCATAGCATGCACCTCTGGGCCAAGTTTCTTGGCTCAATTCGGCTTGTGCAGTGGTCAGCGATGAGCCCAAGCGGCGGCGGTGTCTGGCGCATGGCACCACAATGTTCTACGCTTCTACAACCTAATTCCATGCTTGGGGAGTACCTAGGGGCTACAAGAAGACTACCTAAGGGATCAACGGAACTCGGGGATGGCTGAGGGAACTTGGCGATATGGACCCACGACATCATGAGGTAGAGCATAGCACCGGTGTTGTACGAGCGATTATAGCCCAATTCATTGGTGGGGTTGCATCGAGGGAGCTCCAGTGATGCCTCAGCCGAGAGGAATTGGCTGGAGTTGGAGATGGAAGCGACTCCGGCGAACTACCGGCTTCGAGAGGGCAATTCCATTAAGGGGAGGGAAGAGTGTGGTGTGGCAAAGCTATACAAAGTATGGCGGGGTATTTATAGAGGGCTAGCCAATCGAGCGACGTGGGCGGAGTATGGTAGTGGTGATGTGGTGCCCCGGCGGTGTTGCTGGCCTCCGTCAGCTCTGGTATGGCCACAGGGGCATGGAGGGGACAACGCATGAGCGTCGAGGCTACCAATCTAGGCTTTGGCAGCACGATTATTAGGTTGCACTCACAACGGGTCTTTGGCTCGATGGTCGTTTGACACAGCGGCGAGCCAGGGGAAAGGTAAGTGTAGTGGCCGTGTCTAGGCGTACGTAAATGCAGGCCATGACTTGCCGTATGGAGGTGTTAACGCAGGTGAATAGGGGTTGCACTGTGGTCAATGGTTGCGACTAGGCTTGGCACGACGTTAAGGCTGGCGCTAGCATGCATGGCACAATGCACAAGAGGAACATGGATGGCTCAGGTGGAGAGGTTGGCGAAGGTGAGACAAGTCTCATGCATGCACTAGTTTGCCTTGGGATCCACTAGGGCGACCAGAAGCCAAGGGCGGTGGTGTGGGTGGTGCAACATGGGCGTGACCGACGTGTGAGGTTAGCGTGCTATGCATGCTCTGGCTCGGCTGGGCAGAGCCGGGGGGCAAGGGAAAAGAAAATGGGCCGACCAGGTGGGCCAGTAGGCCAAGTGGGCTTGCGGGTATGGGCCAAGCCTGAACTTTGATTTTTCACCTTCTGATTTTCCTTCAAATTCTATATTTTGAATTTTGAATTTAAACATTTGATTCTAGCCATAACCATCTTGTCTTAGGGTTATATTCACACATAAATTTGCTTCATATCAATTCATGGACTTCTCCAAAATACCTATTTAGAGCTCTTTAATTAGTAATTGCTTTTTGAAGCTATAAATTTTGAATTGAACCTTCATTCAAATTTTAGTTTGATTTGAAGTTGGAAACGACTCTTAATTTTGGAGTTCTTAAAATTTTAATTATAACTCCGTCTCTATTCTATTTTAGAATTGAGATTATGATTTAATTTAGCAAATCACAACTTCATTTAATTTCTAGTGTTATTATTGTATTTTGCTTGGTGAGATTTACACTATAAATTTTCCATGCCCATTTCTCTGGATCATCTTTTTAGATTCATATTCTATTTAAATTTTAATTTCATTAATTGCACTTTTCTTCTTAATATTATTTCTATGGATTTTATTTCTTAGGAACCTCAATCAAAATTCAGAAAAAAATCCACATGCCAATAAGATGCAATTCAAAAGTTTAAAAAATTTCACATTTTATGTACCCTGATTTTGAAAATGTTACAAGGAAGATGCACAATATCAAGAAGACACAATCATAGCATAAAAAGGTACTAAAATAGTAGATTAATCCACAAGTCTTAAGTTACGGTAAGATCCCCACACTTGAGGGAGAATAGATACTACTTCATACGAAGATCGAGATTACACATGGTTACAGATGGAGAAGAGTGAGGGACAAGACGTAGGGCAAAACCGAGGTGGTAGAACGGGGCTGTGCGAAGGCAGCACTGGGCCAGGCGAGGCCTATGCGGCTCTGCACTCTCGACGACTTCTTTAGATGGGTAGCCTTAATCTCGTGATTCTGACGTATTTCGGTGGATTTATTTGATGGTCCCGATCGAAAATGGTGAGGAGAGGCTAGTGCCAAGCTGCACTTTGTCCTTGGGCTTCAATTCAAGCCAAAAAGAGGGTATTGGGACTGTAATATCCTGATCATCGTTTCGGCGTAAGTTTTTAAAATAATCGCGGAGTCGACGGTTTTTCGGTAAATCGCGGGAAGGGGAAAATAAAAATTATGGAGCAGTGTAAAATGAATAAAATAAATTAATAATTAAATAAAAACCTCGGAGTGGGCTGCCTGGAGAGTGGGCCGACCACCTTAACCTAGCCGCCGCCCCTTTTCCCCCTCTCCCACCCCTTGCCCCCCACATCCAGATTGTGCCTCCTCCATCCCCTAGCAGCTGCTGCCATTGGAGCCAAGGAGAAAAAGAAAGGAAGAGAAGAAAGGGAAGAGAAGGAAGAAGAAGAGAAGGAGGAGAAGAAGAGGAGGAAAGAAGAGGGGTGATCCCAAGGGATCATTTAGGTGGTCTTGCTCCTGAGCGCACATGACTGCTTCGCTTCAACGGTTGAGGCAAGTAAACGTAGCGGTTGTGCTACTGTTTAACTCGTTAATTATTCTACCTTCACATTAATTAATTCTTTAAATTTGGGATGCTATGTCTTTGTTAAATGCTTCCTTAATGTAGTACAGATGGTAGTATTTCTAATAATTCAATTGCTTATGATCTTGATGGATTAATTGTGGATATGCGGTATTGTTCTTGATGAATCTATATAATTGTGGGGTAGAAAACTTTACGAGTATATTGTGATCTAAGTAGTAGTATTCTTAGTGAATACTTGTGGTTGTGGTGGTAGCAATTGTTGATCAATTGATATGTTTGAATAAATTGCTCGTAATCATGTGGAAATTTGTTTAGTGTGCTAATGCGGAGTATGAAAACAAATATGTGGTGGATATGTGGTTGTGGATATGTTGTGAGCATGTTGGTGCTCATTGTGGTTGGAATTCATGTGGTTTATGATTATCACATCATTCATATCATATCATGACATTTGCATACGTGGATGTTGCCGCACCTAGCCACGATCGTACCGGTACAACATCGTATATTGCCGTAATACGATGCACACTCTTACCTTGTTGGATAAGGGTGTTGTGGAGCATACGCATTCATATGCATTACATTGTGGAAAGATTATTTGTATACCTATACAACGTATTGTGGTGAAGTTATTTGTGGAATATTGAACTTCATAGTTGTAATGTGAAATATACAACTTCATAGTTGTAATATGGAATTGGCTCATGTGAGCTACTTGTGGTATGAGGAATGTGGATGTGGTCGTGGAATGAGGTTCGTCCCTTATGGTATGGTAGGGGTTGTGATTGTGACATGGGATTCTTTTCTCTTGTAGTAACTGTTGATAGTAGTTGTGGATGTGAGAAATAATAAAGTAGTGAGGAAAAACTTACATATGTTTTATTGTCTTTGGTGGTGGTAGTGGTTGAGGTTTTAAAGTAGTCAAACAAGATTTATTTGCTATTGTTTTACCGTTGTTGGTGGTGATTTGAGGTTGAGGATATAAACGTGGTCATTGTGAAAAATAAAATGTTGATGATTAAACTGTTGTAGTTTAATTAGCTTGTTAAACAGTTTGCTTGCTGAGATTTTTATCTCACCCTTGTTTCCCCCCTTACAGGTGATCATTGAGCATGCATAGGAAGGGTAGAGCGGCACCACAATAATGCACTTAGATCATAGATTTATGATGTAATAAAGACAAAGTGATTCTAGTTTTTGCCTAGCTATCTCGTCAAAGTTTACTTTAACATATTAGTGTTAAACTTGTAAACTATACTTTGGTTAGATTGTTGGAGGTTGATGTTAAATTATTAAATTGATTATCACTATCCTGTTTCGCTTAATTGATTATGTTTCCGCTTATACTATCTTGTTTAGGAATTATTGCCAGATTATTTTATCTTGTAATTTGGCTAGTTATGGAGTGGTTTTAGTTGTATCCCAGGGTAATGTGGGTCTTGGGGTGTTACAGGGACCCTGAGAGCCGGGCTAGGCTTGCCATGCGCAGGGCCGTGCTAGGGCCTGGTAAGCTGAGCTCTAACAGCTTCCAGGTTTCATAGCTTTCGCATTCAACCTCTAGTTTGGGCAAATAGTATATGCATTTTGGTCATTTTGACGAGGAGGACGTCATGGGGACCTTTAATTTGTCATTTGATAAAGTTTATTTATTGCACGCTTTTGAGGAAGCTTCTTATCGGTTCTTTCTAGCCAAATATGGCATGTTTCAGTATATTCCCTACACATCACTATAATATCCAACATCTTTGAGATTTTTTAGGGTTAGTTGCCAAATGGTGCAATTATGCACATAATATTGCATAAATGATGATAAATAGGATGAAAAAAGTATACAAATCGAGCACCAACAATCTCCCTCTTCCCTGCCTCCTCTCCTCCCCCTCCATCTCCTCTCCTGCTACTCTACTTCCCCCCTTGTGCCCCTTCCTGCCACCACCAATGGAGTTTGGTTAGGGCCTCCCTGGCGGTGCGCGCGGGCAACGACATGCTCAATGCGTACATTAGCATGGAAGCCATGGACGTGTTGAGCAACTCCGACGGGCACAACCGACAACAGCTAGAACCAGTCCGAGGACTACATTGGCACTGACAGCTAGATCCTTCTGTGGGTCGACACTGGTAAGAAGAGGGAGGGCGTCAAGAGGAACACTGCCGGGGAGCCAGTGGCTCGGCACATGAGGAGCCTATCGATGGACAGCCTCATGGTATCGACTAGGACGTGAATGCCTTAGATTGATCTAGTCGGCTCTGGTTGTTTGGTAGTAGCGCAAATACGTCATTTCCTCTTAGTGTTCAGCGAAGAAAAAAAATGAAAAACCAGAAAAATGGTACCGAAAGTGGATGGAATGACATAAAGGAAAACGACACGTTCGTTCGATGGTATTAAAATGTACCCATGTGTTTCGGTGATATAAACCAAAAGTTATGATCTTTTAGTGTCACTGTACCAAAACTTTCAACACAAAAATACCCATGCAACTAAGTTTTCCAGTGGCTGGGCCTAGGGCAGGCAAAAAAATTCATTAGGACTCAAATTAAAATTACTTCGATTAAAGTAGTTATTAGATTCAAAGTTGAAATAAGTCCATTTTGAATGAAAAATGTTAATGAGACTTGGCTCACTAATAGCTTGTTTCTCGAGTTTAAAACAATTACTTAAACGATAAAATAAAATAAGTTTATGTTGAGCTCTGTTAATTTTGACAGGAACTCAAGAATTAGCTGTTAAGCTCCATGGTGTCCTAGCTGGGCAACCCTTGCGTCCGACACTGACACGACAAGCCGTTCAACGATAGACGTCTGATATCAATCTACGGTGATCCTCCACACAACTACCGCGAGGGGCAGTCCAGTAGGCGGTGGTAGGCACCGTAGGCTGGTAGGGCTGTGGGCTGGTAGCCAAAGCCCAAACGAAGGGAAAAAGAGGACGAAAGAAAGAAAAGGAGACAGAACCTAGAGAGGTCGGCAAGGGGAGAAGAGGAGCAGCTGAGAAGGCGGCGAGGAGGGAGAGAGAGCCGGGGGAGATGTCGATCCTGTGGGAGAAGAGCGCGGCGTGGCGGTGGCTGGTGCGGCGGACGCGGGACTCGAAGCCCTTCTTCTTCACCTTCGCGGCGCTGTGCGGCGTCGTCCCCGGCGTGGTTGGGTACGGCGTGATGCATCTCACCAGCTCCCGCAACGACCAGCTCGAGGCCCACCTCCGCTCCACCGCCCGCCCCGAGACCACGGTGCGTGCGCTCCCCTGATCCGTCCCACAACCCCTTGATTAGCACATACATCTCGATACTGCGTTCTGCCATGTTCGATTTCTTGCAATTAATTGGGAATTCGATCTCTTCTTGGGTGCTCCATTTCTGAGCCATTAATTGTTCCTCTCACTGCTCTCTAGTGTAGAAACGGAATACCCACATGGTTTCTTGATTGGGGATGTGCTGCCAGCCACATAGTACCAATATTTTGGGTTTTATGCATTATTTGTCGATGTCGGTTAGATTTTTATTCCAATTAGTTTCGTCCTTCAAGATTCAAGATTATGAATGGAAACTGCGGAGCTTGGTTTGAGGGCGTACATTCATGTAGCTTATCGACAAATTTTGTTAATGACCAATATAGCTGAGCACCCTTTAGTTCTTTCTCGGGGATATTGGTCGACTGCTCCTGTTCTAGAGGTAATTAAACAACGGTGTGTGTATAGGGTGCCTAGACCTGGTTGGGTACCTCTGGCTAGGCGGTTCTGGTTTCCAGGCCAGGATCATTCACTGGCAGGCGCCTAAACAGCCAACTGTTGGTGGTGTACCTGGTTGGAGCCATTACAATCCAAGCAGGGTACAGATGTACTTGGCAGCTGAAATATGGCCAATGATCAGCGGAAAACCAGCTGGCTTGAGTGTTTCTCTCTGTGTTTTCGTATTGAGATTCATCATTAATTTGTCATAAGCTTGCCTTAAATTGCTCCAAGTGTGCTCCAGATGGTGAGACTTTGTTTATCTAATTATCTAGGTGATGACTGATGACCAGTTGCTAGCACTAACAAACACACCAATTATAAGCAGTGTATGGTACTATGGTGTATTGGTGTTACTGTGGTACAGAGTGATGCTGAACGAGTTATAAATGCGAATAGAATGAGATACTGGTGTTGTGAATAGAAAGCTGGTAGTGTTAAATATTTAAGTAAGGTATTGTGCTCTGTTCCACAGTATTGGGCACATTGTTATGCATTTTCGTATTGATATCTACTTTTAGTATGCTCAATTAAAAGCAATTTTATGCTCAGATGGAACGTGATGTGTTTTGTATAGTTTAAGTGATTATACCTGATGTCTCAGTTTTGTATGCATTATGGGTTGTTGAATTGTAGTGAATAAGCATCCAGATTAACACTACAAAATAAAATATGTAAATTAAACCACTAAATTGTATACTGAAATCTTCAAGATATGTGCACTATTTCAATTTTAAGCTGTTCCAGTTATATTACTTTCTGTTGCCATACAAGAGGAGCTGAATTGTAAATTCATGCATGATTTGAGAGGTGTTGCAGCAACAACTACCTATTAACAGGGTGCAGTAGGAAGGAAGATATTGGTATTCCTGAGAGTAAAATAATTCATCTAATGCTTCATTGCTATCTGTTATTGAATGATGTTTCTTCTGCTACTGGTCAGGTCATTTGATAAGTCATTTCACCTTAGGGCTTAGGTTATTTATTTGTGCGATTTGTAGGAGTTATGTCATCCCTTAAAGCCAGAGGCCCATAGATACCAAAATTGCCAAGTCTCGGCACTAACTACCTTACATGTAAGTAATTTAAGTACATAGTTTAGCTTTTATTTAGGTATTGTATTGTTGTAGCTTTCTAGGCCTTGCTCTTTGCTTCATCAGAATTATGAACAAACATTCTTTGCTACATGATTTTGATATACATTCCAATTGAAAGTAGCTCTTCTGGGTAAGTAAGGTGGCGTGCTTTCAAGAAACAGGTCCAGTACTTGCAGAGTTATAGTTATCACGTATCACATCTTGTAGTATTATTAGAACAACTTAGTTCAGTACTTGGTAATTAACAGTATCTGAAAGACCTGTTTTAGTGTGGTCTGGTGGCTTGGTGCACTTCCTCAAATTCCTTATGCAGAGAATGTTGCTATCTCAAGGATCTGATGTTATGGCTTGAGGAGGGGAAGGATAGATTGGTGAAGATCGCCCTCAGCCCTTGCGGCTAATGCTCTGATCTAGCCGAAAGTTTAATTGAATTGATCTTTATTGCCTCTTCTCAACAGCAGTCGGACACCTTTATAAGAATAGGAGCCTTCCTAACAATGGAGTCTGTGGCTTTGTTCATATTGGTTTTTAAAACTGTTTTTCTATATTAAATGGTTTTTCTACAGTACTTAGATTTCAAGCGGAGTGTTTTTTCAAGATGGGATCTACTAGTCGATTATATTACGCACTGTAGTGACTTCATTTATATCGGTCCAAATCGCATGCGAGTTTCTCTCTTTTCATAGAGCTCTCTATAAGCTGTTACTATTTATAAGCTCAAGCCAAAAGATATGAGGAAAAACCACTATGAACGGACCCTATAATAGATAGCATACTTAATATATATTGCCTAACATAGATATCATACTAATACTAAGAAGAACTTCTAACTATATCAATAGCCTTTCCTAATACTTATCTCTTCCCTTATGTTGCCGCTATTTTCGAATCAGCCTCCTTTGTTAATTCTGCTTCGGACTCAGCTGTTGCCGCTATGGTTACTGTACCACATGCAGGCGTTGTCGCCATGCCGCGTCCAGCCATTGCGGCCATTGATGACTCTGCTGATTGTCATGGACGACGCTCATACACCTTGCCTATGAATGCATCCACAACATCTGAATTATTGGAAATGGTTCTAGATACAATTCTGAATTGCCAGGTCGGAGTTTGAAGGTTTCCTTTGTTTTGCATTTAGGAACTTGAGAAATTCCCTTTACTAATTTATTATCTGGTAATGTTTACTATAGCTTGTAGTAACTTGTTCGTGATGGTGGCTTATAGTTGGCAGTATGAATCAATTACTATTTATTGTTATGAATATTGTGTGTATATTCATGACGCCCAATGGACAGTATATATAGGGAGTACAAAAGGGATATTATAAGGAAATATGCTATATACATTTAAGAAGTACGAAGGCACATAAGGAAATACATATAAGCAATTCCTATTCTAACATTTACCAGTTGAAGAACTTGTTAATTGTTATTGTTTAAAAGCTTCAGCTTACATAACCCATTACTTGTCAAGTAACTATATAGAACAATAGAGTAACATCCATAATGAGCTAAATGGCAAAACTGCATGTTTGTGGAAAGAGTACCATGCATAACCATGTTGCTTTACTTAGTAATTAGTTCAATTATATTAAGAGGGGCCAAGATTTGTGTTGAGAAATTGCATTGGTTTCTCTTGTATGAAGTAGCACCATAATTTAGTGGTAAAACTGTAGCTAAGACTTGCTGATTTCTTCCACTGGTGAATCAGAATTATTACATGATGATTTCTTGGATTGGTCAATGATGACATTTAACGTGTGCTCACTTTTTATTGTTCTAAATGCGCATAATCTCACACATAAAATACATCCTGTGACCTGCATAGGATGTTGGTTTATGGGAATGTATCACACTTGGATGTTTCTTTGCATTGACAATTGACACTATACAGAGAGAGATTGATATCTAGAATACCATATCCATAGAATGCTGAATTTGATATCTGTTGCCTTCTGCGCTCTTCAGTAATGAACATTATACACGCTTACTAGTAATATCCAAAATCTGTTCTGTCCCAATTATTTAGAATTTTAGTATAATGCACACTCCTAAAAGTTAAAATGATAATAAATACCATTAGAAAATGGTAGTTAGTTTTGAACTACCGTGTAATTTTGAGATCAGATCAATAGATAATGGTTTGCTGCATTAACAACTAAAATGTGCATGGTCTTTTAGACACTGTTTGTATAAGGAGATAGTGTGAGAGTGCCTTTAATCTAATATCACTTTTCTTAAGTTTTATTTTGAAATAAACTAGCTTTTTTGTCAGGTCAGTCCAGCCCACACTGCTTATTCTATCCTGGCAAACAATTTGTAAGGGATGGTTATGCATGGAGACACTGTCACAAACAATATGTTTCTAGTAGAATCTTCATAGGTAAAACAGTAGTGTATTCAGCTTAAATATATTACCTTTCAGAATATCAAGGTTAATAAAGTTTCAGGACAGTTACATATCCTGTAGCAGTTTCTTGCCGGTTTACATATTCCTCCAGCCTGCGGATGCCATGATTGGATATTTGCTGCATGTTGCCAAGTATCTGTACGGGTTGTATATATTTGCTATATGCTGCCACTCTTTACGAGCAGAGAAGCGCTTGACATCTAGTTGCATGAGAGATTGTAAGTTTATATTTATTTCCCAACAGACTTGAAATTAAAGTTTATTATGATATTTCCTTTCCTCCCTGTTCTTGCTATCTTTCCAGGTGCATTGTTTATGCAAATTTTGTTGTGTTTGGTTAACTTGTATCTCCTAACATTTTATTTAGCCTTGCAAATATTGCATTTATGATTTCATTGCAACTAAATTATGAACACCTGACGAAACAGATGATGGGGCAAGTGAACAGGGAGAGATTGGCAGAGTTTCTTGGTGAGCTGCAAAGGAAAGAGGACACAAATGACAGATATGTTGCTGCTCTTAAAGGGGAGACATTGACAAGGAAACGTTATGAACGAATTCAGCCTGTTAACGAGCAAGCTCAAGCTAGAGGGGAAAATGCCAAGGCAAAGTGATTCTCTGTTGATGTTACTAGCAAGATATGCTCTACTCAAATTAGTGAGCATAAATGTGCTGTAGCTCTAAAAGCTTCATGAATGGTCAAAGTTAGTAAGCATCATTATCAATCTGTTTTTTGTTTAATTGCAGCACTAGTTGATTCGAAACACTGAAATTTTACTTACAGTTGATGTCTTGTAAATTTTGATCTGTGTGCTCTATGATAAAATATTTTAGCACATTTAACTTTGTTGTAGATGTACTCTGTTTATGTGGTCGCGTCCCTTTGCTCTTCGCTGAACTATGTTGCTTGAGCGTTCGCAGTTGATAACTGGGGGTGAACCTTATCTATCTATGGGGCAAGAAGTGCTAGCTAAAATTTGTGTACATGTATGTATTTTTGCTTCCTGGCAAAGCAAGGCAAGCATATGCACCATCTTTCCGTTCCTGTTTTGCTACCTGTTAAATTTTCTTCTGGTGGGCATCATGTAATTGTACGAGAATGCAGCAAGAGTTGTGCCCCTTGGTTAGCATTTGGTCATAGTGCGATGCATGCCCACGTAGTGAGACAGCCCTAGTGTATTGCGAAAAATTAGAGATAGGATTGATGAATGGTGTGTCCTTTGCATATTCAGATTCGTTCCGCTCGGATGGGCTGAAAAGCTGTGGCTTATACTGTAGCAGTTGAAATTTCAATATAACTGAAGATAATTTATTTGGCGTAATTAAATTTAAAAAAATTTAAAAATACAAAAAATATGCTAGCTTATCGCAGACGACGCAAACGAATATAGGAAAAAAAGAACCAATAAAAAAGCTTAAAAAATCAAAAGTTTAGAAAAGATGAAATTTCTGAATAGTAAAAAATAAGTCAGAAGCTGAAACCGAAATGAGCGGACGCAGTCATGCCTCACGACTGTAAAAACCCTCAGGTGAGGCCGGCAAACCTCATGATAAGGCTATCAGGCTTAGTTGAAGTGCCATGGATTTGCTTTAGCAATTTGAAGTGATAGTGCGCAGTCATTTCAACGCGACGAAGCAATTTTTAAGGCCAAGCTAAATTATACGGATTTGCAATCTATTGCACATCAGGTGCGTAGTTGAGGAATGAACATCTTCCTTTTTCTAGTGAGTCACTCCTCCATGCTTGGGCTCCTTTTCTCTTCTTGAGAGACGTGGAGGTGTTCTCATATTTATGATGAATAATTGACTCCTATTTTAGAGAAATTGAGTTTTGTCTTTGAGGTTTGAGCTGTCTCTGTAAGGTCTTAAGCTCTTGTAGGTGGTCGGATGCTTTTACGACTATGTTGTCATCGGCGGAAGGCCTTACGACCATGGTATCGGCAACATGTAGTCAGCTGGAAGACCTACGACCACTTTGGCCGTGGTCGAAAGTGATTACGACCACTTTGGCCGCAGTCGGAAGTCAGCAGAAAGATTTTCGACCACGTGTTGACGCTTACGACCACGCTGTGAGTCGCCGTGGTCGGCTGGAGGATTTCGACCACGTTGACGGTAATCGGACACTTCTTTTGGCCGTGGTCGGAGGTCGGAACCTTCAACCATGTGGTCGGTAGTCGAAGTTCCGACCGCGTTGTTCGCAGTTGGAAGTCGACAGCCCGATTGTCGACCACGTTCTTAAGTCGGCGGACTTCGACCACAGTGTTCGCGCTTGGAAGTCAAAGTCGGGACTTCGACTTCGTTGCCTGCGGTCGGTAGCCGAAGTCTCGACCGCTGCGGTCGGGTATCTGCAGTCGGATCTTCGACCGCGCTCGGTAGTCGGAAGTCGGCAGACTTCGACCACGTTGTACGTGGTCGGAAGTGGCTTCGACCACGATGAAAAGTGTTGAATGTGGTCAGGAGGCGGTGCGATCTCGCTGAACGTGGTCGGAAGGGCTCGACCATGGTGAAACGTGTTGTACGTGGTCGGAAGGGGGTTCGACCACAGTGTATCTCGCTGTGCGTGGTCGGTGGACATTTCGACCACGGTGAAACTCGGTGTACGTGGTCTGGACGGGGTTCGACCATGGTGGAAAGCGATGAACGTGGTCGGAAGGTACTTCGACCACGTAGTAAGCGGTCGCAGCCGCTTGTAAGCAGTCGTAATGACATCTGGGCTGGTCGGTTCGACTTGTAGAGCGATCGTAGGCCATGTGCTTTTCTTGTGTTGTGCTTTCGACCTGATGAGGTCGATAGTCGTAGGGAGCTCATGACTTGGTGGTCGTAAAGGCTCTCACGACTTTATGGTCGTCACTATGACTTGGTAGTCGTAGGAGCCTTACGACTTGTTGGTCGTAGCAGAGGAAAGCGGTAGTTGTAGCCGTTGGAAGCTATGGTCGTAGCAAGCTAGCGATAGTCGTAGCGATCTGTTACCTAGTCGTAGCTTGTGTCTGACTGGTCGTAGCATCCTTGTGTGTGGTCATAGGCTGCTGGGAGTCTATGATGGGCTCGAGTGTCTCTCTTTTTAGCAACAGAGTGGTTGTATGGTGTCTAAATTTTGGGCGGTAAAGTCGTAGCGGCTAGCGTTGGTCATGGCATGTGTCTGCATGGTCGTAGCGAGCTTTGAGGCGGTCGTAACGACCTGCTGTGTGGTCGAAGGCAGCTGGGAAGTCTTTCAGGGCTTCGACCACTTCATGTCCTGTGCATTCGAGTGGTCGTATGTGGTTTACGACCAGCTGCGATTATGCATTGAGATCTTGTTGGTTGTGTCGATTGATGGTCTATTTGTTTTGTGCAGTGCTGTGTGATGGTTTTCTTGCCTATGTGGCTACAGGACTTTGGAGCTATTTCATGGTGAGGCGTGGAAGGACTAGGACTAGGCACAGGAGGTGTTGAGGTCCAGACGGTTGGAGACGCCAAAGATGATCGAGGCTGATGAGGTGGTTGCAAGCCTGGGAGACAAGGAACCGGAGCTGGAACTGCCGGAGGTGATCACGACGAGCAACAATGAGGAGGACCGGGTCTCGGCTCAGGGAGGAGCTGAGGTCCAGACGGTCAGGAGGTCGGGTGCGGTCGTGTGCAATGGAACAGACCGGGACTAGACTCAGGAGGAGTCGAGGTCCAGTCGGTCGGAGGCAGGTGCGGTCGTGCGAGGACAGGAAGCTTGCAGGAAGTTGCTTGAGGGGCAATTCGGTGAATTGACTCAAGGCTGCAAAAGGGGAGCTGGTCTGTTAAAGCAACTGTGACCTGTCGGTGGTAACGGGTAAAGCACTGAGGTTGTTGGTGCTAATGGGCAAAGCAGGTGTAAAACCCGGTGTTCGGTGGGGTTTACGGGTTATCCCTAGTGTGGACTAATGGGTGCATTCATTAGGTCAAGATTCGCGTGTGAGCCTATAAAAGGGAGAGGGGAGGCATGAGTTAGGGTTGAGTTGGCCGGCTGAGCCTTGGAGGCGGCCGCCTCTCCCTCCCTTGGGAGTTTATCTCTGTGTGTGTTCGCTCTAGGGTTAGAGCTGGTCCTCCCGAAGGGAGTGGCTATAGAAACCTTCATGATCAATCATTCATCTCTTTGCATCTATCTGAGAATTGTTTTGTCTGAGATGTTTTAATCGCTTGTATTTGTTCTTCTTCTGTTCTCTAGTTTCTCCTGTTCTATCCTGTTTTGAGTGGAGCTCTTTGCTCGAGTAGCCTTAGTTTTGTCTTGCACTGAATTGGGAATCTTCCTCAAGGCTATCTTGGCCAGTTCTTCCCGAGAGCAAAGATTTGGATTGCATTTTTGCCGAGTGGTCGTGCGCCTCCTGTCTTCCTCTGTTCAGAGTTCGAGTATGGCGTCTGTTGTGGTCTCGGCAGAGAGTTTTTGTTTTCTTTGTAAATTATCTCTCAGAGGATGAGTTCTTGCGGTGTTTAAAGTCTCGTGACCAAAAGATCCGTGAATCAAAAGTTATTCGAAATTGGATCTTGTGGTCGAGCTCCTACTGATTCCTCTATTTCACTTTCGACTACGCCTCTCCTTTCGTCTACGACAGAGAAGCTTCGACCACTGTAGATTTTCTCAAGCAGAGGATGTGTTCTTTCTATGGTTAAAATCTCATGATCAACTGATCCAAGAATCACATGTTATTCGGAAATTGGATCGCGGTCGCTTCCTCTGTTCTGAGTTCTGTGGTTGTGCGCTTCTTCCTCTGTTGCATTTTCGACCGTGTCTTTCTATTCGACCACAGCGAAGAGTTTTCGTCTTCTTGATAATTTCTCATCCAGAGGATGTTATCTTGCAGTATTTGAAGTCTCATGACCAAAAGATCTGTGAATCAAAAGTTCTTCGGAAATCGGGTCTTACGGTCGTGCGCTTCTCACTTCCTCTGTTTCGGTTTCAATCACGTCTCTCTTTTCGACCACAGCAGAAACGTTTCAACATCTTTGTATTTTCGTGTCCAGAGGACGTGTTCTTACTGTGGTTAAAATCTCATGACTGGAAGAACCGTGAATCACATGTTATGTGAAAATCGAGTGTCGCGGTCGTGGGACTTTCGCTTTCTCTGTTGTCGGCCGAGACTGTTTTATTTCATTTGTCGGTCTATTTTCTTGGTCTTCAGTGGAGCTTCTATTTTCGACCGATTGGCTCGATCGACCACTAGTTGGCTTTCGACCTCTCTGTCACAGATAGACCATTTCTCAGTTGGTTCGACCACGGCAAAGCATTTCGACTGCTCTAGACTACTCTCGGCCAGCGACTGTTCTTTCTCTGGCTCGGGTGCTTTCTCTCGGTTTCCAGTGAGCAATCGATCTCTGTCTTCATAGCTCTATAGCTATCGGAGAAGAAGATTGGTCGAATACTTAGGAGAGTTTTGAAGGCACCATTCGCCCCCCTCCCCTCTGTTGCCTGTTCGATCCTACACTTGTAGTCCCCGTTCTGCGCAAGTTGTGCCGCCGGCGCCTCCCCCGCGCTCCAGTGAAGCCATCACCGCTGCCGTCGCCGATTGGCCCAGTCGTTGAATGTCCCCTTCTTTTCGTTACATTGGAGGTGCCACTGTCCTTTGCCGAAGGCGACACCAAGGAAGAGCAGCTCGTCAGAGAGGAGGAAGAAGACATGCGGGGGTGGGGGTGGAGGGGCGCGACCTCGCCGGAGACGAAGGAAGGAAGAGAAGTTGGAGAGAGTAGCGTCTAGCCTGTACCGAACGTTCATTCCACAGACGCGCCCAATTTCATTACTCGTCCTAAGGGGTGCAATCATTGAGCAATCAACTAATAAGAAAGTAGTGTCTGGTCAGGTCAAGTACACCATTGTCTACTTTCTGACGCTGCTTGGCACAGAGAGAAGCTATGCTGTTAGCATTACGATGGGTAGAATACAATTACCTCAAAAAATCAATAAAACCCTACCGAGCTCGCCAACCGCACCAAGAAGTAGAGCATCTCCGCTCGGCGCCTTTGTGGGGGCCTTTCGTACTGTTGCAAACACAGTTCCTGTTTTTCTTTCGTATGTTAATATTTTGGCAATGGAACAAAAGGGCTTTGGAGGAAAAATAGAGGAATTTACTCCAAAGGAAAAATTCCTATGAGAGGTGTTTGGATTGTAGAATTGCTTCAAAGGAATTTTGTAAGATAGGGAAAGTTTGTACACATTTTGGAGGAATTCTAACATGGGATCTAACCTCATGTTACAAATTCCTCTTGTAGTTCTAATAAATTTTATTAAATAGACCTCCGCCTAGTAGAATTATTTAAAAGCTTCTATTAATTATTAACTATATGTTTGATTGCGGTAACAAAATTTGAGCTTGCCTTCTTATTAGAGCAGTCTATAGATTTGTAACCAATTCGCCGATGGTATCTATGTTCAACTTTGAATCCAAAAAAAAACCGACGGTATTCCATCCGGTTGCACCCCTGTGCATCACTCCCTCTAGTAAAAAAGAGTGACATCCTAGAATTTGTGCGATCAAATCATATTTTGGACCAAATGTATTGTCTAAAATATGTACCTTACATATGTTGGAGTTTATGGGCTTACCCAAATAATATACTTCATAAATCCTAGAAAATATCAAAGGCCCACTCATGTATGGTAAAAAAAAAGGAAAGTTTAGTACCATATTGCTAATATAGGTAGGAGGAGACCAGCTTATAAAGCGGAGTTGGTCTTGCCTAGTTGAAGTAAACAAAAGAAGAATACATGTGTGCACTTGCTTGCCTACTTGCCTCAAACGCCATCACTATCGTCTTCTTTTTGCACCTCAAAAACCATGCATGGCGACGTTGCAAATCAGAGTGAACATGGTAAGACTCGTTTATAATTGAGTGATTAGCACGGTTTATATGGTACGCATTAATGGCCTTAATGCGGTTTCCATTGACATGCTATTTCCTTCGTTTTGCATGACCTCTACATGAGATGAGTGAGGGAGACGTTCCTCACACAGATAAACACAGCCAGAGTATCCTTCCTCTGTCGATTGTTCCACTGCGTTGCGGCCTCGGCTACTTCATCCCTGCCCTTGGCTTGTACCAGGTGGAGGGAGAGCAATGTCTCTGAAACCACCGTCCCTTTTGTTCTTACATGGCTTAAGGTGAATTAGGTTTTTGGGAAGTGCTTCACGCGACTGCTCGTGGCTTCTTACTACATCTTCTTCCCCTATTCGCCGGAGCGATTCTATGTAAGTAGTAGTTGAACACCCTTTTGATTAAATCCAATAGGAATACTTTTGCAGTAACAATGTTGTTTACATGTGCTAGTAGTATTCCTGTTCTTGGTATTATCCTGTTAGCACATATATATGAGATAGGTGTATTGATTTTATGATCATGCTACTGTTTGTAGTTCCAAATATGCCTAGTATATATGCTGCACTTATTTTGACCACTGTTTTAGGAATTAAATAATCACAAAATACATATATTTCTAGCAACCAAAAACCTGATAGGTACTTTGTGATGGCTGGTTTTGCCGAGGCTATGAAACCAGAGACGGTCATCAGTGTGAATTTTAAGAGATGGCAGACACGGGTCCAATTGTGGCTCTCGGCTATGAATGCATTTTGGGTCATGTTACTATGTCCTCAGGGACCTCATACTGTTGAAAAGCAAAGAGAATATGATACGGCTACGATAGTTTTTGACAGGTATATTCTAAGCGTGTTGTCTGACCAACTTTGCGATATGTATATGCACATCAAGAACGCTGCAGAGCTATGGAGGCACTCGAACATGAGTTCGTTGCCTCAGATGTCGGCGTGAGATGTACATCATGGAGTAGTACCATGACTACAAAATGGTTGATAACATCAACCATTCTGTAGTCGAGCAGGCTCATGAACTACAACTCATTGTGAGATTACTGACACACCTTGGTTGTCAATTGCCTGACAAATTTGTGGCAGGGGACATTATTGCCAAATTGCCTCTATCTTGAAGCAATTTTGCCATATCTCTAAAGCACAAGAGGCAAATCATTTCCATTGAGGATCAGGCTGCTAGTCTTGATGTTGAGGAGAAGGTTCGGGCAATGGATGTGACACCAAAGATGCAAGAGGGACAATCCAGCGCCAATGTTATGCAGCACACTGGCAATGAAAAAAACAAAGGAAAGGCTAAGGTCGTACCGACCACCAACTTCAAAAGGACGAACAACAACAAGAAGAAAGTGAACATGGAGGATGTTATCTGCTTTGTCGTGTGCTAGAAGGACTAAACCCAGTGCACCAAGATGCGATGCAACAAAGAGATCTGAAGCACAATTAATATGATAAAGCAAGAAAGCCCAAAGCTCCCCTCACAATAGTCCGTAGGTGGCAGAAAAACTCGATTAGAAACATGGCACGCGGTGGCTATAGCCTCACCCAAAACTTCCGCGGTAGAGTACTCATCAAGCATCGTCCCGGCCATCTCGACTGTGGTGCGGTTCTTCCTCTCCACAACGCCATTCTGGCCGAGGGACGATGGAGAAGAGAACGGTGCTCTACACTGCCTCACCACGAAACTCTCAAAGTAGGAATTCTTGAACTCCGTGCCATTGTCATCGCGGATCGCTCGTAAGGCACCGGAAGCTCAGCGAAAGCCTCACCGAAAAGACCTCGAAATGTGAAAACGTCTCATCCTTCGAGGCTAAGAAAAACACCCAAGAGTACCTCGAGAAGTCATCGACCACGACAAGAACATACCACTTCCTCCCGCAGATTGCACTCGATTTGGTCCGACCGTGTCCATGTGGAGCAAATGTCCGGCATCGGTCATAGTCACTGTGTGGGAGGGTGAGAAGCGGCAACCATCTTGCCGTGTCGGCATGGAGCGCAAACAAGATCTTTGACCATCTTGAGTTTCGGGCACCACGAATGAGATCGTGGCCGCTAACTCCGGGTCAAATGGTCAAATCCAATATGACCAAGTCTCCTATGCCGGAAGGAAAGGTCGCGGGACTCGAAGCAACCAAACACCGGAGAGAATCACCGAAGACTCGAAAAATCAGCACGAAGATCCTCCCAAAACGAGAATCCCATAAACCGGACTCACCAAGAATCAAGAATTTTGCAATTGTTTTTCTTAAAGCTCACCTCGAAATTGTCATCGTGGTGAGACCGAGCAAATTGTACCGCAGACTTGCTAACTAAAGCAACATCTTTCAAAATAAATGAATCATTAATGCGACAAGTACCTTTGGCGATGACGCGCCAGATGAAGCATCTCCGAAGGTGATCGTCTCATCACCTGGAGCTCGGGCAAGGAAGAAAACCAACGGGAATCTCCGGTCATGTGTCGTGAACACCCGAGTCTACAAGCCAAACCTTTCCTTCCTCGCCCGCGAACCCGAGTCAACAAGAGCAAAGTCTCGATCGGGATAAATCAACATAGATTTTGGCACCCAATCTTGAGTCACACGTCGAGCGTAAGAAGTAGTCACACGACGACCTCTAACTACCCCACGCCTCCGTCGCTCAAAGAAGGAAGGTCTATGTGCACTGGTCGCTGGCCGGGTCCGACTACTACGGAGAGCGAGTGAGCACCCGGAAGACGCGATCACGCCGCTGGTAGCTATCTCGATAGAACGAGATCTACCCTCGTGACGGCGAAGTCACGACCGAGGGAGCACGAGGACGAAAAAGAAAACTCGGAAAACCAAGTCCTCGGCTGCCCAAAGCTACCAACAAGAGCAAACCTAGACCTCGTGTTGGTCTTAGGTGCACTCAAGGTGCAGGGCGACCACGAATACGCCTAAGAGACTCAAGACGGTCTCTTTGCGCGATCTTGGCGCGCTTGAAGCATCGGTCAATCGGATGCCCATCCTTCCGATGAAGGTGCAATGATACCGCCTCCGAGGGTGAAGTAGCATGAGATGACTTCGCCCGAGAGGTCAAGCTGCGGTGAAATCACCTTGCCGAAATCCCTTGGACAAAGCCGCCGATCTAAATTGAACTTTCTTGTTCTTGGGCTTGACCTCGATCACACCGCGGCTATGGGTCCGAGCACGACGGTGGATGTTTCTCACATCCTCACGGAAATTATATCCTAGACCCTGCTTGAACTTGCAAATTTTTGATTGGTCTAGAATAAGATTGAGATCCTTCTTGCCTCCTACAAATTTCTCGAGAGTGTTCATAAGGTGCGACACTCCCGAAAGAGAGAGGTGCAAGAAGAGCAAGGAGGAGGAGAAAGAACAACAGAGGAGAGGAAGAAGAACCAATGAAGGAGAGCGAATAGCACGTGCGTATTTTTCCTTATGCACGGCCACCTCAAGCTTGAGGGCTTCGCAGGACACACAGGGGGCAGCCCTAATCCTAGCCATTTGGTTCTCGTACCTCTTCCTAAGCGTCTCTACCATGTCCTTATCCTTTTCCAACATTTCAGCACAGAAAGCACAGGAAGGATGTGGTTTTTCTAGAAGGTCCTTAGTTAGCTTCACACACTTTTCATCTAAGGCAATCAAATCAGATTTTAGTTTATTACAACTTTTGCATGGTGAGCTAACAGGATCCTTAGAAGCATCTTGAGCCATTTTCTTATTATTATCAACAAATTCTTGAAACCTGCTTTGGAGACGATTCAAGTTCGTGAGAAGTTTGGGACAATTTGCACATGAAGTAATAGGCTCAAGTAAAAGGCTTGTAACTCAAGCAATTTTGTGATCCGCCCTTTTAAGTTCATTTTAAATTATTGCAACTTTCACAAGTCTCGTGCGAGATCAAATTTGCTGTATTTGCGCTTGAACTGATCCTGTCGAACCGTCTTGATCTGGGAGGTGCCCTCATGGTATGCATCGAGGGTCACCCAGATGTCGTGAGCGGACGACAGGTGAGAGATGCGATCAAATTCGCTTCTGCTCAATCCCTGTATGATGATGTTCCTTGCCTTTGCATTTGCCTCAACATCAGCCATATTCCCGGCATTGATGTTCTCATCGGCAGGAACAACAAATTGTATTTTCACCTTCCGCCAAATAGCATACCCCTGAGCCTGGATATATGTTTCCATTCGGCTCTTCCAGAAGGGGTAATCCAGGCCATCGAAAATAGGCGGCTTGGTGGAATACTTGTCTGTTGCCATGGCTCTTGAGACCGGTTAAGATCTATGAAGAAGAGCTAACCGGCTCTGATACCAATTGAAGGACCGAAATGGCAGCAGAGGGGGGGTGAATGGTGCCTTTAAACGCTCTCTAAAAATTCAACTTGATCTTTTCTCCAGTAGCTAAAGAGCTGTGAAGAAGAAGATTAGTTGTTTACTGGAAAACTCAAAGAGAACAGAGAGTTTCTCCGCTGTGGTCGTAAAGACCAGAGAAGAACAGAGTTGTGGTCGACCAGTCGATACCACCCGAGAAAACAGAAACAGACGGAAAACAGAGACTGGAATCACTGGTCAAATCACCCGAGAAAACAACTGTCAGTAAAACAGAGTGATCGAAAACATTCTGCAGTGACCGAATCGACCTGAAAGTCGTAACAGAAAACAGCCGTGGTCGAACCGACTTGTGGTCGAAAGATCTAGAGCACCAGAGACAATCAAACGCGTTCGACAACAGACATAGCCGAAACTACGTGGTCGAAACGAGCAAAAGATGATGACAATGAATTTAGTCGGTCGAACCGAAAACAAAGCACGACCGCCAAGACGGAATTTAGAGAACTATTGGCACGAAAACCAAAATGCATGAGACTTGAATCTTAGCAAGAAAGGGTCTCTAGAAGTGAGTCAACCAAGAACCACCAAAGTCTTAGCAACGGTTGAGAGAAAACCAAGTCGAAAATCAAAAGCAGTAATCGAGGCGGAAGCAGAAAATCACGAGATTTCTGTTTTGATTTTGCTCTCGGAATGAATTGACCAAATGGTCTTAGAGTGTGAATCGATTCAGAGCAAAGAAATGCAAGCCAACTCTCAAAGAAAACACATATACCGAAGGAAATCGAGAGGGCAAAAGCAACAAGTAACTCATCTCAAGAACACAAACATGAAATGATACAGAGATGAATCCAATCTTTTCATTTCTCATGGAGGTTTCTACAACCACTCCACCCGAGACAACTCACACAAGATACAACAATAGAGTTCGAGCACTGGGGACAACCTCTCCCAGCCCGAGTCTCCTCCTCTATTTATACTCACACGCCAACGGGTCTCCACAGACCACCCGTTCTGAGAGCTCCAGTGCTTTACAGCCTCCGGTGCTTTGCCCATTACCCGGGGCAACGGCTCCACCGCTTGCCCGCTTGCACCACCAACTCTCCAAAGTCGTCTGATGCTTTCTCGGTGGACAGGCTTCCTCCGCAGCCTTGACATTTCTCAAAATGCCCCCTCCGCCTTCCGTGAAGCTTCCTCCACCGCCTTGTTGTCCATGCTTTGTCGACCCACCGGCACGACACGTCCTCTTCGGCTTTCACGCCGCTCGACCTCAACAACTCCCTTGTCTAGTCCCGACCTCCTAAGCCTCACCAAGACTTGCCTCCAAGATACCGCAACCATCAAAGACAACAAAACATCACATAGCACCGTTCTACACAGAAACCATACTGCATGACTCAACCCGAGCTCAAATCTTCCACAGATTTTAAACTTAGTCAAGACACGTCAAAATGTAGAACAAACCAGTCTACAAGGTCCATGACTTCACAAGGAACCCAACCGACCAAACCTCACCGTAATCGGACATGATATGAGCCCATACGACCGGTTTGAAAGAACTCCATCGACCACGGCCAATCTGCCGACAACGTGGTCGAACTTTCGAGACCACAACGTGGTCGAATCCGACCTCCACAACGTGGTCGAGTGCCCGGCGCACAACGTGATCGAACCTCGAACACTCGCAACGCGGTCGATTCTCCGATGGGACAACATGGTCGAAAACCCTAGCCACGACTACCGACTACGTTCAAACCCGTGCTAACGTGGTCGCACCCGCCAGCGATACAACGTGGTCTAAGTGCCGCGTACAACGTGGTCGAAGACCCACGCGCACAACGTGGTCGTAGATTTTCCGAGAGACTTCCGATCACGTTCAGTTTTGCCGAAAAAGCCGTAACGTGGTCGTATTGCCTTCCGACCACTTGTACGCCGCCCGACTGGCTTCCGATACTCGCCAACGTGGTCGTATCGACTTCCGACCACGGTCAAATTTCACGAGGATGCTGTAACGTGGTCGTAAACCACCCGAACGACTTTCGATCTCTCAAGAGTGGCCATTAGGCCAAAAAGTGCCATAAATGAATGGGTAAGAAGAATCAGCTAGGGCAGAAAAAATCTGTCAATGTGACTATTGGTGATACCGAGGCATCTGGGTGTGGTAATTTACCTACTGTCTTTTCAACATGTCAATCTACTGATGGTGGGTTGACACAGGGGCCATATTCATGTGTGTGATGATGCAACTTTGTTTCATTCTTATCAAATCGCATAGGGTTCTTCTATTCTGGTAGGGAATGGGTTACATGCTTCTATTCTTGGTGTTAGCACGGTAGATCTGAAGTTCACTTCAGAAAAGATCATACGCTTGTTCGGCTTTTCCCTTTTTGATTTTTGTAATAAAGTTGTAAACCATATTTATGACTCTACAAATGGTGGTGAGGCCAATGTATGGCACTCACGTTTATGCCATATTAATTTTTGTTGTATGTCTCGGCTTTCTATTTTGAATTTAATTCCAAACTTTTTCATAGTAAAAGGTTCCAAATGGCAAATTTGTGTGCAAAAGAAGCAACTTCGAAAGCTTCACAAGACCGTGGAGGAAGGAAACCTGGAAAAAATAGAACTTATACATTCAAATTTGTGTGGAATGAATGGTATATTGACAAAAGGTGGGAAAACATATTTCATGACTTTAATTGATGATTCTACTAGATACTGCTATATGTATTTATTGAAAACAAAAGGATGAAGCATTAGACTACTTTAAAATTGTAAGGCTGAAGTTAAGAATCAACTAGATAGAAAGACTAAAAGAGTTAGGTCTGATCGTGGTGGAGAGTATTTTTCTAATGAGTTCGATCAATTCTATGCGAAACATGGAATCATCCATGATAGGACACCTCCCAATTCGCCCCAATTCAATAGGGTTGTCAAAAGAAAGAACCACACCTTAACTGACTTGGTTAACACCATGTTAGATGCTATTGGTATATCTAAGGCATGATTGGGAGAGGCTTTATTGACCGCATGTCATATCCTGAATAGAGTCCCCAATAAAAATAGTGAGATAACCCCCGCATGAAGGTTGGAAAGGGAGAAAACCATCACTCTCGTATTTGTGCATTGGGGGTTGCTTGCAAAAGTCAAACAAATAACTAAGAAGCACAAACTTGGACCTAAACACAATGAATTGTGTGTGTCTGGCATATGCCCATCAGAGTACACCCTATAGGTCTCTAGTAGTTAAATTCGAGATATCTGAATGCCAATCAATATGATAATGGAGTCTCAGGATGCTACTTTCTTTGATAATTTATTTCCTATGAAGGATTCACATAGCTCTTCTAGTCAAGCAAATGATTTAACTCTTGAACCTACATCTCCTATTGAGTATATTGAGTACACACATGAACACGTACACGAGGAGGATGACAGTGTTGTAGCTCCTCGAAGGAGCAATAGACAAAGGGTTGCAATATCCTTTGGTGATGATTTCACTGTGTACCTTGTGGATGATGTTCCTAAATCCATTTTAGAGATATATGCATCTCTTGATATAGAGTATTGGAAGGATGCGGTTCGTAGTGAAATAGATTCCATTATTGCTAACGGAACTTAGGAAACCACTGATCGTCCATTTGGTTGTAAGCCAGCTGGATGTGAGTGAGTATTCAAGAAGAAGCTTAGGCCTGGTGATACAATTGAAAAGTACGAGAACGGGCTTGTGGCTAAAGGTTATACCCAAAAAGAAGGCGAGGGTTTCTTTGATACCTACTCACTTGTTGCCAGATTGACCACTAGTTGAGTACTACTATCTTTGGCTGCCTAACATAGTCTTCTTGTCCATCAAATAGACACAAAGACAACTTTCCTTAATGGAAAGTTGAATATGAAAATTTATATAGAACAACCTGATGGATTCGTGGTACCTAGACAAGAGGGAAATGTTTGTAAGTTAGTAATATCTTTGTATGGCCTCAAACAAGCACCTAAGCAATGATATGAGAAGTTTGATAGAACTTTGATATTTGCATGGTTTGTGGTAAATGAAGTCGATAAATGTGTATACTACCGCTATGGTACGGTGGGGGGGTAAAGGAGTAATTCTATGTTTGTATGTTGATAATATACTTATCTTTAGGACAAGCATTGATGTGATTAATGAGATTAAGTCATTTTTATCCTAAAGTTTTGACATGAAGGATCTGGGAGAGGAAGTTTTGACATGAAGGATCTGGGAGAGGTCGATGTAATTTTAAACATCAAATTGATCAAAGGTGAGAATGGGATTACACTTTTACAATCCCATCATTTGGAGAAGGTCTTGAGCCGATTTGGCTAGATGGACATCAAGCCCTCTACAACACCCTATGATCTTATTCTAATACTTTGAACGAACCAAAGAATAGGAAAGGATCATTTGAGCCGGTTCATAGCTAATTCGGGAGATGATCATTAGCGCGCACTTGAATGGATGTTGCGCTATTTGAGAGGTACAATGAGTTACGAAATTCACTATACCAGGTACCTTGGTGTACTTAAGAGATGCAGTGATTCAAATTGGATTTTTTATGCTGATGAGATAAAGGCTACGAGTGGATATGTATTCACTCTAGGCGGTGCTATCGTTTCATGGAGGTATTGTAAAGAGACCATTTTGACTAGGTCAATCATGGAGGCAAAACTCAATGCTAGGCACAACCACTGTTGAGGCAGAATGACTATGAGAGCTCTTGATGGATTTATTGGTAGATGAAAAACAAATTCCAGGTATCCTTATGTACTGTGATAACCAATCAGTTATTATAAAGGTGACAAGTGCAAAGAATAATATGAAATCTTCAAGACATGTGAAAAGGTGATTGAAGTCTATAAAAAAACTGAGAAACTTCAGAGTGATAACTGTGTATTATATCCAAATAACTAAAAATCTAGCAAATCTCTTTACAAAGGGTTATAATGAAATGTGATTGATAGTACATCGAAGGACATGGGAATGAAACCCACATGAGTTACACATAGTGGTAACCCAAACCTATGTGGTCAGAGATCCCGTGAAGTAGGTTTTGGGATAAACAAGCTGTTGGGTGACTGGAGAGTATAATCTTGTTTTATAACCCACTCTGTTGGAGATGCAATGCTCCCATTTCTATATGGTAGGCTAACTTTGTCTTAATGTGTTCTAAGGCTTTAAGTAGCGAGATATCATCCTATAGGGTACTCTTTATAAGAACACACCTATGTGAGCTGACTGTTGGTCATAGTCCGTGAAATGTGAGAACTCTCTAAGAAGCTCATGAATATACATATGAGTATAACCTATATGCTTCAACCGAGGGGTAGCCTATCAGCAGCCAAGTATCAGCTTAAGCTCTAAGTGAAACTTATCCATACAAAACTGCCAATTCAAAGTGTAGTCCATTGTGTAGTTATTGATGAATGTAGCTTTTAGTTCTAGGTGGATGTTCAACCCTACTATGTCTCCACTGAAAAAATGGTATATTAACAACATTTGGGAGAACAAGCAAAATTTGTGACGTGGTGTCTCTGGGATCTGGTGGGACATTGTTGGAGTTTATGGGCTTGACCCAAATAATATTCTTTATAAATCGTCAAAAATCCCAAAGGCCCTCTCATGTATTGTGGAAGGTGGAAAATTTAGTACCACATTGCTAGTCTAGGCGTGAGGAGACTAACTTATAAGGTGGAGTTGGTCTTGCCTAGTTGAAGTAAGCAAAAGAAAAACACATGTGCGCACACTCACCTCGCCTTGCCTCGAACGCCACGCCACACCATCGCCATCGTCTGCCCACACGCGGCATGCGCGTGAATGATGCGACGATTTCTGGTTTGGGTGTGTGTGGAGCAATAACTTCTTTTTGCACATCAAAATCATACACATTGACGTGGCAAATTAGAGTGGACATGGAAAGGATAAGACACGTTCAATTTTGAACGTTGCATGATTAGCACGGTTTATATGGTACGCGTTAATGGTCTTATTGTTGTTTCCATGTGACACGCTATTTCCTTTCTTCCTTTTGCATGACCTCTATATGAGATGAGGGAGACAATCCTCACACATACACAAAGCCATGGTCTCCTTCCTCTATCAATTGTTCTGCGTTGTGCGGCCTCGGCTACCTCATCCCTGCTCTTGGCGTGCACCAGGTGGAGGGAGAGTAGTTTCTTCGAAACCACCATCCCTTTTGGTCCTGCACAGGTTGGCGCGAATCAGGTTTTTTTCGAAACGCTTTACGCGACTGCTCGCTGCTTCCTTCTACGTCTTTTTCCTCTATGTCACCCAACTCTACCATGACATTTGCTAGAGCGATTCTCTGTAAGTCGCAGATGAACATCCTTTTGATTAAATCCAATGCAAATACTTTTACGGTAGCAGTGTTGTTTACCTGTTTAGCACATATATGTGAGATAGATCTATTTGAGTTTATGATCATGCTACTGTTTGTAGTTCCAAATATGTCTAGTATATATGCTGCACTTATTTTGATAATTGTTTTAAGAATTAAAACAATCATAAAAGTGCGCACATTTCTAACAAGATATGGGAAAATGATAATGAACACATTTTTCATAATAAATACATTCATAATATTACACTTTTATAGCTTTTTTTAGTATATGGTGATATAACTTAATGGCCAAATTGGCATCTTATTAACTTCACAAGTCAAAACACTCCACATTTTGTGACTGAAGGCGATATTACAGTTGCAAATGGCTATCGATGCAAGAACTCATTGCTAGAATTATTCAACAAGATCTCTACTGATGCACTTTGTAGCGACGAATTTTAGAAGAAATGCACGGTAGCGCGTTGTGGTGTAACATTTGTTCATGTAGGGGATCTCGGATCGGATACCATATGCTCCCTCTAGTCACATATAAGTGATATTTTAGATATTGATATGGTCTCGAAGACATAACTTTTACCACTATTTTCTATTACAATAATATTTTCAAGACCTAGTAAGATTATAATATTGTGAGTGTTTTTGAGACAAATCTACATAAATTATTTTCATATGTGCAATCTAAATATTCACAAAGGTATTGATAATCTAAGTTTAAAAATTTGATTGCACATAATCCAAAAAAGTCACTTATTTTTACTATAGGGAGTATGAGATTTACTTCCACTTTCCACAAATCAAGATCGAGCATTTGATTTATCTTAAGACATGTCTGAACTCCAATAAGAAAAACCATACATCTCCTCTACTGCGCACTACCCCCTCCCTCGCCGTTACCTCCTCCTTACCATCCCCAACAAAAACTACCGAATAGGGTCACCCTGAGCTTGAGATGTGGAAGATGTAGGAATCTGCGCCGCTCGTTTTGGCTTGAGTTTCTGGTTTCTAGCTATTTTGCACTATTTATAAATTTTATCTTTTTTATATTTTTGACTTTTTTGAGCTTTTTTTGGGTTTTTTCTCGTATTTGTTTGCATTATACGTGATTGGCTAACATGTTTTTTATTTTTATTTTTTTAAATTTAATTATGCTAAATAAGCTCCGTCAACTACATTATTTTTTCAGCCATCTACAGTACTTTTCAGCCATAAGTTATCCAAAAAAAGCTCTTTTGAGCAGGATCTATTAATCTATAGTTTAAAGGTAAATAATTTTTAGATACAAAGTCAGATCCTATGCTTAGCAAATGTCCCAATATATTTTTCTAATTTTCCCTTCTAAAAACAAGATAAAAATCCGAAGAGTAGACGGTCTTCCAGTGGAAAAAGTGTACTCTCCAAAGTCCAGATTTGGCTGCTTTGCACACTCGCCTAATCACTATTTTTGTCATTGTCCTCCAATTTCCAATTGGCACCTTCCAGAAGCCAGCCGTAAATTCCAACCACAAGGACATAAAAAATAAAAAAGAATGTGTAAAAAGCAAGAAGAGAGATAGAGGGGAAAAAAACTAGAAATCAAACCAAAGCCCACCCGACCCCACCCACAACGACCAAGACGACACCTCCACTCTCTCTCCCACCAGCCTCTCCCTGAGTCGCACCGCACCACCCGCCGTCGCGTCGCGTCGCGTCGCCTCGCATGGAAGTCGCCGCCGGTGGGACCGGCACCCGTGGCGGCGGCGGAGGTGGAGGCGCTGCGGGAGGAAGCGGGGGCGGCCCGGCGCCTTTCCTGCTGAAGACGTACGAGATGGTGGACGACCCGTCGACGGACGCGGTGGTGTCGTGGAGCGACGCGTCTGACGCGAGCTTCGTCGTCTGGAACCCGCCGGAGTTCGCCGCGCGGCTGCTGCCCACCTACTTCAAGCACGGCAACTTCTCCAGCTTCATCCGCCAGCTCAACACCTACGTACGTAACGCCGCTCGCTTGCCCCCCTCCTCTTGAACCTGGATGCGCGCCGAGTGGTGTCGGTCTGGTTCTGGGGATATCTGCTTTGGGTAGGCCCGTTCTTGTGGTTGGATTGGTGGGAATTTAAGCCTCAAAGTTGCGCAGGTGCGAGGAATTGACTGGGTTCTTGCTGATTGCGTTGGGGAATTTGGCGTCAAAATTTGATCTTGGGGCTGGGGGTGTTTGGTTCAGTGCCGACAGTGATAGGTGCCGAGATGTCTGCGTTGTTTTGGTTAATTGCTAGTATGGTAGATAATGTAGAACGTGGATTTCTGTTCCTTGTAGCTGGATTTGGTTGCAGTTTGATGCGAAAATTTTGGTGTTATGTGGTGCTGTGGAAATGAAATTCTTGTAAAGTTTTCATCTTGATGTGCCATGGTGCGAGGCTATGTGAGTAACTGCGTTCTCCGAACACACTGTCTGTGCGTTGGTTGAATGGAGCTTGAGGCTAAGGCTTGGATCCTGTTGCATTGAAAATTGGGACTAGAGTTTTTGGGTCTCAATTCATCATAGTTGCTAGAACGAGGAGATAGTGTCATGATCGATCTTGCCGTTTGGGGTGGACTCTAATTTGATGCTACTGAGATAATGTTTCAAGTTTATGATTTGAACGGTCTGAATTATTGCGAGTGAAAGTCCAAAAGAGCATTTTGGGCTCTAAACACTATCGATAATTAGGGATGTGGATTTGGGTGTTCACAACGGAGTACAAGATGTTTGCTATCAAATGTTTAGCTTGATTTACTTTTCATTAATATATTCAATTCAGTTCATTTCTTTTGTATGGCAGTGAAGTTTTCTTTTTTTTTTTTTTGAAATTGATTTTTTTTCGCCCGTAACATTTTGTTGAACTGTTCATTTTCGTTGCGTGAGTGATTGGGAAGCTTGATGTCAAAACTTATGTTTAGTGCATTAAGCAGGTCCTTGTGTTAAAATTATTGCATTCTTCTGCATTTTTTAATACTAAATCAGCACTAGGTGTTCAGTAAATTCAGAATTTTGGCTAGGATGTTGGTATTACCAGTAAGATCACTTTGGAATCACTGAAAAAATCTTGGAACTATGGATATTACTTAATTTAACAGTAACCTCTATTTTTCTGCAATTTCTTTTAAAAAAAACAGAAAAGTGGAGGGTGTGAGCCCTGGTACCGAGTTGTATGTTTGTTTGATAGTAATGAGGGAGCTTTTGTGGTAGGACTGATCAGATATTGTGGTCATGAAGTTTTCCTCTTGAAAATTGTCAAATGGATGAACTGCTATCGCGAATGCAGTTTTATTCATCATCTTTTAGGATCTGGAGGTTAGCTTTCATGGTATGGTTGTCTTTTCTGATAGGATAAAAGTATGATCTTGATGTGCCAAAATCCATGGTTCTGCCCAATAGTTCTCGACCAATTTCCTTTCAATTCCAATTGATGTAACCTGTAGTATGTCCAGTCATTGTGGGTCTGGGGCTCTGGGCCCATGGTCTGCATTTCATTTCTGTGCAGCAGCTATTGAATTCCAAGTTTTTTTTATTAAATTTTGGTATTGGCCTGGTAATGCAAACTGCCTACGTAATCTTCTAAGCATGAGCTACTTTTTTTTGGTTCTTGTGGAGCCCTTCGAGAACCTGTAGATGGAATTCTTTTGCTGTATAGAATAATAGAAATACTTTGGCTAGTTGGACTTGCATTCCCTGGTCTTTTGGACTGACCTGTAAAAGTTTGAGGCAAATGAATTATCATTTAGCCTAAAGAATAGGCATCTGAATAGGCATCTTTAGACTTTTAATCTTAAGGTATCATATAATTGTTCTGTTACTCTTTGTAGTGTGAGTTTGTTGAAATCCTTATCAAAGTTCCATCACTTTGGTGTCACCCAGGATGCAGTACGATTTTGTTAGCTTGTGATTAATGATGGGATTTGACCCAAAATGTAACCTTTTGATGTTTGATTAGGTCCCGAGGATTTGTTTCAATTTTTTGTCTTTTGATTAGATCCTAAGAAGTGGAACATCTATTTAATTCCTCTAAAAGTCTAAATTAATGGAGGGCCTTTCAAAAATTGTCAATGCTGCAGGGATTTCGTAAAATAGACCCAGAGCGATGGGAATTTGCTAATGAGTACTTTGTCAAGGGGCAGAAGCACCATCTGAAGAATATCCACAGGAGAAAGCCTATCCACAGCCACAGCCATCAACCTGGTGCAGTGCTTGATAATGAGCGTGCATTATTGGAGGATGAGATTGACAGACTTGCACGACAGAAAACTGCCCTCCAGGCTGACCTCTGGAAGTTCAAGCAGCAGCAGTCAGGGGCCATGATCCAGATTGAAGATCTTGAGCGACGAGTGTTCGACATGGAGCAGCGGCAGGCCAAGATGATAACCTTCTTGCAGCAGGCTAGCAAGAACCCTCACTTTGTCAATAAGCTTGTTAAGATGGCAGAGGCATCGTCAGTCTTCACAGATGCTTTCCACAAGAAGAGAAGGTTACCTGGGTTGGATTATGGTACCGAGACCACAGAAACTGCTAGCTTTTATGACGACCATAGCAGCACTTCCAAGCAAGATCTTTTGAATCAGAACTTCTCTGATAAGCTTAAGTTGGGACTTTGTCCGGCAATGACAGAGAGCAATCTCATCACTCAAAACTCACAGGAAGATAACAGAAGCCCCAATGCCAAGCATCCAGAGTGCGACAGAATGGGAATGGAATGCCTTCCGCTGGTGCCACAAATGATGGAACTCTCTGATACCGGGACGTCCATACGCCCCTCCAGGAATTCTTGCTTTACACCAGCTGTAAATGACGAAGGGCTCGTACCGTGCCATCTGAGTCTTACTCTTGCATCATGCTCAATGGATGTTGACAGAAGCCAAGCCTCCAATGCAAATGGGAGCACTCTAGATCAGGGGAGAGAGAACCCAACTGAGGCAACCACAACCACCATGGAAAAGGAAAACAGCACTGGCAGACGATTCGATGATAACCAAAAGACATCAGGTGATGCTGGTACAGCAGATGCGAAGACGCCACGAGGGGATGCACGAGTTGCCACCGAGGCTCCTGCAGCTCCCCCTGCGGTGGTGAATGACAAGTTCTGGGAGCAGTTCCTAACAGAAGAAGCAAGCTCTAGCCTGAGGAGGGATCCTTCCAGGGAGCAAATGGAGGACAACAGGCAGACATATGATGACACAAGGAATGACAGCGAAGGCATGCAACAGCTGAAACTTTGATTTACTTTAGCATCACCATTTCTCAAAGTGATACAGACACAGTGTAAGATGTTAGAATCAGGGAGCTGCAGTTAAAACATGACACGAGTGGGTGTACGGCTGCGTACAACATGAAACGGGTGTACATATTTTTCCAGAATATCTCGGAGATTGAAAGAGTAATGGTTATATTAGGAACATGCATGAGTTGTGCTTTGTGCTGTGCAGTGTTCAGATTTGTTATTTCTATTCCGATTGGCATGATTACTTGACGTTAAGTCCAACATCGAATGCTTTACACACATGACACACCGCGTTGAGAGAGGTGGATCATAATTGGTGTACTCAATAATGCTGCCTGCAGTCAGTACCTCTGGAATTCTCAAGTCTAGAGCACACAAGAGACTGCGGTTGTCTGGTTGCCAAGAGAGCTGAGTGCCTGAAAGTTTCCTTGAACGCTCCACGAGAGATCTATTCGTGAGGCACGCATGTGATACTGGAATTGGGTAATTCGTTGTGCCATCGCTTCGTTGCTGCGGATCTAATAGGGCCTTCTCTTAGGATTGTAGTGGTATACATTAGAGTTTTTAAGCAACTTGAACTAAAACTCAATTACTGCAAAAAACAACATATTGCAAGAAAAAATTGATATGTTGGTTTATTTAAAAAATGGGTATGTATGCAAAAGTAAATAATTAAAGCTGGCTAATATGTATGCCGAAAGGTCAACATACTACATATATTGATGCGACAGAAGAATATGAATTGGTGTTTGGCCCTTTGGTATGTGGCCTGACCCTTGAAGGAATGATTTGGTCACTTCCGCACTAAGATAAGTAATATATTTTAGGGGAAATTCATGATTTATCGCTCAATGCCTGTGGGTCCATAAGCCACGTGTCAGTGAGATAATGATGATAAATCCTGAAATACCAACGAATGAACCATAAATCATAATCTTTTTTCCTATATTTTATTATACATGCTACCTAATGGTCATATGAAATCACAACTGACAGATGTAATGACAATTTGCAATAGTGGCATTGCCATGTTCCACTTGCACGTGGAAATTGAATCACGCCAACCTTGTGCTGATCCGAAAATTTGAAGTTATAAGCCCAACCACAATTAAAAGTAAGGCCCCGTTTAAAACGTGAAAATTTTCCCTACTTCTCTGAAAATGAGCTGTTTTTGTTGAATTCCCTGCAAAATTCTTTTGAAATGGATACGTTCCAAATAGGCCCTAAAATCTAGATATACATCCTCAACAGGAGTTGGAGCATTGCTTTACATCCGGCTAATACTACAATTGGACCCAAACACGTAGTACTACCGATCTACTACATACACCCTTGTTATTGGTGCCGACCAAATTTGTTCCACTGCTGCTAGTGCTGGGTCTTTTATTACATACAGATAGCAAACTTTGAACTAATTAAATATATAATCTTGAATCATTCTATGAACTGGTCATGTGCTTTCCATTAATCCTCTAACTAATGATTAATATCTGAGTAAATTCACTTAAAAATTACGTGAGTGAATTTCGTTTTTGATTATAATCTTCCGATGGACTCCCGCTAGCTTGTGTATGAATACTTTTTCACTATAAATCAAGTTCTGTATATATTACATGTCTGAAAGAGAGAGACTACAAAGCATATCGTGCTGGCGGTAAAGAAAGAAAATAAAAGAAAAGAAAAGGGCATGGATAACAAATAAACAGCTCTTTGAAAAACGTGGACTAAGCAAATCGGCAAATCAGAATGAATAACTTACCATCAGGGGATGGAAAACACGGTGGATGCATGTTTGGCAGCCCATGTTTGATAGTAGACAATCGACTGGACGCCATCAATCGCAGGAGGCAGCAGCGTCTGCTTGAGAATTAAGGAGGTTCCTTCGAAATGTTGAATCGTTCCTAGTATGCAGCGCAAACAGAAGGGGAAGGTTAAGAAGTGACCTCTGCAACAGTACCAGTGGCGGACCTAGAATTTTTAGGATGGGTGTTCGAACTTTGGAGCTAAGTTGCTTGAATACTTCGATACTACAACGCACCGTTTCCTCCAAAACACTGATACAACGATACGTGTAATAGATATAACAAAAAATACATAACTTATAGAAATTAATGATTTCTTGTGAGAAAATGGGAGACATAAGGCGAGTATAATGACATGAATTAAACAACAAATTATAGATATTAATAACAGTTGTATATCTTATTGTTCTTGACTTTTTTTTGCTCTTTCCCCGTCAGCAAAAACTATCTATCTGTAGGGACCCCAGATTTTACATCCGGAATCCTCTGTGATTTATTGCACTATTCCCTGGATCAGTAGATAGTGCTCACAGATACAGAAAATGAATATCAAATACATACCATCCGGAAGCATAAATAAAATAGTAAACTTACACATGGGCGATTAGGCGAAATCGATAAATTGCAGCAATGAAAACGAAGCACACGGGTGAACCCTCAGGACATGCCCACAGGCATCCAACTGGAGGTTCGCGACTTAGTCCTTGACGTCTTCACCTTCTTTGCCTTCAAGACCAAAGTATTGCTGATACGTAGTGATCCGATTCCTGATTCTGGATTTTGTTATGGGAGCGAGCGTGAGCACACTAACCACCGTGCTCCGTGAGCCAATACATAGGATGCAAATAATAGTATGCATGGCTAATCAATGGAGATGCTCGGGTTGTTTTATTTGCCAAAAATTGCTCTTCGCATTACTCTTATTACTTAATCAGGGTTTTATTATTGCTGTCTAAAGCTCCGAACAGCGAGTGTCATCATTTATTTAATCCACCGATTATGCACTTTCCATTTCGCAACCCACCATTTCATTAATCCAGCCATGGATGTCTCATTCTCATATAATCCTAACTTCCCCATAAATTTATTCCTCCAATCTCAAATTTCACCAGAACCGTATAACCCCGATCTCAGATCCACCAATTACCAACTTGTTAACTACTCAACTTATTTATACTCCAATACATTTACCTGTGACCTACCGATCAAATGATTTCTATTGCATGATCCAAAATATTCAATAATCGAATTGAGGTTATCAATTCCGTACATGGGTTTGAATACCCACCACCAATTCATAAATCCAATCTTAGGCTCGATATTCAACAATTTATTTAGCTCCTCATGCTAGTGAAAATCTGGTGTCCTTTATTTTGTATCCACCGACATCTGTTGTGTCATAAATTCCTAATACTCCAATCTTGTGGTTCCTATTCATCAATTCTTCACCTCGTAATTTCTAATAATCTCCTAACATAAATACTTTTTATTCCACCAAAATCGTTCGTCCTAGGACTTCCTAACACTCCAATCGTTTCGGTCATTGATCCCCAAAACCGTAAATCGGCTCTTCCAATAATCCACCTTATTTTATATTATCTATCTCTAATTAATTCACTAGTACACCTCCACCAAGAATATCAATGATCGAGTTTATACCCCAATTATCATATCTTCAAGTTTCCAAAAATTCAATTCATCCATCTAGTATTTGATGAAATCCTATTAATCTCATTATCACCAGCATCTCCCAAGAATTTATGTTAGTTAACAGTGTCGTAATCCAACAATTACCTTTGCACCCCGTAATTCTCCAAGAATCATTTAAATCATCTACATAGCCTATATATTCATTTAGACTCCACCAATTACCCCCAGAATCCACTTTATCGTTCCCTTTTTTTGATCGACATGAATCCATCAGCATCTTTTATATTCTTACCATAACAACTATCTCCTTCTGTACATCTTTATTTATTCCTCCTGACCTTTTAGTATTCTCATTATTTAAAAATATAGTACATAAAAATCTCCTGAGACTTAGCAGTTTGAACAAAAATATAATGTGTAAGATAATGCAATAACAATAGCGATTCAGAGTCCATCCACCGTTACATGGCATCTGCACCATATGCTTAATCCTTTAGCGTTATAGCCGCTTAACTTATCACTGGGATGACACCCAGGGCAACACAAATCAGGGCCTTTCACTGCCCTCCACTTTTCCATTCCCACCCACAAAGTTTTTGAAATAGAACTATATCTGGTTAAGTTCCCATGTCCGCCCATGACCGTGGGCACGGCTATTCGAATAGTTTTAACTCTGCAGAGTTTGTACACTTTCACCACAAGAGACAATCAACTCATTGCCCCACACGATTCCTTAGTCATGTGGTTGAGCAGACCATCACAATGACTTTTCAAAATATCTAGTCCCTTTTGTCATCTCACCTTATGGGAAACTACCCACTTGCGGTGGGTCCCATCTATGCACGGGATGTTCCCCACGGTTACTAGCGTTATTCGGGCTCCACTCCCCTCAGCGCTAGCACGACTGGAAAACTTCACCCTCCACTCGGTGTCCCTTTAGGCCTTCTCTTGCCCTTGCTTGTCCACTTCTATCCACTACCAGTGAGATGAGTCCGGGGGTGTCGATAAATTTACTTAGCCAAGTTGTATTATATAGACTTGTGGTTGCACTGTTTTACGTGGGAGGTCATGACAAGATTCAGTCCTTAGTGGTATCTGGGCGGTTCTACCACACTTCATAATTTGTGCTTCCATCGCACCACACCAACCCCAAACCATCCGCCCGGATATTCAAGCAAATTGAGGTTTTTGGGAGCATAAAATAACCATATCGAACATATACCAGTCATTACCACCATGACTGCCCAACCAAATTTTCTCATTTAAAAGTGATGTTTGGGGCATTTTGGTGCCCCTAAATATCTATACAGTACTAAGCATGGCATATAATTATGGACTTATTTTCGAAAGGTTAATATCATGATTTTGCTAGGGCGACAAAGTTCACATAATCAACTATTCCAAAGAGGGCGTAATATTAATCAAGGCAAGCAATGGGCATATAACTAAATTCTTGAATTAAACATGTATTTGCTTATAAAATAACATCATGCAATTTGATAATTTAAACCAAAGTAATTTGCAGAAAATGTAGGTTCAACATGATCAAAGTATTGACTCGCCTGGCGCGATTTACCGCGGTCTTGAGCTCACACAATGCTTTATCTTGATTTTTGGTCTCTCTCTCTTCTCTTTGGGCTTGATCTCGCTTGATCCATTGAATCTTCACGACTTCCAATTTCTAATTACGCGTTAAACGACTGAATACAAAAATTGCACTAATATGTTTACTAAATGGGCTGCATATACATCATCCGCATTTTTCTAATTATTTATTTATATAGATATCTGCTTAGAAAAATCTCTATTATACTTCAAATACTTTTAGTATTTTGTTTAATTCATGCTTCTTTATTGGATATTATTCGCCCTAAGTACCTTTGATGATTGTATATATCTACAAGGGTACCCTTTTACCATCCCCACCAATTTTAGTTTTGTCTTTTTAATTTGCGTTATATGTGCATGTTGGCTAATTACCTAGATATGAATTTAATTAACGCTCTAACTTTACATTGGTTAATCCTTCATCGTGCACTAAACTATGGTTTCATGGGAGTATAATTCTACAAAACATTCCTATTAAGCCTTTAGCTAATAGTTTAAAATTTTAAAATAATATTCAAGGCATATTGTTCACTAGCATATGATGATTAATCCATGGTTAAATATTTATTAAGCTCATTTATAAACGAAATAAAATTCTGCAGTACTTATGAATTAATTTTTGATTTTTACTAAATTTTTACTCACTGAAATAGGTTAATAAAGATAAAATAAAAATACAGAAAGAATGTGCTAGGGAAGGATCGAACTCGCGCCCTCTCGGTGAGAGGACGTAGGGCTGGCGCTGGTGACCATTTGGGCACTCGCCCGTTTTGTGATATTGAAAGGGTATATTTGTTTGATGAAGCGACTACTACATCCGAGCTCTAAACGAAGTACCAAATTTGAAACAGGGAAGCGGCGGCGGGCGGCGGCGTCGCCGGCGGGGGAATAGCTGGAGGGAAGCGGCGACTGATGAAATGGAATCCCGGGAGCATAAGGGACCCAAAGGAGGCGCCGGCGTGAGCCGAGAGGCTTCAAGAGGGACCTGCGGCGAGGCTCAGCGGCCGGAGGTGGAGGTGGAACGGGGCGTCGGCGACTAGGAGGAAGAAGGAGAAATCTCGAGTGTGCCCGAGCATGTAGGAGGTGAGGGGAGGCTTACCACGCTATTGGCCGAGCCGGGGAGGGTTCGGGGCTGGCCGGCGACAGGAGCTGAGGGTGGCGCGGCCGGGCCACCGTGGCGGTTGGCTGTTGGGAAAGCTTCACGGCGTCGAGGGCTTGCTCCCAACGTGAGGAATCGGAGGGGGAGGGACTGTGGAGGGAACGACGGCGTGGAGGTGCACTTGGCCGGCGGTGAGGGAAGAGCGGATTCCGGTGAGCTCGGCGCATGGGGCTTCAATTAATCTGGAGTGTGAGTAGAGGAGGATGAGGCGAGACTGATGGGACGCCGGGGAGACTCCTTAAAGCCTGGAAGAGGGGAGGTGCGGTGGTGTGACCGGGCGGCGGGGAGGGACTGCTGGTCTTTGCCCGGCGTGGGGTTCTATGCGCGAAAAAGCTCTGCTGGCGGCTCTTCCAGAGAGAGAGGGAGGCGGGAGGAGGAGAAGAAGGGGGCGATGCGCGTGAGCTCGGCGCAGAAGGGGAAGGAGAAGGAAAAGGAAGGAGTGACGTGCGGGTGGGAGAAGAAAGAAGAGAGGAGAAGGAGGGCGGTGGTCGAGGGCGGGGAGAGGGGTTGGGCGGGCCGTTTTGGTGATCGATTTTTATTTTTCTTTTTCTTTCTTTTTCTTTCTTTTTATTATTTATTTTTATATATATATTCACATATATATTCCCCAGCCTATTTTTACACATATTTTTGTATGAAGAATTTCTTTATTTTTATTATTTCTCTATGTTTTATTTTATTCTTTACATATATATAGGTATATATATTTATCTATTTAGTTACCTGTTTATTATGTACATATGTGTGTGTGCATATATATTTGTTTGTTTTTATTTATTTTTTTGCCCTCTTTTATACCTTTCTCAAAATGAAAATTTTTTTATTTTAATTTAAGTCTCTCCCTCCTTATGATGGATCATCTTTTCAGATTCAAATTCCAAATTTATAGGTTTCTTTTGTTCCCATATTTTATTAATATTGTATAGATTTCCAACTATTCGAACCTCAACCAAAATTCAAAGAAACACCATCAAAATCCAAATTCCAATAAAATGTGTTGCAAAATAATTCAAGTGCTTCGTATTTTCAAATTTAAAATTTTCAGGATGTTAAACTATCTAAGAGAAAATTGTATGTTTCGTAGATGGAGCAAAACGTAGCAAAAATTAGCATGTAAACAAAAGCAATAAGGGTCCAACTAGCTGCTCCTTGCCTAAGGTAAAGATTGTATTTTTATACAACATCTTATTAGAAAAAATGAAGAAACCAAATGCTAAGTTCCAGAAAGAATCAGAGCAAGAATAGAGCAGAGTGCAGCAAAGGGACCAAGAAAGAAAATAAATGAAGTGGGGCGAAGCACACCTAGATCTGAAGAGAAGACGATGGCGATAAGTTGGACATGTTGCTCACTTCCCAATGCCACGCTCCCTCCCGGCTACCGCGATGCTCCCTTCTTGCCGCCCGCTCTCTACCTCCATGTTCGTTGTGCCACTGCCCGCTTGCCCATGACAACTCTCTGATCGCCTGCGCTACCACACACTCACCTTGTACCCCATACCGCCTCATGCATGATTGTTGTCACATCATGGCGCCATGTCCCCATCCGCCGATCGTCACTCGCCTCCACAGTTTGCACCTTCGCCCGCTCGCCACTCGAAGGCCAGAGCTGCTTTCCACATAGACAGCCACAAGGTGAGAAATAGAACAAAGGTTATGATTTTGTTTATATCTTTACCTCTTTGGGCCTGTGTGAGGAGGGCGAGGTGGAAAGAAAAATGGGTCTAATGTATTACATAGGCTGCGCACGAGATACAAGAAGTGTGGGCGGAATTTATTTGCAGGCATAAAATATAGTTTTAACCCAACTAATAGTATATACATCTAATATATCTATTATATACCTGGTATTTTATATAAAATTTTGGGTGTTCAGCTGAACACCCTTGACCTCTTGCATGTCCGCCTATGAACGACACCTCGAGAGAATAGCGGGTGTGTACGCATGGTGGACTGATCTGAAACACCCCAAATTTCAAATTGTTTTTGATTTTTTTCTTGAATTTTGGCCGAATTTGAAAACCTGCCCAATTTGGAAGTGTCTCAACCCTTTGCGCTTTCCCTATTTGGCCTTTCGTTTTCCCAAACCATTGGCAACCCTTCGCACACTCGACCCACCCCTTCCACCTCCAGCCAACCTATCGCCATCGCCATCGGGAAATCAACGGTAAGCCCTAGTTTTCCAGTCTGCGAAATGCCTTCACCAAACGTCAATTACTTTCACACCTAGCACCACTAAGTCCCAATGAGTCAGACCATGATCTCACCTTAACCATTCCTAGCCTCTGGAGCACCAGCGACGAGCATGATCGCCGTCTGCACCACCTCACCGTGGCCTCCCTCGAAACCCCAGATCCTAAACCACTACTGCCATAGCCTCCCCCCTGCGTCCAAGATGCTCCAAGAACCATTGTCCTTGCCGATTAACCATAAAAGCCCTACCGTGCCATGAAAGAGCCCGACAACCTCTTCTCGTCGCCGGCCATCTCTGGTAAACTTTGGTAGCCACAAATCCCCAAAACGGAAACCCTAGTATCCCTTAGTCCCCCTATGTGCCATCCCTTGCCACCTCTGTTCAAAGCTGGGCACCAGACAGAGGAAGAAGAAGGCCAATGCAGGCCGAGCCCTCGGTGGGCTGCGTACGCACGAAGACAAGCCGGCTAGCCCAAAAACCAGAAGAAGTGGGCTAGGTGTAGAAAACCAAATCCTAATGTTTAAACCCAAACCAGATCTACTACTATTCAACCCATTACTGTTTATAAAAACCCATTAGACATATATATACCCATTTCGACCATTTCGAGCCCATTCAAATCATTCTCGGTTCTGTTTCAACAATCCAGACTCTGACAAAACCTAGACCCATCTTTATTTGGTCTTTCTGAATTTTATTCATTTTTATTTTATTTCTCCTAGCTCGTATTCTTTCTAGCATGGATTTAATTGATTGTTTTCTTTTGTGCTAGCACCTGATTTCACAAAGTAGCCTGTTCCAAAAGTAGACCAAGACCCGAGAGTCTTTAAACAAGTCGAAGACTTTGAACAATAAGGCAAGTCACATTTTTTTGGCCAGGTTCTTTTGGGCTTAAAATTGACTTATGTTTGTGTTGTGTACAATAACTAACTTTTAAACAGTGCATTTTTTCAAGGCGGGGTCAATACAAAAATTTTAGTAAAAAGTGTATTAAGTTCAGCTGTACCGGCCAAAATCATATTCAACTATTTTTCTCTGCGTACTGCCTCTTGCGAACAGTCAGAATTCAAATATTTAAGCCATAAGCTATAAGCGATCAGCCCACATCATTTAATTAGTTAATTATCCGCACTTTCATTATTCTTTTATTCATGCACTATTATTTATTTTAAATAATTGTTTATAATGACATGACAAATTAATTAGGTCCTAACATTGGAAAAAGCATTGTTTTACTTGATGGTCATATTCACCTTGATAAAGCTTTAGTAATAATAAATTACTATAAAAATTTTACCATGGTAGAGTTGGAATTCAAATATTTTACACTACTAAGGGATTCGACGTTTTACCGATAGAATTACAAAATAATGCTATGGTTAAGGATGAATCGTGGAAAACCATGAGATTGTTGAAATCCATGACCTTGCCATAGGGTGGAGGCTTTGGTTTGTTTGGTGACAATGCCTTAACACACTGGGTTGTTGGTTTGTGCCTTGTTGCCTCATTAGTGAAAAATAAGGACTAGAACCTTATGCATTAGTGAAAAATAAGGACTAGAACCTTATGCATTAGTGAAAAATAAGGACTAGAACCTTATGCCGAGTAAAAAAAATATAGCGATCGCTTAACCACAAATTTTGACTTGTTAGACCTAGTTTAGTAGCTACTAAAATTAATTGAATATTTATAAGATGTTGGGGTTCCAGGGATGGGAATAGTCTGCGTATAATGGGGTAGTATGAAAACGGTAAACCTATACTTAACAACGGTAGGACCACTCAGAGTCGGGACGCATTTTACGCATTGGCTTGTGGATACCTGACAATGTGTGGACCCGGCTCTACCGAGTAGAGGCCAGAAAGAGGAGAGCAATGAAAAATATTGTTTTCTTAACTCAGTCATGAGGGTTTGATAAATCTTGTAGGTAAAGCTAGACAACTCTGCAGAGTCAAAGTTAATAGTATTCAGATATGTCGTGCTTCCAGTAAATGAAACTTGATAAAACCCTGTTTTCCTTAAGGAGTTAATGTTTTGTTATTTTATGGTCAAAAAATATTTACAAATAAAATTGCTTCGACAAATATAATAATGAAACCATTTTTGAAAATCCTGGTAAGCAGCTAAATATCATTTTTCCATATAACTTATTGAGTACGGTTGTACTCATGCTTGCTTCGGAGACTTGAGCTCTTCAAGGAAGCTTCGAAAAAAATGAAGAATCATTCAAGGAAGACTTTGAGAATTCCTTTGGAGTAGATGATATTTGGTTCTAGGTCTTATCCTCGTTCAGGCACGCCTATGGTGTTTTTTTGTGATGTAATATAACTTTAGGCTTGAACGTTATGTAAAACTTAGCCGTTATGCCATAGTCTTCTAATAAAGTTTGACTTTTATGTAATAAGATTGTGTTGGCACGATGTACACTCGACTATAGTACTCTGTAGATGAACATCATGGGCAATTGCGAGGTTTTAGTACAGGGTGCTTTAGATGGGTATAGTTTTCCTTGTGACGGCCTAGGGTGCGACGGTACTTATGATATTTCTGCTTGGAACGTGCTTTATTTTGAAGTTTTCTAGATGTTAAATACTATTGGATGGGTTAGTTTTTATCGGCATTGGAAACTATCGAGGCCCAAATATGAAAATTCGGACTCTCTATGTATTCCGCACTAGTCTAAGATCGCGCTAGTGCACACAGTGTAATATAGATGAAATATCGACCATATGCATGAGAAATAAAAAGAAAATGCTCAAATATTAATAATTATTAGAGTACGACCTTATTGCCAAGCTTATAATCAATTAGCCTAAAGGCTTAATGAAACTAGCAGTAGAAAACAAAAGTAAGCATAGTAGTCATTTGACATGCCCACAGGCAATCAACTGGGAAGCGAAGTCCTAATCCGCGAAGTCATCAAAGTATCGTCCTTCTGGTATCTCCAGCTGATATGGATTCTCTTCTTTAACTGAGCAAATATGAATATAACCATGAGCACAAAGAGTACCCAGCAAGTGGTTTGTAACAAAGAATGCAATATAGTATGCAAGGCTTACCAATAGATGGCAAAAAGGTTATTTTGCAGAAAGTGACAATTTAAAGTAAATACAATAAATAGATTAAAAGCGAACTTTGAAAATGATTAATAAGTAAATAATTAAAGGAATTGAGAGTAACCACAAGTGAACTGACCATTCACTCCAATGAACCATCCGCGAACTAACCATTCACTTCTCAACTTAACCCAACCAAACTTTTATGAAAACTCTACCCCTTGTGTGAAATGACCGAGCAATGTCCACAACCAGGGACACGGCTATTCGAATAGCTTTATACTCTATAGAGGTTGCACAACCTTACTCACATGATGTGATCAACTTCACGTTCAAGAAAATCACAACAAGGCTTTTACAATGCTCAGTCTCAACATGACCTCACCCGCTAAAGTTTTGCCGTCGACTAAGCTAACCACCTAGTCGATAATTGCCCACTCTTGCACCAATAAAATATCAGTAGCGAAATCGAGGTTGAAACTTCATAAATTATTATGCCAAATCTATTTCATACTAGACATGTGGCTTGTACTATAAGGCTCAGATCAATGGCACACAAAGTTAAGTCCTTAGACATTACCTAGGCAAAATATCCACATCCCTAAAGTGCTAACCACACTTCCCCATTTACTATACAATTATTCGCCCAAGTGAAAACCAATTTGTGTAACCAACACCAATGACAGTACCCATGCCAAGGTTTAAAAATTTTATGACCATGGTTAACCACCACGATTCAATATCTCATTAAGTCAAAATTAAATAATTAATCACATGTGATGATAAACCCAACGTAACTATAAGCATGGCTAAGCAATTTAAACGTACAACACATGTGACAACTACTATTGTATCACTAGATAGTTACCCATCCTATGGTAATGGAATCATTGTATTCAAATTATCAAGGAGGGATTAATCAAATAAGTCATTAACTACCAATACAAAGGTTTGTAATGAAATAGCAATACAAGATAATTTAAAAACAAAATAATACATAATAGAATTGAAAACTAGGTTCAACATGATCAAAAAACATGACTTGCCTTGGCCTTGCTCAGTTATAAATTCTTGATCTTCTAATGATGCTCCCGCTCCTTCGAAAACATGATCTAACGAGAGAGAAAACGAATGAGACACAAAAGAAATTCAAATAAAATTTAAATGAACTCGAAAAACTACAAGACTAGAACCAAAAGAGAGAGCTCGAATTTAGATGAATTTAGAAAAAGAATCGGATCAATCGGAGCTAGGACGGAGGAGAACGGACTTTTGGAAGATCTAAATCTAAAGAAAAAGGAAAATAAGATTTACTATATTTATTTTTCTAAAGGAAATCCTAATTATGACGTCAGTACTGACGTGGCGGGCTGACTGGGCATCTAGGCTAACGTGGCACAAGGGACGCTCGGGTGTTGATGTGGCGCTAACACGTGTAGGACCGAAATGGCGACAGAGGGGGGGTGAATGTCGCTCTCTTTTAAAATCGCCCCCGAAAATTTGTACACTATTTTTCAAAAAGATGCAAAACAAAGCACCTCACAGAAAATTAAAATTAATCTTGCTGAAATTTGGAACGCATACGACACTAAAAATTCAGCATAAATCAGAGAGTAGTCAGTAAAAATTTCAGCTGAAAATATTGACGTTTGATCTGCATGCAAAATCGTCAAAGATCAGGAAAGAAAAAAAAGGAAAATGAACAAAGAGGCTTTACAAGGTGCAGCAGAACCCAGTCTGAAAAAGAAGACGTGCAGACCCGAGAGTGCAGACTGTAAAAGCCAACTCTTGCTGAAACTACTCCCAACCGAAAGAGATAAGCTACAGGGCTGGCAATAGGAAGAACTTTCGAAACTTGCAGTAGTGCCAAAACTGCATCTGCACTTTCTTTGGTCGATCAAGTAGAGCTACCAGCTGAAAAACTGCTTTTAGAAATAGAAAACTTAAACTGCTGCGGGATGTGAAATGAAGACCATGAAAACACCAGCAGACAGAAGTTGCTGCAGAACAATCTGCAGAGTATCAAAAACTGGATGAACACAGTATACCAACTGTGCTGCCGGAAACAAGTATCCTCAAGAAAATTTGTTGATGTCGGAAAAGCTGCTACTGCCAGCACAGTGATTTGGAGAAGAACCGAAGTGCAGACAAGATCAAAAGCAGATACTCAAACTAAAAACATTACCGAGATGCTAAGAGAAAAGAGCAATGATCAAATAGAACAGAGAATCAAGAAAGATTGAAACGCTACACAGAGTGACCGAAAGGATAAAACTGAACCGCTAGAACAGGCCAGATTGAGAGCAGATGAAAATTACTTGATCATATGGCCAGGAGCTCTCAACCTTCAAAAAGAAAAACATGGTAGCAAACACTAAACTGAGAACTAAGCAAGAGTGAAATCAAGTTCAAGAAAGAACTAAGAACAAGTCATAAGAAAACTTCAGATTTCTATTCATTGAATCAAGAGCGAAATACAAAGAGATACGTCCCCATACGCCTGTACATTTGAACACGAAAAGAAATTACATGAAGGATCAAACAACTCTCATCCTCTCCATCTCTCAATCCTCAAAAACGCCAAGAGCCTCACAAGCTTCTTGGGAGGAACACAACACACAAGGAATGAACTCTTAAAACCCTAACTCTCACTATTGTGTCCTAAGGGGTATGCAGCCCCTCACCTCTATTTATAGCCCTTGGCTAACGGGTCTCCAACCCGTTACGCCGGCTAAACCCTAACGGAGCCGTCTCCCGCTTGTGCAGCCTTGCGAAATTCCCGTTTCGCCCCTTCTGCACCTTCCGGGAAGCTTCCGCGCTCCTTGCCTCGCACGCTCCGCAACCACCTCGAGTTCACGCCGTCTTCGACACATCCCGACCGTTCTGACCTCAGCGCCACCTGCGCCTAGTCCGGTCCACCGTGTCTCGCCACGACTCCGCCTCGCTGTCCTGCGGACACACAGACAAGAAAACACGTCACATAGCACCGCTCGATACATGAACGTGTAAATAGCATAAACAAGATCAAACAAGTCGCAATAATAGAATATACATCCTAACCCATACGACTTCGCTTGACCAAAGTCCGACCGAGCCCATTGCACCAAGCAACGTCTGGGTCCGAAGAAACCGACTCAAACTCGACTTTTGAAAACAGATGTCAATTACTCATCACTCACAATGGGATGACCTCCACATGGTCTCTCAACACGTCAGATTAGGTCTGACGTGGATGCTGATGTAGCTGTTGACTCGACTGCTTGCGTGGCATGGTCTACGGGTCTATGGCATAGTACATCTGATCAATGGGTCCCATAGATTAGAGACACGGCTCACGGTGGACTTGGTGCACAAAGAAGGCGAAGGGACGCGGTCGGTGCAGTTGAGCTTGCGTGGACGGGCGCGCGGTTCGAGGCATCGGCACGTAGATCGACGCGACGGCGAGGTTCGGCCAGTGAGGACAGCGAGGCGTGACGGCGCGGTCATGGCGAGGGTGCTCGCTAGTGTTGGGGAAGATGACGACGGCGACGACGATGAAAGAACCGACGACGTCGGTGACGGTGAATGGGGCGGCGAAGACAAAGACGACGACTGCCGAAGCGAAAGATGACAGCGGCGACGGCAGAGCAAGGCGGCGCGCTACATGGAGGATGAGGATGTGCAGCGAGGTCGGCTGCGGGTGCGAAAAATGAGAGGGGTGGCGCTCTTAAATAGGCGTAGACATCGAGGCGTGTCCGGCTCGGAGACAGCTGAGAGTCCCAGTCGGGCACGCAGCTCGAGGTGGGATGAATGTGGACGGCAGCGGCGGTGTTCGCAACGAAGACGGCGAATGAAGTCTGGGACGAATTGGCTTGGAAGGGACGAGCGGCCAAGATGAGTGCGGGCGAGGTGGACACTCTTGATTGGTGACACATGGCATAGGCGGGACAGGCCGGGCTAGGCCGAATGGCGAGTCGGGTTGGTTGGTGGGCTTTGGCCCACTTGGCCTTTTAGGATTTTGGGGATTTTCTAATTTCAAAAATTCAAAGAAATTCCTTTGAGCACTAGAAAATAGCAAATAAACCCAGAAAATTCCAAGAAAATTCCTTGAGACACAAGGAACCCAAATAAAATATTTCCAGCAAATGTTAAAGTTTAGTTTAATCATATTAAATCCTTTTCAATTCATAAAAATTCAATCTAAGCTTGATTAATTCCAAAAATCCAAATGGTGAATTCTATTTAAAATGGCTTCAAATAACTCTGAAAAACAGGATGTTAAAACCTCTCTCCTTAAACAGAATCTTGACCTCGAGATTCTAGCTCACTAAGATAATAGGTTTGGAAAGTCCGCTCTGAGCTCCTCCTCACGCTCCTAGGTGGCTTCCTCCTCGGAATTGTTGCTCCATTGAACTTTGCAAATACGAACTACCTTTCTCCTGGTAATGTGCTTGGACACTTCCAAGATTCTGACAGGACGCTCCTTGTAAGGCAGATCCTCCTGACGATCAACGGCTTGCACTCACATTGCCTCCTCTGGAACTCGCAAACACTTATTCAACTGAGAACATGAAAGGCATTATGTATCCCACTGAAGGTCGCAGGTAGCTCAACTGGTAAGCAACCTCTCCCGTGCGCTTTAATATCTTAAATGGCCCCACATATCTTGGCACAAACTTTCCTTTCATCTGGAACCTCTTAACACCTTTGAATGGCATAATCCTAAGGTACATGTAATCATCTGGCTCAAAGCTCAACTCTTGATGATGGGTATCCGTATAACTTTTGTGTCTAGTATGAGCAGTCCTTAACCTTTCTCGGATCAACTAAACATTTTCGTCAGCTTCCTTTAAATATTCTGGCCTAAAGATTTGACTTTCCCCCATCTCTTTCCAATTGAGAGGGGTTCTGCACTTTCTCCCACACAAGGCTTCAAACGATGACATTTTCTCGGATCAACTGAACCTTTTCGTCAGCTTCCTTTAAACATTCTGGCCTAAAGATTGAACTTTGTTTTGAACTATTTGAGAAACCAAGGTAAAGTTTTGAATAAGTTTTTGGTAAGTAGTTTAACTTATGAAAATTTCCTCGGAAGATCCAGGTTTGTCAAAATGAGTTTGAAAATGAATTTCGTAAATCATTTGATAATCAGTCCTCCAAGGATAAACAATTTTTTTTTGAAATAAAGCTTTAAATTCAAGCATCATGACTATTGGCCCAAAATAGGTTTTCAAAGAGAATTTACAAGAGGAGCACTAGATTTTCATCCTTTTGAGTTCAGGGTAAGAGAGCATGAGAGGTAGAAATGGCTGAAGCAGCATATAGATGAGAGGACATCTTCTAAGAGAGATAAGAACGAGCAGTATAACTTGTATTTTCGGAGATAGTGTTTTTAAAGAATTATTTCTAGTCATGGAACTAACGGCCAGGCTAACTAGGTCACGACCTGCAGTCGATATGCTCTGATACCATCCCTGTCAGACCCCAGATTTTAACCTCTGGAATCCTCTGTGATTTAATGCACTATTCCACGGATCGAGATAGTGCTCACGATTCTGAAAATGAATATCAACTACATACCATGCGGAAGCATAAATAAAATAGTAAACTTACTCATGGGCCGATTAGGACGAAATTAGAAAGTTGCGTGACGGAAGAACGAAGCACAGGTGGGACCTTCAGGACATGCCCACAGGCAGCCAACTGGAGGTTCGCGACCTAGCCCTTGACATCTTCATCTTCTTCGCCATCAAGAACAATAGGGTTGCTGAGGCGCAGTGATCTGATTCTTGATTCTGGATTTGTTGTGAGAGCGAGTGTGAGCACACTAACCACCGTGCTCCGCGAGCCAATACACAGAATGCAAATGTATAGTATGCATGGCTTATCAAAGGAAAGGCTCGGGTTGTTTTATTTGCCAGAAATCGCTTTTGGTAGCATTGTTATTATTAAACCATAGTGTTATTACTGCTACCTAAAACTTCCCACGGCGATTGCCAAATTGACTCACTCCCCCAAATGCCATAATTGACTTAATTCTCCAAAGACACAATTTTCTTACTAAATGTCGTCTAAGACTCCAAACCATGAGTGGCATCATTTAGCTAATCCACCGATCAAACCCTTTATATATATACACTCATTTTGAATCCACCAATGTCTTCACGTATTCCGAATTCATACTAGTCCAATCTTGAAATCAATATTCACCAACTCCCTACTTCTGAATTCCAATGATTCCCTAATAGGATTACTTTTTAATCCACCGACATCATTCATATCAATCCTTTCTGCTAATGATCCAAAACCATAAATTGCTCTTTCCATAATCATCCTTATTTTCATTATTTATCTCTAACTAATTCATCAATACTTCTACACCAAGAATATCATTAACCTAGTTTATGCTTCAATTATCATATCTCCAAATTTCCTCAAATTCAAATCATCTATCTAGATCAATTCCTGTTAATCCCATTAAATCCAACAATTACCTTTACACTCTTCTAATTCTCCAAAATCATTGATCCAGATTATACTCCGGTAATTATTATTATTCCTCCGATATACCCAAAAATTCAATTCATCCTTCCAGTATTTTAATCAAATCCTTGATCGTGCAAAACCGCACACCCGAAGTGAACGGGTGCCACCGAATAGCGGCAAGTGTCGTGTTCTCCACAGGACTAGACTAAGGCTATCGATGCTCGCCTAAAGCTAGGTCAAACAAACAGGAGAGAAAACTAAACCTAAAACGAACTCTAAATAGCACTGACTAAACCGCAAATGAACTAGACAATCGAAAGACGACGGAACGAACGACACAACAAGAAACTAAACGAACGACGTACAACGACACTAACGAACACGGCCACCAATCGACGATCTAACTAACTACCGACCGCCAGATGAAGGAGAAAGTCGAGAAGCACCTGGGAGAGTCTAGAAGCACGAGGGAGTCGAGAGAGTGAGGAGAAAACAATGACGGCTAAGTAGACGACAATGGCACACGACAACACAACAGACTACGACAAACATTCGCACAATCTAACTATCGACAGACCGCGGAAAGAAGGAAAGAGGGAGGTCGAGAAGCAAGGGGGAGTCGAGACAGCACGAGGAGAGGGAACGATTGCCGACTAGCTAGATCGCGCAACTCAAACAACACTATGGCACAAAACGATTTACCTAATAAGAACAACTGACAGGATACTAACAAGCTAACATAACAAATAACAGCAGAAATCATAAATACTAGCCATACTCACTGACTAACACAGAACAAACACCTCTAAAGATCACACACAAATTCTAGAATTAAACTACCAAGCAACAAGAATATATAGCAATTCTGGAACAAATTAATAGAGCATCATCACACCGAGCACATGCACAACAGTTCTTTAAATTCCACAATTTATCATCACAATGCATAGCTCAAAGAATTTAATGAGCGAGCACAATATTATCTTCATCGATCTCATGCACACATCACAGATAACATTTGCATTTCATATAGCATCAGTTAACAGGGAATTAATAGCAATTTAGTTGAAGAGTAGTTGCAAACAACAAAGAGGTAAAGGGAGAAGAATTTGGGATGAACCAAGTGAAGAGGAAGTGTAAACCGAGGAGGAGTTGAAGAAGAAGATGTCGGTGGGAAGAGGCTATTGGCGGCACCGTGACGAAGTGGAGGCAGCAGAGGAGCAGGACCGGCGCCGTCGGTGAAGATGATGATGCAGACGGTGATGGAGCAGATGAGGCGCTGGCGGTGAAGAAGAAGTCGGGTCGTGGCCGTCGGTGGAGATGATGAAGGCGGCGCCAGAGAAGAAGTAGGGGGCGGCCGATGGAGGTCGGCCGGATGGTGGAGAGGCGGCAGAAGACGGTGGCGCAGTGATGAAGAAGGGAGGCGTCGGTGGATCCGGAGATGGGGAGCAGCGGGTGGAGCCGAGAGGAGAGGCGTCGGTCGGTGGATGAAGGCGATGCAGCAGGGAGAGGTGGCGCGGTGGCGGCGCTAGGAAGGAGCGGGGGTGAAGGAGAGGAGAGGGATGGCGGCGCTTGGGTGGAGAAGAAGAGGTGGTGAAGGAGGCGCGCGAGTAGAGGAAGAGCGACGGGTAGAGAAGGGAGGCAGTGAGGTGCGGGGATGGCGCGGTGGCGAGCCGGCCTGGCCTCGCCGCCGGCCGGAGCTAGAGAAGAATCAGGGGGAGAAGAGAGGAGCAAATGGGGGCGACGGGAAAAGAACAAAATGCCAGGCCCCCTCGAACCGATGCGGCGGCTAGGGTTTTGGGCGGTGGGGATTTGTAATTTTGCGATTTGGCCTCAAGATTTTTGCAATTACGAATAGGTCCTTCTCCCATTTGACTTCTTCATTGCTCGCCCTCCGAAGTCCGATTTCATCGCGGTTTGATCCCACGCATCCGTGACGACACGCACATCATGCACGGAGCAGTCAGATTTGTCGTTTATGCGCCTCGATCGTACGGCTGCGTAAAAATATAAAAAATGTAAAATTGTCCATTTCGAGCAATTAATTATAGAAAAACGTGTAAATGATAATAAATGGTTCCAAAATATAAAAATAAGAGGGTAAAATGATATGTAAATATATATAAATATGACGCATGTCATACCCCCAAGCTTAAAACTTTTACTTGTCCTCAAGTAAATGGCATGATATTATCGAATCCGGACAACAAGTCATTATTATAAAAGACTAGTTTCATGCATGTAATAAATCAAAAGGCATACAACAATGTAAAATATGATTATCTAACTTGAGTTTTGAGAATCATCCAAGATGAGAATGAATATTCAAGCAAAGATCTCTAGTGATAACTACAACATTCGACTAAAGCAAGTTACACACAAAAGTGTTAAAATACACTAAATGATCACATGAATCCAACCAAAATTGTAAGGCATCAGCACTAGGTATAACATCAAGAATGAGCATATCAAAAAGTCAAGCTAAGGCATTTGCTATTTGAGACAAAGAGACTAATACTTGCATGATATTTATGAAAAGCCCACACTTGAGCCATGATACCTAATTTTGTTGATTTTAGGAAATTTAAAGCACATTGGGCACTTGTGCCACTTATTCACACTTGGGCAAACTTTGCCGCTTATTCACACATTTTCAAACCAATGTGACATAGTCACTTATTTCACACACACACATTGCATCCAATTTTTTTTTCTTTTGCTTTTTATTTTTTTTAGTTTTGATTAAGCATCTTTAACCGGTTTTCATTAATGCTAAGTAACACATGTCCTTAGGCATGAATACTTAGATAAGTCAACCAAGTTATAGGCTCAAGATAGGACTACCTTTTTCACAAATTTTTCATTCAAGCAAAGTATCAATATCTAAAATAACATATGCCAAAGCATGAATCTAAGATATAATCATTCAAGAGGCGATGACTAGAACCAATTCGATCCGCAAATGGTTAAAACACATGTGTAACTCGTAATGAATCAAATGCTATAGAATCACAAGGTTTCTAAGCACATCAAGGATAATAACCAAAGCTCAAGCTCTATAAAATGATGCCAAGTGACTTAAGACATACAAGGAACTAGTGATAATATAGCTCAATTAAGAAAATTTAAGCATGACCTTTCTTGATTAATCATGGCGTGGGCTCACATGGCAAAGACATACAATCAAGCATAACATGAGAGCAATAGTAAAGGTCATATAACATCAACATAAGCATAAGAATGACCATATATCATCAATTACACGACAATAAGCTCAAATGCTCACAAATATATACAAACACGCTAGAATGTCATCCATACACATACAAGTCTTCCCCCAAGCTTAAATTGGGCAATGAATCAAGAATGTGCTTAAAGGATTAGAAACACTCACCCAAGGATATAATGTAGTGGAAGTAGAAAATCATCCCATAGCTTCTCGCATGTACAAGGATGAAGATCTAGCATGGGACCGAAATAAAAGAAAGAAAAGAGGAGAAACCAACAAAACTAACAAAAGGTATGGAAATAAAAAGGTAAAGAGATGTGCTCATTTGGATGTAGCGGAAGAGGGCCAAGGACGGGACATGGAAAAGGCACATGTCCGCCCTCCTCATGAAGCAGCATGCCTCGAAATCCACCTGGATCCCAAGGAATATCGACTCGAACCATGTCCCGTAGTCGATGGTACAAAAGTGTAAGCCTCGCAAACAAACTCAAGGATATGGCAAGTATGTGTGATAGGGTCGACACCCTCTAAGTCATCAATAGAATATCCAATCATGTAGGTATATCGATAAAGCACATCATGAAGACTATAAGTGAGATGAGCACAATCAGTAATAGAGTATGTCTCGTCTGAGCGAAGGAAATCAAACCTGAGCTGGTCGGGGAAAAGTTTCCAAACTACCAAGTGTAGGTGAAGTAGGATGTACGAGTAGAAACCTCGGAGGGGCGATGTCGACGAAGGAAGTAGCAGGTGGTGGATCAATAGAAATGTGCTCCTCCTCAACATCGGAAGCAGCCCCCTCATCATCTAGCTCAATGATCTCTCTCTGAGTCAATAGGTGAAGGGTCCGACGGAGGTGCCTCTAAGTGTATCCAAGTGTCTCCATCAACAGGCCCTCACTAGCAAGATCAGGTGTAAGACTGGTAGGCTGACACTCATCTCTATCCAGAACTATCTCTGTGGTGCTAATGGTAGGCTGTGAAACGGTAAAACTATCCACACAAATAGAACTGGTGCTCATAATAGCCTCAATCTCGTCCTGAATCGCCATCGCACGATCACCACCAGGAGGCACAGTCATGAATTCCTTGCATAATGCATCAAGTCGGGCAGCCTGATCTTCATGTGAAGGAGGTGGCTCACGAGGCGCTCTAAGGACTCGAGACATAGGAGCTCAGAATTGGCTCGGTGAAGGAACAGTGAACTGAGGCGGAGGTGTCGGATCCAATGCTAAGTCACTACTCATCCTACTCTCGAAATCTCCTATCATCCTAGATATCCTCTCCTCAAATCTAGACATCGATCAAGCTCAGGAGTAGGAGTCTGATGCTGAGGTACAGGATAGTGCTGATGTGACCAATGAGAAATATCCTGATCTCCATATCTAAAACCCTGCAATGGTGTACTAGAAGCAAATGATGAGATATCAGGGTTGTTGTTTCCATATGACAGACTCGAGTGCTCAGGCCATCCAGGGTGATAAGTGTCAGGGTATGGCCTACTCGGCTGAGCAAAGCTCATCCCGTAACACTCTGGAGTGGACAAATAACCACGCTGGCACTCAGCGGGTGAATGGCCCTGAAAACCACAAGTCTGGCATATAGGAACAACTGGAGAGCGGCGCCGATAAAGAACCGCATCGATCATGCCCGCTCTCTAACTCAACTCCCGCTCTAAAGCATAACACTCTAACTGACGAGACAATAGATTTACCTGTTCTTGAAGAGTATCATAAGTAGGAGTGCTCATAAAACCATGAGAATCATAATAGCAAGCCATAGCCTCAATAAGTAACTATATGGATCAACCTACGAGAATGGATACTAAAAGACACTAGAGAAAGAAATGACTAGGGAATGTTAGGAGGGTAGCAATATATCACAAATATAGATAACGACGAAATGAAAGACAGGTCAGCGCAAACACAAGCAAAAGAAAACAAACAACCTAGTCTATAGCCTAACACTGTCGCTCAAAGCTAATCCCAGAACGCGCCAATTTCTTGATCGTGCAAAACCGCACACCCGCAGTGAGCGGGTGCCACCGAATAGCGGCAAGTGTCGTGTTCTCCACAGGGACTAGACTAAGGCTACTGATGCTCAGCTAAAGCTAGGTCAAACAAAACAGGAGAGAAAACTAAACCTAAAACGAACTCTAAATAGCACTGACTAAACCGCAAATGAACTAGACAATCGAAAGACGACGGAACGAACGACACAACAAGAAACTAAACGAACGACGTGCCAACGACACTAACGAACACGGCCACCAATCGACGATCTAACTAACTACCGACCGCTAGACAGAAGGAGAAAGTCGAGAAGCACTGGGAGAGTCTAGAAGCACAGAGGGAGTCGAGAGAGAGTGAGGGAGAAAACGATCGACGGCTAAGTAGACGACAATGGCACACGACAACACAACAGACTACGACAAACATTCGCACAATCTAACTATCGACAGCCGCGGAAAGAAGGAAAGAGGGAGGTCGAGAAGCAAAGGGGAGTCGAGACAGCACGAGGAGAGGGAACGATTGCCGACTAGCTAGATCGCGCAACTCAAACAACACTATGGCACAAAACGATTTACCTAATAAGAACAACTGACAGGATACTAACAAGCTAACATAACAAATAACAGCAGAAATCATAAATACTAGCCATACTCACTGACTAACACAGAACAAACACCTCTAAAGATCACACACAAATTCTAGAATTAAACTACCAAGCAACAAGAATATATAGCAATTCGGAACAAATTAATAGAGCATCATCACTGCGAGCACATGCACAATCACAGTTCTCGAAATTCCACAATTTATCATCACAATGCATAGCTCGACAATTTAATGTAACGAGCACAATATTATCTTCACCGATCTCATGCACATCACGGATAACATTTGCATTTCATATAGCATCAGTTAACAGGGAATTAATAGCAATTTAGTTGAAGAGTAGTTGCAAACAACAAAGAGGTAAAGGGAGAAGAATTTGGGATGAACCAAGTGAAGAGGAAGTGTAAACCGAGGAGGAGTTGAAGAAGAAGATGCATCGGTGGGAAGAGGCTATTGGCGGCACCGTGACGAAGTGGAGGCGGCAGAGGAGCAGGACCGGCGCCGTCGGTGAAGATGATGATGCGAGCGGTGATGGAGCGAGATGAGGCGGTGGCGGTGAAGAAGAAGTCGGTCGTGGCCGTCGGTGGAGATGATGAAGGCGGCCAGAGAAGAAGTAGGGGGGCGGCGATGGAGGTCGGCCGGATGGTGGAGAGGCGGCAGAAGACGGTGGCGTGATGAAGAAGGGAGGCGTCGGTGGATCCGGAGATGGGGAGCAGCGGGTGGAGCCGAGAGGAGAGGCGTCGGTCGGTGGATGAAGGCGATCAAATAGGGAGAGGTGGCGGTGGTGGCGCTAGGAAGGAGCGGGGTGAAGGAGGAGAGGGATGATGGCGCTTGGGTGGAGAAGAAGAGGCGGTGAAGGAGGCGCGCGAGTAGAGGAAGAGCGACGGGTAGAGAAGGGAGGCAGTGAGGTGCGGGGATGGCGCGGTGGCGAGCCGGCCTGGCCTCGCCGCCGGCCGGAGCTAGAGAAGAATCAGGGGGAGAAGAGAGGAGCAAATGGGGGCGACGGGAAAAGAACAAAATGCCAGGCCCCCTCGAACCGATGCGGCGGCTAGGGTTTTTGGGGCCGGTGGGGATTTCTGTAATTTTGCGATTTGGCCCTCGAAGATTTTTGCAATTACGAATAGGTCCTTCTCCCATTTGACTTCTTCTGCTCGCCCTCGAAGTCCGATTTCATCGCGGTTTGATCCCACGCATCCGTGACGACACGCATATCCGCACGGTCCAGATTTGTCGTTTATGCGCCTCGATCGCGCCGGCCTGCAGAAAAATATAAAAAATGTAAAATTGTCCATTTCGAGCAATTAATTATAGAAAAACGTGTAAATGATAATAAATGGTTCCAAAATATAAAAATAAGAGGGTAAAATGATATGTAAATATATATAAATATGACGCATGTCAATCCTATCAATCATATTATTACTAACATCTCTCAAGAATTTATATTAGTGTCGTAATCCAACAATTTCTTTTGCACACTCTAATCTTCCAGAAATCATTTAAATCATCTTTCTAACCCATCCGTTCATATAGACTCCACCGATTTATTTCTCCTAAAGCCCTTTCTAATATTCTCTTTTTATAATCGGCATAAATCCACCAATCATCGCTATGTATTTACCACAACAGTCATCCTCTTATCCTACGACTCTATTTATTCTTCCTGTCATTTTACTTTGTAAAAGAAGAAGCTTTATCATCGTTTAGCTGTTGAAATATAATACATAAAAACCTCCTGAGACTTAGCAGTTTTAAACAAAACATAATGTATATGAGAATGCAATAACGATGAGCGATTGATTCCATCCACCGTTACATGGCATCGCACCATATGCTTAATCCTTCAACGTTATAGCCGCTTAACTTATCACCGGGATGACACCCAGACAACACAAATCGTGGCCTTGCGCCTTCACTTTTCCATTCCACCCACAAATCATTTTGAAACAGAACTATATCTGGTTAAGTTTCCCATGTCCGCCCATGACCGTGGGCACGGCTATTCGAATAGTTTTGACTCTGCAGAGCTTGTACACTTTCACCACAAGAGACAATCAACTCGTTGCCCCACATGATTCCTTAGTCATGCAGTTGAGCAGACCATCACAGGATTGTTCAAAGTATCTAGTTCCTTTGTCATCTCACTCTATGGGCTTATCCCGTGCGGTGGGTCCCATACGTTCTGCGGGATGTTTTCACGATTACTAACGCAGTGGGCTCCACTTCCATAGCGCTTAGAACGGTGGAAAACTTCACCTCCCTTGGTGTCCCTTTAGGCCTCCCTTGCCCTTGCTTATCCACTTCAATCCACTACCGGTGAGATGAGTCCAGAGTTTCGATACAACTACTTAGCCAAGTTGTACTTTCTGGACTTGTGGTTGCCTTGTTTTACGTGGGAGATCGTGACAAGATTCGGTCCTTCTTGGTATCCGGGCGATTCTACCACAACCCACTTTGTGCCTCCACTGCACCATTCACACACACACCATCGAACCATTCGCCCAGATATTCAAGCAAGATGGGGTTTTTGGGAGCATAAAATAATAGTTCCAAATATTTCTCGATCATTCCCACCATGACCGCCCAACCAAATTTTCTCATGATTAAAAGTGATGCTTGGCGTTTTCACGCCCATGAATATCTATCTTGACACTACGCATGGCGTAATAAATTACGGACTTATTTTCAAAAGGTTACTATCATAATTTCGCTAGGGCGACAAGGATTATATATTCAAATATTCAACAAGGGGTGTAATATTAGTCAAGGTAAACAATGGGCATATAACTAGAATATTGAATTAAGCATGTATTTGTACATAAAATAACAGCATGCAATTTGATAATTTAAACAAAAGTAATTTGCATAAAATGTAGGTTCAACATGATCAAAGTATTGACTCGCCTGGCGCGGTTTACCGCGGTCTTGAGCTCACACAATGCTTTCTCTTGAGCTTTTGGTCTCTATCTTCTCTTCGCTCTTGACCATGCTTGATCCTCGGTTCTTGGGACTCCAATTTCTAATTACGTGCTAAATGGTGAACACGAATAAAAGCAAGTAACTCAAAAGACCCAAATAAATCCAAATAAACTCAATCTAGTTTTATTACGAGTTAATGGATGATTGGAGGCAAGGTCGGTGCTAGAATATGATGACTTGATCTTTTTATTAGTAATCTCTTTTTATTATTTTTGCATTTATTTAGGAAGTTCCATGAGTCAAGTTAGACTTATGAATTGGTGTATTTTGTCGGGTGCTAATGTTCAGGGCATGTGATATATACATACATATATATATATATATATATATATATATATATATATATATATCTATATACATATATATACATAAGTAATGTCTGCAAATTTTAGCTTATCGAGTTAATCTCATAGTTTATGTTTTTAGCATTTTGTGGTATGATATTTTATGCATCTTTATCACTAGGCTAAGTTTAATTTGAACTCGAATCTATTTAGACTAGTCCTAACATAAATATTAAATAACCTCACTTACTTCCTAGTATTTTTATCGACTCTCTAAATTATTCTCCAATTTAATTTGAGTATTATAGTTGACAAAGAAACCCCATCGTTGCTAGGGCATAGGGTTAATATTCATGTTTTAACTATGTGGTGGCTAGTTCTACAATCTTACTATCACGCAAGGATTTATGATCCCTTCTACACAAATTTTCATTGGCTAAATCATCAACTCATGAGAGTTTGAACCTATACTACATCCTTTCCAATTTGCTCCCTATGCCATGTATTAATATTTAAACTCTTAAAATAAAGATTAGGGCACATTAGTTAGCAATTACTCCATAATCAGTTGTTTATAAGGCTTTTTTTTATATACCCTAATAAATTTTTAGCATCCCTATTAATTATTCTCGGATTTTTCTCTAATTTTTATTTCACTGGAGCGGCCGGCAAAAACTTGCTAATCCTACTGTTAATGTTGCGACCAGAGGGATCGAACGCGGGTCTCGGAAACGAGAGCGCACGCAGCTAGCCAGTCAACCACGCAGTGTTACCTGATAACGAAGGGGGGGCGGTAGTACTTAAGCCGAGCGGCAGCAGCATCCCAAAGCAGAGGAAACCGGGGTTGGTACGGTCGGCGGCGTCGCCGGCGATTGGTGGCCAGAGGGGAGTGGGCGACGCCAAATACACAGTGCTTGCGCTGAGAGGATGCCGACAGTGGCTCTGACGGGGCCCGAGGAGCTTCGGAGCGGGCCGGCGGCGTGCGGCGGCGTCAGGCTGAGGAGGTGCACGGCGCGGGCTCGGCTCGGGCTGTGAGGAGCTCGGGTTTTGTCGGGGTCGTGTGCGCGGAGCTCCCAAGACGCTCAGGTCCGGCCGAATTGGTCCGAGGCGGCTTCAATTGGCGGCGAGTGCTTCGGCCGGGCTTGGGGAAGAACGGGCGCCGCCGAGCTTGTGGGGAGCGGGGGCTCAATTTCTTGCAGTGGGAGGGAGAGGGGAGCTGCGCGGTGCTGCCCAAAAGCTTGAGCGGGGCTTTATAGCCGAAGGAGGGGGATGCGCTTGCTAGCGGAGGACCGGGCGGCCGGGGGGAAGAGCCGGCGGTTTTTGCCCGGGCGCGGGGCTCGGTGAGAGGAGGCGCAGGGCTCGGCGCGGAGGTGCAGAGTGACGGGACGGGGCTGGCGCGCGGCGGAGTCAGAGAGCAGACGAGGGAGAAGGAAGAAGGTGACGCGGCGCCGGCTCAGCCATGAAACGGGGAAAGAAGAGAGAGAGCTAGGCGTAGAGGAGGAGAGAAAAGAAAGAAAGAGGAGGAGGAGCAGAGCAGAAGGGCCCAGTGGCAGAGAGGAGGAAAAAGAAAAGGAGAGAGAGAAAAGGATGGGGCCCATGGAAGAGAAAAGGGAAATTAGAGCCCAAGCAAAATTTTAACATCTGGATTTCTAATTTACATTTTATTTTTACTGACATTAGGAAGTATTGTTTGAAGTTTTGCATACATTCAAAATTTTGCATTTTTAATTTTTAACTATTTAGATGTGAGCTTTTAAAACTTCTTTAGCCATTGCTTCTCTTTTCTTTAAGTAAATCGGTTCAATTTCTTTTATTAACACCAACTTTGCTTTTAGAGTTGGATATTATTTCTTAATATTTTAATTTGCACACCACAAAGCCCGAAAGATTTAAATATTCAAAGGAAATTTTGAATGCCAGAAAAATTTAAGAAAAGTTTTAAAAGAAATTTCATAATTTTGGTTATCCAAATTTTGGGATGTTACAAACCTACCCCCCTTAAATGAATCTCGACCCCGAGAGTCCGGTGGAATAGAAAGAAAGGTGAGGTTATATTCGCTAGCCATGGGTTTCTGGGTATTGCTCGACGTATAGTTCTGTAGCTTCACCGGGAGGTGATAATCTGCACAACAGGGGTTAGAACTTCGAGAAGTCAAAAGGGAAGGGAGAAACCTTGTTCTCTAGGGTAGGTCGTAGACTTCCAAATGCTTGCCCTTTGACATAGTTGTCTTCACGTCATCATGGAATGAAGTAGTTACATCACCTAATGGGCATATAGTTGTAGAATTTCCTATTGATAGGTGGGTAAGAATGGCATGTACTCTAGGGGTGGAGGGCCTTAGAAATGCAGAGATGCGATGGGCATATCTATATGGTGGTCTTTTACTTCTGCTGGGAATCTCGTTCTTACTCTTGGGTTTTGATAAGTTGATGATTTTTTTTTACTAAAGGTACATCTTGTAATCCTCATCACCAGAAGATTTCTGGTCTTGCAAGTCTCCGTGTACTGGTCTGATTAGGTCTAATACGAATTGTTACACCTCCCAGGTAATCATGCATCACATCAGTCCTTCCAAAAGTAGTTATACATCATGGTAGCTTTATGACATCTGGCTTACTCACGCTACCCCCCTTAAAATAAACGATTACTAGCATTAGTTATCTTTTCTAGCTTCGGGCTTGACAAGTCCTATGGCGACTTGGATACTTGTCCGTTGTATCTCGATTGTCTTGGTCGACAACAGCTCATGGAGCGATCCTTGGGGCAGCCATGAAGCGGGAAAGAAGAGAGAGCTAGGCGAGAGGAGAGAAAGAAAGAAAGAGGAGGAGGAGCAGGAGCACGAAAGTGGGCCCAGAGGGAGGAAAAAAGAAAAGGAGAGAGAGAAAAGGATGGGGCCCACGGGAAAGAAGAGAGAGAGCTAGGAGAGCTAGGCGTGGAGAGGAGAGAAAAGAAAGAAAGAGGAGGAGGGAGAGGAGAGCAGCGAAGAGGTGGGCAGAGGGAGGAGGAAAAAGAAAAGGAGAGAGAGAAAAGGATGGAAGAAGAGAAAAGGGAAATTAGAGCCCAAGCAAAATTTTAACATCTGATTTCTAATTTACATTTTATTTTTCTTGACATTAGGAAGTATTGTTTGAAGTTTTTTTAGAGCATTTTAAATTTTAACCATTGCTTCTCATTGCTTTTCTTTAAGTAAATCGATTTCAATTTCTTTTATTAACACCAACTTTGCTTTTAGAGTTGGATATTATTTCTTAATATTTTAATTTGCACACCACAAAGCCCGAAAGATTTAAATATTCAAAGGAAATTTTGAATGCCAGAAAAATTTAAGAAAAGTTTTAAAAGAAATTTCATAATTTTGGTTATCCAAATTTTGGGATGTTACATATGAGAACTCTGTGAAATGCAAACAATTGTCCCACTTGGTTCCATGGTCCAACACACAAGCTCTTAGCATGTCCTTAAGAATCTGATTCACACGCTCAGTCTGACCATCGGTCTAGGCGTGATATGCTGTACTGAAATTCAAATGAGTACCCATTGCTTCGTGGAACTTTCCCAAAATCGTGAAGTGAACTGCGATCCACGATCTAATACTATCTTCTTAGGCACTCCATGAAGACTCACATTCCTCGACATGTATAACTTTGCCAGTTTGTTGCCTACATAGGTTGTCTTGACTGGAATGAAGTGAGCAACCTTCGTCAAATGATCCACAACTATCCAAATTGAGTTGAAACCATCCTTTGTCTTGGGCAATCCCGTAATAAAGTCCATGCCCACTTCTTCCCACTTCCACTCAAAAATATTCAGCAGTTGCAGCAAACCTGCTGGTCTTTGATTCTCAGCTTTCACCCTTTGGCATACATCGCAAAGTGCTACATGCTCCACTATCTCACGCTTCATACTTGGCCACCAATATTTATCTTTGATATCCTGATATATCTTGGTACTACCCGGATGGATCGAGTACAACGACTCATGAGCTTCCTTGAGCAATAACTCCTTCAACTCCTTTTTATTTGGCACACACAACAAATCTTTAAACCACAAGGTACCCTTGTCATCCTCTATAAAACCTGATGCTTTGCCCTTACTCATATTAGTCTTGATCCGCTAAATATTTTCATCCTCTACCTATGCTTGACGAATTTGACTATCCAAAGTTGGTTGCAACTCCATTGTGGATAAGAATCCTTCCTCAACCAATTCTAAACTAAGCTTATGAAATTCCTCGTGAAGGGCTGCCTGCCTTTCCTTGATCATCACTATATTGCAATAAACCTTTCTGCTCAAAGCATCTGCTATCACATTGGCCTTTCCGGGATGATAGTGAATTCCAACATTATAGTCTTTTATCAACTCTAACCACCTCCTTTGCCTGAGATTGAGATCGGCTCGCGTGAAGATGTATTTCAAACTATTGTGATCCACGTAGATTTCACAATGATTACCCATGAGATAGTGGCGCTAGATTTTTAAAGCATGCATTATAACTGCTAACTCTAAATCATGCATGTGATAATTCTCTTCATGTGGCCTCAACTGACGCGAAGCATAAGCTACTACTCTTTTGTCTTACATCAACACACATCCCAAGCCTTTGTGGGAAGCATCGCAATAGATCTCGAAATTCTTGTTAATATCTGGCAGTACTAGCACTGGGCTGTTGTTAGACATTCCTTCAACTTTTGGAAACTCTTCTCGTATTCTGGCGTCCAAACAAATTTCTTTTCTTTCTTTAGCAACTATGTAAGCGACCTCGCTATGTTGGAGTATCCTTCGATGACACGATGGTAATAACCAGCCATTCCAAGAAAACTCCTGACTTACGTTACTAACGTTGGCGCCTTCCAATTAAGCACATCCTTCACTTTTCCAGGGTCAACTGCAACTCCTTCCGCCGACATGACGTGGCCTAGAAATGCAACTTCCTTCATCCAGAATTCACATTTGCTGAACTTAGCATACAACTTATGCTCTCTTAACTATTGCAATACTAACCTCAAATGTTCTTCACGCTCTTTCCTATCCTTGGAGTAAAACAGAATGTCATCAATGAACACAATGACAAACTTGTCTAAATACTCCATGAACACCTTGTTCATTAGGTACATGAAATATACTGGGGCATTGGTTAAACCAAAGGACATCACTGCAAACTCGCACAGACTATAACAAGTTGAGAATGCCGTCTTAGGTATATCCTCTTGTCGAATTTTCATCTGATAGTACCCTGACCTCAAATCAATCTTAGAGAACACTCCAGCTCCTCTAAGTTGATCAAACAAATCATCGATCCTGGGCAAATGATACCTGTTCTTGATAGTAACTTCATTGAGAGCTCGGTAATCCACACGCATACGTTGACTACCATCCTTCTTTTTGATGAACAACACTGGCGCTCTCCACAGGGATGTACTAGGTCTAACGTAACCTTTGTCCAACATATGATATATTTGTTTCTTTAATTCCGCTAACTAATTAGCAGGCATCCGATATGGTCTCTTGGAAATTGGCAAAGTGCTGGGTACTAGCTCAATCATGAGCTCCACTTCCCTATTGGGTGTCATTTCGCGAAGATCATCTGGAAACACATCGGGATACTCTCGGACAACTGACACATCCTCTAACATGATCCATTTCTCTGGCAAACCAAAACTTTCTCTGGCAGACTCATGGTAGCTTCAAATTTCACTTTACCCCCATTTGAACTGGTTAATGTAACAGCTCTGCTTCCACAATCCACACTGCCTGGTGTTTCTTAAGCCAATCCATTCCCAAAATTACATCCAAAGATTGAATATCCAACACAACAAGGTCGGCGAAGAACTCCACTTCCTAAGTGGTTATATTGACTTCGGGACAACTTAGGTTTGTACTCAACTCAGAACCTGGGGATTGAACCAAAAGAACATATCCAAGAACAATAGTTTTCAACCGTTGCTTTAAGGCAAAACCTCGAGAAACAAACAAATGCAAAGCTCTAGAATCAAACAGAACTATGGCAGGAACAAAATTTCCTTGGAACTTACCGATCACAACATCTGGTGCTTGTTGAGCCTCCTCCATGGTGACATGGTTCGCTTGTCCTTGCACAATTGATTGCGGTGCTCGAATGGCTTGGTCTGACACTTGAGATGCTTTGCGTCCTGGTCCTGAAGTAGGGGTCCGATCTCGCATGGCTCCCAGATTGAAGCGAACTGGCATCGGAGCTTGGTTCTATGGACATTTGTTGGCATAGTGTCCCGGTTCATGGCACTTGAAACAGATTACTGTTGTTACAAGATTGGCCTTCCTTTGTTGCTGATTGCTGGAACTAATAGGGCGGGGTCCAGATAGGAACTGACGAGGTCCTGGTGCTGGGGTCTTGAATCCTGACTGTAATGGCACACAAGCTGGCTGATATGCATGTAATACCCCGGAAATTATTTAATTAATTGTTTAATTAATAGAGAGAGGGTCTTTTGTGAAATAATTAAATCTGTAAGAATTTTGAGGGTTTTCGAAAATCTAAGGCAACTGGGCCTAGGCCTTGGCCTGTGGGTTTTAGGCCCAAGAGGGAGGGAGGCCACCTCTTAAAACCCTAGGCAGCCCCACCCCAAGGAGCCGCCACCCCGCCTCCCTGCGCCTCCCTGCTGCCCTGTCTTTGCCGCGCCGCCTTGCGCCCGGCCGGCGCCCGGCCGCCGTCGCGCCCGCCGCCGCGCCGCCCCTGCTGCCGCGCCGTCTCCACCGTGCCGCGTCGTCGTCCTCGCTGCGCCGTGGTGCCTCTGTCTTCGTCGTCGTCGCCGTCGTCGTCTTCGTCGTCGTCTCCTCCCCGGAGCGCCGTCGTCGTCGTTCGTCGCCGTGTCGCGTGGATCCGGAGGAAGGAGAGGAGGAGACCGCGGGCGTGTTCGTCGCCGTGTTCGTCGTGTTCGTCGATGTGTGCGTCGTCGTGTCGTCAAGGGTAATCCCTAGTAGTCTCTAGATTGGTTTTTAATCAAGTTAGATTCGTCGGTTTTCTGGGCTGCTGGGACAGTAGTTGTTTCTCGGCGGTTTTGATCTAGTTTCGTTGGGATTCAGGTCTGGACCCCTTCTAGAAAGTTGTAGAGGGTTTAATTATCTTTCCAGGGAGTACAAGAACACGTGATTCGAATTTGTGTAGCGAAAGTTATGAATTTTCTAGTGTTACTGTTCTGCAGATCGGGGTAGTTCTGGACAGAGTTTAGTAGATCGGTTTGTGCGACGGAAATAGTTGCGATTCAGGAGTACTTCAAATTGGGAAAGTTGTAGATAAGTTTCTTAGCTTTCAATAGAGGTAAAGAAGTCCGGATTCCGAGTTTCTGGGCGAAAGTTATGCCTGTTTTAGTGCGCTGTCCAGAGAGTCCGACGTGAATTTGGATGCTTTAGAAAAGGGTTTGGATCAGTTAGTAAATGGCCGAATCAGAGAGTCTCCCCAACTAAGTTGTTGTAGATAATTTAATTTTCTTTACAGAGAGTCCAAGAACGCTTAATTTGGAGTTACGTACTGAAAGTTATGATTTTTGGAAGTCGGCTGTCTGTGGTTGGGCAGATTTGGCCGAGGGGAGTTGGGGATTTAATTGAGATAAATTGTTGGGTTAATTGGGGTTGCTGTTATTTTATATCTAGAAACCCGCTACTGTCATGTTAGTAATTATTAATTAATTATTCAGGAGGAGAGCGGATTCGGGGTTTCGCCCGCTCGTTCTTCGTTGTCTCGCGGTTGAGGCAAGTATAACCTTGTTATGATTAATCTGTGTGATTGAGTGATTTGGATGATATGAGTGGTGTTTGAGTTATGAATGCTTTACTTATGAATTTGAGTAATGTTCTGAGTTGTTAATGCTATTTATGTTCTGTTTACATTATGGCATTTATGAGATTTGTTGATGCGTAGTATGGTGAATGCATGTTATCTTGTTGATACATTCACATATATGCATCATATTGAGAACTGTTGAAGTCTTGGTCATGTGGTGATCAAGATCGAGGTCCCCACACTTGCGGAGTGTGGGCACTGGTCCCTGCTGCGGAGGGTGCAGGCATGGGTGTGCATTGATGGATGCACACCGCGTCTGGGTAAAATGCGAAAGAGATGAGAAAGAGGAGCTTTTGATCATAATGCATAGCATGAAATTCATATGTAACATGTTTAACTTGAGAGTTAATATTCATGCTTGCATTTGATCTGATTATACTTGCCGAGTCGTTGGACTCACCCTTGTTGTTGTTTGTTTATTTTAGGTACCAATGTGAGATCGGCATACATGGGGACATGAATGGCTAGTTGATTCACGTGCACAATTCCTTCATTAAGAAATAAAGACAGTCATGATAATCTTGTTGGCTTGATAGCTTAATTGGTTCAGTTTATATTTCATCAGATTAAATGTAATAAAGACTTAGTACCTTTTGATATTATCTTTCCGTTCATTATTTAGAACTTGTGCTATTCATGCTTGTCGGAACTGTTATTTCGTTAATAAACAAAGGAGGTTATGCCGAAATTTTTAGGTAATTTATATTAGTTGATGATATATTATGGATAGTTAGTAACATTTCAGGCCTATGTTAGGCTGGGGTGTTAAAATGCACTGAAACAAGCACTCTGGAACTGATGCATCTAAGATCCCTACTACATCATCCTTCTTTTGCAAGACTCCTCTAGCTCACGATGACTTTCTTCGATGAGCATTGCTTTATCCACCATGTTCTGAAAACTGGCATAGTCATTGCCCACAACTTGGACTTTCAAACTCGGGTTTAATCCTTTCTTGAACCTCTTTTGACGAGCATCATCTGTGGCAACATCCTCTGGTGCATAGCGAGCTAGCTGAGTGAATTTGTTGAGATACTCACTGTTATGTTCTTTTGCTACAACTTCTAAAATTCCTCCTCCATTTCGATCACCTCATCCAAGATATGGACCTGACAAAATGCTGCTGTGAACTCAGCCCAAGTGATGTTGTCATGGTCCTCATGGGCGGCGCAGTAGTTCTCCCACCACTCTGCGGCGGCTCCCTCTAGCTAGTGGGCGGCATAAAGCACTTTCTCGCGATCAGTGCACTGAGCGAGATTCAGCTTCTTCTCTACTGAATGAATCCAATCGTCCACCTCCAAGGGCTCAGAAGACCGTGAATAGGTGGGCTTCCTTGTCCTCATGAATTCTGCAAACTTTGATTCCTATCGAGCTAGCTGGGGTACAACTGCTTCCTGATTCTGCCTGTTCATCACTACATTCATATTCTGCATCATAGTATTCATCAATTGAGTTTGAGTTGCCATGAACTGACTTAAGATTGGATCTAGTCCCATTGGGGTTGCCTGCGGTCCCTAAGTTTGATGGATTTGCATTGCTGCCCTCTGGATCTTGGTTCAACTGACCGCGTCCAACTGAGTTTCGGGTGTCAACCATTTTTCCTCTACTTTGAAAGAGAAAGATGAGTCGCTGAGAACTGGCTCCACAAGGCTCAAAAGGTGAGAGGGAAAAGTAATGGTAAGTGGTAAACTCGTCTAAGGGGGATAACTAATGGCAAACCTAAACTAAGCAAACACTTAGCCGAAAAGCTAACAAAAGAAACAATTAAATTACTCCAATAAAGGTTTTTGACATGACTGCAACATGATGCTTTTAAGGCAAAACTGCATCTCACATCACAAGCAATTGCAAATAAGAATCAAAATGCTCTATTCGCTCTTTCTAAGCTATATAAGGGTCTACTCTAGTGGCTCCCACTCGGGTCCTGCTAAATAAGGCTTGCTGGACTCCTTCTCTGAGTCGTTGTAAAACATCCACGAATTGCTGACTTGCGGTGACTACTCTTCTGCTATGGCTGGAATGAAATGCCGAAGGTACTCCCGGCGGTTGCCTGCGATGCGTCGTCTTTCCTCCGGACTGGGTGATGTAGGCGAAGGTAGCAATCCTGGCTGTTGCGGTTGAGGTTCCTCTTGTTCTGCTTTAACGATAGTATGTACATATTGCTCCTTGAACTTCCGAATGATCTTAGGCATGCTGATCTTGTACAGCTTGCAGAGACGTCGAACGACTTTGGGTGCGGCTCCTTGCACGGACCACTCTCCACAAGCACCGGTGCACTTGAAACTATGGTGTAGAACTTGGCTACCCATCCTTATAGTGAAGTACAATCTGGTGATGCATCCAATACGTTGGCCCTTTGACTTTTCATCCTTGGTGAAATAAACCGGTGACCTCTTTAATCCAAGACTCCGCAATAAAACTCGGAAAAGTACTCGCCATCCTCCAGTCTGGCTGTAGGAAACTTGAGACATCTACAGTATTATAAGGGAGAGAAGTCAGATTACGGATTTGGAAATTGACTCTTTAGAATAAAGTGAGGAGTAAGAACCTTACGATTATAAGGGAGAGAAGTCAGATTACGGATTTGGAAATTGACTCTTTAGAATAAAGCAAGGAGTAAGAACCTTACGAAATGGGGAAGAGAATAGAGAGATTGCTAAATATCCAATTCGGTTGGTTTGATTTAGAAAATAGTTTTTTGAATTTCTGCTAAAGCGACCATTCTAACTAGGTCTTCGCCCTACAGTCGATATGGCTCTGATACCACCTCTGTCGAGGCCCAAATATACAAATCCGAACTCTGTGTATTTCACACTAGTCCAGGATCGCGCTAGTGCACACAGTGTAACATAGATGAAATATGAACCATATGCATGACAAATAAAAAGAAAAGACTCAAATATTAATAATTATCAGAGTACGACCTTATGGCCAAGCTTACAATCAATTAGCCTAAAGGCTTAAAGAAACTAGCACCGAAATACAAGAGTAAGCATAGTAACCATTCGACATGCCCACAGGCAATCAACTGGGAAGCGAAGTTCTAATTCGCGAAGTCGTCAAAGTATCCTCCTTCTAGTACCTCACACTGATATGGATCCTCTTCTTCAACTGAGCAAGTATGGATATAGCCGTGAGTACAAAGAGTACTCAGCAAGTCGTTTGTAACAAAGAATGTAATATAGTATGCAAGGCTTACCAATCAATGGCTGAAAGGTTATTTTGCAAAAAGCGACAATTTATACACAATAAATAGATTGAAAGCAAACTTTAAAAATGATTAATAAGTAAATAATCAAAGGAGTTGAGAACAACCACAAGTGAACTGACCATTCACTCCAATGAACCACACATGAACTAGCCATTCACGTAATAAACCACCGGTGAACGAACCATTCACTTCCCAACTTAACCCAACCAAACTTTTATGAAAACTCTATCCCTTGTGTGAAATCACCGAACATTGTCCATAACCAGGGACACGACTATTTGAATAGTTTTACACTCTACAGAGATTGCACAACATTACGCACACGATGTGATCAACTTCACATTCAACAAAATCACAACAAGGCTTTTACAATGCTCAATCTCAACCTAACCTCGCCCGCTAAGGTTTCACTGTTGACTAGGCTAACCACCTAGTCGATAATTACCCCCTCTTGCGCCAATAAAACATCAGTAGCGAAATAAAGGTTGAAACTTCACAAATTATTGTGCCAAATCTATTCCATACTAGACATGTGGTTTGTACTATAAGGCTTAGATCAATGGCGCACAAAATTAAGTCCTTAGACATTACCCAGGCAAAATATCCACATCCCTAAAGTGCTAACCACATCCCTAAAGCGCACAAAGTAAAGATCACGCTGCTTAATGGCTAGATTCGAAAGCTTGGAGAGAAGATGGAAGAGAAGTATGTCGTGAAGAAGTTGCTGTGAGCAGTGTCTGACAAGTTCATCAATAATACTTCATCTATGGAGCTATTTGGTGAGATTAATAGGATGACCTTGGAAGAGGTCATTGGGTCCCTAAAGGCGCACGAAGAGCATCTCAAGGGATGAGAAACACACATGGAAGAACATGTTCTCTTGGCAAGAGAATGTGGCTCGTCGCGAGGGCGTGACCACGATCAAGGATGTGAAGAAGAAGGGCGCAGAGATAAAAGCAAGGTGTGTTGCTTTGATTGTGAAGAGTTTGGGCATTACTCGTACGAGTATCCTGCAAAAGGAAAGGAAAAGAAAGCACTTCTGTGTTAAGCGCTGAGTGATGACAAACCGCTCTTCTTTGAAGACATGTGGAGCAGGATGTGTCAAGATTAGGGGGACATTGTTGGTTATAATCTTGACATGTAAATGGTTTAAGAGTCTGTAGTAGTCGTGCTCAAGTACTCATGTGTACGAGTATTGTAGTAGTCGTGTGTTCGAGTACTCGTGTGTACGAGTACCATAGTAGTTGTGTGTACTCGTGTGGTAAGTCGTACTTGTAAGAGTACTGTAGCAGTCATGGTCGTAAGTCATACTCGTAAGAGTACTGTAGTAGTCAGAGTCGTCCGAGCACAGTAGCAGTCGGAGCGACCGAGTACTGTAGCAGATTGGAGTCATAAGTCGTAGAAGGAGTCAAGTAGCAGTCGTAAGACTATGTATGGCCGACAGTGTGTGTGGTCATAGGAGCATGTTGTCTTCAGTTAGCGCAGTGTGCGTAGGTTGTGGAAGGTGAGGCCGGTAAAATCGGATCACATGTAGTCAGTTGTTAGAGGGTCAAGTCGTGTGGATCGTGGAGAAAGTTTTAGCTATTTAAACACTTCAATCGAATGAAATAAATGTGCCATTTGCAGTTAGTCATTTGTCTCTCGTGGGTGTGTATTTGTCTCTTGAGAGAGATAGAAAACACAAAAGTGAGCGTGAGAAATCTTGAGAGATTTCCAACATACGACGCTCTCACCTTTGAGGAATCACCGGTAAGCCCAAAATCCCAATTCACCGCTAGCCTCCGCTAGGGCCATAGCACCACTAGGGCCCCCTGAATCCAACCATGAGCTCACCTTAGCTCATCCGACTCCATAGCTCGCCGGCAACGCCTTCCACTGCCAGTAGAAACCACCTCGGCGTGGGCAGCTTTACTCGAGATCTTAAGGCCTAAGCCACGGATGCCATGACTTGCCCCTTGCTCCAAGATGCTTAAATTGCCATCATCATCGCCAATTAACCCTCCCAAAGCTCTAGTGACATGGTCAACCACCGAGGAACTCACCTCACCACTGGCCACCCACAGTGGTCTCCGAACCCCACCGAACCTCAAAATGGACTCACAGGCATATGCAGCCCCCATCCATGCCCTCCAAACCCATCGCTAACCTTCGCTCGTGCCATATTTGCCACTATTTCTACTACTCTACTCGGGTGCACTGTAGCCCCGACGGAGGAAGATGGCCACACAATGTTGGGCCATAGGCCGCACAATAGTAACCCATAACTCAGAAACCAAACAGGCCAAGGTCCAACACCGATAATCACTGTTCACCGACCCGGATCAATACTGTAGCAATCCGACCCTCTATACACAGTAAGCCCAACATTTTCACAACAAACCCAATCCGTTATTGTTTAGAACCCGAACCCATTTATTGTTTCAGACCTGGTACTGTTAACCACCCGATCCACAATGAACAATATACCCGGTACTGTTCACCAGAAACCCAATAAGCATATTTATATCCATTTTGACTGTTTCGACACCACAAAGCCTATTTTCAACTTTGTTTGGCCAAATTAGGGACCAATAAAGCCCTAACCAGCTCCAATGCTATTTTGAAACCAAACCCAATACTGTCTAGGCCTGCTATTATTCATCTTTAACCTAAACAGACTTCGATAAAACCCTAACTAGCTCAAATACTATTTCGAACCCAGATCCAATACTGATTAGGCCTATTATTATTCATAGAAAGCCCGTTAATGCACACACATACATACGTACGTACGTACATACATACATACGTATAGCCATTTTGACCGTCTTGAGCCCACCTAGCCCATTTCTAACTCTATTCAACCAAACCAAGCATTGCTTAAACCCCAATCGTCTAAACCTAGTTTCTTAATGTCCTTTTGGTTATTTTATTGCATTTTGTTTCTAGTTTGTGCTCTGCAAAGTAGGAATTTATTCGTATTCGTTTTCCTACGCTAGTATTCGGACTCAATGAATTTGTCAACAGAAGAACTACAGAAGCAATCGAAGTAATCAAGAACAATCTTGAAGCCTACAGAGAAGACTAGAGACATCGGGAGAGGAGGCAAGTCCTTATATTGATCATGTTGAATCTAGTTTTCAAATACAATATTTTGCTTTCAAATACAAATATATGCTCACCATTATTATGTATATAGATTGCCTAACTACACCATACAATAATACATTTTATTTTTCCTCTTGATATTACTGTTCCTTGGTTACCATAGGATACTCATTATGGTAGTACTGTCATAATATAGCTGTGCTTAGATATGCTCTAGTAGGAAGATTAAATATGACATGAACATTGCTAACTAAAACTAAAAACATGATAATGGTAGCGGTAACATGGGTTACCACTAGAAACAGAAAACATTTTATAAAATAGTAAAGACTCGGGCAAGTGGTTGGTTTGAGACTAGTGCAGGTGCTACCCAAGGTTTGGATCGTTGGTTTGTCTCGCCTAAAACGAGTAAGGACTGATTCTGTGTGCGCTCTACACCTAATCGTGCAACCACAAGTTTGGTATAGAACAGACCTGCCCAACTAATTTTCTTTGTTTCGATACGGACTCCGACGCCAATTGGGGATAACCTGCAGGGCCATCATCCGGGAAAAATGTGATGGGAATGAACATGGTAAGTAATTGTGAGGAATTGAACATGGTAAGTAATTGTGAGGAGAGTTGTTTCCACAAAGTCAATTGATTTTGGATATTTTTTATTTAAGTTAAAAATAGCTAAGTCATAAGTTTAAACATTAGCTATAAGATGATATTTGACAAATTAACTTCACACAAAAGAAACATAATACCATCCTTTGGTTAATCCTTGCATATAGATAATAGCCATATAATTGCATTATGCTATAGAGACATGCCGAGTACTTAATGTTCTCAATCTTGTTTATTTTTATCAGACCAGATGCTAGAAAAACAAAGATTGTTTCAGGCTTACATTTTAGGGTTACAAGTTACGACAACATTCAAGCTTTCCTGTTGGAATTTTCATCGATTTTTCTGAATGTAAATTAAGTTTTGAGCTTAGACGCCCATGAAATTTCAAAAATTGACAGCTGTCATATTTTAATCAACCCTTTTTAAATATTCGTGAACAAGATGATACTCTTTCTATCTACAACTGAGCTCCTAGACTGTTACGGAAGGTACAACCAAGGTTAGAAATCACATGACCGAGGGGAATACCCCCGGCGACCGATAACCGAAAAAACCAGCCAAAACCAGACCGCCCAACGACCAATAACCAAAACAACCAGCCAAAACCGGTTAAAGCTTGAATCTAAATTTTGAATTTGAAGTGTGTTCGAAACTAGTAACCGGAATGGTTACACCCAAAAACCGGAGAAACCACTAAAAACCATAAAACCTGCTAAAAATCGAAAAAAACACAAAAATATTTGATTTTGATATGTTTCGAAGTATATTTGACCCATACAATAGGTAATCTAACACAAATAAAAGCCTAAACCAACCTAACAGGTGCATTATACAGTCACAAATTTAAATGAACATCCAAAAAACCCAACCAGTTTTTTCATTTCCCGATATCCAACGGAAAATCCGATTACCAGTGGTTACCAGCAGTTTTTTGAAAGCTGGGTACAACGGCCATGTTGTCAAAAATAGGGCTGTTACCCTTCATAGAATCTTCAAACCGGACATATATATATAAGTTATTTGCACTTTACTCAAGAAAGAAAGTGTATGCTAAATAATGCTGCATTGGGGTTCTTTGATATTGTAATAAACAGTACCTCTACATAATATGTACAACAATGGGCGGTTACATGCAATTCAGGTACAAGGGATCCCAGCATGAATTGATCGGCAGAAACCAAACTAGCAAATCTACTTGTCAAATATCAGACTGTTAACTGTTTTACCGGGGCTCCTCTCTTGACCTTGTTTTGGCACCACCATTAGCTGGTAAGACGAGCAACAGACTTGAGCATTGCAAGAGTACATATGTTCCAAGAACTTCAATCAAATATCTCTTGGGCTTCAATTTTGCTGTGCTGGCTGCAGGGTTTGATCAAAGGTGAATCATTAGCAGTGAAAGTACAAATCAAATACGAGATTTTAATGTTTGTACCTCAGTATAAGATTTATGAACATTATCAAAGTTCGAGCATCAATGGTTTTGTTATGAATATTGCGTATATATTGAAGAGATTCAATGGTCAATATATATAGTGAGTACAAAGGGGTATTACAGGGGAATATGTTGATTCCTAATCTATCTCTAAACCCTTATCTCTAATACCCTTAACACCCCTCCTCAAATGCAAGACGTATGCAATAACATTGTATTTGAAAAGGGTTAATACTAAAACAAGAAATATCCGACGTCCGAGTCTTGATAATGTCGTCGTTGTGTGCAATTTTTGAATAAACTGTCAAATCAAGCCGAAGAGGAATATATAGATGCATGACGGCGCAGATCGAAGCCCAAGAGACGACGACGCAGCGCACAGAAGACGCACGGCGGCCTTAGAAGCTCGGGGCGACGGCTAGAGAAACGGCGGCGGCATAATGACTTCTACGATATGCACGCGGCTCAGAGAGCAGAGCGGCGGCTGCTGCCATGCAAAATAAAATTCCTATATTTCTATGACAGACAATAAATTTGTGGACTCGCACGGCTTAGACGAACTAAAAAATTACAACTACGAACTTAGATGGACACAACGAAAGACTCACGAAAAATAACTAAAGACAGACTAAAGAAAATCAGCAATAGAAAACAAAATATCCCAACGCCTCAGAATCCTTCCCCTCTCTCTTCACTTCACCCCCGATCCCCTCCTCACTCCCGTCGCCCGCTCTTCCTCACACTCTCACGCCGCCGCCTCCACCGCCTGCCTCTCCCTATCCTCGCTCTCCTTGCTCTCTCGCGGGCACGGAGGCGCGGGAGGCGGCAATGGCTGAAGGAGGCGGCGTCAGGGTGCCCAGAACCAGGCTCCCTATCGCCGGAGGTGGAGGCAATGACCGGATCCGAGGCGCGCTCGGCGGCGGCGAAGACGGCCGGATCCGGCCGGGCGGCGATCTGGACTTGAGGCGGCGGCGGCAGAGACGGCCGGATACGCCCGAGGCGCAGATCCGGAGTTGAGGCGGCGGCGGCGGCGATCAAAAGAGGCGGCGGCGGTGGTCAAAGATGGTCGATTGGTGGCGGTCGGGAGATGGCACCGAGGCGGACGCGAGGTGCCGACGCGGACACGGATCCACCGGATCAAGGCGGACGAGGTGTTGGCGGCTCGAATGGACGGTGGCCGTGGTGCGCGGCGGGAGGCGGCGGCGCGAAGGAAGCACGGCGGCCGAATCTGGCGCAAGAAGGCCGGATGCGTCCGGATCTGGCGCGGGCTGGCGGGATCCGACGGGAGGTGGCGCGGTCAAAGCGGGTGGCGGTCGGCCTCGATCGTGGAGATGGCGGGCGGCCTTAGGCGGCGGTGGCTTCGAGCGGCCGAGGCGAGGCGGCGGCCGTCTGGCGGCCGAATCCGGCGGCGGCGGCGAGCCGAGACGATGAGGCGGCGGGTCGAGCAGCCCAACAAGGTGGCCGCCCCCAGGAGAGTAGATCGATCCTCCCAGGGGCAGCAACAGAAGTAGATCGAGGTTAGGGTTTTAACCTAAGCTCTGATACCATGTTATAAATATTGTGTATATATTGAAGAGGTCAAATGGACAATATATATAGTGAGTACAAAGGGATATTACAGGGGAATATGCTGATTCCTAATCTATCTCTAAACCCTTATCGCTAATACCCTTAACAGGTTTCACCACCAATAACTGGATTGGTAGTAGAAACTGTAATACCACTAAAATGCAAAAGGGAAGAAAAGTGAGAAATGAAACAATCCAAGGGAGAATAAAGGAAATAAAATACAGTTTTACAGTCAGACCCATCGGCTTTCGAATATCGAATAAAAGTGGCGTTCACAGAGATTCCCAGACTGTCCAGGGCCAGTCGGCGCCTCTCGCTATTATGGGCTTTGTCATTCGGCAAAAAATTTAGCCAACGTCCACTTTACCGATTTACCTGCCGAAGTGGAAAAGCCTTAAACAATGCAGCACTCCTTTGGGCCAAAATGCCCTTGAGGCAAATAGCCAGCCAAGACTGAAATGGAGAAGGGCATAATTGGCATTGCACAGGGCAGTAGAGGGAGAAGCCAACCGAAGCCCTTCTTAAGCCAACAGCCACCAGTGTGCACAGTACACATTTTTCTTCCCTCAGCCAAGAATTCATTCGGAGGAAGCAAACCATTTTTCATCTCTTTCTTTGCTAAGACAGAGCAAACGAAGCCCATTTCTTTCCCTCAACAAAAGAGCAAGCCCCTCAGCCAAGCAGAGGTGAGGTGAGGAAGAGGAAGCCTAGAGGAGAGGAGCACGGGTGTAAGAGAAGACGATGAAGAGGAGCAAGGGGACGACGACAACCTAGAGGCGCAAGACTTTTGGCAACCGTCATCTCCACGCCAAGCCATCGTCCGCCCCAAGTTTTTTTTTGGCCGACATTAAGTAAGCCTCCATTCTTCCCTCAACGCAACGGCGGCGAGCCCGTAGCACCGTCGTGCGCCCTTGGATGGCAGTGCATGCTCTCCGGCGCACGTACTCCACTAAGTCCCATCACGACGGCCACCTAGAGCCTTCCCAGCCATGCGTTCTTAAGACTAGCAAGGGAAAAGTAGTAGTTAAATTAAAATGCATGTAGTAAGTAGAAGGGAGGATTGTCCTAAGTAGTAGAAGAGGGTGGTACGCTGAGGTCAGAGGCGCAGGAGGCCGTGCCGATCGGGCGACGGTGCCAAGCGCCTCGCCGCGCACACACAGGGGGAGGCAGCGGATCCGGTCCCGGTTGGCCGAATTCAGGGTGAAGAGGGAAGAGGAGCCGGAGGCGAGTTTTGGGCCAACGTGTCGTATCCGGTGAGCCCGATGACGGCGATGGCATCACCCAAACGAGAGGGAGAAGGGAAGGGGGTAGGTGAGTGGAGGAGCACGAGAGGCGACGAGTGGCCGGCGGTGAGATCATGGGCCGACGAGCCCGAGCTCTGCCGTGCACCGCCGCATCTCCTAGGAGGAGCCAAGCCTTTTGGCCAAGTAAAATGAGAGGGACAAAGTAATGGGAGGAAGAGAGAAAAGAGCTAAGGCCGTCCGGGTGAGAGGGAAAAAAAGGAAAAAAAAGAAGAAAGGAAAGTAAAGAAGTGAAAAAAAATGAAGGTTTGGTACCTGCGCGACGGGTCCTTAACCTCAGGCGTTTTTATGCCAGAGTCGGATTTTTGCGCTTAGGGTCATCGTCGCCCACTTAAGCACTGATTTCGATATGATGTGTTGGAGTTAATGTTTGTATAGGTAGAGGTCCCGGGTTAGAACCGTCCACACATCATCCCCGAGGTTAACCAATCGAGTGCATGATAGAATAATGGATTGTGATGACTAATTGGTATTTTGTGTCTTCCATGCCATGTTCTATAGTACTTATGATTACGTGCTAATCATACTTTAATGAGTGCTGCTTATGATTAAATGCCAACATTAAAAGCATGTTGCATCACGCATTGCACTCGTACACAGACAACAGGACCTACTTCGGTAGGTACTCCACGGGAGTGGAGTTTAGATCCCCGTATAAAAGAGAACAAGGATTGAGTGGTTCATCGACGAGTGAACACTCCGCTATACCGGTATAAGCTACAGTTACAGACGCATCGCATTGCATGAAAATAGAACATAACAGTGATACAGTTACAGATACATTGCATTGCATTGCATAAAAGTGATAACAGTTACAGAGATAATGATGTACAGTTTACAGATATGGGAATTATTAAAATGGTATGTTAACGTCACTGTTTTATCGTGTGCTTGCTGAGTCTTTAGACTCACTTTTTTGTTGTTTTTTTAGGTGACCGTTGAAAACGTCATGCATGGGCGGGAGTAGCACACGAATAATTTCACGTACTAGCAGCACTTCACATATTAGCTTATGGTAGCATGTTTAAACTCATCTAGTATGCTAGAATAGTTGATTTAAATGATATGTTGTAAGTGGTCGCAGCTTTATGAATAAAATAGTGTTTGCTTAAAACAGTTAGCAGTTGAAAGAAAAGAGGTAATGTTATGCAATGATGATGGTAGCATTCTAGGCCTAGGCCTAGAGGATGGGCAGGATGTTACAGTACCCATAGAACAGCAGCACAAATGGTAAAACCCAGAGCATGCATGCAAACGAACCATGTGTCCATGTAAAAGAGCGAGTACTACGTGCACTTACTGTTCATCCTTGGAGACTCGGTAATACTTCTCCGCAAGCTGCCTCTGACCAATGAGCTGGGCAAACCTCTCATCATGAGTGATTACAATCAACTGAAAGTTCTCCTGGCCTTTCCTGCTCTCCATTATTCTGACACACAGGGTAGAGAGAGAAGAGACAGATTCAGTTATGGTAGAAACTTCAGATAATAATGATAAAAATGTCCATTGCCTGAAAGATTACCTCAACAGGGCAGCAGCAAGGCTCTCTGCATTCGGCCCGTCTAGATTGGTGGTCGGCTCATCTAAGGCTAATATGCCGCAGTTCAGACAGAATGTTTCAGCCAGTGCCAGCCTGATTATAAGAGAAGCAAGCACCTGAACAGCAGTGGAGATAACTCTGTAAGATCCTCTGCATGCTAAACGGGTTCACAAAATCATGCTAACATTTATCCAATAAAGTTTATTAGTTAAAACAAGACTGCAGATGAGATGTTATATCAGCCGAAGTTTACAAAGACGAAAGAAACACAACAAAACTTACCTTCTGACCAGCACTGCATCTCCCTCGCATTTCCAGCTCTGCATCACCTGTTTGCATGACAACCTATCAAAAAGTGCAAATGGGTAAATGCAACAGCAATCCAAACAAGTGAGTAGAGTAATCAAGGTGTAGCTAATTTAACCTACACGATAACTGTAAGATCGAGTGCCAGCACCCTCAGAATCAGAGTTGATGCTTATGTAATCAATGTCTTGGCCTCTGTACGTCTGTTGCCACAATTCCTTTATCATTTTATTTATCTCCTCCATTTTCATGGTGTGGAACCGCATAAGAGCCCTGGCAAAAAATACAAACACATTATTACAAAAATGTTTAAGATAAACTGTTAAACATGGATTTGCTAGCAGCAACAAACACCTGCATTATACTAGTCCCTCTATTTCAAAATGTAACACCCTCTTGTAGTCATCTTGTTTGAAAACACACAGCCCAAAAAAAATAAGGGTGCATTTCATACGAGTTTTCCTACTTGTGCCACTGCTACTAATAATGCCATAGAGCAGTATTCAGAAATCTGCCCAACCCCAACAAAAAAAATCCCCATTTTAGCTATAACAGGTGTGTGTGGGGTAGTGTCACATGTCCATATGTCCCAAATATTTCATATTGGGAAAAAATAAGTCAAATCGAATTCTTTAGCCTTAGAAAACCCTGGGGGGAAACCAGAACCGCCCTGTGTCAGATTTTCAGAGCAATACCGGTTTTAAAAACACATTTATTGATTGGGGTAGACATGTCCAATTTGTCTTCTTTATTCTTGGTTTCACAATTTCTTAATCTATCTGAGATGTGAAATGAGCTCCTATGTTTTGGAATCAGAGAGGCTGAGAGAGAACCCTATAATTGATATTGGATACCCGCCTTAAAGAGATGCAACAAAGTGTTAGTAGAATATTAGTACCGTATTGGTGGTGAACTGGTGACTACTAGAGTTAGGTCTTAGGATCTTAACTCTGTACCATAATAAATTTAAGAACCAACCAATTTACACAAAGGCTTAGTCAGTTGATAGCATGAGAGTCAAGGTTAAGTCGTAAAGTCGAGTCGAGTCGTGATGCTACCAACTTGGAGATTAGTCGTGACTAATCCCGACTAGTCGTCGACTAATCTACTACTACTTGCTTGTTGCTTCTACTACTAACTGCCTTCTATCACCACTACTACTTGCTTGTTGCTTCTACTACTAACGCCTTCTATCACCACTACTACTTGCACTCGCTACCGGTGCTCGAGTGGAAGAATACTCGGATCTTGCTCTAGAAGAATGCATCGAAACTGAGTCTAAAACAGAAAAAAAAAACTAGGATCAAGATCTGAAACAGAGCAGCAAAATAAAGGAAGAAGATAGGAGTAAGTGGAAGAACAAAGCGTCAAATGGATGAAAATCAGAGCAAGATCCAATTAGACGTTCGACTCGCGCTGGCTGACTAGTCGCCGGCTAGTCGGCAAGTCGACCGACTAGTGCAACTAGTCGAGTCGATGGCACTAGTCGGTGCCTGTGTGCCGACTTGTCGACTAATCGACGATTAGTCGCGACTAGTCGCGCAACTTAATAACAATTGAGAGGTAGTTGTAAGTCTGTTAATCCAGTATTAGTCCTGTGGTAGGTATTATGGTTTGGTTTTATGGTCTCAACTCTGACACCATGTTGGGTTTTGTGCAGTGTGAACCTATCAGTTCACCCAAAAGCAAGTCTTTTGATATCATGCTGAGTATATAAGTCTGTTTGTCTAGTATTATAATAGCCAACTGGGTGACAATAATAATACATCAGTCATCTTCCTATGTTCATAACTAATAGAAAGTAGTCAAAGGTAATTTGCATTTCCCGCCTAGTGAATTTTGAAAAATGGATTCAGAAAGATGGGAACACAATTTGTGTGCAAATATGGAACATTTCAATGTTTTCAGTTTGCAAGGCGTTTTGACGTGCACAAATCTGACATTGGCAACTGCGAATTTCCAAGAACAGAACTTGATATGATCAACAACATTTGGAAGTCCAAAAGAATATGACATAAGAAGAATAACTGGTGTAAACTGCCATATTTTCAGCCTATTACTACATGAAGGAAAGCAAGTCTTACAATGTAGTGAAGAGAACAGTGTTCAGGAAGTCAGTAACTAATAGAATATTGAAAATATGGTAGCATAAAATGATGGTACAAGTTACTCACTTATCCAAAGCAGCATAATATCGGTCCAAGTCCTTATTTGCCATCTCAGTTGTCTGCAACATCGGTTTTTAGATCAAGCAATAAGATCACAGAGTCGCAGAAACTGAACCTGGAAATTCATGCCATCTACCTTGAGTTGAAGAAGTTGATTAAAATATCGCTTCTCGATATCCTTGTATTGTGTCTGTTTAAGTTCAAGCTTGTGCTTTGAAATATTACTTTGATAAACAGAAAGTGTTCCTTGACACCTATTATACTGCAAGCATTGCCACAAATATCAATATCATGGTGTCAACCTTAGGTGAGTAGAATTTCATTTAAATTCAAACATGTGAGCATCACCTAATAAGAAACATACGCATTATTTGACCGAATTTATGCTCGCGATTTCACAAACAGAGCATAAGAAGAGAATAAAATCTTATTAGAGGCAATTTTTTCAATTATTTTGAATGAGAAACACAATACCTCTGAAAGAAGCCTCTCTTTTTCCTGAGAATGTCGCTTAAGATCAGCTTCTATAGTAGACAGGCTGCCGATGGAAAGCACCTTGTCTTCAAGTGACTCTATATCATGAGAAAGTCGATCCACTTCAGCCTTCGTTTTCCTGTAGTTCAGGTTGTCATCAATGTTTCTTTTCAACTGATCTTGGTTCCGCAATAGTTCTTTGCTCTTGTTTAACTCAGCCGATTTGTCTTGCATTCTTGCCTCGCATGTCTCTAATTGGGACTGGGATTGAGTATGCCTTTCCTGTAATTCATTAAGCTTCTCTACTTTCTTTGAATCCAGGTACCTAAGAGGATATTTTGAGGGTAAAAAAAAGCAGTAAAAGATAGACGAATTGAAAGCTCAGGAGTGAAAAAATATAAATACTCTTTGATCCGTGCGTTAAATGTTCCAAGTGCATCAATTTCTTGCTGGAATCCCCTTCTTCTTTCTTGCAGCTGTTCATACGCCAGATCAAGACTTTCCTTCAAAGCTTTATACTCTTGCAACAAGCTTTCTCTCTCTTTTGACAATGGACCAAGAGTCCCTTCTAAATGCTGCATCATTGAGAAATAAAAGAGTTAGCATGTATTATACCATCGCGCATAAGAGTTACAATGTCATTGATGCACAAAACATTGGTGTACAATGGAAAACAATAATGAGATTAATGAGAACATGCCTTCAGGGTCAAAATCTAAGCCAGCCGTCACAAGTATAATGCACAGCTACCCAATACCTCCCAAAATTAAACAACAATACGCCGAGTGAACCAAAAGCACATGACAGCAAACTGATCAAACTAGTGGATGGCCAAAGCTGTCTGTCAATTGGCAGTACAATGGTAACCAGCCAGTTAACATTTCTCAGTTCCATGTGATCAATGAACCACAACTCCACAAGTAGCATATTCAATTTTTTTTTTTTTTGCAAAAACCGCTCGTAAGTCACTGTAGTTGTTCTATATAAGTTTTTCAAATTTATCGATGATCTAATGAAGAGAGTTAGCATGATAGCACCTAGTGCATGGTTATCACGGCGTCGCCTAGGCGACGCCAAGTCATCTGGCGGTCGGAGGAGGACGCCGAGGCGGTCGCCAGAAATCTCCCCCGGCGCCGATCTGCAGATTTCTCCCGTTGCCGACGCCGATCCGCGGCCTTCTCCCGTTGCCGACGCCGATCTGCGGCCTTCTCCGCCGCCGGCCGAGGAAAAAGCAGACGTGGCGGTAAAGTGGGAGGCGGAGGGGACGCGGTGGCGGCGGAGGGGCGGCGGGCGGCGAGAGGAGGAGGAGGCGGACGGGAGGCGGTGGGGAGGAGGCGGCGGATCGGGCGCGGAGGAGGAGGCGGCGGATCGGGCGGCGAGGAGGAGGGAGGCGGATCGGGCGCGGGGAGGCGGCGGAGAGAGAGAGATGGGGGTGATAGAGGCGAGGCTGGAGGCGATACCGCGATAGGGTTTATAATTTTCTTGGTTTTTTGCGATTAAGTCCTCAGAGGTTCTAAAAATTACGAACAGACCCTTTTTTCAATAGATTTCTTTTAATTTAGACCTTCAGAGTTTCTAAAACTTACAAATAGACCCTTTTTTCAATAGATTTCTTCTAATTTAGACCTCCTAAGATATAATTATTTAGATAATTTATACTATTATACTGCATAGTTATTTATTTTTCAGTCATATAAGGTATTATTTGTCGTCTAACTACAATCGTCTAATTGTCGCCATGGCGGACGCCTAGTCGACTAGGCGTCAGCGCCCGGCCCGCCTCGACTTCTTGGGAGCGCCGTGACAACCTTGACCTAGTGGGTGGCTTAACTAGATAAGATATGCCCCTTGTTGCCCTTGTTAACTACATGCAAATTTATCATATCATGGAACTCATTAAGGGTATAGATCTCAAAAATATGAGCCTTGGAATTAAGGAACACTATTTCAACAAAGAAAATATTAATAAACCGATAGTGCAAATAAATGAAAGTCAAATGAGTACCTTCTCATCTAGGGACAGTTGCTCTTTTTCCTCAGCTAGAAGTACCAAATCCTCTTCAGCTTTTTTAAACTTGTGCAATATACCAGAAGCTTTAAGCTTTTCTTCCCTAAGAGAATGCCATCGCATCTGAGCACTTGACAAATCATCACTAAGCATTCTTTGCTGATCCCTGAGATCATCCACTTCATTACTCAATGTGTCCCTGTGAGACAGATGGCAACATCAAATATAGTGGATCTTCCAAGCGTAAGTCATGAAGGAAGCACCGGGGAATGATTAATTCAATTGCTTCAAGGGTGATATTTTGAAGAATTAACATGTAGCATGTACACAAGTATTTTGCAAGATGTGCCAACCAAAGAACTTAAACATCTAACAACCAGTTTGTGTGCTTATCTGTGTAGGTAGCCAGTGAAAATATGGATCTCTACATGCAAATATGTAACAGCAAGTTGCCTTTGTGGAACAGAAAAGCACTATCTATGATAAGGCAGTGTGCATCCTTCGCCAAAACTCTATTGATAGTTACACAAACCAACTGATCTAGGTAAGGGAGTCCATCACAAAATTATGTTTGTCACAGAGTAATTTACTCCTTCATTGTCCACCCTGAAAAGCTTAAGCAGTAGGTTTTTTTCTTCTTTGCAGGGCCAAAAAAACGAACAATCTATTTAAACATAATAGAACCATCTACAGAAGATGCTTTCAGATATGTGAGACTAGGTTTTCTTTAATTCCCTTCCATAGCACCAAAGCCAAATGACTTAGATATGATGAAACTAAGGAAATAGAAGAATAAAAGAACACAAACAAGAACTGTTGTACATGATAAATTTGGTCGGATGGTGTAGATCAAGGATAGTTAGTGTGGATCATGGATGGGATCAAGTGAGGGAGTTACCAAGGGCTGAGATTAGTTGTTGTATTTTATGTAGTGACTATAAAGTATGTTAGGCATTTCCTCAAAAACACAGACAAACACCCCCACCTAAGAAGCACCGATATAGTTAAACTGCCGTATCCGTGTCCGACACGTATCCGATACTGGCGATACGTTCGACACGTGGCGATACGGTATCGGTGAGTATCGGTGAATTCGACCGAAAAAAGGAAAATACTCCGATACGGTAGCCGATACGCTGCGATACGGTTACGCCCCAATTAAATTGTGATCCATGAAGAAGTCACCAAAGGCCCAATAGAGACACGACAATCCCGGTAGAACCAGTAGAATAGACATCATGCTCGGAAGAGCGAACCATGACCATTCATTAAACCCCAACCCAACCCCATTTCTGATCGCAGCGACAGTGAAAGCCATGCCGCCGCCGCCTCGGGAAGATCAGCGCCGTCGCCGTCGCCACCGGGAAGATCCGCCGTCGCCGTTGCAGCTCGGGAAGATCCGCTGAAATCGCCGCCGCCGATTGACGGGAAGATCCGCCTACGCAAATCGCCGTCGCTTCGCCGCCGACCTGCCGCCGCCGCCGTATGCGCTTCGCGCTGCCGCTTGCGTGCCGTCATCATCCTCGCGCCGTCGCCGCGCTTGCTTCCCGCCGCCGCCGCTAATCGCCGCCTCGCCGCCGCCGCCGCCGCCGCCGCGCCGCATGTATCGCGTCGCCATCGCTTGCATCGCTTCAACCTTGACCGGTAATATAGAACGACCGAATGAGGTATTATCTATTTATCTTTTCAACCGTGATTTAGCATAAGAAGAAATAGGCTTACACCAACGTCTTGAGGATTTAGTGTTTGTGCATAACAACTTGCGTCTCCTTTCAAGAAACTCAAATGATTATTCCATGGGTCCAACCCGAATGTGGGATGTTGGGGAGATGGCTTGAATCCTTTGATGGTGTTGGTGTTCTTGAAGCGATCTCTCACTAGATGAGCGAATTTGAGGATTCATATGTGGAGATGAGGAGGCAATGAGCATCCAAGTTGAAGTAGTCAAATATTAGTTGTAATCTATTATTACCTTTTATCAACTACCAACCTATGCTATGTTATATTGTTTAGAATGTGACCTATTTGGCTAATTCTCCATGATCCGTTATTTAGTTATTCAATGTTCACTAATGTCACTTAAACTTTTCGTTTTCATATATATTATATATATATTGCCGATCGACGTATCCTTGTTTTTGAAAATTTCGTATCGCCAGATCGCCGCACGTGCCGTATCGCCGTACCCGTATCGCGTATCGGGGCATCCTAGCCCCCCACCCCCCAAATTAAGTATCCTCCACTCTTATCCATACAAAATAGTTAAACTAAAGGGGGCTCAAATGGTAACGGAGATCACTTTTCTAATTTCCTGGGATTAGTTGTGCGCAAAACATCCTAGTGTATTTAGTTCCCTGAAGAAGTCCTTTCTAAACTCCCAAACAGGGTATTATAATGAGTTCCTTTTCTTTTGTTCAATTTTTTTTAAGCCATGCAGTTCCTATTTGAGTATTAGTAAGTCTGTTCCCCACTGAAAATCGGATACCTTGTCCGCTGCACAGAGTTCAGCTCCAACTGAATTTCTTCCAAAGATTTAACACCTTGTCCACGAGAATCAAGCTTATATTCAAGATCTTCAACTTGTGGTACTAACTTCTGTATTTCTTGTACGTGTCTGTCAATATTATCAATTGGTTGTAACAAGACTTCCACTGCATCCCTGTCCATTTTAACTTGGGCAAGGACACCCACAAACTGCAATCAATGAAGCATCAATTATACAAAGTTGTAAACAAAACTGCATCTCTCCAAAGATGAAAACCTTTGAATAAAAACAAGAGAGCAAAACTAGAAAATGCATCATAAAGAATGTTTATAATTAACAACACTACCTGTACTGGTGGCTAATTAAAAGTAGAAAGGTACGATTTCTCAGGATATAATGCACCTGTGCTGTGGTTGCAAAAAGTTTAATTTGTGTTTTCCCATATGATCGTGTCCTATTTAAAATACCAAACTATGCCATCAGCTAACCACAAACTACATAATTTTTTTCCCAATTTTATCAAAGAAAACCAATCCTACAGCATCCAATGTAGAACGGCTTTAGCTTACAGTAGCTTTAAGCTTAAAACAGCCAAACAAGCCTCATGTCAATGTGACCTAGGAGATGTGTGAATGAATAATTTACAGACTCTCTGAAGAGGATAAAGCATTCCATAGCCTAGTCCCAAAGCATGAGATCTTTACAAATAGCAAGCTCCTTGCTCTTCACAAGTGATTTAGCGCTACCGGACATAGAGAAGGGATCAATATAATTATGCCTCAGGTATTGGGAATCATTTCAAGGACACATAGTAGAACTCTGAGATATTCCAGCTTGGAGTTATTTTGGTCCAGAGAAACATAGGTCATCTAAGGCATCAGGTTCAACTGTCTGCTATTTGTCTTTCGTATGCGAATTAAAAATGGAGTGATGTCAATATAGAAGACTAACATCATCGAATGCCTGCGCCTTCTCACTTTCATCCGCCAAAAGTTGTTTCAAATTCTTCTCTGCTAAAGGAATTGTCGCTTCTCCCAGCTTCACATATTCATCATAGGTCACACGGAGTTTATCCAACTGCTCGAAAAAGGTTTCAGCATTTGACATTTCCATTGCCAGCACTTTCATGTGCTCTGCGGTGCTTGCACTCGTCGTCCTTTGCTGAAAGGCATAGCAAGCAGATACATCAGAAAAGGCCTCCATCGCATGTGCAAAGTAACTCAGTTCTAACCAAACAAAAAGGCAACATGCTATTAATTATTGGATCACCCACCTTCTTTATAAATCGATCCTCTTCATCAGGTGTGAAAGCACGTTCACAGCACGGGCACATGTGGTGCTCACGAGCCACTTTTTCAAAAGGATCATACATTTGCCTCATTCCATTTGCATAATTGTACTGCCTGCACATAGATAGAAAGCATTGAATTTATGCATCTCAAGAAGAACAGTTTGAACGAAATAGTGTAATTAGTGTATCAACCTTTTCTGTTTTTCTCTATTATCCATGGCATCTTGCAGAACTTTGGGAAACGTGTCAATGTCAGCAGAAATCTCAGTCATGGATTCAAGTTTTGAGTCCAGAAACCTTCTCTTTGCTGTATGAAAAATGTCATTTATGTGTGGCATTCCACGTGTCAATAAAACAGCACAGTATTTACGGAATAACTAAACATGTACTTCTTTTGTTAGTTTCACAGAAAATATTAGTCTAAATTTCAGAACCACATCAATTATTATCTTTTCTTGGCCAGACTCATGGTCGATGACCTAGGGCTTCAGGTTAGCCCAGGCAAATCAATCAAGTGACATTTCGTGTAAAACGTTATTGGTTGGCCACTGCATTCATCAAATTGCAGCACTAGTTATCATTGATTCCTGTGTAGCTAAGATCAGAACCACTCCCAGGTTTATACCACAGAGATCAAATCAAGCATGTCCAACAGCGGCCCTGTTCTTTACAGCTTCTAAAAGCTGCTTTTCGGCTTTTCTACAGTAACTAGCTTCTAAATAGAGTATTTTTTCAAGATAGGACCTACTAGTTAATTGTAGTACATATTTTACTGACTTTATTTATATCGGCAAAAACCGCACGTGAATTTCTGTTACTCTGTAATCTCTCGTATAAACAGCCCAAAAGTCATAAACCGCAGCCAAAAGCCACAAGCCGCAGCCAAAAAGAACAGGCCCAGCGCAATGTGGGGCATTGTCCAAGAGCATTTCTTGAACAAAAAAATTAAAATGGATCTTTCACATACTTTCATTTTATTCTGGCTAGGAATGTACTCTCCAGGTTAGCCTACAATTATGTTTAAGTAAGATTTTGAATTGCATACACTGTACTTAGTTGGCAGCAAATCTATCATTGTTTTCACACAGCAATTCAGAACGATGATGCATTTACACTTGAAAAGCCAAGGAAACATGTAGTCTGCACCTCTCCAATTTTAATTTTTCAAATTCCAAATCATAGTGGAGCTTGTAGTTATCAAACTATATCAAAGAAAACTTCGCCAAATTGGCATTAAATAAGTAAAAAAATGCAGTTATCAAATGTAAATTTACCATCCAATTCTTTTTGAAGCTTTGACAAGTGGCTTCTAGCATCATCTACTTTCATCTGTACCAATTTCAATTCTTGTTCTGCTTCCCGGGATTTTGAGTTCAAATCATTGTATTCTGTGTCTACAGACCTGAGTAAACCGGAGTTTGTGGTGCCATTAATAAATACAGAAATAACGAATATAAAGTGTCACAAGTAATATTCTTGCATCTGTTATGGCAGAATGGAAGTATAATAGCTGAATAACAAGTTGGGTGTGTGCAGGCCTGGTCATCCAAGCGTTAATTGACTAGATCCTGGAAATACAAGTGAACGTTTATGTTTTAAAACTAACTTGTACGCTTACATTGAATACATACTCATGATGTACATGATTGATCGAAGTGTATGCAACTTCATAAACTACTACTACTACCCATCCATTGAAATGAATAGAAGAAAGAAGACTGATTGCATAGAAGAGAATAGTGCATAAGCTACAGCTTTACATAGGTAAATTAAGGTTGATAATATGACCCAGAAGGACCAATTATGTAATAGAAAATCATTGAGTGAAACATTTAAGTTAAATAAAGCGCTATGGCACAAACCCAAAGGCTTGAGCAATCTCCTTCTTGAGATCCTTTTCAGAAGGAAGCCTCCCCTTAAGAACAATTCTGATTTTGTCCTTATGCTCATCAACTCTGCAGTTTGCAACACGTGTTATTTGAATTTTTACACAAAGAGTTTAGGATATTGGAATATAACAAAGTGTAACCATAATACAGAAAGGATTAAAAGGTGAAAGGAAAGAAACATGCATCTTCTTAAGCTTCTCCTTGCTTTCTTCCAACTCATCCTTCTTCAAGTCTAATTTAACCCTGTCATCAGCATCACTGGTTATGTTATCTTTCTCCCGCTGAAGTGCTTTTATCTTCTGATCCAAGCTAAATATCTCTGTGCGCTTCTGATTTATAATCGAATCATAGTCTCTTTCTCCCAGGGCAAGTGTCTTCCTCTCAACTTCAATTTGCTATTCAAAATTAAGATGGGACAACTTAGTGTCTTAGAATTAAGAATGACACGTTGAGAGATTAAAGAATGTCGAGCAAAACAGAAGCCACGGGTGCAAGAGCCTTTAAATTGTACAGTTTCAGGGCATTTGTAGTGAAACTGTCCGGCGTTGAGACATTATCTTTTTCGATAAAAACGATAACAATGTGCAAAGAAATTGACCAACTAAGCGCAGCTATATATCGATGAATGTTTCCAATATTTAAGAATAGTTAGGTCGAATAAATACCAGATGTCGCTCCCTTTCATCAATACGGGACAGACTATGTTTTGAAAGCTCCATTTCTGCAGCATCACGTTCATTCTCTTTATCTTTCATGCGCCTTGAAATACCTAACTGAAAAGTGCTTAATATATTAAGAAATGATATCCAATATATCAGTTACAGAAGATCATACTTGTGTAAATCCAGTGTCTTTCCATTACTAACCTTAGATTCAATCTTAGATTGTATCTGGCCAGCAACTTCAGAGTAGCGAGCATTTACTTTAAGATAGCGTCCCCACAGTAACTCTAACTGCTCCTCATTAGATTTCTGCTCAAGAAAAGAAATTTGATTTTTGAGGCACATACTTGATAAGAATGCAGCGTTTCAGTATTGACTCATCCAAAATTTACTGCCTGTACTGGAGCAAATGCTTTGAATAGAGTATGGTAAGTTGGTAACATCCTTCCACCAACAAAATCATTTAGAAAATGGCATACACTCGTGCATCAACTGAGATGCCAAACCAAAAGGGGAGCAAAATTGCAAAGTAATGGGATGCAGAATAAAGCACACTTACAATATGACCACAGAAATATTAATTCTGAGGATGATTTTGAAAAATATTAATTAAGAGCAATTTCAGGTAGAAGTGTTCCCTTCTGCAACTAAATTCCAGAATACAAAGAATCAGTATTGTAACCTTCTTGTGAAGCAAATCGTCCTCAAGATTCGACAGTCTTGCTTTAGTTCTGTTTGTAAGGTTCATGGCAACGTCATTAGTAAAAGGAGCATCAGGAATTGGCCCAAGATTATGTTTGGTGAATATCTTTCTGATGGCAGAGTCTCGTTCATGCTTCACGGACATGTGAGCCTGAAAGCAACATACGTGGCTTTAACCTCATACTACAAAGTCCACTAGTTAATTATGAAAAGAACAATAAGTCAAAAGAAGATATAAAAGATTACAACATTACATCAGCTTCTGCCTGGAGCTTTCCGATTCCGTGTGTCAAATCATTGATCTTCTTGGACAGCAAGGAACTTTCTGTCTCTTCATCATGCTTCTCTCTTTCTAGTTTACTGATTTTAGTTTCCAGCAATGCAATTCTTTCTTCAAATTTTGTTTGCCATTCCTTTAGTTCCTCGTCAGTATCTAAACATAGTAAGGGTCAACTATCATTATGTTGGGGAAAAATATTAGGCTGAAGGGCATCATGAGTTGCTTACCTTCATTTTCCTCAGAAAGAGCAGCATATTGTTGCTGCATAAGTGTAAAATATGTACTTCTAGCAGTTGCCTTGGTACTAATTTGCTCCTGAAGTCTCCTCAATTCATCCAAACTTGTCCCTGTATGCAGGATTTTGTTTTCAACACCTTGAATGTTTGTTTTCAATTCCACCATTTGGGTTTTTAAGGCATCTGACTTCTCTTGATCTTGAGCAATATTATCACGGAGCTGTGAAAGTAATGAGAATTAAAATAGCACTAGGAACAGCAGGTGCTTTAAAGTTTAAACTAAACTATGAAATAAGGTGTAAAACAAACTGTTTTGAGTTAAGGTTTTTAATTTTGCTGCATGTGAATACTGACATGAGCTGACAAATGCATTAACTCAAAAAAGGCTGTTTCAGCATGGCAACAAGCCATAAAAAGGTATGGAAACCATATCAACATATGACAACAATGCAAAGCTTAATAGTCCCCCCACGGTTAAAAAATTGAAAAAGACATAATGCCTCAGGTTGCAGATAAAAGTTGTTTAGGACATTGGCACCATCTCTAAGGTACCACTTGGACCGCTTTTTCTATCATGTTATGTTGTTAGAAATCACAAAAACTGAAACTAGATTTCATGATGAATCTAGCAATACCAATTTCATGTGGTCAATATCTAGATACTTCTTTATATATTGATGGTCAAACTAAATAAATGTTTTGACAGGCACAGATTCTAGGATGACCTATATTTGCAATGGGAGGGAATAATTAGTAACCATTGTGAAACAAAAAGGATAAACTTCTGCTGCTACTCAATTCCAACCCAAATAAATGCCTTCAAATGGAATACGGCCCAAGAGCAAATGAGAGTAAGAACAAGTATGGCAAGAAAAGAGTAAAGGTAATATAACTACAGTGATTTACCAAAGTCATGCAAAAATGCAAACGCTGGTTCTTATAACTTTGAATAGCAAATGAAAAAATATAGTATGTACGAAAAACAACCAAAATGTTATGGCGTGACAACCCATGGCTAGGACATGGTGCATGGCAGCATGTTGTTAATTAAGATTTGAATAATTAGTTTTCTTATTATTTGGGTATGTTTCCTTTTAGATTCACTCCATGCATTAGGGATAAGTTTTCTACTATTAGTGATTAATTTCCTTGATATAGGGATATGTTTCTTAGGGGTCAAATCAAGCTATTCCTATAAAAGGGACGGCCTTATACCGTTATCATTAAATAATGAATAAACAAAATTCTCCAAATAAGACTCAAGAGCCTCTCCACCTTGTCAGGGAAGAGCCCTGCCGGCGGTTAGGTGAGGGCGAGTGTCCTATCCCTAGTCTTCGGGCCTGCACCCAATCACTTACTACAATATTTGGAATCAGAGCCAACTGCTGCTCTACCATCAATGGCTAACAACGGGGGTTCCAATCTCATGAAGGCCCGAGCTTCACGATTCCACTACCTATGGCTTCCGACCTTCGACGGCAAGGAAGACCCATAACCTTGGTTGAATTGCTTTGAGCAATTCTTCACGAAGCAGTAGACGATGGAGGAAGAGAAGTGGCTGGTATCGCACCACCTGACGAGGAATGCCACCCTATGGTACCGGCAACTAGAGTGTGCGTTTTTTTTTTTGGCAAACTTGGCCAAGTTTGGTGAAACACGTCAACCTGCATCTCCACCCACACGTCAAGCCTCCAACAAGCCAACCACCATGGTTTTTGATGCCGAGTAATCCTTCGCCGAGATCTGCGCTGATTGATGGCCTTGATGAAAGAGTTCATGGCCAAGATGGAGAAGGTGTAGCATGTTGCACCCCGTGGCAATAAGGGCGTCATTCCTGCCCCACGGCTATTGCTCATGCCATCGGCACCTTCATCAACGCCACGCCATGCTAAGATGCTTCTTTATTGGGCACCAAACGTTTCAGAGTCGATGATATGCTTTCAAGCGACCCAAAGCCGATACATGTCACTCCTGTCAACATGGGGACACGAAGATCTCCATCCATGGCCACCACTTTACAGCTCGAGGACGAGTTGCCTCGCCGTGAGGGGTGAAATGTTATGGTGTGACACGCCATGGCTAGGACGAGTTGTTTCCTTTTAGATTTATTCTATGCATTAGGGATAAGTCCCCTATTAGTAGGGATTAGTTTCCTTGATATAGAAATAGATTTCTTAGGAGTCAAGTCTAGCTATCCCTATAAAAGATACACCTTTGTAACGTTATCATTAAGCAATGAATAAACAATCGTTCTCCAAATAAGCCTCAGGGCCTCTACATCATCAAGGAAGAACCTTATTGGTAGTTAGATGAGGGTGAGTGCCCTTGTTAAGGGTATTAGTGTCCTAGGGTTTAAAGTTGTGTGTCCCATGTACTCTACATATTGCCCCTTTAGGTTGTGCAATACAACTAACCTTTATGCATTCCTCCTCTCCATCTAACATGGTATCAGAGTCTAGGTTCAAACACTAGTCTCCAAAAATTATTTCCGCTACCCTGCCTCCGGGAGGAGCAATCTCCACTCCCAGGGACAGCCACCTGAAGCCACTACAGTAGCCCTCTTCCTGCACCTACGCCGCCGCCAAGCCCGGATTCAGCCGTCTCCACCACCTCCAACCCTAAATCCAGTCGTCTCGCGCTATGCCACGCCAGCCGGGTTTGCCGTTGCGTAGCCCTCCTCGCCCGAGATGAGCTCACCACCGGCCTCTAGCTCCCAGAGCGCCTACGCCCGGCCGTCGGCCCTCGGCCACCGGCACCGCCTCGCAGAGCTCGCCGACTTCCTTGTCCACCTCACAGAGCTCCTCTAGACCCAACATGGTCCTCCACCGAGAACCCCTTCCCAACAGCCTACTACCCCACCGCCCGCCCCTGCACGCCGGGCGGTGGCCATCTCCTCGGCGGCCTCGTCGTCCTATGGCTACTCGGCCAAGGTGGTGGGAGTGAGGTGCATGAAGAAGAAGGGGCGTGGAGGGCGTGGGAAGAGAAGAGCTATGGTAGCGATGGTGCAACATTTGGACCGAGAAAAAGGTAGGAAAAGGCGGACCACGTGGTATCTTCAGGGTGGGCCACCGGCATACCACAGGGCACGCGGATGGACGAGCGGGATCGCAGATTGGTGGGGGCGCGCCGTGCAGAGCCGTGTTCTGCAGCAGCGGCGGCGGCAGCGGCAAGAGGAGGAGGTGCGAGGTGCCGCTAGATGTTTGGGCCGTCGGTGGGGTGGCGTTCGGTGGACAGTCTAGGCAGCAGTTGGACTACGGGGAGGCGGGTTCTGCGAGGCGAGCAGGCGGGTCCTCGGAGCGAGCCGATGGGCCGTAGCGCCGCACGGGGTCCGGCACAAGCGGGCCGCCGCCGCCGAGGTGCACAACCTCTCCAGAAGTTGGTGGTCGGCCTTGCCGCCGTGAACTGTTCTTCGCCGCCGCCGCTTCGCCGCTTTGCTCACCCGTGCAGATGTTAATTGTTTTCTTGCTTCTTTGTTTGGTTGTCGGTTTTGGGTGCGGAGGAGGAGCGGGATCAACGAGAAGACGAGGCGTTGCGAGCTTGATACCGAATTCCAACAAGGTCGGGAAGGAAAACCTAGAAACCCTTTCCTTCGTGTTGAATTGGGGTTGTTGATTTGTTCTGTCTTTGGATATTTACGGTCCGTGTTTGCGTTGGTTTGTGGGTTGCGACCGACAAGGCGTCCATGTTGACGAAGTTATTGAGTATCTCAAGCAATTGCGCTCCATGTGCGGTGAGAAGATACATGCTCGGATGATGCTAAATTGCTAATGCATTTGTTTTGATTGATCCAAACAACAAACATTAACATAGAGAGGTAACGAGTACCGTTGAACAAAATGTTGATATGTTAGGACTAATTTCCAATGGTTAATGCATTTTGGCAAATCTCATGTCAATTGACATACTATGCTAGCTAACTATATTGTATTGGTAGGTGTTTAGCATTAGCAATAAAGTGTATGATATGGTTTACATGTTTCTTAAATTGGTTTTCTTTGAAGTAGATGAAGATGATATAATTGAGACTTTCATGTCCTTTAAAAAGCGTATACCAAAAAAGTCAGACAAGTAGTATTGTAAGTCTCTTTTATGTATATTTGAGACTATTAGTATGATGTTTGAACTATTTATATTGTAATTTGTGCAAGTTTCCAACTTAATCCTTGAATTTAAGACTTATCATATTATTTAGTGCATGTATACTGAATTATGGTGCAAATTTTATAATTATTTACCGAATTGGTAAATAGTTTTTCGGATTGCATATGAAATATTTTGTGCGGCATACCCTTTGGTAAAATCTTGGGTCCGCCACTGGGGAAAGGGGTTGTTGTTTGGTGTGGTGCGGTTGTGTGGTTGGTTGGGTTGGAGTTGCTGTAGGCCATTGCATGTTGTTTGGCCACGAGAGGTCTTGTTGTTGCTACCTCTTCCGTTCCTTTGTTTCCTTTTAAGTTTTCCGCTGCGTCCATCCAACTCTGTAGCATCTATCTTTCAATTCATCAAAACCGTGCGAGTTCATAAATTTTCTTTGTCAGACAGCCGACTGTTTTGCTAGCCATGGTCCATCCTCTTGGATGAATATGGTCCTCTCCTTCCTATCGCATGCAACCGTCGCTCTTCTCTTTGAGCCGCTGCAGATCGTAGAAATCTTTTGATGCTGCAGCTTCTCTCTGAGTCGCTGCCCCGAGTTTCTAAGGCCGCCACACTTTTCTTCCGCACCACCGCCGTCTCGGGCTTCGATCTGCAGTGCTATGCTTCTATCTATCTCTCTTCGACTTGATTTTATAGCCCTCTCTCTCTATTTCTGTCACCTTCCACATCCTTTTCATCGTATTGCCGCGGTCGACTTTGCTCCCACTTACCTCTACTTTCCCAGTCCCCTGCGCTTTGTGCTTTATAGGATGCTGCACGATTCCGGATGGGCAGAGATCCTTTGGTACCCGACACAACTTTCCAAGAGCTGCACGCTATGACGACTCTTCAAGGCGCGGACTTTAGATTTTCCCTATTTTAGTGTCAACCTTTTCAAATACAATGCTATTGCATATACCTTACATTTGAGGGGGTGTTAGGGTATTAGTGTCTTTTCCTATTGTCCTAGAGTTTAGCGTTGTGTCTCATGTATTCTATATATTACCCCTTTGGGCTGTGCAATACAACTAACCTTTATGCATTCCTCCTCTCCACCTAACAGCCTTATTCCCGGTCTTCAGACCCGTACCCAACCATTTACCATAATAAACAACCAAAACATGTGGGAATTAGGAATCTGCTGTCAAAATTATTTCCATTTTATTAATTACCAAACATGTACATTGTTTGTGAATTCCAAGCATCATCATATTTTTCACCACTACAGTCAATTAGAGTCAGCAGAAAGTCCAAAAAATACTAATAAATCAACTAATTTTGAATTTTGATTAAAAACAAATAAAGGTAAAATATACTTGTTGAACGTATCATGATTCATGAACATCTGACTGCAGCACATTCAACACTGCTCATATTTGGTCCTTGAGGTACTTAGCAACTGTGTAGCACGAATGCAGGGCTGCACAAGCCACTACATAATTATTTTAATGTTGCTTAATAATTCATTTTAAAAAAAAAAACATTGTTAATGTTAGATTATATCAAAAAGAACAGTCCAATCCTATAAGAACAGCAAATTCACTGAAAACACAAAGGATGTGTTGGCAAATAAGTAGGAAAAGTTCAATAGCACAATCAAAAACTTTTGCAGTGGCAAATAAGCAACTACAAAAGTTACTGCACCATCACAAGTCTACTTCAATTCAGTAGCATAAATAAAAATAAATATCATACAGTGGCAATCTAAGATGAAAAAAAAAAGATTATAGTACCCTATATGCTTGGTCTTTCAGAGTCTGAAGGTTCTCCAGCTTTAACCTGAAAGTCTTGATTTCTTGCGCTTGATCCTTGTGAAGTTTCTTTATGATTTCGAGAGCTTTGGTATAGCTGTACATTCGATATGGAAATTAAGGTAGTCAGATGCTAGTTTTGACATCAGCTCAAGGACTATAAAAACATTAACCTCCAAAGAAGTACAGAGTATACTATATTAAACAGATTATAACATTTCAACTAAGAAAAATATGTCTTTCTCAGAGCTTCTTAAGTAACCAAAAAATAGTAATGTATTCAAGTACCGGGTGGCAGAAAAGATGTCATCAAACTTCTTCTTAAGTGTTGATGGGTCCTGTAACGGCCAATTAGACTCATCTTGGTGCACAAATATGACATTCTCCAGAATAGCCTTTGAAACACCCATTAGGGCTGGAATCTCCCTATCCATATCAGCGCATCTGTAGCTGAGGCAAACCTTCTGAACTCAACAATAACAATAACCAATGACACTATGAGTACATACAGCATTTCAGCCTGAAGTATTCCAGAAAATCCCGTACCATTTTAGTGATACAAATGCAATTCCTTGTATAGAAATATTACTTAGAATCAACCAAACAACAGGTGTGAAAATTTCATCGTCTAGATTCACATGGATTTAATATTTTCTATGTGCAAGGATATCACTCTATGTGAAATTGTAAATATAAAGTTATAAAAAGCAGAGGAGTGTTCTAGAGAAGATTTTCTATGGCCAGACACAAACACACCAAGGAACAAAGGAAATCATATGATTCATATGCCCTTGCAGAAATTTTACATGATTCACAAGATATTTTGATTGTTCTATCAGCTCAAAATCTCATGATATACTTCAATACGAAGGGGGTAAAAGAGTATTTTATTTCTCTTTTGGTATACATAAATTTAGATACAAAGCACCCCACAACACTATGCACTTCCAGCAATCCTAGTTTATAAAAACAATTGGAACCACCATAAAATCAAGCCAATATGTACTTACTCCAAAAGGCCAAAATAAGAACGCTTGACCCCACACCCACAAGACAAATTGCATAATCATCAGGCCATCTATGGGCATCTGTATGTAACCATGGGGACAGCAGTAGCCAGGATAGCTCTAGAACAGATACATATAGCAATAGAAACTACATGAGGTGATTGGTATCATGGTATGTTTAATATCATTTTAATGATACTAGAATTAGAAACAGCAACCAATACAAGATTCCTTTTTTGGGTTACACTTAGTGCAATAAGCCAAATTTAAACAGTAGGAATGACAAACTATTGCATTTCCATTCAGAACTGTAGGTTCAAGAATCTTTTGTCCTGAGTTTTGGCATAACCTGGGAATTGCATACACAGCCCCACATATTCATATAATAGAAGTAACAAATCTGGAACACAACGTTTATCTGAAGCAACTTAAAAGCCAAAGGAAAAAACAGAGGACCTCGCCCGTGTGTGGGTTTATAGTCTGGAGGACACTCTCGATCGCCTTAAACTCCATCTTTGATGCTTTCTGTGTAAGCTGGAAGGAGCGAATACACACCACATCCTTTCCTGCTGCTGTCTTAAACCGCAGCTTAATCTGCCCTTTCGTCTCCGTCTCACCGGCCACCTACATCTCACAACACCAACTAGTGTAAAAGAACTCCTAGTAAAAACATAAAAGAAAGAAACAAGTAAAAAAACAACTTTAACGCAGTCTTAAACCACAATACCCACCCTTCTCAAATTCAACTAAGCTCCTTCCCTGGAACAAGCATAGCACACCACAACTCCAAGGCATCCAAAATTTCTCAAATGCAGCAAACCCAACAACCGCTAGAGAAACGCAAATTCGCAATAGACCAGAAAATATTCAAATCCCAAAGGAACCCTCTCTGATTTGACCCCAATCGAACCACCAGAGCAGCGAAACCCACACACACGGAGAGAGAGAAAGAGAGAGAAACCATTCCCAAATCAAGCAAAACAGCTCCTAGTCCAGGCCACCAGCAAAAGTGCATAGACTTCATTGGCCACCCAACAGCGACAAAGATCCTGAAATGGTGAGGTGAAGAGGGGACAAGAAAACTGTGTGCCACCTTGGGGTCGTGGACGAAGGTGTGGCCGGAGCGGGAGTTGGGGGGCAGCTCGCCGGTGCAGGACAGCTTCAGGCACTCGATGATCGTCTGCAGAAAAAAGAAAAGAAAAACAAGAGCCCCAAAACCCCAAGAGGATGAAGCCATGCATTTTACTACCAGTATACATACATGCTAATATGCTATGGAAGGGAGGGGGGGTGGATTGGATTGGATTGGTGTAGACATACGGTTTTGCCGGCGCCGTTGGGGCCGACGATGAGGGTGAGGGGCTTGAAGAAGGTGATGACGTTCTTGTTCTCCGGGTCGAAGCTCCGGATCCCCTTGATCAGCATCTTGTCCACCGTGCTCATCTCGCCCCCCGCCTATCCCTCCTCCTCTCTTGCTTCGGTTCCTTCCGCTTCGCCGCCGCCGCCGGTATCGGTACTGGTGTTCGAGTGGTGCAATCTACCACGCCCGATGGGTGGCTATTCGCTATCCATCTATTGCTCCGCCATGGATGGAAGAGGCGTACGGAGGAAGGAGGAGGAAATGGGGGGAGGGAAGGGAAGGGAAGGGCACGGAACGGGGGGTGGTGTTTTTCTGGTGTTGGGGTTTGGGCCTCTAGGGTTTGGACTTTAGAGCGACTGGTTGCTTGATCCTCCAGGTTCCCTGCGAATTATTTGGTGCCATTTCATCATGGGAAAAAAATGATTCGCAGCTTCCATTCGAATTGAACTTGCTCTTTTTTTTAGGTTGCTTCGAATACTTTTATTTTACTTCCTCCTCCTTTTTACTTTACTTTCTAAAATCTTCTTTTCTACTTAACTTTCTATAATATGTATCATCAAATCTTCTAAAATTTAACCACGAATAGATTTAAAACTAGATTGCTATATAAAAAACATATCATTAGATTTATCATTAAAAATATTTTTATGGTATTACAATTTTATTAGTATATCTTAATGTAAAATTATAAAAAATAGTGATCAAAGTCGTTTCTTAAAGACTATAGAAAATTAAAAACGACGAGTAAAAAAGACCGAAAGAAGTAGTATCTACCCAATATTAAAAAATTCATAAATACCTCTTTCATATTAAATTTTGAAATCGCCAATGTATAGTAATACTCACCAATTGATTCAAGGAAGAGCCGCGTCCATGCTTGTGCACTATGATGCTGCCACATAGAAGAAAAATGCATCTACACATGCTACTATGGCAAAATGCGTCGCACCGACTCATGTCATTGGCCCGCCGCCACTTGTCACTCCATCCTTTATTGGAGCAAGCTTCACCACGTAGGAGAGGCTCGACCTCTGTTTCCCCAAATCCTAACCAGGCATCGTTGTCACCACCGTCGCCCATAGGGAAGAGTTTTCGAAAAAAAACCACTTTTGGCTATATTAGATGCATTATTTGCAAAAACAGTATCTTCTTAGCATCAATTGTAAAAATAACACTACCTACCGCCCAGGCTTCTCGGACTGACATGTGGCATCTGCCACCCGATCACTAGATAACAGGCTTCTCAGACCGACACACAACTCACATGCCGCCCCATCACTAGACGACAGGTGCCTCGGGCTGACATGTGATAGATCTAATGCGCAAGATGAGCCGCCACGTATCGGCCCGAGACACCTTCCGTCCAATGACAGGGCGACATGTGTCAACCTAAGAAGCCTACCGTCTGATGACCTAACGATAGGTAGTGTATTTTTTGCAATTGATACTAAGAAAGTGCTACTTTTTCAAATAATGCATCCAATTCAGCCATTTCCACCATGACCCTAACTTTCGAATTTTCTTTTAATTCAAGTTGGAATTTCTTTCGAAACTGTGTTGGAATCCACGTGAATCAAGTCAAAATTTAACGAGTAGAATTTTTTAAAAATGCATCATCCTGATGTCGCGGGGGTGCATTTCCCCTGTCGAAAAGGACCGAAATTCCTCTGCCAAAAGTGCAATTCAGCAAACAGCACAGGTCAACGAAATAACCAATAAGGAATTAAGTGTCCTTCGCCTCAACACACAACAAAAAACAAACACAAAACATCGCCTAGTTACTAGCTATTCTAGATTATCACTTATTCCAATATTCCGTAAAAACTATTAACTCAAATGGACACAACTAATGAGTACTCTGAATTAACACGAAAGAGGACAAAATTAACACATCAGCTGCTCATCAAAGACCAAGTTAGGGCTACATGTGAATAGGCGTATATTCTACAATTAGTGACCAATTTCCCCCCTTTTGTTGCCTGCAAAAATAGTGGTCAAGAACAAGAGAATCCTCATAATTCGTCGTTGGGCTTCTGAAAATCCCACATCCAACCAATTGATGAAGTCGGAACAATCAGAGGACCACGAAATGACATTCCTAGAGACGCTGCTAGCTTGCCCCTCATTTTGGACCAGTGCCTACTGATGTACGACCACCACGACCACCACCACCAAAATGGTAGCCAGAATCAGCTCCACGGCTCGAGCCACCTCTACCACCACTTCTGCCCCCATATTCAGATCTGTAACCGAAGTCACCCCTTCCATAGCTCCTTCCTCCACTGTAGTTACCACGGCCTCTCATTCCTTCAGTTCTGAAGTTATTACCCCTGCCTGGTGCGAACCTTCCTCTGCTGGAGCCTGAAGCAAAAATGGATGAAATATATCAATTGAAATGGGAAAAGTTGAACAAGTAGATGAAGATCCGACAAGCGTTCATCTTGAATACTATATATAAGTAAATGGGGAAATATCTAGTGGAAAGCAATCTTTGGATGCCAACATTCTAACTTCCATGTGAACCATTGAATAAGATTTGGATGGGCAAGATTTAGGTGGACTTAGAGTGAGATCCCTCAAAAATAACTTTGCAGTTTGTGAGGGATTACTCACACCCATGAGCTTTTCATGCTGATCTAAGTATAACCCATGCAACTCACATCCAACAACTCACGTGGGTTGTTAGCCACTTGGACGGGTTAGATACCTCCCTTAGATTAATCATATGCAGCCATTTGAATGGCAGTGTCTAGTTCTTACAGAACAAGCATGATCGATTAAGGGAATGTCTTTGTAATCACATATTATAAGAGAAATTTCAAAGGAACACTCGACCAAATTAACCAACAATATACTTCGATCCATGCGTATTATTTATGATCCATTTGTTTCAAAACAGAACCATGCAGTGAATATGATTTATGTAAGGCACTAGTTCTTAGTCCAGTAATATTGCTCTAATGCTATAATCGGCATAACTGAAAGAAGCATGCAGTATTTTTTTGATGGACTGACCTCGTGAACCAGGTGTCCTTTTTTCCTCTATGTAACATTGACGGCCGCCAATCACTACAGAACCAGCCTGCAAAGTCAAAAGCAGTTAGGAATTGACAACCTGTCTGCAACTAAATGTGCCATCTTATAATACTCAGGTGCTAATTGCCAACACTACTACTTAAAAAAATAAGAAAACCACCTCAAAGGCATTGCACAATGGTACCAGTAACAAAATATGAGTGAGCATCATTTGAGACTTATTATGTTTAGAACTTAGTATTAGACCTCAACTCATATTTGAAAATCATAACAACTAACCATCCATACAACTTGAATAACTAAAGAACATGCAAGCAAGCAATATGAATAGGATATACACCAGAGGGAATTAAGCAAAAGGACAGAATTCACAATGAAATAAATTCAAAAATATTTAACAAAGCAGCCTTTTCTCTGTTCTGTCCATTTGGACTTTGGGCCCAAACCAAGGGAATCTTCTTATGTTACAAGGAGCAATATATGCAAAGCTCATGACCGATGAACTCATAAAGCCTTAACTATTACAACCCTTACACCCGTCAACAGGGCTTATACATTAATTTAATTTAAGTCCCCATCGGAACATAGAAATGCAAGAACTTTACGATTAGCATACAACTAATGTTGCCCTACCTACAGAGTTCCGGTGCCCCAAACCAGATCCAAGTAATGAGATTAAAAGCAATATATTTTGACTAACTCAATTTGACTATCTGGATGACATCAAAATGATCAATGTCTGATAGTATCATACAAAACAAAGCAACAAGGATAGTACAAAACACAGCTTCCCCAAAATGCCAACAGTTGGATAGCCCAATCAGTGTGGCACCTGTATTCTAGCTAACTTCATTCCCACCAACCACGGGAAGGGTGGGTTTTGTGCGGATGTTCCACTACAATTTCGCTGGATTTGATAGCATGAACTGTGAATTGTACACTTGCCAATTGTCCCCACTCTAAAAAAAATATTCTATAAAAGATAAACTTACAGAAATCAAACTCTCAAGAGAATGAATACATCATGTAATGATCACCAAACGCTGTTACTAATACATGGTAATTTTAGGCACTATTAAACAATAAATAATTGTACACGGTGATAATGAATCAATAATGCTCACAGTATTGAATAGATGTTAACATATTATGAACAAATTGATATCACAGAACAAACCGACAAGTTGACTGGTCACAATAGAAAAGATACCTCTATTGCACTTTGGACAGCAGTAGACTCCTCGAATTCAACAAACCCATAACAGAACCCTTGAACCTGCATTTACGCAAGTACATATTGATGTCAACTTTTGGAGTCATGAATCGTTAAAAGAATGAACATCGACAGTCCCCAAAACAGGACTTTCACCATTAATTTATGTTTTAATGTAATCATAAAACCTAATGAAATTACAATATTACGGAAGTACTTTTCAAGATAAATCTACAGGTATTATTTTCATTAATCTAATATAAATATTTATTAATATACAGATATCAAAAGTTTTTAAAGTTTGATTGCATGTACCCCAAAACATCACTCTTTTGTGACTGGAGGGAGTAATAGTAAGTACCTTATGGCTTCTGACTTGAATGCCATTGTGCTTGATGGTGCCAAACTTCTTGAATTCATCCGCCAATTGTGTAGGAGTGGCAATTAGAGGCAAATTTCGCACGTATATCGCATGCGCATCGACTTCAAAAAAAATGTAAAGTTCAGAGAAGCTAACAAATTATGAAGTTTTGACTGCAACCTTGGATTTAACTAGCACCTTCTGGCTCTTGGATATTGCTGCTCTCATGGTTAGAACTGAAAGGTGGAACATCTGCAGCTGGAGCAGGAGCAGGATGAGCAGGAGGCTGTTTCTCTGGTTTGGGTAGTGCAGGCCTAGCCAGAGGTGCAGGAGCTGGCAATGAAGTTTCTTTCATGTCTTTGACCTACAGCAGGAAAAAATGTAATGTTAACAAACAAAAAGGCGCATATCCTAATTGAATTTCACAAGTCATTCAATTACACATCACCAAGCAAAGCCACAAATCATCATGGGCAACACAAACAAGCCTACTCAATGATTTCAAGGTCAACATTACCACTATTGGAAGCATTACAAATGAAATAACATAACAATATCAGTACTACCATTTCCTTGTCAACAGATTAATGTTCATGAATTACGGGGCACTAAATGCATATATGACGCTCACACGCAAAACCAGTATTGAAAGTATGGTTAATATAATGTTGACACTTAAGCCAGAAGCATCATGTGAAACTCCAGAGTCCCAGAGAAGGTGGTAAGATTACCTAAGAATTCATATATAACAATAAATTTTGGAATACAATAGCTTACATCGGTGTGTATTCCAAAAATGCAAAGTATAGGGAATGAACAAATGAAAAATACTTTGTCCATGATCAGATGTAAATACATAAGAAAAAGCAGTTAAAGACATGAGGAGGTTTCTTTTAGAAACCTACAATTGAGGCATACGACTTCTTTGGTGCCTCTTCGTGAGACACCGGAGTAGCCGTAGTAGTCATTACAGTCACCACATTGTTCGGGATTTCATCTATAACCTCGGGAACTGGTTGTTCCTCATCCACAGCAGCCTCCTGTACATCCTCTGGCGGTGGGTTGTAAACCTGCTCCTCCTCATCCTCAGGCTGCACCAGTGTATGCTCCACGACAAGCTGCTCCTGCTGCGGCGCAGCCTCTACAAACAGAGAAAGACAAGCGATTTCACCATCTGCCACACAAAAACTGAACAGAATTTCAGATTCTCACAAAACGCACCATGTTCAGGAGCGGCAGGCTCGACAGCTGCACCAGCCGTGCCATTGGCCAGGGGGGCGGCCGCTGGTGGGACCATGGCAACCGCCTCCGGCTGCACCTCGGCGGCGGCAGGGGCAGGGCCCTCCCCGACGTAGCGGAACATGTCGTTGAGCACAAAGTAGCCCTTCTCCTGCGGGGCGAGAAAGAACGACTGAGAGAACTCGCGGCGCACGCCATCGCCGCCAGTGAGGTGGCCCGTCACGAGCACGGTGACGCCGCCGCCGAGCGACTCCTGCGAGTCCACCGTCCTGATCTCCGCCCGCGCCATGTCCATCGCCATGATCTTCTCGTTGATCGCCTGCCAAACCACACCAAAACCCCCTGTTAGCTTTCCAACTAAAGAAAAAAAAGAAAAGAGGCCGTCCTCGTGTCCTCCATCCTCTCTTAGCGCCAGATCTGGAGGCGCGGGCTCACCTCCATGGTGGTGACGGAGTCCATGTCGCCGGCGCCGCCTGCGGAGGGGCGGCCAAGGCGACTGGCGTCCTGGTAGAAGTGATGGACCAGATCCGGCGACTGGTGGAGGATGCGGTAGTACTGCTGCACGAACGCGTTGCCCACCTGCAGAAGCAAGGACGCACGCACGCGGCGCAGGGCAAAACCCCACCGCTAGATCAGCCCCGAACCACAGCGAGGACCCCCGCCAATCTGAACCTGAGAGAGGCCGAAGCTTACCACTTGCGCGGAGGGCGACGCTCCTGCGGCTGCGGGCGGCGAAGGCGCGGCCATGGGAGCTGGATCGGGGGAGGAGCCGGGACAGCTAGGGTTTTTGGGGGAGGCGCGTGCTGGCGAGGCGCGCGGCTCCCGTGCGGCGGCGGCGCGTGCGTGCGTGCGTACCAGCGGCGCTTCGGGTCTCGTGGCAAAAATGGGAGGGCGAGGCGTGGAGGGCGAGGCGTGGAGGGGCCTATACGTTCGTCCGGATCTGGAGATGCGGCGCGGTGTACAGCTGTAAACGAGTCGAACTTAAGTGAGGTTGATACTTTATGTTTGAGTTTGGCAGAAGCTTGAAGTAGGATTGGAGTCTGGATCAAGACTCGAGTTTGATTTGGTCAAGTTTGAGTAGTATTGAACTTGTTGAAACTTGATAACGATTTAAATAATTTATTATCTATTATTTTTTAATAATAAGAAATTTTTAAGTTTGAGTTTGACTCTAATAAACTCGATAACAGTTAAAATAATTTAAACATACACTAATTTTCAATGATAAGAAAAGTTCAAGTTCGAGTTCGGTCCAAATAAACTCGATAAGAGTTAATATGTATTACTATTTAAGTTCGAATCGAGATTTACGAATTATTCGAGTTCAGCTTGGTGAAACTTACGAGCTCGAGATCTCTAGTTTGGCTCGTTTAAAATTTAAGAAGTTTAAATTAAATCTAAAACGAGTCGAGCTTTCTTATAGTCTTGGTACGATGCGGATGGATGGATGCTTTCCTTTCCGAATTTGGCTCCAGCACGGTACACGACCTCGAGTTCCTTCTCAAGCTTGAGCCCCGTTTCGTGCGCTGGAATTTAGGCAGGAATTTGGATTTGGATTCCCCGAACGAATTGCAATGTATACCTGTCCACGAACCAAATTTCAATCAAATTCCTGCAATTTTATCGCATTAAGGCGATGTGACGGCGAAAAAAATGTCACTGTGAGCATCAAAATCAAATAGACATAGAATTATATAAAAATGAGAGAGAGAGAGAGTCTTGAATGGTCAAGATAATGTACCGCCGTACAGTTCAGATATAATAAACTTGATCCGTGTTTGGGTTATTCAGGGTTCAGATATAAACACACAGATCGATAATGGATGCAAGGTTAATTTGAACTAGGTTGATACTAGATACCTATGACATGGGTTGCATCATTGGGTAGTTTGCTCCCGTAGCTAGGTTATGAATTTAGGGTTCCTTCGCATAATATGAAACTGAAAGTCCACATCCCATTTTAAAAATATAGATTTACCATATATACTACTAAATATATCAGACTTCGCTACGACAAACCAGACCAGAGACATTGTTCCTCAGCTTTACTATATTGTAAACCAATATCTCGAGGCCTTGGGGTTTAAAACAAAGTCTCGCTCCAAACAACTTCAGTTTCTAGCTTATTTTGCGTTTTAGTTTATTTAAGCTAAAAGCCACTTGGAACGCGTCGACTTTTAATTTTACTTTTTAGGATTTTTTTTACTTTTTTACATTTTTTCCTTATTTCTTTACATTGTCCGTGATAATATAACTTTTTTATTTTGTTATTTTTTTAAAGAAAAACTAACAACCGTTACAGTATAATTTCATACAGAAGCCAAAGTCAGAAGCTTAAATTATAAGCCAGTTAGAGCGAGGTCAAAATGTATGTGCAATTCAATGTTTTTTTCCCTTTTGAAGTGTTCGAATTGTATGTTTACTTTTGAATGAAATTGATTGGAATCTTAAATTCAGAGGAAAACAATCATAAGATCTAACTTTATGTTAAGATTTACCGAGAGTTGAGATATGGTTTCTCCTCAAGCTAAGAAACGTGTCCAATAGGAATTTGCTATTGTACATAGGTCAAAGGAATAGATGAAGTGTCAAAGGTCTATTTCGTTCAGATGGAATATTTGCAGCCATGCACGCCGGAAAAGCTATACTTGACTTATAGTAAAATATATGTGCAATCGAAGTACCATATCCTTGTGAAAGTTCGTAAACGGAAATGTGAAGCGAAAACATCATGGTTTGTTTGACATTGGGAAATTTCATAGGATTCATATGAAATTCATACTATTTAATGTAAAGTTCCTACGAATTTCCTGTTAACCCAACCACATTGAGTATTATTTTTAAGGGAAAAGGAACACGTAGATCTCGTTTGGGAAATTCATATGAAACAGTTCAATTTTCATAAAAATCAGAGAAAAATTCCTATGTTGGATATCTCAAAAATCAAGATACCCTCCTCATGTACAGTTCACCCAACCCCAGAACCTACCCAACTATAGGCCTGTTTGGCAGGCAAGAAGCCGGGCGACTTTTGGCTTTTGCTACAGTACTTAACTTTTAAATAGAGTATTTTCTCATGACGGGGTCTACAAGTTAAACGTAGTACACGTTAAAAGCGCAACAACTGTACCAGCCAAAATCGTAAGTGAGTATCGGTCTCTCCATAATCTGTATCGTAAACAGTTAAAATTTAAAAATTTCAGTCAAAAGCTATAAACCGCAAAAAAAAAAACAGGCCCTATGAGGCAGTGTGGTAGGTGATGGCATTGGGCCTTGGGCATTTGGTAGAGTTGCGTGACGTGACCAACGACAACCATTCGCAAGGAGGCGATAGATCCGTTGTAATGTTGAACGAACTAGCTGCGTAAGCATGGCGGCACGTCGCGCTAGCTATCTGTGGACCGAAGCAAAAGAGACGATAATTCGCGAGGAGTTTAAAAAAAATCGAGGACACATGTGTAATTTCGAGCAAATCAAAGGTTTTTTCGCAAAAAACCAAGGACTTGTAAGGACCTATACGTAACTAAACGAGGACCCATACGTAATTTCCAAAAACCGCAGGGTGCTATCTGATAGAGAATAAGCAATTCGGGTGAAGCCGAGGGCTTTTTTGCAAAACAAACTGCCAGGGACCTTTTCGCGAGAAGTAAGGACCTTTACGTAATTTTAGAAAATACAGGGGCTTTTTTGTAAAAAAGCTGACGTGGCACCGTCTCTGGCCGGGGAATCTACCGGCTGTAATATAGGTACTAGCTACGAAAGCGCGGCGTCACGTCGCGTTAGCCACCGTGTGGAACGAAGTAAAAGAGACGATAATTCGTGGGGTGTTTCTTAAAAAAAATTGAGTTGCGAGAAACAGGGACTTGTTTGCAAGAACAGAGGACTTCTACATGATTTCATAAAATGCAGGGGTTTTCTCGTAAAAAAAAGTGACGTGGCACAGCTCCCCGGCCGGGAAGTCCCCCAACTTTAATATACGGTAGATAATTTGTTGGAGTAATAAAGCTAGAGTGAAGGAAACCAGTCCGATGGGTCATCTTTGGTTTTCTTTTTTTGCGAGGGGATGGGTCGTCCATATTTGCACCATCTCCATGTAAAGTTAGATCTCTCCCAAGTTGTAAATGTAAAGGATACATCCTTTCTTTCCTTAAGCTTTCCATGAACTAGATATGATTTCCTATACATCCGCAAGCAAACCTGTAGAGTAGGATGATGCTACGTGCTGGCAGCTCGCTCAGCAGCAAGATCCTATCTCCAATGTCCTTGGTCTTACACCCCTCTTACGAGGAGAAATCAATACGTCTTGGACAGAGGATTTGCGGATTCAATCCAGATTGACCCTAATGGAATAGGCCAAGGCTTAGTGTTCGTGCAGCAGAGTAGCATCAGCTGTCTATAACTCTTGTCATGTAGTAGTTACAATGATATAGATGACAAAGAACGATAATAGAGAAATATGTCGTCTAGCATGCAACCAACGATCTATAGGCGAGAAATAGGTTTTTTTGCTATTATATAGATGTGGTCTATACTTTGTTGAATGGATGTTCTTAATAGACAGGTCTATAAATAATTAGAAGCAAAGCATTATAGAGGTCATCTTTATTGTCATCTGCAGATGATATGGAATAATTTTATAGATAGATGTTATGTATACCATTGTACATGCCTAATTCCATATTGGTTTAGTAGATTGGAAACACTGTCCGATCAAGCTAACTCCATGGGCTATGTTTTTTTGTTCTATTTATGAACCTGGGTGTAGGGTTGCTTGACTCAACCTTGGGAGCTATATAAGAATGGATTTTTTTTAAAAAATATATTTTTAATAATATTATATAAATATACCGTCGTCTAAAAATTTTATAGGAATAACCATTGTCGGCATTTGAATTGGCGACATATGCTCTGTTGTCATTTCAAATGGCGATAGTCGCCATTTAAATACCAACAAAAGTTCTATTGTCGAACAGACAATAGAGATCCATGTCGGTGCCATGGTTTTCTAACGCCATTTCAATTGGCGACAGATAGACCGATAGCCAATTGAAATGGTAGAGAGTAGAGGAAAGGAGAGGAGAGGAGAAGGGAGCGAGAGAAGGAGTTGGTCTCTGCATCCCAGAGGTGAGTTCTTTGTTTGTTTGTAGATTTTACTTTGAAATCATGGTAGATTAACAAATAAAATCATTAAATGTGTAATTGTATCTAGTAGTCTGCAGATGTGTAAATTGAGATGTTTAGTTATATTTGGTAGTTATAACTAGTGTAGTTGTAGATATGTAGTTCTGTGACGCAGTTTGCGTAGACTTACAGTACTTTCAGTCGTAGTGCATTGATTAGTTTTACAGTCTTACATTTGTTAGATAGATTTATTCGAAAAATAAGGATACAATGTATAGGATCCATTATTAGATTCGTGCCCAGCGAAGGTAAAGTATGACTGGTAATTTTCATTTTCACAGGACATGTATGAATACTTGCCTTTGTCTAGGGTGTCCTACATTGGACAATTCCCCTTGTTTGCAAGTTTTTTTAGCGGCGAGTTTGTTATTTGCTCTAATTAGTGTTTATTTCAATG